>CM017556.1:12340622-13063122 GCA_007844125.1 Sinonovacula constricta
CGATAGGACCTTTTCTTATTTACCTATTCAAATCATACGAAATATTTTCTATAAAAATTGAAATTCGAAGAGTTTATAGAAAAAGTCAGTGGTATCAAATAATATTTAAGCAATAAACAAAGCCTTTATTATTTACAACAAATCTGGCCAGGTTTTTATAAATGAAAATAATCACCTATTATAACTAGAACTATCGCTGAATGCGATTCATACCCCCACCAATGTCCTTGACAAAGCTGGTATAATATTAAGGGTAAGATGGGTTTTGCACATTGCCCAGTTGGGGTGAACATTTGAGTTAAGCTTGAAGAAAATCCTTACATTAGTATAGAATTTATAGGGCAGACACGACATATTGTCTAGTATTGATTGTAAGTAAATTAAAAGACTTAAAAAGGGGCATAACTTTGTCAAAATGCAATACAGAGTTATGAAACTTGACCTGCATATCCTAATTGTGACACTTCATATATATTTTAAGTTTCAAGCAAATACTTTTTCTACTTTCAGAAATATTCAAATACATGTTAAAATTTAAGAATATTTTCTAAGTCAATTTTTGACCTTCAAGTGTGACCTTGACCTTAAGCCGGCAAAAGAGTAACATGGGTTCTGCACATCCCCTTGTTGAGGTGAACATTTGATCCAAGATTAAAGAAAATCTTTCAATTAGTGTAGGACTTACAGAGCGGACACGACATAATGTCTAATATTTGATTGTTTGATATTTGACCTCCAATTGTGACCTTGACCTTGAGCTGACACTTGGGCAACATGGGTTCTCCACATCTCCTTGTTGAGGTGAACATTTCAGCCAAGTTTGAAGAAAATTCTTCAATTGGTATAGGATTTATAGGGCGGACACGATAATGGAGACGGACGGACCGACGGACGGACGGACGCGACAAAGCGAATCCATTATAGCCCCCCCCCCACACACACACACACATTTTGTGGTGGGGGTATAATAATATAAAGATTATAAAAATTGGAAAGTAAAGAAAAATTATCCTATTAACATTTACATATGAACATGTGTAATATTGATATGCGTGAATTGTATTACGTGCAACTTAGGCCTATTGTCATATTATGTCTAATCACAATCATAACACAGAACAAGTATTTTGACAGTTTCACGCTGATAATACACTTAAACAGAAGAGATAGAAATACACCCGATGCATGGTATAAAACGACTCTATGTATAATATCAATAAGGATCATTTCCTAGGTATCATCATCTTATGCTTGTAAATTAAATGACTGAGAAAACGCAATAGTTTGAAGGGTGTGTATATGTAAGTACAAGCGGGTCAAAGAATATTGCTGAAAGTTCAAAATAGTTTTTCCTCATGGGATGTCTAATATATGCAACTGTTACTGTTTTTCATTTATGTACATGGAATCATGAAGAAGTCTATATTTTCTGATCATAAATAGTTTCTGACTCTCTGCTGCGCATCCAAGGTATCATGCACGAGTTCACATTATCTGATCATAAATAGTTTCTGACTATCTGCTGAGCATACAAGGTATCATGCACGAGTTCACAATATCTGATTATAAATAGTTTCTGACTATCTGCTGCGCATCCAAGGTACCATGCACGAGTTCACATTATCTGATCATAAATAGTTTCTGGCTATCTGCTGAGCATACAAGTTATCATGCATGAGTTCACATTATCTGATCATACATAGTTTCTGACTATCTGCTGCGCATCCTTGGTATCATGCACGAGTTCACATTATCTGATCATAAATAGTTTCTGACTATCTGCTGAGCATACAAGGTATCATGCACGAGTTCACAATATCTGATCATACATAGTTTCTGATTATCTGCTGAGCATCCAAAGTATCATGCACGAGTTCACATTATCTGATCATAAATAGTTTCTGACTATCTGCTGCGCATCCTAGGTATCATGCACGAGTTCACATTATCTGATCATAAATAGTTTCTGACTATCTGCTGAGCATACAAGGTATCATGCACGAGTTCACATTATCTGATCATAAATAGTTTCTGACTTTCTGCTGAGCCTACAAGGTATCATGCATGAGTTCACATTATCTGATCATACATAGTTTCTGACTATCTGCTGAGCATCCAAAGTATCATGCACGAGTTCACAATATCTGATCATACATAGTTTCTGACTATCTGCTGCGCATCCAAGTTATCATGCACGAGTTCACAATATCTGATCATAAATAGTTTCTGACTATCTGCTGAGCATACAAGGTATCATGCACGAGTTCACATTATCTGATCATAAATAGTTTCTAACTATCTGTTGAGCATACAAGGTATCATGCACGAGTTCACAATATCTGATCATAAATAGTTTCTGACTATCTGCTGCGCATCCAAGGTACCATGCACGAGTTCACATTATCTGATCATAAATAATTTCTGACTATCTGCTGAGCCTACAAGGTATCATGCACGAGATCACATTATCTGATCATAAATAGTTTCTGACTATCTGCTGCGCATCCAAGGTATCATGCACGAGTTCACAATATCTGATCATAAATAGTTTCTGGCTATCTGCTGCGCATCCAAGGTATCATGCACGAGTTCACATTGTCTGATCATAAATAGTTTCTGGCTATCTGCTGCGCATCCAAGGTATCATGCACGAGATCACATTATCTGATCATAAATAGTTTCTGACTATCTGCTGCGCATCCAAGGTATCATGCACGAGTTCACAATATCTGATCTTAAATAGTTTCTGGCTATCTGCTGCGCATCCAAGGTATCATGCACGAGTTCACATTATCTGATTATAAATAGTTTCTGACTATCTGCTGAGCCTACAAGGTATCATGCACGAGATCACATTATCTGATCATAAATAGTTTCTGACTATCTGCTGCGCATCCAAGGTATCATGCACGAGATCACATTATCTGATCATAAATAGTTTCTGACTATCTGCTGCGCATCCAAGGTATCATGCACGAGTTCACAATATCTGATCATAAATAGTTTCTGGCTATCTGCTGCGCATCCAAGGTATAATGCACGAGTTCACATTGTCTGATCATACATTGTTTCTGACTATCTGCTGAGCATACAAGGTATCATGCACGAGTTCACATTATCTGATCATAAATAATTTCTGACTATCTGCTGAGCATACAAGGTATCATGCATGAGTTCACATTATCTGATCATAAATAGTTTCTGACTATCTGCTGCGCATCCAAGGTATCATGCACGAGTTCACATTATTTGATCATAAATAGTTTCAGACTATCTGCTGAGCATACAAGGTATCATGCACGAGTTCACATTATCTGGTAATAAATAGTTTCTGACTATCTGCTGCGCATCCAAGGTATCATGCACGAGTTCACATTATCTGATCATACATTGTTTCTGACTATCTGCTGAGCATCCAAGGTATCATGCACGAGTTCACATTATCTGATCATAAATAGTTTCTGACTATCTGCTGAGCATACAAGGTATCATGCACGAGTTCACAATATCTGATCATAAATAGTTTCTGACTATCTGCTGAGCATAAAAGGTATCATGCACGAGTTCACATTGTCTGATCATAAATAGTTTCTGGCTATCTGCTGCGCATCCAAGGTATCATGCACGATTTCACATTATTTGATCATAAATAGTTTCAGACTATCTGCTGAGCATACAAGGTATCATGCACGAGTTCACAATATCTGATCATAAATAGTTTCTGACTATCTGCTGAGCATCCAAGGTATCATGCACGAGTTCACATTATCTGATCATAAATAGTTTCTGACTATCTGCTGCGCACACAAGGTATCATGCAGAGTTCACATTATCTGGTAATAAATAGTTTCTGACTATCTGCTGAGCATACAAGGTATCATGCACGAGTTCACATTATCTGATCATAAATAGTTTCTGGCTATCTGCTGAGCATACAAGGTATCATGCACGAGTTCACATTATCTGATCATAAATAGTTTCTGACTATCTGCTGCGCATCCACGGTATCATGCACGAGTTCACAATATCTGATCATACATAGTTTCTGACTATCTGCTGAGCATCCAAGGTATCATGCACGAATTCACATTATCTGATCATAAATAGTTTCTGACTATCTGCTGAGCATCCAAGGTATCATGCACGAGTTCACATTATCTGATCATAAATAGTTTCTGACTATCTGCTGAGCATCCAAGGTATCATGCACGAGTTCACATTATCTGATCATAAATAGTTTCTGACTATCTGCTGAGCATACAAGGTATAATGCACGAGTTCACATTATCTGATCATAAATAGTTTCTGACTATCTGCTGCGCATACAAGGTATCATGCACGAGTTCACATTATTTGATCATAAATAGTTTCTGACTATCTGCTGCGCATCCAAGGTATCATGCACGAGTTCACATTATCTGATGATAAATAGTTTCTGACTATCTGCTGCGCATACAAGGTATCATGCACGAGTTCACATTATTTGATCATAAATAGTTTCTGACTATCTGCTGCGCATCCAAGGTATCATGCACGAGTTCACATTATCTGATGATAAATAGTTTCTGACTATCTGCTGAGCATACAAGGTATCATGCACGAGTTCACATTATCTGATGATAAATATTTCTGACTATTTGCTGAGCATACAAGGTATCATGCACGAGTTCAGATTATCTGATAATAAATATTTCTGACTATCTGCTGAGCCTACAAGGTATAATGCACGAGTTCACATTATCTGGTAATAAATAGTTTCTGACTATCTGCTGAGCCTACAAGGTATCATGCACGAGTTCACATTATCTGATCATAAATAGTTTCTGATTATCTGCTGCGCATCCAAGGTATAATGCACGAGTTCACATTATCTGATCATAAATAGTTTCTGACTATCTGCTGAGCCTACAAGGTATCATGCACGAGTTCACATTATCTGATCATAAATAGTTTCTGGCTATCTGCTGCGCATACAAGGTATCATGCACGAGTTCACATTATCTGATAATAAATATTTCTGACTTTCTGCTGCGCATCCTAGGTATCATGCACGAGTTCACATTATCTGATAATAAATATTTCTGACTATCTGCTGCGCATACAAGGTATCATGCACGAGTTCACATTATCTGATCATAAATAGTTTCTGACTATCTGCTGAGCATACAAGGTATCATGCACGAGTTCACATTATCTGATCATAAATAGTTTCTGACTATCTGCTGAGCATACAAGGTATCATGCACGAGTTCACATTATCTGATCATAAATAGTTTCTGATTATCTGCTGAGCATACAAGGTATCATGCACGAGTTCACCTTATCTGATCATAAATAGTTTCTGACTATCTGCTGAGCATACAAGGTATCATGCACGAGTTCACATTATCTGATAATAAATAGTTTCTGACTATCTGCTGCGCATACAAGGTATCATGCACGAGTTCACATTATCTGATTATAAATATTTCTGACTATCTGCTGCGCATCCAAGGTATCATGCACGAGTTCACATTATCTGATGATAAATATTTCTGACTATCTGCTGCGCATCCAAGGTATCATGCACGAGTTCACATTATCTGATCATAAATAGTTTCTGACTATCTGCTGAGCATACAAGGTATCATGCACGAGTTCACATTATCTGATCATAAATATTTCTGACTATCTGCTGAGCATACAAGGTATCATGCACGAGTTCACATTATCTGATGATAAATATTTCTGACTATTTGCTGAGCATACAAGGTATCATGCACGAGTTCAGATTATCTGATAATAAATATTTCTGACTATTTGCTGAGCCTACAAGGTATAATGCACGAGTTCACATTATCTGGTAATAAATAGTTTCTGACTATCTGCTGAGCCTACAAGGTATCATGCACAAGTTCACATTATCTGATGATAAATATTTCTGACTATCTGCTGAGCCTACAAGGTATAATGCACGAGTTCACATTATCTGATCATAAATAGTTTCTGACTTTCTGCTGAGCCTACAAGGTATCATGCACGAGTTCACATTATCTGATCATAAATAGTTTCTGATTATCTGCTGCGCATCCAAGGTATAATGCACGAGTTCACATTATCTGATCATAAATAGTTTCTGACGATCTGCTGAGCCTACAAGGTATCATGCACGAGTTCACATTATCTGATCATAAATAGTTTCTGGCTATCTGCTGAGCATACAAGGTATCATGCACGAGTTCACATTATCTGATCATAAATAGTTTCTGACTATCTGCTGCACATCCAAGGTATCATGCACGAGTTCACATTATCTGATAATAAATATTTCTGACTTTCTGCTGCGCATCCTAGGTATCATGCACGAGTTCACATTATCTGATAATAAATATTTCTGACTATCTGCTGCGCATACAAGGTATCATGCACGAGTTCACATTATCTGATCATAAATAGTTTCTGACTATCTGCTGAGCATACAAGGTATTATGCACGAGTTCACATTATCTGATCATAAATAGTTTCTGACTATCTGCTGAGCATCCAAGGTATCATGCACGAGTTCACATTATCTGATCATAAATAGTTTCTGATTATCTGCTGAGCATACAAGGTATCATGCACGAGTTCACCTTATCTGATCATAAATAGTTTCTGACTATCTGCTGAGCATACAAGGTATCATGCACGAGTTCACATTATCTGATCATAAATAGTTTCTGACTATCTGCTGCGCATACAAGGTATCATGCACGAGTTCACATTATCTGATTATAAATATTTCTGACTATCTGCTGCGCATCCAAGGTATCATGCACGAGTTCACATTATCTGATGATAAATATTTCTGACTATCTGCTGCGCATCCAAGGTATCATGCACGAGTTCACATTATCTGATCATAAATAGTTTCTGACTATCTGCTGAGCATACAAGGTATCATGCACGAGTTCACATTATCTGATCATAAATATTTCTGACTATCTGGTGAGCATACAAGGTATCATGCACGAGTTCACATTATCTGATGATAAATATTTCTGACTATTTGCTGAGCATACAAGGTATCATGCACGAGTTCAGATTATCTGATAATAAATATTTCTGACTATTTGCTGAGCCTACAAGGTATAATGCACGAGTTCACATTATCTGGTAATAAATAGTTTCTGACTATCTGCTGAGCCTACAAGGTATCATGCACAAGTTCACATTATCTGATGATAAATATTTCTGACTATCTGCTGAGCCTACAAGGTATAATGCACGAGTTCACATTATCTGATCATAAATAGTTTCTGACTTTCTGCTGAGCCTACAAGGTATCATGCACGAGTTCACATTATCTGATGATAAATATTTCTGACTATCTGCTGAGCCTACAAGGTATAATGCACGAGTTCACATTATCGGATCATAAATAGTTTCTGACTATCTGCTGAGCCTACAAGGTATCAAGCACGAGTTCACATTATCTGATCACGAATAGTTTCGGACTATCTGCTGAGCATCCGCGTGCGACCAGAAAGTTGGTTTGGAAGACATACGGCATAAACAGTGACTCTATTACTGACTGTAAGAAAGATGAAACATACTTTAGACAGATATTTCTGGCGTCGCGTACGTTTGATTACATGTTTAAGGATTTGATTCATTGATTGACTGTCACCATACTTAATAACTAGCATGTGTAGTATTGGTAAAAGCATCGGATATAATACATTGACTGCACTTATTTCGTGGATAATTTATTTACGTGTTATTATTTCATTTATATCCAGTCTTTATAATAACACGGTCTGTGTAATAGGCATTGTTGTCTATAATGTCTTTCACTTTTGCATCAAGATCATGCAAGAACCTGTAATCAAATGATTTCTCGCGCATGGCTTTAAAACGTTTTCATATGAGTCTTATAAGTTTGTGCTTATTGGTTAGTTATTGAGGTACTGAGTGACGTATTTCTATTTCTGTAATTGTGTTTTGTTGTGATTTTGGTTTCTTTTTTACAAGACGTCAGAAAGTAATCATGTCATATTCAGCAACATTATTTAATGTATCATTAAATTTTTATTTATAATAACTTGATTTTGTACATTAAGAAAGTTTCTTTCGGCAGATTGACATTGTGAATACAGTTGTTGTTTGGATCTTGGGGTCTACCAGCTTTGACCCACATGTCTCTCTCGCGTTGCTTTTTGGTGTTTATGCTATTGCCTTACTTAAGCAGTCCAGTAGGGCTTTAACTGTGTGTTCGAATTTCACAACTTCAAGGTTGCTTATCATAGTGTTGTTGTGTCTATTATGAGCAAAATTTGTTAACATAATTGTTGCTGTGATGTACTTTAAAATAACTTGTAATGCATAGAATAATTTATTTCTATACATATCTAGCTTAACTTTCATACACTTGTTCAATGCAACGTCTTTTCGATGAGGTTCTGTAAATTGGTACACAGATATGAAGCACTCTGTTATCAACTTTAGATGGTCTGACACTTAGCATAGCTCATCGTCAACAGCTCGAGTTTAAATAGTGATAATCGGGCTTTTTTTGTCTAAACGTATAGTTGAAATTCAGTCATTTTGCATGATTAGTTTATTTGAGTTAACGTGAATAGAAGTTGATAAATAAAAGAAAAGGCCATTCGACTTGATGCGGAAACTGTTTTATGTCAATAGCCTTAATTAATCAATAGTTTGACCGTTTAGTCAGGTACACAAGAAAAAATGTTTATTTTCTATGCCTGGTAGTAAATGATGACTAAATATCGTTGAAACCAAATCATCTTCTTACATTATCCATCGGATGCCTGTTCTCCGCAAGTTTGAATTAACTTTAAATGAAAACACACCCATTTTGTAAATGTAGTTCCGAATTTATCAGTAATTTCTTCAACATTTTCTCAAACAAATACATACACCTTTTAAGCTATACATAGATTTCGATGAAATGTAACCGAAAATAAAACAATATGTGCGTAAAACTAAAAGGTCAAGCAATGTTATGATTTTAAGAATACTGGTGATTATTTTATTATCTGATTAATGACCCTTAGAACAAAACTAATCCGGGAACAGTACAAAGTGGTAGACAAATAATCTGATCAAAATGTGATATTTTGTAAACGACTGAGTTTATTTACTGACATGGCGAATTCGCTGGACAGAAGGCTGGACAGAAGGCTGGTGATTCTTAGAGAAGTACGTAATGTGGTAACTGTTGTTTTTCTTGTTATCTGTTATGTCTCGTCTCTTTTTGTCCCCTTTGCACTTACTCTGTCTGCCTTTGTCTAGTTGTAGCTCAACTTGTGTGTTAATTCTCAAAGACCTTCTCTCATGTTCCTATTACCTGAAATGTGTTGTTTTCAAAGTGAAATGTCTGCCTTTGTCTAGTTGTAGCTCAAATTGTGTGTTAATTCTCAAAGACGTTCTCTCATGTTCCTATTCCCTGAAATGTGTTGCTTTCAAAGTGAAAGATTGCTGTTGATTTCACTAATAAAATAATGATTTCTGAAATTCATAAGAAGTAGTTAAATAAATGAGGCAATCCTACCTGGTGCGAAGATCTTCTATTACTTCATTAGACTGTCCCAACTGCTCTTCTAACTCAAATACCCTTCAGAAAACAAACCAGAATAGAGAAAATAAAGTAAATAAAGTAAAGTTAGGTATAATAGATTTCAATAGCATTATCAAATAAAATCCGAACATGTATCAAATTATCATTTATTAAGCATTGTGCCTATGATTTGTGACGTAAATTAGGCATGATTAAGGTATACATGATATATGCATTCGTTTGTGCCTTGTGCATTTTATTTATTTATTTATTTATTTATATAAATCGAGACAGCGGGACGTCGGGGCTGAGGGAACTGATTATCTTTCCATAAGTTATCTACTGTCAGATTGGATGGCTACGATGCTGTCTAGTTCATGGGCCGCAGTGACCTTGGCTCAATCTTTCTTATGCACAGAGCATACCCATACCGAATGGAGTAGACAGTCCTTTATTAGTCTTAAAGGTGATATCCGACAGTTTGGACCATTTTTCTCTGAAATAACCAAATTATATATTATTGTCTGATAAGGTCCCGAGAAATGCTGTTTATTGATGCCCCACATCTGTGCGAAAAGAGGAGCATAACAGTCCACATGTCACTTAAATCGTTTCCTATCTGAGCCACTCTGCACAGTTAACTATTATGTAAAAACCACGTGACAACATGCTTTGAAATCGAGTTTTATTATCATAAGGAGAACTCACTCTGACTTGATGTCTATTTTAGCGGAAATCACCATCGAGCTTTTTACAGGTTTTGGAAGGAAATAACATTGAGATCGATTTATTTCACGATTTGTTCTGTCCTTAAATTGATGTATTGTTTAAAAATCTTTTATTTTAATTGAGTTTGAGTCTTTTTTGAAGTTTTGCCCAAAGCTTGGTAGGATATTGCTACATGTATTTCAATTAGGCTGTGAAATGTTCGGATGGTAATGCATATAAGTAGATCGTTGACAAGAGATTACTACACTATGGCATGCATGTACATCACAAATTATGCTGTCTTGCTACTTCTGTGTAAGTGAAAGTTTAAATTATTCTGAGCTAGCTTTGTAGAGACCCCAATTGAAAGAGAAGCACATACAAACTCACAGTTTAAGTTGTGCTGACCAATAGTTTACAGTGTCTTTTATTCCTTTTAAAATCACTTTTTGTAAATGGCCGACGGTGGCTCTGTTATGTAGACTGGTGATTCTTAGAGAAGTACGTAATGTGGTAACTGTTGTTATTTTTGTTGTCTGTTATGTCTCGTCTCTTTTTGTCCCTTTTACATTTACTCTGTCTGCCTTTGCAGTTTAAGTTGTGCTGACCTAGTGTTGCAATCAAAATGACGACGAAGTGTTTTTTTTTAAATTACAATGCTTCGACATTGTCTGCCAAAAAATGCGAATTTATCCTGAATATAAGCAGACATCGTTTTCTGACACGAAAACTGCTCAGAACGCGATAACAACGGCAGAATTCATAAGCAGCTAAATCCAGTTTATGCCTCAACAAGTAATGTTTCGACTGGCTGCTGTAAAGGCACGACGCTCGTATCATCTAAAATGGTACCATTGATATTCTAAAGTTTGACACTGGCTGAAAAGATAAACTTACAAAGTATACGTCGAGACCAGTCGAATCAAGATTTGATTGTGGTGTTGTTTGGTGTAGGTCTAAGTCGCGGTTAGAACGGATAGAAAAGTTAAACAATGAACAACATTAATTCAATCCAAGAGGATGTTATGATCTACATTGATGAGGAGCTATGTTTACTGACCATCAAATCTTAACTAGATCGCATATTTGCTTTTGTATGAAAGAAGGTTAAATTAATATATTCGTGCCTGATCAAGTCTATTGTCTATGATTTTGTTGAATTGCATGTTTGTCTGAAGTATAAGGCCAACATGTTTGATCTGTACTCGAAATATTGCCGCTGCCGATTGGGGCAGGTGTGTTTCTAGGATGGCCGTGTATAAACACTACGACCTTGCATTTATGCGAGTTAAATTTGTAACCTCACCTTGCGGATTGTTGAGGACAAATTTAAGCTGTTCTCAACGGACTGTTCTTTGGACATTCTTTCCTGTGATGTGGTTTTGATCATTTGTAATGCATTAAATAAATTGCTTCTATACATATCTAGTTGCACCAGACTACACTTATTCTACAGCGGTGTCTGTTTGACATGCTTCAATACCAACATAATTAGGCGTTTACTTTAAAGGACGAATCGTTTTGTTGTGTCTAGTCGTTTTGCAATTATATTTACTCTGTATGCATCTGTCTTGTTGTAGTTCAGATGTTTATTTATTTTTGCTAATTCTCAAAGGGCATTTTCTTGTTCCCTTAAAAAGTGAAATATTACAGTTTATTTTACTCATAAATATTGGTACTTAATTGCTGAAATTCACAAGAAGTTATGCTTCCTAGGCAATCCTACCTTTTGTTAGACTCTTCCAACTGCCTTTCTAACCCAAGTACCCTCCTGAAAACAGAATATAATGCTAACTGAATTAGGCATAGAAGAGTTCAAAGATATGATCAAATAAAGTCAGAACATGTATCTTATGACTATTTATTATGCGTTATGCGTCATCAATTTTTAACGTAATTTGGGTGTGTGTAAATGTAATCGTTCGTGTGATTATTTTTATAGATCGAGGCAGTGGAACCTGGGGCGAGTACGTTGATTGATCCATGCGCTGTTTACTTAATCTGTCAAGGTGACTGACTAAGATGCGTTATCTAGTTCATGAGCCGTAGTCATCCAGGCTCAACGGTTTACTTCTAATTCTCACAGCATTATTTTCTTTACAGACTGAGATGGAAAGCTACAAGTCCTATACTTAGCCTTAAAGATGCTATCCGACAGTTTGGACCATTTGAACTTTGCCCAATTCCCACAAAACAATGTAAAAACGTAAAAATTATTACGTTTATTTGATGTTTACATTTTGCAGGATACCAACATGGCAAAATGGAGTCGAAAATATTTCTCAGTTGATTCGAGTAATTGGATCACTCAACATGTACAGCCACCAAATCTGGCATCATGTTCTGAATGATGGAGTATCCAAATAATTATAACAGAGCCACCGTCGGCCATTGACAAAGAAAATGCGTTTAAAAGGAATAAAAGACACTGTAAACTGTTGTGCCAGAAATCATTGACGGCTGCACAATGACCTCAAATATTAATGTCTGTTTTGTAGAAGAAATGTAGACAAATAAAAACATATTTTTCTCGAAAAAAATATGTTCATATATCCATGTCATGCTTTCAGATAAAGGTAGTGTCTGAAAGGCATAACTTTTCTTAATATGTGGTTAAAAGCAGTGCAAATATAATCCAAGAGGATACTATGATTAACTTTGAAGATGATCTATGTGATCAAGTCTAAGCTTGTATGCATGATTGCACAATTGAATGTCAGTGCGTAGAGTCAGACGTCGTCGCGTACGACTTGTGTTATCCTCTAACAAAATGAGGTACACGTACTTAGCACATATCTCACAAGACTGCATACATGTCTAACTATGTAATACGTCAACATGTCCCCTTAAGGATGGCTCTAAATCTGTATGTAAGTATTTACATTTTTGAACAAGTATCCACCGATACGTTAACAGCTGGACACATCAAGTGCATTACAAGCAAAGAAATGAATTGCCCAGTTGCAGTTCGTGACATTGTTGGCATGAATTAAATAGTCAATCTTCCTATTAATGTAACAGATGTTAGTGAGATCAAATACTTTCTAAACTGGGCCTATTTTTATATTTTAATAGACATTCCCAAGCAAATAAGCTTTTTAGGCTGAACACAGAAAACGGATTATGGAAGCAAATAATCTAGATTTATCAGATTCACACACAGTTGGTTATGAATAAGAGCTTCGACTGCCCAGTTAGAAGACTTCTCGATAGTATCATATCATAGACAAAGGTTCAAATACAACCAAAACCATGCTTACTTTTCCATATCTATACTGTTGTCCATTTGCTACTCCGTCGGATTTTATTAGTTCATTTTTAGGAAAAATATGACAAGTAAATCCTCTGTGTATTCATTTAACATAATTAAAATATACCTTTAAATGTTTAACCGTCTAAAAAGTCTGTAAAAACTAAAATCTCAGCCCACAAGAAATTTATAACTCTAGGTGTAGGGATATATGCAATACCGTTTATAGAAAAATAAATTAAATAAAATACTGATCTAATTGTAAGAGACACAAAAAATGTAAATAGAATATGGCAGAAGCTAATAACCGTGATATTATAACCAGCGATCTTCCTTCTTCAAAGGTAGTTAACTTCACTTGACCGCAATATTGGTACATAAACGACTGGTGAGATTTCATTTAATACTGTTATCTACAACAGACTGAAAATTAACAACAATCTTTGGTTTACATTTTCCGAAAACTGATGTGTGCAAGTTCGAGGTTCAATTCAATATCTTTATTTCAACCAATAACGGTGATATTGCAAGTGTGTAAATGTCAACAAAAGACAAATATGTAACAAGTTAAGAGACAACAGGTTAGATTGCACGTGAGATACATTTCAATGATTATTTATGGCAACATCATATCGACAAGTATACAGTATAGTCCTTGCGTGAATAAAATGCGTCGTGAAGAAAAAGTGTAAACATTTGAGAATAAAACGCAAGTCCAGAGTACACGTGTTGCGCACAAAACTTAATTGCTCTATGCTGTGATACATTGTGATACAAAATCGCATGACCATTTTAGAACTTTTTAATGTATTATAATTATCTTAAGAAGTTTATACATAAATATTTGTTATGACAATCATTTACATGCCAATAGATTCGTTGTTTATGTTCTTGTAGCACTTATAATGCAGGATTATCATTAAATTTACTTAAGTAAAGATATGGCGGCAGCTAAGTGACGCTTTTTTTTGTTGCCGAATGGGATAGACTTCATTTGCAGTACCTTCAGAGGTTTGGTAATGTGTTTTTGTTATTCTTTTCCAAATTCGAAGGTAGTGGCTTAAATAATTAAAGATATTAATTGCACGATGATTTTGTTTTCTAAACAGCTATTTATAAAACAGACGAGTATGAGAGACAGGATTATAATATAAATATAATAAATGTATTGTAGATATTATCATGAGTGACGACATATTTGGAGTTGCATATAATATATCTGGAGAAGTCATGCGTTTTAAACAGCACACAATTCGTATTTTATTTAATTCTTTTTTTTAAATGTTAAGATTCATTTTGAAGTACATATATGCAACAAGATCTACCCGCATTAGCTGTTGTATTATCTTAAACAATGTTATAAAATAATCCAATAGAAATGGCTTAATTGGTCGATTACATTGATGTAAGAATGGACATTCTTCGGTGCTTTCAATCCTATGATTACAGTCTGTACGAAGGTGCACATCAGAAAAAGGGACATGCTATCGATAAAAAACATTAAGAGCACAAGTAATAAAAATGAAATAATATAATCCTATCTGTTGCGAAAATCTTCCCGTTCTTCACAAACCTGTTTCAGATGGATTTTAAATCTTTATTTGTGGCCTCTAAATAATCCACTCTGCAAAGAACGCAGTTTGAAAAATGGAGGAAAGACTATACCAGGATTAATATGCATTGTAAAAAGAGCAAATGTTTTTGTTTTTTATTATGCAACTTAATTGGTCCGTGACCCATTTCATATATCTTCGCTTCGGAATTCAATGGAATCTTGTCTGGGACAGTGAAGATCACGACAGATTTAAAATGAAAAATGAAAAGAGTACACCTTAATTTTTTTATTTGAAGACAGCCTTCGTAAATTTATTATGAAGCTAAAAAAATATCAACTTATTGCTAGAATGGATCTCTTTAAGTCAAACGGAATTTTCTGTATTCTGTAACTCTGGTTTGCTCGAAGTTCAAATGCCAAATACTTATTTGGCATAAACAAACTAAGAGTATAGGGGTTGCCATATACAGATGGTTTAACAAAGAGGTGTACACTTGTTTTAAACAACCAGAAAAGGAACAAAAAGAGAAAACGTGTAATTTAGCCTACGAAATAATCCAAAATGCAAGAAAAACAACAAGTCTGTGTTATAAAGAAACATATACAACTTTTGTCAACCAAGTTGCATTCGTCATTCAAAACAGAAACATGTTATAAATTTAAAATATGAAAGCAGATAGCTTCTTCACCCATATTTTGAAAAATTGACACTTCCTGTTTAAGTAGGTGAGTCTGGAATTCAGCAAAGTAAAGGTAACATAGATTCATAATTCTACAGGACAGAGTTGGGCTGTCATCAAAAAAATTAAATCTTCAAACGGACAGTTTTCAAAATGAAAAATATTATTTGGAATTTTACTTCCGGTATTCACGGACAATTCCTGTCAAGTAAGACAATTAACACCTCAGTGATTGCAGCGCTTTCATTCATTGAGTGGTACTGTTTGTATGCACTTGATCCAGAACAGGAGAGTGAAGTTAGTCATACATATCTATAAGTTGGCAACATTGAAATGGAAACTCATTAGTTTCAGTAATAAAAAAGGGGATCTAACCGATTGGATGTGTTCGTTGTTCAATAATATATAATGATCTAATAGACAAAATGGCATCGGTCCGTTTAACCACTACGCTACATACTTACCAGCTTTCCGAGAAAACGTTTATTGAAAAGTTAACCAACTAGTCATGAATCTTTTTCGATAAGTATTCTTATCTTACTATACCGACTAGTCATTAAGTGGCATTTCAATGTTTAATAATTTAACCCGACTTCAATAATGCTTCCAGTATCCACTCCTTTTTCTAAGTGAAATGGGAGAGCAGAGAATGATAGCCTTATCGAAATGTGTGTTTGCTGTCAAACTGTCGACTTTTGCGGGGAAGGGTTGTATGTACATATTGCCGTACTTTTAAAAAATCTAAAATTCATTGTCAGCAATACAAATAAAAAGTACAACCAAACCTGTTGCGAAGATCATTGTGTTCATCCACATCTCCGACGATGAGCGCCTGACGGCTGTTGATAGCAAACAAAACACACACTTAAGCAAAGGAATGGGTAGAGTTGTCGAAATGCTAAAGGTTTACACGAAAACAAAACGTGGGAAAATATTTATCTTCTGTTTTCCTACTTATCCATACACTCAATTAAATTTGATTAAATAAACTTAAAACTTTTTCTTTTATAATGTCTTGCTGGGTGGTATCCGAAGAACATATAACTATTTTTGAAAGTATCCATCACAATTTGCGCTTGTATTCACGGAAGGTAAGAATGAGATGTATTTGGAAGAAACGAACATATTAACCGAAAGAATGTCATCTTGAGTAAGAAGTGGTGCAAAAATATAAACACTTTCAGAGCCTGCATTAATAAATAAGGTCGAAAAACGTAACACTATGCAATGACAACCGTAAACATATTCAAGTGGGCGTTTTGACTTAATTAATAGTAATTCGACAAGTTTCCCCAAATTTAGTAGTCCAGTTGCGTTCCCTTGAATAAATAACAAAGATATACAAATTAAGTTGTATGTGCCTTCCCTTTGTCAGTATTTACGGCATATATGTTTGGTTTGATGTGGACATTTTAACCACAATACATACCAGTTAAACGCTGCCACAGTTAGATTTTCAGCAATGCAAATAAGGTAATACGGAAAATTGAGAGGCTGTGCTGCGTCAGTGATCGCTTTTCATTAAATGTATAAGTATGTCTTATTTTTTTTTCTGTGGAATTCATAAATTAACAGTAATACTTACTCGTCCTCATTGTCACCTTTCCTGCGGCACAATGAAGAAAACCAATTACACGCCATAAACAGACCTGAAGATTACAAAAACTATATGCTATAATTATAGATCCAACAGTAACTATCTTCCGTACATGTCGGTAAACATGTCTGAAAGTTATCGTATACATTGGTTAAAATTTTGCGCTGATAAAATAAGAAATAAAATTATAAAGAAACGACATCGATGATTATCAATATTGACAGTTAACAGATAACATTGGACACATAATGGTTTAGAAGTAAGCAATATCTTTAATAACCTCCGGTTCGAGGTTTTTGTATATTTTTACATATTTATTATTTTTTCCGACTATTATCTTTCTTTAACAATTCATTCAAAATTAGAAGAAATGTATCATTTTTCTAAAATCAACAACAACAAAACATAAAACAAATAACAACAAAAACTAGCACAGGTAACGTATAAAAAACAACAGATTAACTGTATTTCACAAAACAGTCTTACTGCTTCAAGGTGTTTGTATTGGTAAAAGTGAAACTAAATTTTTGATAACTAAACGGGGCTTAAAAGGGAGATGTGAGTCCCTAACCAAGAAAATTAAATTGTTTTGCACTTTTCAAATAACACTTTACATCAAAGGTGAAATGCAAGATCTGTCACAGGACAAGCGCTCGACTATTTAGGTGTTTGATAGAATGATGCACAGATGACAGTGCTAGAACTTGCGCGGAAAACATTAACATGCAGAGGTATGACCAACTAAAAATGTATGTGGAATTTCGATTCAATCTTTGCACGTTAAGCTTGATAGTCATTGCAGGCAAATCATTAACCAAAGCATTACAACGAGGTCGACATTTAGAGAGCGGTGTAGCTCTAATCAATCATAAAATAATCGAGCAATTGAATAAATTAAATCTATGCTCATATACATAGAATTCGTTCTTTAAAATTAATAGATTAAATTTATTCAGTTAATTGAGACTTAATTGTTTAATCACGAAATAAAAACGAAAGTCTACAAAACACATACCTATGGAGCAAAGGGCAGTGCAAAAATGCAACTGTTAAATCGACCGAAGACTTTGAAGAAATGACTTAGTAAATATGTCCGAAAATCTGCCAACTTTGAAATCGAAAGAGGAAGTAAAGGTAAATAAAGGGGGGATAAATTAGAGAGAAATGTTAACCATGAAGGCTTCCTGAACGTAACACTGTCGCACTACGATTACCTCCCCTAATGTACCAGTGTTGACATGACATCTTGACATGCTTACACCTCGTTTACGCGCCTACTGCTCGCCCTCACTTGCACTGTCTCGCGCTGAGACTGCAAACTTGTCTCAATGCAGTCTTCACGTTCTCAAAAGTTAGAAACCTTCGTCAACACTCTCCAATGCCCTCCAGTGGGCATCCGAATGCAGATATGCGGTTATTAAGGTAATTTCTGACAGTTTGCCTTTATCAGATGCATGTTACAATTTCTCACTGTTTGAGGGAAGTTAGGCATAATTTCTGCATACATTCATACTGATTTGGTCTAAGTAAAGAGGATTTTGAACACAGGCTAAATTGTTACATAGTATACATGTACCCTGTCTATAGTGTGGGTAACAATACAGAGACAAGGAAATCTGAGGGCTTACTAATATTAACAGATCAGCACAATAGTCGCTATAACAAAGAATGTTGTTGGTAGAACTAGAAGGCTGTCACAGACGTATAGATAAAAACACATATGCAAAATATGCCAAACGTCAAACAACACGCAGCTTCCTTACACTGTCGTTGGCAATAACCTGACGGCCGGGAAACATTGTCGATTCATAACTGTTATGTAAAGTAGTACACCAGAGTTTAAGGTTACGCTAGTCAGGTTAAGGGGTTGTTTACCGTTGTAGTATAAATGGCGTATTTCGCATGACGTAGCATTCGCGTAATAGCTACAAAGAAAAGGATCATGCTAGAAAATTCATTTGTTTATTTTTAACTGGGTTTAGTGTGTTCTGGAGACTTCTGCGTTCTTGAAATTCTTTGGGTCTATATAAGGGCTTGTTAGCCGATTTAAGTTTAACAGCCCAGTCACACCGCCCGAACTTTGTTGGAGCGTTCCTTGAACGGTAGGGAGAGGGGACCGAATGTCGACAACACTCGTCACAGCGCGAATAAATGGAAAAAAATCGAAAACATGGGCGTTGCCTTAGCGGTGCACCTCTGAAGCGGTAGCGAGCGCTGGTTAAGCAGTGACGCGAGCGTTGATAAAGCGGCGTTCTGCGCATGCGGGCTTGGGTCGGCGGGGTTGGTTTAGTGGCATACCTCTTTTGACTTCGGAGCTGAAAGATCGCTTTGATAGAAGTTTTGATAGATTTATGATAGAAGTCGATAGTTGAAGTTCATTATGCCACGTGGACAAAAGAAGTGAAAGACTGGATAAGGAAAGGCAGCAGCCTCCAAGAAGATCATTACTGAGCAGGCACCTGAACCATTGGAGTAAGGTAAATATATGTGGCCCACGGGTTGTGTCAAGAAATATTTAACAACTGTGAAAACATACTGTTATGTATTTTACTTCAACATTTTCAACATTTTTAATTTATTATTCCACTGTTGTATTTTGCAGAGACCATTCAGGCCACACCAGAAGCCACTGCTAGCACAGCCACTGCTAAAACAGCCACAGCCACTGCTACCACAGCCCAGGAGGGGCAGATGCTGATGAAGGTAATCAACAATGACACTGTATGAAATTTAAATAATAATAATAACCATAAACTTTCTTATTATTCATTTGTTATATTTTGCAGACTCTCATGACGAGCCCGTGGAGGCCCTGATACAGGACCAGCCTGACGATGAGGAGCTTCCCCCTGGTGATGACCAACCTTAGGAGGGCCGTGCTGCTGCTAGTGCTGAAGGTAATTATAATGTGATGAATGCAATGAAAAATTGATCTAAATAATATATGTTTCATTTATACATTTATAATTTTTATTCAATTGTTATATTTTTCAGACTCTGAATCTCAGCACCCACACTTGGAGAGGGACGATGAGCACCGTCAGCCTCAAAAGAAGTCTCGCCGCAAGGCCCTCCTGCTCGACAATGACACTCAGAAGCAATTCATCGAGCGGGTCCGGGAGCACGAATTTTGTGGAGGAAGGGGTCCACCGACTACAAGGATACAAAGAAGAAGACGGAGCTTTGGACTAGGAAAGCAAGAGAGCTGGATATTGTAGAGGAAGCTGAAGCTCTCAGGACATGGTGGAAGTCAGTCCGGGACCTTTACGCTAAGCTTCTCTCCAAGAAGTCTGGCCAGGCTGCAGCGAACTTGAGGGACAGTGAACTGTTCATCCAGAGGAACTGCGCCTTTATGCACAAGGAGGTGAAGCCCAGGCAAAATCAGCCACTTAGAAGCATATTCCTCACACAGGAACCTGTAGTCAGTCAACCTCCAGCAGCCCAGCCCTCGGCGTCGGCCAGCACCTCTCGCCAGCCTTTCCACGACGTCGAGGAACAGGAAGAGGACGAAGGCTCCCTCTCGCTCATTGAAACTCAAGCGGTAGTCACGAGGTCCCAGGGCACCCCTTCCCCCACCAGTTCCCTCCTTCACCACCACCAGACCACGCCGTGCTGCCACCAGAACCGAGCCTGAAGACTCCCCTGCGATGCTGGAGATGAGGGATTGCATGAAGGCCACCAACGCCCTCATGGAGAGAATGGTCCAAGCCCAGGAGATCAAACATGCAAGGCAGCGCTTCGTCATGTACATGTCCCAGTCTCTCCAACGACTACCTGAGGCCCAGTACCAGCTCACAGTGGAGAGAATGACGGCCATTCTCCACAAGATGCAGCGACACATCCCCCAACCCCTTCCTCCACACGTCCAGCATCAGCACTTTCACCCACACTCGCCTTATACCAGCAGCAGCAGCCGTATTACTTCCAGCCCAAGCCACAGCATCACGGCTTCCAGCAGCAGCCTCTCGACTTCCAGCAATAGTCTTAGCATGAGCATCAGACTCAGCACTTCCAGCAATTGCAGACACCCAGAGTCAGCCAGCCATCCTCCACTCCAAGGAGCTCCAACGAAGGACCCATGTTGTCAGACATGCAGATTCTTTCCTCCATTAACCACACGTACATGAGCGCCGCCAGCGAGGGGGGGATTCTCTGGGACCTCTGGAGGCAGGAGATGAACGCCCCACCAATACCAATCACCATCTCAGCTCAATGGGCTGACGATGTACTTGCAGAGATGAGGGCCACCACCGAGAAGATATTGAGACAGTTTGTGATGTGTTGAAGGGACTGCTCAGATATTTTCTGTGATTTTTGTTTAAGGGATGAACTTACCAGCAGTTTTGATGTTTGCTGTTTATTGTTTGCATGTGCGCTTTAAAAACAGCATTTTATGAAACTATTCTTGACTACTTTTGTTTGTATCTTATATTTGTATTATTGCTACTGTATTATTTTGTCCTTTTCAGGACCATGATATAAAACAGCCATTGTGCTGATACATGTTTTTATCCTGAATAAATATTTTGAAACAACAAGATTAAAGAACTTTATTGGAACTTCTAACTTTAACAAAAAAAACTTTCAAGTATAAAACAAGACATATTTTAAATAAAAAGTGCTTTTATTAATGTAGTATGACATCAAGACAGAATCGTATCACAAGTTTTTTTAATAATCTCTCATAACATTTCAAACAGACACAAGCACAATTTGTTCATTGCATTTCCAATACTGATTCCCAATAATCGTTCGAGTTCCTTTAACAATGTCATATAACATTTACAACAAAGTAATAAACATGAGTATATATAATATGTACAATGTACAAGTGTCTCCTCAGTGTTCTGCACGGTGTTCAGTTGATAGCCGCCATTCTCTCCTGCCAGTCCACTGATCCTGTTGGGGAGTTGCACCAATGCTTGAGTAGGTTTCGCTGCCTCTTCCCATCGCGCAAGGCTGTGTTGGGGCCTTGCACAACGATAGTTTCCTCCAAGTTCCGTCCTTCTCTCCATGCCCCAGTCTGCAGGTTTCCATCTGGATGTGCACGGTCCACAAGTCTATTCTGGAGCACTAGGAAGCGGGTGCGCACTAGGTTGTGGAGGATGCAACAAGCTTCCGCGATGGTTCTGACAGTTTCATGGTGGTAAGCAGAATCTGGAACCTGTTGGCCAGGATGCCAAAGCCGTTCTCCGCGACCCGTCTTGCCCTGGACAGCCGATAGTTTAAGATGCGCTCTTCATGGGTGTGGTTTCTTGTGCTGTACGGCTTCATGAGGTAGGTCCGCAATGAGAAGGCGTCATCGCGATGATGAAGTAAGGCACATCCTGATTGTCAATAGGTAGGGGGTCTGGCTGAGGAAAGGCATGAATCCTGTTCTGGTCCAACCCACGATGGAGATCACTTTCGTTGTAGATTTGAGCGTCTGAGGATGAGCCATTGTCCGATAGGTCAATGTAGGTGAACTTGTAGTCAGCATCTACCTTGAGAAACAGGATCACGTTGTAAAAGCATTTTTAGGTGTAGAATTCTGAGCCAGAGTTACCAGGAGCTTTACAGGCCACGTGCTTGCCATCAATGGCACCAACTGTGTGGGGAAAGTTCCATCTCTGGTACCATTGGTCAGCCAGGTCTCTCCATCCGTGTTCAGTTGTTGGGCAAAACAAGAGTTCATCTGTGAACTCCTCAATGACGGCCTTTACCACTTCTCTGACTACCACAATGATGGTGTTGTGGGGAACTCTCCAGGCGTATTGCACGTTTCTGTAGGTGTTACCAGAGGCCAGGTGCCGTAGGGTTATTGCCACTTTGAGACCAGGTTCCAGGCTTGCTCGGTAATTGGTGTCTTGCTTGGTCAGTCTGGGGGTCAGCCTCGGTACAACTTCATCAAACATGGCCAGTGGCATCCTCATGAAGTGCTGAAAGGCTCGTGGATCTTTTCCTCAGCTCCACCATCAGCTTGTCATACAGTCCATGTTCAGGCCTTCTCAGTATCCACTGTCTGACCCACACATCTCTGTCTCTTCTTCTTCTCTCTGTTCTCCTTCTGTCAACAGCTTGTTGCAATCTGAGGTTCTAATTGCCAAATTCCCGCTCCGACACCTCCATACCAATGTTCATCACCGCAATGGATCGCTGCTTCAACGCCCGACACCGTTCCAGCAATCCCGTTTTCGCTCGTAAAACGCTTACAACCGCTCCACCAAAGTTTGTGCAACGTTTAATCACCGCCCGGGCAAAGCTGGTGAAGCAGCGGTGGTCCAGCGTTCAAGATTTGTGCGTTGGCATTGTGGACCCATGCGTCCACGAACTTGTTTCTAGTGGTTCCAAACTTTGACTGGGCGTTGTAGGAGCGGTGGTGAACTTTGCCGGAGCTCCTCACCGCTCGCAATATTTTGTGCAGCTCAAAACTTTCGGAGCGGTAGGAGAGACCATAAGCAGTGGCCGAGCGTATACGGCGTTGCCTTAACGTGGGCCAACTTCTGAAGAACGGTAACGAACGTTGATGAATTTTTCACCGCTCCAGCAAAGTTCTTACGGTGTGACCGGGCCTTAAGTTTGGACAGAGAGTATGGAAATAGTTGCAGCTTCTATATTAAACCTTTCTGTGTTGGAACTTACGTGGACTTGTTGTATATTCTATCTCTGATATAAATATTAAAGTGTTGGATTTAGAATTATATTTATTATATTCGTGTATTGTTCTACCTTTGGATTATTTCAACTGTGCGTATCTACGAGGACAACCTAGCGAAAACTCTTCAGGATTATTCGAAGTTGGATTATTAATTGAACTAATAAAGGGACACCTAAAGGGACAAACTGTAAGCTAATATTTAATTTGCATTCTCAAATTTTGTCTGATATATTTGTTATTTTGTGACGCCAGAAATTTAATTGTTTATTAAAATAAAACATTATTGCACTAGTTTGTTGCTGGCTTGTTCTTTCTGTTACACCATTTCATCGTTTAGTAAACGTGCCATTTAATAAGTAATTCTTAAATAGCGACACCGGTCGTAACATTACGACCAGCTGTCACAAGGCTCCAGCCAATTTGTGGAATTAACTGTCTGCCAAAGACACAAGAACCACGGTCACCACTTACACACGTCTGGTCACTACTGTGATAGAAACTGAGCAGCTACCGTCTATAAACTAGATTAAATGGGTTAAAATGCAGTAAATTGCACGTAGAATATCTGACCACGTAGAGTGTCTGACAAGATGGCTTGTATACCGAAAACTGAATTTTGTGGGAATTTGGTCTCCTGACGGCCAAAACAATTAATGGAAAGGATCCATAAAGTAGTGAAAAAAACCAAAAGGACAATATCAAGTTAAAACAATAAAACACTAGTTGTTAAAGAAAATATACACTTGGTTGCATACATTTCGAAAAATCATTCTTAACGTTTATTCTTTCCAAGTTTATATATTAGCAGGGTAGTGATCTCTGATAAAAAGATATCGACTTCAGAGCGGATAGTCTGACTATAAAACGAGATTTCAAAAGTAAGTTGTCACGTGGTTTTCATATTTTAAAATTAGCTGTCTCTGCCGCGTGGTTTAGATAGGAAATACCCGTTTGAAATGACCATTTGGAGATTTATGCTTCGCAGTTCAAAGAGAGCTAGGGCATCAACGAGCAGGATTTTGGAAGACCTTTTCAGGTAACAATGACTTACATGATAATTTGAGGAAAAGATCTTTTTTCCAAACTGTCTGATGGCATCGTTAATGAACGCAAAGCTTTCTCGGGATTCGCATGTTATATTACAAGACTGGTGGGTCTTCATTATGCATCTGTTTACGCTGTACACGGAGGTAAAACTCGTTTGACAATCAGCCTTAAAGAACATTCTGCCAGGGACGTATCTCCTCCGAATTTCATAAAACGAGTGCGATGATCCTCTACCAAAATTTGAGTTTCATCTTTTAAGAAAAAATAACAACCGCCAAGGGGAAGTTCTTAGTGTCAGCCTCCTTAATCCAAAAATGGCATGTGGACGACTACTGAAATTAGAAATGGCCGCTTCCATTTTTACTTTAAAAAAGCAGGTCTCCCAAGTCGTATAAACACCCATATATGGTCTTAAACAGATTTGTATGGAAGTAATTCGCTCTCAAAAGGTTTACACTAATCGTAATTAATGGTTTGAGAGCAATCGCATACACTCGTAGGATAGCTAGCGATCGCAACACTCGCCATCTGGGTCCTATAGGACTCTCAATGCGATAGCAAGTCGAACTTGAATTGGTGATGTTGGTTTCAGTTTGGTAAATCAGATATACCATAGATTTTCCGGACTTCAATGATATTATTAAAGCGATTTTAATGTCGAACATTAACTTTATGAGTAATTATTAAGAAAATGAAAACATACAAGAAAAATAGCAGCATATATATTTTGGACAAGAACGTACAAGTTCAGCACTGGTTTATCTACATGTAATATCTCTGTTTCTTTCTTCTTCTCTCTCTAATTCTTTTAAGAAAATTTGCCAGTGTTTACAGTTCATAATTGTTAAAAAGTTTATAATAATCTTGATATAAATTACAATTTGTTTCTATGGTTATTTATTTTAATTCGTTATTGTTGTCTAATTGTTACTGTTATTTTTTTTATTAAATATTGATAAAGTCACTATTGTTATTAAAATGATTTTGTCCGCTGCCACCATCTCACGTATTTAAGATCACTTTAAAGAATATGTTAATAATTTAATGTTTATTTAAAATAGAGTAAATGGTTTTAAATGATTTAATAAGTCCAACTCTTTTATTTTTATTTAATTCACACACACAACATTTGCACAGTTAATGAATGCTGAGAATTTACAAAAATAAACCCAGAGATAAGTGTTTGCAGCAACCACCAGAGAAATCGAATCCGAAGATCACAAAATCTCAAAACACACAAACTATCCCACTTCAACTCTCATCCAATCATTTGTCCAACTAAAGCTTATACATACTACACAATCCACAGACCAGCAACTTATATTATGGAATTTCATTGATCATGGCTAGTAAGTGAAATAAGGAAAATGTATTCTTTTTCTTTTCAATTTGCATTTTAAGCAGGATGCAAGATTACTTCTTTGTTAGGCGGGTATAAAGACATAACTCGAACGCGTAAGTCAAAAGTCAAAAATAGATCTAAACATAAAGCGATGATATATGTAAGAAAACAGATGGGATGATAAGGTATGGTTGGCAAAACTGGCGATTTAGATTTGTCACAGAATCATGTGAAAACATTTCTTACTTCAGCTAGAATTTCCTGTGTATTTAACACAAACACCTTAAATATGTTGACATAAGAATCTTCCTAAAACAGTAATGTAATAAATGACACATGGAACTTCCAAGCGACGAGAACTTTCTGATGAACAGCAGAGCACTATAGAGTTAGTTGTTTCGAGTTTTTTTATTCAATCAATAATAGCTTAGCCGTCACAATAATGAGCATGGGTGTGTCATTTTAGTTTAAAAAGACGCATATAGTTAGTTGTTTTCAATTTTACACTATTTACATAAACACATTGCTGAAAAGGTGTTCCTGCGCAGTTTTGTCAACATCATACCGTAAAATCAATCTTATTTGTTTCTGAATACCTTGATAACAGTAACCGCGATATTTTAAAGCATTTCTTTCAGCAAATCAAATGACCTAAAACAGTGTTAAACCAATTCTTATCAACCCCGGCGCACAAAATGTATGCAAATACAAGTTGGATTACATTAAGTACGAATCCACGAGTATTTGTGTTGACAAGCATAAGTATTATTAAACTGAGTAACAGATAAAAGACGTAAACAGGATGTTGAGATTCCAAATATCCAAATTATAAATTGTGGATACTAAATTACAGTCGCATTGCGACGACTTGAAAATGTGTCAATAATATACAGATTTAAGTACCATGAAGGAAAAGGTACACAAAAAGTGTTCTCATATCCCGGGCCATTAATGAATTTTAATGACCGCGAACATTTAAGATACCATAGTAATTAACATCCTTGCGCCACGCCTTTGTGTAACAGATTTCCATTTTCATGCACCAACATGGCCGGCCAGACGTAAAATTTGACATACTTTCCAGACTTAGTATATTCTTTGTACATTTGTCTGTCAAACTCTTCTCTGCTTTTACCCAAGTCTACCAACACTGTAACATCTTTAAATCCATGCGCGTTTAGGCTTTCTACCCGGAAGTGCGTTGGTTTCCATCGTGGACAGTGCCACACGACCCCTGGATCTTGTAAAACCATATGCAGGCAAAGTTGTACGCATGCATCCAGGTAAATATTAACCGGCGACTGGCCACTCAGGAAGGTTTGATGTTCAGGTAGGCATGTGTTGATGTCTACAACTGACCGGACCGCCTAAAATGACAAAACGCGGCAGTCTTTATTAGAACTGTCGTCTTGGTACGGTTTTCTTTGAAAGTTGGTGCAAACAGTATTATTGCATATACCAATAAAACTATGAGATGTACACAATACATTTTTATAAATTTTATTTAAATGTCGTATGCGAAGTAAAACAAAATCAAACATTTTTTCAGTTCTGGAGTTGAGTTTGTTGAAAACTTTAATCAAAGCTTACTGTTTAAATAATCTAGATATGAGTTTAAAATATCCATGAAGCTAATGGTGTTTGTATATTTGGTACACTTTATAAACACTTTACAAATTATTTGGAACTTGGTTTTTAAAGACTAGAGACTAGATATCACACACAATAAAGAAAAGTCCAATATTTAACGAAAAACGGCAAAAGGAACTACCTGGTTTCTTTCCACAGACTCATTGGATTAAAAAGAGAGCTAAGGACAATAAAGTCAAAGTATTTTATATCGCTGGAAATATGAATCAATACGCTTTGTTATGATGTATATGTTGTAATAACAAAATATTATGCAATAAAAAACATTCTGCAACCTTCTTTTAACATTCAAACATCTAAAGAGGAATCAGTACTTTATAACAGATTACAAACTTCGCGCATATTGCAAGACATTATCAAAAATAACTCAGAATAATAGTTGCTCTGTCGATAATGGCATAAGGCCTCATTATTAGCTTTTGTTTGCATCTAAACACAACAGCATGCATTATTATTCGATACATCACACACCCCAAACAAAACCTATTTCCATATTACAAGTAACAATAATTATATACCAGAACTTAACTGTTTTACTGAAAATATTTTTCATCGAAGACTCACGTATTACCCTCTTGACAAAATATACCTGTAGCATTTCTGGAACCATACTCTCCCATCGTAACTTCCTCCGTGCTTTTAATTTCTGTCGAAGTTCTTGGGCATCTACATCCTAAATAAAAGGTTATTAATGGCATATTTTAATTCTTATAAGTATTGTTCAAATTATAATTGACAAGTTGACATGTGTGAATATGTGCTTTTTAAAGACAAATACTCATATAAAGTAAGCCACAAAAATGGCATATTTATGTTCAAAGGCAGTATAAAGTTGGCATGGCTAGTATGCAATTGTTAATTGACTGATCGGTCGACGTAGGTATATTTAAGTGACATACTTTCTTAGGAAAAAGAATTTTTTCTCACCTTATTATATTATTTGAAATAATATATCGTGTTGTTTGGTAAATGTATGGAAAATGTTAAATGCAGGTTTAGTGTTATTTAAATTGTAACACTAAATTTTGCTTGTAGCATCAAAATCTTTCTTTCTACTTTCTAAAATACTCATACTCATTTCGCTCATATATGCAACCGTTTGTTCAACAAAAATACAGAAATACTTTTTAGACGACCAATTAGCTGTTCACTTTCTGATTTTGAAAAGGCACACAAAATCTGATATATAACAATGTGATAACAAATCTTTAACAATTCGACTCTTTCCTTACAACGCCATCTCCAGTAATTTCCATAACTACCCGCCACTTCTCATCGAATCGGGACTTGCAAATAGTATACGTCAGCTGAAAATAATTATACATGTTAAGAAATACATGTCTTAAAATACACGAATATATATTACCATAAGCACTGAAGGGTAAAGTGTGGTCTTTAATTTACACTAGATGAGTTGTTATTTTAGCAGTTCAGCGGCATTGTCTTGTTTCAACTAGGTTTCTTGTGTAAATGTGTATTCCCTTTAGACAAACATCGCTGCGGTACAAAGATGGTCATTAAAGGCCCATCCAGCTTCTTGATTGAGGACCTTTAATAAATATGTAGGTAGAACCACTGGCACCCCAGGCCAACTGGGAAACTTACTCTTATTAAGTCAATTGTTCTTCGCCATTGCCAGGACTCGAACCCAAGGATTAAAAGGCCGATGTATGTGTGTGTGGGTTGTGTGTGTGGGTGTGTATGTGTGTGTGAGTGTGTACGTATGTATGTATGTAATACGTATATATATATATATATATATATATATATATATATATCTATATATATATATATATATATATATATCTATATATATATATATATATATATATATATATATATATATATATATATATATATATAAAGATACGAACAAACATAAGAAAGAATCGTATTTCAAATTTATAAATTAAGTTATATCTTGACTTAGAAACTGATCGATGCGAAAAACAAGATTTATACGATGAGGTTACATACATGAGCAATCAGTTAAAATAGTCAAACAAAGAAAAAAACATAAAACCTCAAATATTCACGAAAATTAAACATAAACACAAAAAAGAACAGAGACATAATGTCAGATTATGACTGGAACCTTGTGCGTGTTCTTCTCTGCCGGAGTCGAAATCAAATATCTAGGAAAGGGATAGCACAAAATTAGCGGAACAAAGTCATAACCTAAGCTCTCACACACACAAGCACGCACGAACGCAAGCACGCGCACGCACGCACACATACACAAACGCGCTCACGCTATCTCTGGTATTACCATGTCTGATCTGAATATAGCTTGCCTACGGTATTGCAGTTTTGATAAGCAAATCATATAAAATGAAGATATTTAGGTCCATTTGAGGCATCATATTTTTCACAAAGAAGTACATCTAACACTGGACAATACTGGCCATGTACTTTATTAATAAAAGAGAACCCGTCCAGCTTCTGCAGACATTCCAGGATGTGTTTCCCAAATACAATTGTAAAACGTTTTGTCAGTAGTACCCCAAATCAAATTTAACCCGTGACACTCCCGTAATATGTGATCCGTGAAGCATGTATCGTTAATGGATATGACATTTGCTGCGTGTCTCATTAAATGCGAAGATCAGGCCATAACTTCAGCAACAGTCAACAGCAACTCTCTGATCGGTAGTCTTGGTAGTACTGAGACAAGAAAAGTCGTTGATGCGAAGCATCAATGGTGACGGAAAAAAACTGGAACAGGTAAACATGTTAAAGCAATATGGGAGCAAAGACATGTTTGAAACGTTTTTATTTGAAGGTTTTGAATTTGAGTATAAAATAAAAAAATCTCGCGAAAAAGTGTGTATAACGTATAACCAAAATGAATATTACTTAAGTATATATTACGTATAACCATAATGGATATTACTTTCTAGTAAACCTGGGTGTAAAGACGTAATAATTAGTCCGAACATTTTCTGCTTTTCCAAAATGTTCTTGTGATAAAAGTCTTGACAAGGAATGAATCTCATGTCAGGTCTAGGGCTTGAACCCAGAACCCTCCGATCTCGAGTCAATGAACTTTACCTCTTGACCAAGAACACTTAAACTATGTTATAAATGCTTTCTCTATGTGTATCAAACTTTTCTTTAATGATCATCTAAATCGTAATAAGATCTTTTTTAAACTTGTTATAACGGGTCTAAGGTTTGAATTCGGAACCATCTGATCCCCAGTCTATATAACGTAAACCTTTGATCAAGAACACTTCAAGCATATTATAAATGCTTTCTTGGTGTGTTGAACATGTTAAATATCCGAATCTTTAATAATATCATTTTGAAAATTTGTTACGGGCTATGGATTGAATTTGAAACCCTCCGATCCAGAGTCCAAAAACATCATCTCCTGACCACAAACACTTCAGAGATGCTTTAAAGGCATTCCTGCACGATGGTAGCTCTGGAAATGCTACTTTTTTTTTTAGATTTGCTGGGACTTTACAGAAATTGTTGCATCTAAAGTCAGAGTTTACCATGCATACTTAATAGACCATTCAGAACATTTTTTCTGGGTATGGACTGTTTCGTTGCTAATAGATAATCTCAATTTGTTTACAAACAGTCCGAACATCGAAGATTGTACCGAAGAGCATTCCTTTCTACTTTCATAAGTTAGGGCGAAGAGAGTCTCCGTGTTCATTTACATAAAGATTTATTATTTCTATTATATAAGAGCAATAAACCAAAGTCTCTGTTTTTACCATGTTTTCATAAAAGTTACAGACAAACAAAAAATGAATGAATTAATTAATAAAAATAGAACGGTGTTTACCGAATAAGGACCCGTATTTTTATGAAAGTTAGAAGGGCAGGCAAGCGTAAATGTGCAACGGAAGTAGTACCCGGGTAACCCCTGACAGTTTTGTTGCTGCTGTTGTTGTTATTTTAAGGTAGATACTTTTGTTTTGTATTTGTATTTGCTATAACTAAGATAATCTAATGCAATTAGGTGCCAAACAAAGCTGAAACAATGTTGAATTATGAAAATGAAAAAACCTGCAATCCTATGCTCAATATTGAACTTCTCCATTCAGTGGTGACTTTTACTATAGAGTAAAAGCCAAATTCATTTATTGTCGTGTAACCTAGAAAGTCCGCAAAATAAACTTCCCCCCACATGCAAATTTCAGTGAGCATTCCATATATAGGCGGCGCGCTCCAGCGCGTTGCCAATAATGATTGTAGATACTGTCCATGAAACTGGCGTAATCCGTATTTAATCAATGTTGTGAGATACCACATAGCTATATTTTCTGTGCTAAATAAGTTGCTAATGTACAGGGCACTTGACATAATGCCTTCCAAGTACAACATTTCAAATCACGCATTGCTAGCTAAGTGTTAAAATTCCAAGTACATCATTTCAAATCACGCTTTGCTAGCTAAGTGTTAAAAGTTAAAATAATAAACCATAAGCCATGTATAAGTACATGCATAAACTATCCTGAGAAGGCTTACTGTATAAACAGTTACTGCAACTGATTATTGTACCCGACCGCATAATCGTACAGGTAGAGGTCATTGTGAGAGTCACTGCTTTCAAATGCACGGATTCTCCAGTGCCGATTGTGTTGTGCCTGGAATGGACACCTATGCACTACATTTTTATGCTTATTGTGACTGTAACAGTCAGATTTTACCTTGCATGCAGGTTAATTTTCAAGTTCATGTATCATCATTATAACCGCTGTATACATTACTTTATTTTGGGGGTTTGTATTCTGTATAATTCAAAAGAGTTCACTTTTAGGCGAAGAATCACAGTACACGTGTAATGATTGTTATCCCACTTACTTTTGTCGGTTTCTAATACATAAATCTTAAGGAGTAAATATTCAGACCATGTTTACTAAGCTTCTTCCAATCACAAACACAGACTAACATTCTTGAGAGAAAACCACAATCGCAAAATCGCAAACAAAATATGAAAATGGTCTGATGCGAATTACGACATTTATATGTTAACTAACGCTTGGAAAATGCGGATGCAAATTAATATAAAAGTGACAAAACACAGAAACGAGACATTACACAATAAGAGAAAAGCCAACAGTTACCCCCCTTGGAACGATCAGTCGACATATGGATCGAGTAGGATGCTTAAACCTGGTTTGTGGAGCGCTTCACGGAGAAAATAATAGGTACATCTAAAGACTTTCTAAGGCAATTGCCTGATACAATGATTAGACAAAAATTTGAAATTATTCCAGTTGACAAGAATCGGCATTAAAACCCCACATTGGATATTTTAACAATGTATATATGCTTATGAAAAATACTCTATTGAAAACAAAGGCCTTCGTTCGTCTTTCATAATTAAAGTGTTCCAAAAGTTGTTAACATACAAGACTTACGCTTAACATGTTAGAAATCAAATTTTAAAAGATGGTTCAAATACACATTACCATTTAATGTCTTTGATGCCGCTGCTGCGAAATCAGACATATGTTTGTTAATAAATGTGAAAAAGGCATGCTATTCAAGAAGAATACAACAAAAATGTTGCGTCCAGTGGTACATACACCTTTTATCCATGTATCCGAATGGGGTTTCTTGCATTTATCATATTATGCAACGTAGTAAATTTTACCAGCATATATGTAAAATACCACAAGACGCATATACCTTTAATCCATGTGTCCAAATGAGGTTTGTTGCATTTAATAAATTATTCATCATAGTAAGAATATATGACAAAGTCCTATGAGCATTGCAACATATATCAAAATTTGAAAAGGCACAGCACAAAGGTATTCACATCTAAGCCAAATGTAAAATTAAGAAAAAAATCTGTTATGAGTCATTTAACAAAAAGTGCAAACCCGCATATATGTAAAATTCCACATGACACATATACCTTAAATCCACGTGTCCGAACAGAGTTTCTTGTATTTAATAAATTATTTAACATGGTAAATCTATACACCATATATGTAAAATACCACAAAGCCGTCTTCAATTTTCATTATACATTGTTACGATACATGTAAATACACCAAGAACAAAAATATGTAAGAGACAATCGTACCAGAAGAATATCAAGCAATATCTTGATAGCCTCGTCTTCTGTTGTTCCATTTTGTTGTGTGAGTTGATCAAAGGCGTCGGTCCACTCATTGTCGTACAACTCCTTCGATATTTCTGCGAGTTTTGTCGCTCGGTAAGGATCGCTGAGATCGCAGATATCTGGATTATTATCATTTATCCGGCTCGAAATGATGCTGCTGAGCCTATGGTGATGAGCATATAGAATAATTTTATTATTTATCTATTTGTTTAACCAATTATCTATTTATTTATTTGATCATTTTTTCTCCTTTACAAGAAAGTATACTTATAATGCATATAGTTAGTGAACATATGCAGACTCAAAAAGAGACACAGGTATCAGCAAACATATTTTAATATAGTTTCGGGCATATAAACAACAATGTAATCTAGGTGGATAAAATTTAATATCTGTGAAAATTGTGATAGGACCTTTTCTTATTTACCTATTCAAATGATACGAAAAACTTTCTATAAAAATTGAAATTCGAAGAATTTATAGAAAAAGTCAGTGGTATCAAATAATATGTAAGCAATGAACAAAGCCTTTATTTACAACAAATCTGGCCAGGTTTTTATAAATGAAAATAATAACCTATTATAATAATATAAACATTTTAGGAATGGAAAGTAAAGAAAAATTATCCTTTTAACATTTATATATGAACATGTGTTATAAATATGCGTGAATTGTATTATGCAACTTAGGCCTATTGTCATATTATGTCTATTCACAATCATGACATAGCATAAATATTTTGACAGTTTTACGCTAATAATATACTTAAATAGAAGAGATAGAAATCCACCCAATGTATGGTATATAACGACCCTATGTATAATATCAATAAGGATATTTTCCTAGGTATCATCATCTTATGCTTGTAAATTAAATGACTGAGAAAACGCAATCGTTTGAGGTGTCTGTATATGTAAGTACAAGCGGTTCAAAGAATATTACTGAAAGTTCAAAATAGTTTCTCCTCATGGGATGTCTAATATATGCATGTGTTACTATTTTTCATGAATGTACATGGAATCATGGAGAAGTCTACATTATCTGATCATAAATAGTTTCTGACTATCTATGGAGGTACTGAGTGACGTATTTCTATTTCTGTAATTGTGTTTTGTTGTGATTTGGGTTTCAGTTTTACAAGACGTCAGAAAGTAATTATGTCATATTCAGCAACATTATTTAATGTATCATTAAATTTTTATTTATAATAACTTGTTTTTGTACAGTATCAAAGTTTCTTTCGGCAGATTGACATTGTGAATACAGCTGTTGTTTGGATCTTGTGGTCTACCAGCTTTGACCCACGTGTCTCTCTCGCATTGCTTTTTGGTGTTTATGCTATTGCATTACTTAAGCCGTCCAGAAGGGCTTTAAGTGTGTGTTCGAATTTCACAACTTCAAGGTTGCTTATCATAGTTCGTTGTGTCTATTATGAGCAAAATTTGTTAACATAATTGTTGCTGTGATGTACTTTAAAATAACTTGTAATGCATAAAATAATTTATTTCTATACATATCTAGCTTAACTTTCATACACTTGTTCAATGCAACGTCTTTTCGATGAGGTTCTGTAAAGAATTACACAGATATGAAGCACTCTGTTATCAGCTTTAGATGGTCTGACACTTAGCATACCTCATCGTCAACAGCTCGAGTTTAAATAGTGATAATCGGGCTTTTTTGTCTAAACGTTTAGTTGAAATTCAGTCATTTTGCATGATTAGTTGACTGAGTTAAAGTGAATAGAAGTTGATAAATAAAAGAAAAGGCCATTCTACTTGATGCGGAAACTGTTTTATGTCAATAGCCTTAATTAATCAATAGTTTGACCACTTAGTCAGGTACACAAGAAACAATGTTTATTTTCTATGCCTGGTAGTAAACGTTGACTAAATATCGCTGAAACCAAATCATCTTCTTACATTATCCATCGGATGCCTATTCTCCGCAAGTATGAATAAACTTTAAATGAAAACACACCCCTTTTGTAAATGTAGTTCCGAATTGATCAGTGATTTCTTCAACATTTTCTCAAACAAATACATACACCTTTTAAGCTAAACATAGATTTCGATGCAATATAACCGAAAATAAAACAATATGTGCGTAAAACTAAAAGGTCAAGTAATGTTTTGATTTTAAGAATACTGTTGATCATTTTATTATCTGATTTAAAACCCTTAGAACAAAAGTAATCTCTGAACAATACAAAGTGGTAGACAAAAAAATCTGATCAAAATGTGATATTTTGTACACGACTAAGTTTATTTACTGACATGGTGGATTCGCTGGACAGAAGGCTGGACAGAAGGCTGGTGATTCTTAGAGAAATACGTAATGTGGTAACTGTTGTTATTCTTGTTATCTGTTATGTCTCGTCTCTTTTTGTCCCTTTTACATTTACACTGTCTGCCTTTGTCTACTTGTAGCTCATTCAAATTGTGTGTCAATTCTTATAGACCTTCTCTCATGTTCCTATTGCCTAAAATGTGTTGTTTTCAAAGTGAAAGATTGCTGTTGATTTCACCCATAAAATAATAAAGCTTCATTTCTGAAATTCATAAGAAGTAGTTAAATAAATGAGGCAATCCTACCTGGTGCGAAGGTCTTCTATTACTTCATTAGACTGTCCCAACTGTCCTTCTAAGTCAAATACCCTTCAAAAACAAACCAGAATAGAGAAAGTAAAGTAAATAAAGTTAAGTTAGGCATAATAGATTTCAATAGCATTATCTAAGAAAATCCGAACATGTATTAAATTATTATTTATTAAGCATTGTGCCTATGATTTGTAACATAAATTAGGCATGATATATGATATAGATTATATACGATATACATGATATATGCATTCGTTTGTGCCTTGTGCATTTTATTTTTTTATTTATTTATTTATATAAATCGAGACAAAGAGACGTCGGGGCTGAGGGGATTTATTATCTTTCCATAACTTGCCTACTGTCAGATTGGTTGGCTACGATGCTGTCTAGTTCATGGGCCGCAATGACCTTGGCTCAATCGTTCTAATGCTCCGAGCATACCCCATACCGAATGGAGTAGAACGTCCTTTATTAGCCTTAAAGGCGATATCCGACAGTTTTGACCATTTTTCTTTAAAATAACTAAATTATTTATTATTGCCTAATAAAGTCCCGAGAAATGCTGTTTATTGATGCCCTAAATCTGTGCGAAAAGACAAGCATAACAGTCCACATGTCACTACAAACGTTTCCTATCTACGCCACGCTGCACAGTTAACTATTATGTAAAACCACGTGACAACATGCTTTGAAATCGAGTTTTATTATCATCAGGATAACTCACTCTGACTTGATGTCTATTTTAGCGGAAATCCCCATCGAGCTTATGTACTGGTTTTGGAAGGAAATAACAATGAGATCGATTTATTTCACGATTTGTTCTGTCTTTAAATTGGTGTATTGCTAAAATCCTTTATTTTAATTGAGTTTGAGTCTTTTTAAAAATTTTGCCCAAATTCCCCCAAAGCTTGGTAGGATATTGCTACATGTATTTCAGTTAGGCTATGAAATGTTCAGATGGTAATCCATATAAGTAGGTCGTTGACAAGAGAATACTATACTATGGCATGCATGTACATCACAGATTATGCTGTTAGTAAAAGTTCAAATTATTTTGAGCTAGCTTTGTAGAAGCCCCAATTGAAAGAGAAGCACATACAAACTCACAGTTTAAGTTGTGCTGACCTAGTGTTGCAATCAAAATGGCGATGAAGTTTTTCTTTTCAATAACAATGCTTGGACATTGTCTGCCAAGAAATGCGAATATATCCTGAATATAAGCAGACATCGTTTTCTGACACGAAAACTGCTAAGAACGAGATAACAACGGCATAATTCGTAAGCAGCTAAATCCAGTTTATGCCTCAACAAGTAATGTTTCGACCGGCTGCTGTAAAGACACGACACTCGTATCATCTACAATGGTACCATTGATATACTACAGTTTGACACTTGCTGATAAGATAAACTTACAAAGTATACGTCGAGACTAGGCGAAACAAAATTTGATTGTGGTGTTGTTTGGTGTAGTTGTGTTTTTTATGCTTTTGTTGAATTGCATGTTCGTCTGAAGTATAAGGCCGAAATGTTTGATCTGTGCCCGAAATATCGCCGCTGCCGATTGGGGCAGGTGTGTTTCTAGGATGGCCGTGTATAAACACTACGACCTTGCATTTATGCGAGTTAAATTTGTAACCTCACCTTGCGGATTGTTGAGGACAAATTTAAGCTGTTCTCAACGGATTGTTGTTTGGACATTCTTTCCTGTGATGTGGTTTTAATAAGTTGTAATACATTAAACAAATTACTTCTTTACAGATCTAGTTGCATCTGACTACACTTATTCTACAGTGGTATCTGTTTGGCATGCTTCAGTAACAACATAATTAGGCGTTTCCTTTAAAAGGACTGAGCGTTTAGCTGTGTCAGTCGTTTTGCAGTTGTATTTACTCTGTATGCATCTGTCTAGTAGAAAGTCGAATGTTTATTTATTTTTAGTAATTCTCATAGGGCATTGTCTTATTTCTTATTCCCTCAAAAGTGAAATATTACAATTTATTTTACTCATAAATAGTAGTTATACTTCCTTGGCAATCCTACCTTTTGTTAGACTCTTCCAACTGCCTTTCTAACTCAAGTACCCTCCTGAAAACAGAATATAATGTTAACTGAATTAGGCATAGAAGAGTTCAAAGATATGATCAAAGAAGGTCAAAACATGCATCTTATGACTATTTATTATGCGTTATGCGTCATCAATTTTTAACGTAATTCGGGTGTGTGTAAATGTAATCGTTTGTGTGATTTTTTATAGATCGAGGCAGTGGGAACTTGGACGAGTACGTTGATTGATCCATGCACTGTTTACTTAATCTGTCACGTTGGCTGACTACGATGCGTTATCTAGTTCGTGAGCCGTAGTCATCCAGGCTCAATGGTTTACTTCTAATTCTCACAGCATTATTTTCTTTACCGACTGAGATGGAAAGCTTCAAGTCCTATGCTTAGCCTTAAGGTCTACAGCCCCTAACACCAAAATTTAGCAATCTCTTTCAAATTGGACTAACATTGTAAATTACATGTAGTTAGACTCTTTTATGCAGTTTTAAGACATTTCACCACGTAAAACTTGATATTTTTTCAATTATATATGATTTTTGCCTAGGGCCCCAAAAAACAAAAGTGAGCAAGTCAGGAAATAAAAAGATATGTTTATTCTGTATGAATATCCACTTCCAAGAACCACAAATGTTATCAAACAATTAAATAGATATAAGTTAATAATAAAAAATTGAATTACAATAAAATACAAATAGGATTGTATCTCCTTTACCAAAAAAAGTTGGTAACGACCCTCGTCGGAGGCCAAATTTTACAGATAATTTACATGTACGTCAACATTTCAAAAAATCACCAAAAAAAATTATGCAACAGTTACACTATAAAACTTTTCCAAAATTATCTAACATAATAGATGGTACCACAGAACAAATTATAAGGAAATTCACCATCCACTTTTTGAGATAATTAGCTCTCAATCAACATAGTAGATTCAATGCAGACGGCCTAAAACATCAGTAATATAAATCCATTTACAACATGCAAAGTATAGTCACCAACTTTTTAAGTCCACATTAAAATTTGCATATTGTATTTGTTATAATATTGTATTTGTTATATGAAATTGAGACCTAATAAAAATTAAATTTTCTCCCATTTTCAAAATTGCAACCAAACTGCGGCTAACCTACTACATATATAGCCACCGTGTCATCTGTAAATTCCGCTAGACATTTTGCATATTCAATAATGCTTATACCATGAGATAGTGCCCTGTACTTCATCACAATTAAGCTTATATATAAAATACCTTGTCATTTGAGATCCTTTTATATTATTCTTTATCTGAAAAGAAAGTTATGCTCAAGTCTGTCCTAAGAGTCATCAGTTGTGTAGCACAGTACAAATTGCTAAAGTATTCAGCTAACTTTGGAATCGCAGATTCAAATGTTCTTTTTGTATTTGTGACACATGGCTGGCCTTCACTATTTTTATGGTAAAAGTATTTTGAAGTCCATCTTCCCTTTCTCGTAAATAGATCTTTTTTAGGTGTTCAAGCTATAACCCAGAACCAGCAATGTTTTCAGCAGTCGCCATCTTACATACACCACTTGACACTAGAACATTCAAAGATGAAATATTCTTGGCCTTTTCCCTTGAGTTCAAGTTGTTGTAATATATGCTGAGGTCAGTTCTTCATGTTCACTATCTGTCCAGTACCCCTCATGTGTTGTGGTGGAGCAAGACTGAACTACGGCCCTGCAACCATATAAAAATGTATACTTATTGATAAACTGAGAGTTATAGTAAACAGCCAAATGACATCTAACTCTAAGATGATACATACTAAGTAAGACCAACTCTGTGATATAGTGTTCACACCATTGTGTTTGTATACCACTGCATGTTCTAGTCCCGCTGCAGTCAAAACACTTGCAAATGTAGAAATAGGCAGTTGCTTACAGAGGATGGCGTCTCGTACTAGAACTACATAGAAAGATGATTAAAATGAATGATTAATAAAAAAAATAAAAGAATATTAAATTCAATGCCATTTGCACGTGCCAGTACAAGTTACATGTTTTTATTGTTGGTTGAAGTGATCATCATTTACAGGTCTTTGACATCTTTTTACTATTACATCGTCTGCTGTATGTGCATTCATTTACAGTGTAAGTGATTTTATGATTGGCCTCTAAAATGTACCTGAGGCTTGGTGAAGAGTCCGGATGTAATGCAACTCCAAGATCTGGGTGCAGGATCTCCATGGTTACCTCAGCTTGCAAGGTTTCGTCACATGCTATGTCTCAGAAATGACAACATAATTCACTATCATTATTTGACAGTTTCCAATGCTTGAATTGAATACTGAACTTATGAACAGTATTTTTATATAAAAAAACAACAACAAACACATGGGAACATTTTCATATTCTACAACAACAGTGAACATATATAATAAGAAAGTACAGTCGAACCTGCCTTGCCTGGCTGTTTAATGCATGGTTTATTGTAGTTTAATTATCAAACAGTAATGATGTCATTGTTTTAGTAAAAAGCACTTTGCTGTGTTATGCTTACTTCATCTCCTGTTGCGAATGAAGATTTTGTAGCAGAAATGGTTGAATTGCTGCAACTTTTTCAACAGTAGCCTCAGCTAGGTGTTCCATTTTCTTCAGTTTACTGTTCTTATTGGTTTGTATGTTTAGCACTGACAGGATGTTGTTTTGGACCTCCACTCCGATACTATCAATCATTGCTGCAGAAACAGAATGAAATATGGCGTTAATATTCAATGAACAATCATCACTTCTGTGATCTAGTATTTATAGTATTTGATTTGTGTGCTTTGTGAATTTGGGGAGTTTTGACTAAACCTTTTCATCAGATCAAATAATGTTAACATGTATATTATATGCATTTAGCAAGCCATCTAAAGTCTAGGATGGGTTTGAACCAATAGAAAGTTTAAATAGAAATTACGGGTCATGTATAAACGTAATAACATACCTGTGCCTAACTTTGTGTTGACAACAAAACAAGAGGCACCAGACCAGTCCGTTTACAGTGGTAAGTTTTGCCATGGCATAAGGCACCGTGTTGATATGTCCACACTCCTCATATTGGCACTGCACATGCAAGTATCCGCCAAGCCCCTTCTTATTTTCACCCTTCACACTAAATAACGAGTCCTAATTTACACTTCTCACACACACGTAGCGAGTTCAACAGCATTGAAATTTCGATGACTCGACGACTACTCTTCCACTAGTTCCAGTCACTGTTTATGCTTTTTGTGCAATCTTTCGCCGAACCATCCCTAGATTCATCGTCAAAATATATTCCACTAACATAATTATGCTCAATTATCTCGCGTTTTGACGAAACATCAACCATATAACCCCGTTTTTTTACGAAACGTCCTAATTTGTCCCTCGCTTTGTCACTCCTGGCCGCCATTTTAGAATGCCCAAATTTACGTCATCGAAAGGAAACCCCCAAAACGTCATTCGTCATGTGACTAAATTACTAAAACTAGCATGATAACGGAATATTCCGAATGTGCCGATATTACTCGAATGGCGGTTTACGGAAGTGTCGATATTACACGATCTTTGCCGATCGTTGGGAATCGTAGACCTTAAAGATGCTATCCGACAGTTTGGACCATTTGAAGTTTGCCCAATTCCCACAAAACAATGTAAAAACATTATTACATTTATTTGATGTAGACATTTTGCAGGATACCAATATGACAAAGTGGAGTCGAAAATATTTCTCAGTTGATTTAAGTAATTGGATCACTCAACATGTACAGACACCAAATCTGGCATCATGTTCTGAATGATTGAGTATCCAAATAATTATAACAAAGACACCATCGGTCATTTACAAAAAGTGCGTTTAAAAGGAATAAAAGACACTGTAAACTATTGTGCCTGAAATCATTGACGGCTGCACAATGATCTTAAATATAAATGTCTGTTTTGTAGGATAATTGTAGACAAATAAAAACATATTTTCTTGAATAAATTATGTTCATATATCCATGTCATGCTTTCAGATAAAGGTAGTGACTGAACGGCATAACTTTTCTTAATAATCCAAGAGGATACGATGATTAACTTTGAAGATGATCTATGTGATCAAGTCTAAGCTTGTATGCATGTCTAAGCTTGTATGCATGATTGCACAATTGAATGTCAGTGAGTAGAGTCAGACGTCGTCACTTATGACTTTTGTTATCCTAGAATAAAATGAGGTATACGTGCTAAGCACATTTCTCACCAGATGCATACATGTCTAACTAGGTAATACGTCAACATGTCCCCTTAAGGAAGGCGTCTAAATCTGTATGTAAGTATTTACATTTTTGAACAAGTATCCACCTATACGTCAACAGCTGGACACATCAAGTGCATTGCAAGCAAAGAAATAAATTGCAAAGTTGCAGTTCGTGACATTGTTGGCATGAATTAAAGTCAATCTTCCCATTAATGTAACGGGTGTTAGTAAGATCAAATACCTTCTAAACTAGGCCTATGAGGCAGCTGCTAGTTTAATGGCGCAAGAGGTGTGGGCAATTAGTGAAAAAACAACATAGGTTGCAATATCTAAACACATATGTATTTTCTTTACTGTTGCACATCACACATGCTGGTGATGCGGATGAGCAACAATATGGAGTAAAAGACTGGCGATTATCAGCACATGCTTCATTTTCAACCACCTGTTGTTCAAGTGGAAACTGACAAGCCATGACAACAATCACTTTTCACATACGTGCTAGTGATGGCTGCATGTGCAAGATCGCATAAAATTATGCAAGGGCGTATATTGCCTTTTTCATTTGAAAAATGGAGTATTTGTGTAGTTTTGAAGAAGCAGAAATCACAGAATCAGACTGAAAAGACACTTTAGCAGAAAGATTGCTGGTGCTATTATGGACAGGTGTATTATAATCTGAAGACATTTGACGAGCCTTGAGTGGTCGTTTATACAAACTATCACGGAAACTGATGCTCAACATTCCTCTTATAGAGTTACTAGAGGCAATATCAACATACTTGTGTACAAAACATGCCAACTCCTTGGAAAATGGAAACATTGTGTAAGGCAACCAATAAAGTCCAAACGGGAGCAGGACTGTGATATATTTAATTCATCAAAACATCCGTAACCATTTTCACCAAGTATGCACATGAGAGGGAAACTGTTGTGAGAAGCACTTTAGATGAATCTTGGGGGTCAAATATACCATCACGGAAAAGCAGACCATTCGCCATTGTGAGATAATATTAAAAATTGAAAAAGAATGGTTAAACGAGTAATGAAGATTTCTTTCGAAAAGCAATTATTTACTAAAAAAAAAATAATTTCTGTAGTATAATCCCATATTTTAAGGCGTTTACGTAATAGTTATGTGAACGGAAAATGTTTATTATTAAACCAACCTTAAACATTCAGTAAAATTGAGATTAAATGCAAGCTATATAAAACATAATATTGACTTAACCGAAGGCACTGCAGTTATACCTACATGTATTTTGTTGTACATTTTGCTTAAGTGCACGTGTTTAACTCATGTTTAAGACACAATGGCCTTGATATTTATTTTTCGTGGTAACACCGATCATAATTAGGTAAACACAATCGAAAATGTTTTTATGCCAATTTTGATTAAAAAGCTTTTAAATTGGTCTTCGGTGGACATAATCATTTAACATTTTAGCGATTTTGAGCACGTAACCTAATCGATCCAATCAAATTAGACGTCCCCCTCGACAATATTTTGCAAACAGGACTTAGAACTGTATTACACGACATCCAACTTCCATCCATGTCTTCCATATTTTGTCTGTGCATTCTAGTACTTTGCCGTCTTCAGTTTATATGGTTCGTCAATCCGTTAATCCCACAGCAAGTTAGGCCAATATGAAGCGCTTTGCACACTTGACAAAAGAACAATATCTGAGCTAAGGGCTCTGAGCTAATGATTGTACTAGAGAATTCAGCTGGGAACTGAAATTTACGTTTGATCAGCCATAATCTATTAACACATTGACTATTGTCGGATGCTGGAAAAAATTGCTGTTAATACGTGCGGTGTCTTCCTGGCGAACAAAGCTCTGTCTAGGAGTGCTTCTGATAAGGTCTGACTTCTTCTGTCTGACTACCACAGAACCTGACATCACTTGCGACATCACTGACAACCATGTATCAAAATCATTTTCTCGCCGGTACATTGCACCAAGCCCAGTCCCATTTCCCCATCTGGACTGCTTTTGTGGATCTTTTATGCTCTTATGTTGTAAGTCTCTCTTTTCCGACATTTACCATTCCAAAACAATCCAGATGCTTAAGATTGAATTCAGCAAGATTACAGGCTTATTTGCGATTTCAGACCCATCAAGAACTTAATGTCTGCACGTCTAATGAAACTTACAGTGTAAGAAACGTCTGCTTTATAATACACTAGAGATGAGCAGCTGTAACTACGTTTTCTGACATTACAATGCAATATTTGACGAAAGACGTTAACATGTCTATCCATCTCTAGAGATGCTTACTGATGAATTATTAAATTTTCTCCGAACTGGTTTCATGTTTCCTTTTAACCGTTAGTGGTCATCATTGTCTTTACTGCATGCTATGCTTGAATATGAAGACCATGATTCTACCTTGCGACGTTGCATTAATCGGGCAATAATTATAAAGACACAATCTACATCTTGGTGACCCAGACTCCTCATCTCTCGTACATGAATAAACTGCCATTTGCTGAAATGTTTATTTCTATGTTGTTGTTTAGTTAAAATATTTGATTTTCTTTTAATTTGATTACCATCCTTGTGAATTCTAACAACTACCTAAAAAATGCAATATAATGAACATGACCTTAAAGATAAAAAGAACGATGGCTAAAACAAACCATCAATCTCACCTGTTGGTATGGACATTGTGATTTTCAATGAGGACCATCTCCAACCTAAAATCGTGCAAAATACAAAAAGGAATTAGAGATAGGTTTCATAAAATATAAATATAAATTAAATTGTTATCTGACATGAATCGTAATACATAGTACATAAAATAAACATCTACTTTTAACATCTTAAAAACGTGTACATGGTGAAAACTTTAAACTATTAACTTTATATCATTCGCACATTTGCGATCGCCAGTAAAGGTTTAACCACTGCAGAAAGTTTGAATCTACACTTTTTGAACTGATGAATTTGTTATAGGATACAATGAATGTTACTATTAATATCCCGTTTTAGGGCGGTTATTACAATTCCAACAATACTTTCAACAAAGGAAGCAGAAAGATAAAGGCTTGCGATGTAGACATGTATTTAAGTGACGCCTTTTTGCAAGCAGCCATTCAGAGCATGCGTTAAATAAATATATATATGACATTCATGTTTGGCTCTGTAGCCTTTGACATTGTAATAGTATTATATGTATTCTGTAACTTCGATTAAGTAAATACGTACTCATCCTCGTCTGCATTTTTCTTGCACAGCCGTCCACATAGGTCATTAACGTGCTGCCAAGCGTGTTTCGACGTTGATCGAAAACGGGGTGAACACTTATATATCGTCCTGCAAAGACCTAAAGATAGCAAAGCCTTTGTTGTGGATTTTTGGTGCTATGCTTGAACTTTAATTCACTTAAAAAGATTATAGGACAAGACGGACTGATAAGAATAGGAACAACAGAAAAGATAATATAATAATTTTTACATGTATTTAAATGTGCACTTCCTCTAGAAAAAGGCAAAACACAGTATGAAATATAAAAAGCAAAAAGTAAAACGAACAATTACCGCCCAGGATAGGTCAGTCGTCAATAAGACTGACTGGAGTGCTTAAACTTGGTTAATTAACGGAGCGCTCCAATTTCTGCTGGTTTTTCTTCAAAGCAGTGCACACATAGTAAAACATATAACCACAATAATATATTTACATAATGTACAAATGAAGTAAGTACAACGAAGGATGTTTAATACGTTTTGTTAAGAGGTCAGAAAAGGTATTAAGACCATTGATTTTCTTTATCTTATCTAAAACAGTTCCATAAAATGCAGGATGGCTTATGCCTTGCTGCTTCGGAGTTTTCATACTGCTTATATAATTTGAGGTAATAAAATCAAGGAATTTTGAAAACGCTTTCCTTAATTTGTGAAATCGAAAGGCTTGTTGTAACAGTTTTAAGTAATAAATTGGTCTCTATAATTAAAATCTTCTTCTTCAGTACAAACTCGTGCAAACCTTGTAAGTTAGGATATGTAAACGGAAGTTTTGAGTTGAATCACCACCAATTTATAGATAATTCATAAGACTGAAAAAGTTGTAATCGTCTCTCTTGTCATAAATTTTAGTAGAGGCGTTGTCATTGGAAACAGATATATTAGTGTCTACAAATGCTGCATTTAAATGTCATGTATTTACTCTATCAACTTATGGAGGGTAAATCAGATGGACCATTTGAGTAAAGAAAGAATTATCTATAGTAAGAACATCACCATGATAGCGTAACGTTGAATTGAAAGCCTCTATATTGTGGCTTTGGTTAGAATGGGATATAGTTAACATGAACTCACGTTCAAAGCAGTTAAAACAAGTATGTAATTGATGGTGTACAATTAGTTCCTGCACCAATTACTTCTAAATAAACTGTCACACCGATTTATGTAAATATTGTCTAACAGAAACACAAAATTTACACATCCGTACAAGTAAACATAGTAAACTTTTTAAGAAAATGTTGGTAAAATAGGCAATACTTTCATGACATGCAATGCCTAAACGTTACTCTCGAGAGTTTTTTTAATAAATTCAATTAAATCATGTGGCTAAAATGTACAGCGTAGAATAACCAAAAGTATTAACAGCAGAGCAATGACAATTTAATGTAAAAACTGGTTTGTGGAGCGCTCCAACCTTGCACTTCCTGAAGGTTTTTCTATCAAACAAACAGTGTAAATGAAAACCTTGTCTTTGAGTTCTGAAAAAGATTTAGACCAAAACACGTTAATTCCCGAATTTCCGTCCATTTTTTCCACAATATTTAGGGATTAGCCGGCATTTTTACCGATACTGTGCAGCGACATTTCTATCATTAAAGCACAGAGGCACTTATGAGGAGCCCAGGGACTGAACCCGGCCGGTCCATTATACTGACACCGACGAGTCAGGACTAATGTCGTCCCCTTAGCCCCGAGCGTTAGGAAGGAAGCCACATATACCAACTGTAAAGTCTTTTGTTTAACACGGCCGGGGTTTGAACTTCCCGATCCGCAAGCCGACGCTCTACCACCTGAGCTATTGCGGTCGGCTCACAATATTTAAGAACGAGATTACGAACTGCAGCAAGGAAAAAGTAAGTAGTTTAGATGTGTGAGTGGTGGTGCTAAAGCTGGCATTAGCTACGAATCGTGAAGCTCAGGAATCCAGTACAGTGAAAGAAGTGTTTTGTTTTGATTCAATCTTGACACTGATTTTTTGCAACAACTATTTATATTTGTCAATGACTCTATGGATGTCAACGTTGGTGCAAATGTAAGAACTGGTGGTGGATACCTCAGCGCAAAGTTGTCAGACAAAAATTATGTTGTTGGAGGTTTTGGACAGTACCAGTACACATTTATCCTGGATATTCTGAAAGGACTATTGTATGTGTTTCCAGTGATGAATAGTTTTCTTGTGTCGAATAGAAGGGTGGGTGCGGTGGAATTAAACGCGGTTATTTATTTTGTCTTGAAAATAGCACTCTTCCACGTACTGAGTGCTACTGCATCCGTGTTTTATGTCTTATAACAGCCCGAGTAATTGCATAACCTGTTTCTTTACAACCAAAGTCAAAGCAAATTTCATCTGGCAGGCGATATTTCGGGCCCTTAAAGCGTAAATTTCGTAATGTATAGTCATCGATAATGTTCAATCACCTTAGTGTTATGACCAAAAGGTAAATAATAGAAAGGTGAAGATGATCAGTTACAAGAATCGTGAGGAGGATCATTCAGGTTCTGCTACAGTTTGGTTGTAATTAAAATAAGACCTCTAATGGGGGGTTTGTGCTTATAAAAAATCAATGGGTTTTCTTTGTTTTCAACGTAATCGGGGATTTTATTGATTTTTTTTCAAGGAAGATACTAGGATAAAATCAACCCCTTTAATAATATATTTTATTTTCATAAATTTGCGTTTGCGTTGGGACTGTTTACCATTATGCGGTCTTCAAGCATGTGTAGTGTACTTTGGAATAATGGAAGCCACATTATATAAAGGATGCGTACGTAAATATACATTATTCGCATCATTGTTTAACTAGTGATCTCAAATGTAGTTTTGTAACTGTACAATGTAATGCATGAATACCAGATCGAATATAAAATGCTTTCAGATTTTGAATAGAAACATTTTTCCTAAATGTGCGCTTTTAGAGTATGATTTTTTTTCTTTTTCTTTCCAAGAGATCGGTGTTTGCCTAAAGATAGAATAGTAAAGATGTCAAATGTTCGGATTTTTTTTCAATTTTGCCCGCTTGGTGAATATTATCATTAAGACCAAGTGGCAATGGAGTCTGCAGATTGTTTTTAATCCAGTTTAGTTGGCACTGTATCTAGCATGTAATTTGTATCCTTTAGAAGCATCGCCATCGAAAACATTTTAGCAAAGGTTTAAAGAATGTCCAATAATAAAATGATTATAAAAGAAATCTTAAAACGACGAATGTTACGAATTTTATATGAATGTTCTTGAAATCCAATTTTCAGCGCCCGCTCTGTTTGTCCAACATACTGCAGTTTATAGTTAGGATACAAGACACACGGAAGAGTACAACTCATTCTAAAGTGACCTTTCAAAAAATGTGTAGGTTCTTATCGACTACCTATTACACGCCATTAAAATGCTATGCAAGTAGCAAGGCGTGGTTAGCAATGGCTTCAATTCGAGTAGAATTCTTTTCCAGTTTTAGACATCTTCGAAGACACAATTTTAGTGACACTGAATACTTACAGAGTATTTGTCAGTAAAGAATAAATAATCTTCATATGCGAAGTAACGTTAAAGCGACAACGCCAAAGTTTTGTCCAGTTAGATTTGGAACAACGGATATGTACTTCATTTGTATTTTAATTGTTACATCACTATAGGATCAATCGTATGTATTTAAAAGATTGCATCCATATCTAGTCAATACGTGTTTTCAAAGGGTATGACTGAACATGGTGTATTTAACAGTATGCGCAGTTCGAAGATAAAAGACCTGCTAGATTGTTACGCTGACAACGGCCAAATAAATTAAAACAGTTTTTTTTTTTTTTTTTACCTTTTTAACCTTTTTATAATTATAGCAACTATACTGTGACTAATAACAAAATATTTCAGAAAATGTAAATGGCCATCAACAAATATTAAGTGTAATAAAATGTTTACTTATTACTGTATGATGTTTACAGTCACCTGTATTTAAGCTATAATGAAACCATTTTTTTTTTGTAGAATTTTACAATACTAGTTGTTAATTTTGATGGGGTTTTTTTTACCGTGGCGTATTTAACATATGTATATTTACATTGTCTTACTTTAAAACACACATTTATTTGGGCTAAAGGTGTTATCTGTCGGAGTAAACAGTAACACTGCATTATGTATTCCCCATTTTCGAAATGAAAAAAAAAACTGTTTTAGTTATCTCCCTTGTGGGGAGGTATTTTAAATATATTTTATTTTTATAGTGCTTATTCTTAGGTGCTCTAGCATTTAAATAAATTGTTATCTCAATCAATAAGATTTCATTTTATGCACATGCTTGTCTTAGTTTTTTTTTCAAAAGTTATTTTTTTCAAAAGTTTTTTTTTTTTTTCAAAATGTATTTTTTAAGTTTTCTACAGTAACTATATTGCAAATGCCTACACACAAGCGAAGTAAGAATGTAGTTTTTTTAAAAGAGTCAAGTCCTATTACATACGAAAAAAAGGAAAATCAAGAAATCTGTTAAGGTAAAGAATACTGACCGAGTTCCATTCGTTATATCGCTTACTTCTTAGCGACATGATATTTTTGACACATGTATATAAATATTCATATATATTCATATTTACCAAAATGTTGTTAGGGTGTCGGGGAAACAGAATTTCCAATGTATTCAACAATAAACTCATTTGGACTATATGAAAAATAATGGTTTCCATCATGAAATTGCGATATATGTTTAGAATAATGCTCAACAACTTTTCCAAAAATGGTGATAGAAGTATACAACTGGTTCTCAATTAAATGTTATTGAATGGCTATTATGATCATATGTCATTTGTGCAAATTAGCACTTATGGATATTCATAAATTTTAATGAGAATCTGAAAATAGATTTTATTTTTGAAAAGTTGATAAGATTCTTTTCATTCAAAAGCAATTTTCAAACAAACTCAACAGTTTTTAAAGTTATATACACAACACTACTTGTCTAACACATGTTGGTCTAAGTTTCATATAATTTCGTTCATTTTGTGATTTTTTATTATTTTTGTATTTATCTTCGTCCAAATTTTGCTTCTTCAATCTAAATGCATAATTTAGCTAGAAGTCTTCTTATAACTAACCACAAATTTGAAGAATCATTTATGTATCATTTCTTAAATGGAGGCTATCACTAAACTTAGATTTGAAATAATTGATTATGCAAATTAGCCAACATGAATATTCATATATCTTAATGAGAATCTAAAAATAGACTTTATTTTTGAAAAGTTGATTACATGCTCCACTACATTACATTTAAAAGCCATTTTTAAAGAAACTCAACAGTTTCTAGAGTTATATACATACCCCTACTAGTGAAACACATGTTGGTCTGCGTTTCACATAATTTGGTTAGTTTTGTGATTTTTTTATGATTTTTTTTTATTAATTTCATTCGAATTTTGCTAATCTTAATGCCTGTTTGATTAGATGTCGGCTTATAACAAGCCATAACGTTGAAGAATATATTTATATCATTCCTTAAGTGGAGGCTATCAATAAACTTAGATTTAAAATTATTAATTTTGTAAATTAGCCAGCATGAATATTCATAAATATTAATGAGGATCTAACGACAGATATCGATTTTGACAAGTTAATTAGTATTTAATTCATTTAAAAGTAATATCTGGACAAACTGTACTGTTTTAAACGTTTAGTAGGTACCCCTCTAAGTCTGATACATGTTTGTGTAAGTTTTGCATGAATTGGTGCATTTTTTAAATTTTGTATGCGTTTTTACATTTATTTGGTCAGAGCTTTCCTAATTAATTTTTAACACACGAATAAGTAAAAAGCCTACTTCATTATATGAAGCAGTAAATTTGCCTTGTTATGCTTCAATTTTCTTACTTATTCAAAATATTTGCCAAATGCCCACATCTTGTCACATATAGCATCAACGTGTGCTGTCAAGTACTGTTTTCTGCTATAAGAATGCAAGGATTCATTCTCTCAGAAACAATGTTAAGATTGTTTTCTTTGTGATGTTCAAGTCAGTTATGGCATTATTTCTAGCTTATCTTAGAAAACATAATTTTATTTAATGAACACGATACATGTATACATTTTGTGTAATCTAGATATATATACATATAAAATCCAACCAAGATAAAGTGAAAATTGTTTTTATCAGTTTTATTGACATTCATATCACAAGAAAAATGACAGGATTTAAATAGACATTTTTGGACTACTGTATTTTTATCAAACTTTTGAAATATTAGCTGCATAAATTAAACTTTATATTTCAGTTTATTGAATAATGAATAACTGAGTTATATCCAGTGGTGGTAAGGCAGTTTCGTGTGCTCATTTATAGCAATATTGACATTTTAACCAACACTGGCCTTAAAACCCCCAGACCTGACATCCTCAGAATGCTCCACCTTACTGGAATAGACAAAACCTTTGCTGGACATTTAAAACTCATGTCATTTATGGAAATCATCAGATTGCTTTATTTTCTAGAAACATACCTGGTGTTCACTGTGATATGCTTGGACAGACTGTCAGTTTATTAAATAAATTTAAATATAATAAATGCATCATGCACCAAAATGGAGATGTGACACCAGCTAGGTGATAACAGATACTGATTTCAGTTAATAATCTCAGTTATTAACATTTTATGGAACACCAGATATACCAGTACTTTCAATTACAAGGCTATCATTTCGAGGAACATTTTCACCTTAAGTGCAAGCTTTAATTTTGTGAAGCATATGTCAGATAATTTGCTATTGAATCTTCTTTTCACTTGTGTCAGTACATGCAGAGTATGACTAAACCTAATTTTGTTAGAATATTTAGGTTAACCTTACCTTAGAGTAATTAACTGCTCATATTTTACGTTGTAGAACATAAATCATAAAAAAAGACAATATGAAAATAATAAAAAAATAATAAAAAAATCACAAAATGAACCAAATTATATGAAACAAAGACCAACGTGTGTTATACTAGTAGGGGTATCATATGCATATAACTTTAGAAACTGTTGAGTTTGTTTGAAAATTGCTTTTAGATAAAAAGAATCTAATCAACTTTTCAAAAACAAATCTTTTTAGATCCTCATTAAGATATATGAATATTCATGTTGACTAATTTGCATAATTAAATATTTCAAATCTAAGTTCAGTGATTGCCTCCACTTAAGGAATGACACAAAAAATATTCTTTAAAGGTATGGTTAATTGTTAGCTTTAAAGGTATGGTTAATTGTTAGCAGACACTAGCAAAATTAAGATTAACAATTTGGAAGAATTTTTTTTTTTTTAAATCATAAAAAAATCACAAAATGTCTATTTTTATATTCTCCTTAAAATTAATGATTATTCTTAAGTGCTAAATTGCATAATTGGCATAATGGCCATTCAATAACTTTTAATTGAGAACCAGTACTACAGTACCAGTTTTTATCCCCATTTTTGGAAAATTTATAAGCATTTTTCTAAACATACCCTCCTATCGAAATTTCATGATGATTGCCATGGAAATCATTAGTTTTCATATAGCCCAAATGAGTTTTTTCCCAGTACATTGGAGATTCTGTTTCTAGACACCCTAATATACATTGGAACATAATTAATTAAAAGTTTGCGTAAAACTAAGTACAAGAATAATGTATATTAATACACAATACCTATACACATCAAACCTGCCGCTGCAAAGATTATTTGGATGCCATCCAGCATTATTTTAGCGCAGATGTTTAGTAATTTAAACATTTGTTACTACGCCAAATTGAAATCGAAAGCGGAAGTAAAATTCGAGTAAAGGGATATAACTACATTTAGATTCCTAGTCACAAAAGCGCATTTATTTATTCGCAAATAATACTTTAACAGTAGTTTCCCCTTGCAGCAGCGCGACGTTATGTTTTTCGTAAAACCATAACAAGAAATCGGGCGAAGGTGGTTCATGTATGTAATTGCAAACAATACATGATTGTATACTGTGGATAAGGTTGAGTGGATCATTGTTAGGTTAGCAAGATGATGTTTTTATTTGTTGTTGTATAAATTATCCCAACATGGAGCGGTAGAGTTGAGGTTTCTATTTTTTTATTTAATTAGTAAGGGTTCAATACATCTATATGCATAAAGAACATACCTTTAAATCAGAAAATATATTGGTCAATGGGGATTTCAATGCTAGAGTAGGAAAAATGGACGATTTTCTAGATAATGAACATGTTTTAACAAACATGTCTCTAAATGATAAAATGCATTTTGTTATTTAGCTAGAACATCGCGTTAAAGGTCATATCCATCAGTTTGGACAACATCCCAGCAAACATCGACCCGATATCGGCAATCGGAACACCTCGGATAATTCACGAATCATCTCTCGGAGGAATGTAGGTAGTCGGATCACCTCGGCCATTTCCCTAAATGGGACTGCTTTTGAGATGGCCGTCAAAACAAAGATGAGCTCGGGTGACAGCTCACTACAATACAATGCCTGTAAAACTTCAATTTATGGCGGCTTCTTATTTAAATCATCCAATGTTAATTTACCCAGCGCAGCAGACACGCAGCTGACAAACGGAGGCATTGTCTATGATTTGTGGGAACTACATTTTAGGCATGTTCTTCTTCCGACTTCCGGCGAACAAAACGACCGTCATTTCAGTAAGTATCATTGCACCAGATACATCCGAGGGATGATTGTCCCGAGGACGGAATTACCCGAGGAGTTTCGACTGCCGATATCGGCTCAAAGTTGGCAGACCGATGTACTTCCGATACAGAGGCCGTGATTTCAAAGATTTTTTTTCCGTACAAAGAAAACCAGAAAAGGTGATAAAATGCAACAAGCAACATGCTTGTCTTCATTTATGTCATTTTTAATAACACAGTAAACCAGATGTGTCGCGATGTTGGTCCGATGTTGGCCCGATGTCAGATTTATACACTTCTGTTCTTAGTACAATCATAGAAAATGTGGGGGAAAAACAACATTTTGTTACATAACAATACATTTCTTTACGTATTAAGGTGGTAAATATGTTTTTGGTGCACACATTCAATGTCGGAAAACAAAAAATGAAAGAAAAGAACCGGAAATGGACAGTAATTATGCAATATCAGTTATTCACAGTTTGTTCCCATGTTTGCAGTATAAAGATACATTAATTGAAAAGGCTATCTAATGTACGTAAAATAACAAGTATTCTCGAGGAGCCATAGCTTACCCTTTTCAATATTGCTTATGACCCTAATTATTTTTATGATAAAGACGTCATCGTACAAGATAAGTTTGCATATTAACTGATAATTATGCGATTTCAGCAAGAGACATAAAATGTTCACCATCCTGGAGGAGATGAACTAAAGTCAAACAAACATGGAGGAATGACTAAACCATTTATTTGCTGACCACAGTAAAAGGCTGGCATCTGGTTTGTCAGACCCAGTGTCTCTTTCCGAGGGGTAAAGCCTGCCCCTTCAGTCACCTGAAGATGTTGAGCCCTTTGAGGAAAAACTGTGCGAAGAATCGTCATTCACTGCATTGGTAGGTAATTTGAATAAATAAATTATAACTAAGTATATAAATTAACACATATTATACAGCCATACCAACTATTAAACTGGAAACTTAATAATCCATAAAAATCCCTGGTACAGCAATAGTACAACATAGTATATGCACTGGGATAGTATCAACTAAAGAGCTTTCGATAAGATTTTTAAATCACATGGCCAATAAGGCAAATACTTAAAAAGTGACTAGACCTGCATCAAAATTACTTCGTCAAACTAGAGTAGATTGACTTAACTGTTTCATTATACTGACACTGCCTGGGCAGGCCTTTTGTTGGTTGGCTTAGTAAAATTAAAAGCATGTTTCCTTTTCCAATAGTTAAAAAGATTGTGAACTTGCTTGGACCAATTTCACAATGGACATTTGAAGCTCATCAATGTTCAGCCCTATACAACATAGAGAACTTCATCTTATACTTTGTTTAACAAGAAAAAGTACATGTAATTGGTGTAAGTTTTATGAAACTTATTTTTTTGCTCCAATTATATTCTACATTTCAAATTTATTTACGAATAGGTGATATATTGTATAATAATAATGCAAAGGGTTAATCAACTTTTTTTCTCTAGATTAGAAATGTAAAAAACTATTTTTATAAATGCATTTTACTAGACTAACATAAATTTGTGATTTCAGCCTAGTCAAAGCTATTTTTGCTGTTTTACATTTAAACTTGTTATTCTAGTCTATGTAAACAGGCAAGTTTTTTGTTTCCATTTGTTTTTCTCAGTCATGGAATGTTATCACATGTTTTATTTTCTAGTTCTAGTTATTTTTGTATCAATTGTTTTTGTTTTCATTTTTCTTTATGATATAGAAGTTTGATACATTATTTTCTTATTTGTTTTGTATAGGCCTATACTTGATAGATCTCCTTATGAGATCTCGTTAACAAACTTTAAAAGTGCCTTTAGAAGATATTTGTTGTAGCTTTATCATATGTTGCGTTACAATATTACTCTTTTAATGAAATCCATTATTGAGGCATCTGAAGAAAAAACAAACATGTTTTTAATATGTTCCTTCCGCCATTAATTACCAAGCTTTGTGTTTAGCATCATACATTTAAATCTTTGAAGCTGTCTCATATTCATAATTGTATCTTAATCAGAACATGGACATACACTTCGGCATAATATCTCTTAACTTCTCTGTATTTATCGGAGCCATTTTATTTTAAGGATTGTGATGTTTTCTGTCAGTATTAATTCATTTTTTTTTTCTGATTTAATTTTGTTACCGGTATTGGTATTTGTCAAAAATAATAATTGTGCAAAAAATTAAAGAATGTTTAATAAATATCGCTGTCTTTTTTGTTTTAATAATGAAAAAACATTGTCTCAGTAACATTGTACAGATGGGTGCACAACCTAGGGCCGAATTATTGCAAACAGAAGTTCCAAACAAGTCGCAAACAACAAACCAATCCATTTATATTTGTACTGTAGTTTTTGTTTGCATTTTCTACCAGTAAATGTACCCTTTAAGAAGAAGTTTGTCTTAATAAGAGCCCGTTTATACCGATTAGTATATCGGCAGGGTGTCGGCTGAATGTCGGAAAGAAATCGGTTTGCCGATTTCGGCCCGACATCGAGCCGTGTTGCACATCCGATCTCGGACCGAGTTGGGAAACCGATGTCGGGCCGATATAGATTTAGATATTGGCCTGACATCGGCCCGATGTGAAATGTTTGATGGGTTGTTTTCTGTTCAAATTATTGTTATTATTGTTCCATGAAAAGATTTCGAGAAATGCTGTTTATTTATGTCATACATCTGTGTGAAATGTTGAGCATATCACCACATTTGTCATTACTAACAGCATTTTCTTGATCTGAGCCAAGCTGCACTGTTTGCGATTTTTCAACTAATTAAACCAAGCGATCACAATTTTATCCTCATCCAGGTAATTCGCTAGAAAATTACCGAGGCATCACATTGATAAGTCACATTGTATATTATGCACACAAATGTTAAACAACAAACTTGCAATATGGGAGGAGGATAATATTATCCTCATAGAGACACAGGCCTATATAAGAAATTAATTAATGTTAATAAAATGTTTTACGTGGCATAGGTAAATTTTAGCAAGGCCTGTGATCTTGTAGTCAAGGACAGTTTATGGTTTTAACTCCTTAAGTATGGAGCGAGGAGCAAAATATTGAATACAATCAAATCTATATATATAAACAATTTGTGTCAGGAGTAATGCAAACCGGCCAATTAATTGGATCATACACGTGTTCAGTTGTGGTCTTTCATTGAACAATGTAATCCTCATTTCTATTTTCTCTTTATATCAATAACATAGCAGAAACGCTTCCAAGCCATGGTTTCAAAGGAACAACTGTAGGCACTTATCAAATGTAGTTACTGTTGTATGCAGATGGCATTGTATTATTGTCAGATTCCGAAATAATTAACAACTTGAACATTGCATATTAAAGAATCATTTTGATTGATAAAAACGAGATCGCTACACACAGATAAAACAAACAAACAAACAACACCAAAATAATAAAATAAAGAAATACACTTTTGGAATACAATGGACAAGAATTAGGGATCGTGTATCAGTGTATAAGTTTAACAATCTCCCTGTAAGTCATTCATTATGTACATTATGTGGCAATACTCAACTATGTTTGTGGTTGGTTTAAACCTTATTCGATAATGCATAGAAAGGTGACACATGAATTAGGTACGTTGCTGGATTTAAAAACAAGTTTGTTTGTTTTAGAAAAAAGAAACTTATGTAAATTCCTCTCCATAAATGTTTGGGTTTACCAAATTGCACAGCACATTGGAGAACTACAGCTACAGTATAACAAACAGTAATAAGAGATAATAACCAAACACAAAATTCATGTATGTATGGACAAGTTCCTTTTAATAAGGTGTGGGGAGGGGGCTAGGCAGATAACCTACGATACATAGAAGAAGGTTTGCCGTGATTAAAATCGTCCGAAAGTCAATACGCTTTTGGACAAGCAATGTTAGAAAATTTAGGTTATTGTATATATGGATATACCAAGGGTAGAAAACGAAAATATGTTCTTTAAATTTGGTCTACTCCTGCTAGCCTAGAATACATCTACTGCTATATGATGATTACTTGAACAATATCTACTACTGTTTGCCTATACTACCTCTGTCGCTATATGATGATTACTTGAACAATATCTACTACTGTTTGCCTATACTACCTCTGTCGCTATATGATGATTACTTGAACAACATCTGCTCCTGCTAGCCTAGACTACCTCTGTCGCTATATTATGATTACTTGAACAACATCTACTCCTGCTAGCCTAGACTACATCTACTGCTATATGATGATTACTTGAACAACATCTGCTCCTGCTAGCCTAGACTACAACTACTGCTATATTATGATTACTTGAACAACATCTGCTCCTCCTAGTCTAGACTACAACTACTGCTATATTATGATTACTTGAACAACATCTACTCCTGCTAGCCTAGACTACATCTACTGCTATATGATGATTACTTGAACAACATCTACTCCTGCTAGCCTAGATTACAACTACTGCTATATTATGATTACATGGACAACATCTACTCCTGCTAGCCTAGACTACAACTACTGCTATACTATTATTACTTGAACAACATCTACTCCTGCTAGCCTAGACCACCGCTACTGCTGTAAGAATGGTTGAACAACATCTACTACTGTTAGCCTAGACCATCGCTACTGCTGTAAGATTGGTTGAACAACATCTACTCCTGCTATCCTAGACTACATCTACTGCTATATTATGATTACTTGAACAACATCTACTCCTGCTAGCCTAGACCACCGCTACTGCTGTAAGAATGGTTGAACAACATCTACTACTGCTAGCCTAGACCACCGATACTGCTATATGATTATTGGTTGAACAACATTTACTACTGCTAGCCTAGACCTCCGCTACTGCTATATGATGATTACTGAACATTTACTCCCTCTAGCCTAGACTAACTCTACTGCTAGATGATGATTGGTTGAACAACATTTACTCCCTCTAGCCTAGACTACCTCTACTGCTATATGATGATTGGTTGAACAACATCTGCTCCTGCTAGCCTAGACTAACTCCACTGCTATATGATGATTGGTTGAACAACATCTGCTCCTGCTAGCCTAGACTAACTCCACTGCTATATGATGATTACTGAACAACATCTACTCCTGCTAGCCTAGACCACCGCTACTGCTTTATGATGATTACTGAACATTTACTCCCTCTAGCCTAGACTAACTCCACTGCTATATGATGATTGGTTGAACAACATCTACTACTGCTAGCCTAGACTACCTCTACTGCTATATGATGATTGGTTGAACAACATCTGCTCCTGCTAGCCTAGACTACCTCTACTGCTGTATGATGATTGGTTGAACAACATCTGCTCCTGCTAGCCTAGACTACCTCTACTGCTGTATGATGATTGGTTAAACAACATCTACTCCTGCTAGCCTAGACCACCTCTACTGCTGTATGATGATTGGTTAAACAACATCTGCTCCTGCTAGCCTAGACTACCTCTACTGCTGTATGATGATTGGTTAAACAACATCTACTCCTGCTAGCCTAGACCACCGCTACTACTATATGATGATTGGTTAAACAACATGTACTCCTGCTACCCTAGACCACCGCTACTGCTTTATGATGATTACTGAACAACATCTACTCCTGCTAGCCTAGACTACAACTACTGCTGTATGATGATTACTTGAACAACATGTACTCCTGCTAGCCTAGACCACCGCTACTGCTTTATGATGATTACTGAACATTTACTCCCTCTAGCCTAGACTAACTCTACTGCTAGATGATGATTGGTTGAACAACATTTACTCCCTCTAGCCTAGACTACCTCTACTGCTATATGATGATTGGTTGAACAACATTTACTCCCTCTAGCCTAGACTAACTCCACTGCTATATGATGATTGGTTGAACAACATCTACTCCTGCTAGCCTAGACCACCGCTACTGCTTTATGATGATTACTGAACAACATTTACTCCTGCTAGCCTAGACTACCTCTACTGCTATATGATGATTGGTTGAACAACATCTGCTCCTGCTGGCCTAGACTACCTCTACTGCTATATGATGATAAGTTTAACAACATCTGCTCCTGCTAGCCTAGACCACCGCTACTGCTTTATGATGATTACTGAACAACATTTACTCCTGCTAGCCTAGACTGCATCTACTGCTATATGATGATTACTTGAACAACATCTGCTCCTGCTAGCATGGACCACCGCTACTGCTATTTAATGATTGGTTGAACAACATCTACTACTGCTAGCCTAGACTACAACTACAGCTATATGATGATTAGTTGAACAACATCTACTCCTGCTAGCCTAGACTACAACAACAGCTATATGATGATTAGTTGAACAACATCTACTCCTGCTAGTCTAGACTACAACAACAGCTATATGATGATTGGTTGAACAACATCTGCTCCTGCTAGCCTAGACTACAACTACTGCTATATTATGATTACTTGGACAACATCTGCTCCTGCTAGCCTAGACTACAACTACTGCTGTATTATAATTACTTGAACAACATCTGCTCCTGCTAGCCTAGACTACAACAACAGCTATATGATGATTGGTTGAACAACATCTGCTCCTGCTAGTCTAGACTACAACAACAGCTATATGATGATTGGTTGAACAACATCTGCTCCTGCTAGCCTAGACTACAACAACAGCTATATGATGATTGGTTGAACAACATCTGCTCCTGCTAGCCTAGACTACAACTACTGCTATATTATGATTACTTGAACAACATCTGCTCCTGCTGGCCTAGACTACAACTACTGCTGTATTATAATTACTTGGACAACATCTGCTCCTGCTAGCCTAGACTACAACTACTGCTATATTATGATTACTTGAACAACATCTGCTCCTGCTAGCCTAAACTACAACTACTGCTGTATTATAATTACTTGGACAACATCTGCTCCTGCTAGCCTAGACTACAACTACTGCTATATTATGATTACTTGAACAACATCTGCTCCTGCTAGCCTAGTCTACAACTACTGCTATATGATGATTACTGAACAACATCTGCTCCTGCTAGCCTAGACTACAACTACTGCTATATTATGATTACTTGAACAACATCTGCTCCTGCTAGCCTAGTCTACAACTACTGCTATATGATGATTACTGAACAACATCTGCTCCTGCTAGCCTAGACTACAACTACTGCTGTATTATAATTACTTGGACAACATCTGCTCCTGCTAGCCTAGACTACAACTACTGCTATATTATGATTACTTGAACAACATCTGCTCCTGCTAGCCTAGACCACCGCTACTGCTTTATGATGATTACTGAACAACATTTACTCCTGCTAGCCTAGACCAACCCGTCATTCTAGTTTATTCCTCTTAAGGATCGTACTCGTTGGTACGGAAAACTATATCTTAAAAACGCAAATAACTTAAATTGCAAAGTAATGCTAAATGTTGATTATTGGTATTTTGTGTTGTGAAATGTATGTGAAGTAACATGCAATACATGATGGGTACCTCATATCCTACATACGCATTGAAGTTTGATCTTTGAGAAACATTCAAAAACGTTTTGACATAAGCATATAATTAAAAATTATTTAGAAGAGAGTCAATTAACAATAGTAACAATCTTGTTACAAGTTGACTAATTAACACAACATTAAATTATGACTTTGATTCAAGTTTGGTGTAAATTTATTTTCTTTCTTTCTAATTTTATTTCCGTATTCGAGAGATAGGATTCAAATAATATAGCTCAATGGCAATGTGATGTTTACTATACAAGTACACGTAGGTGTAAGGGAATAACTATCTCATGGGCGAAACCTTTTTAAGGCATATTGATTAATAAATTAATTCGAATGTACCATGATAGTTGTCGAAACGAAATACATGTACTTGGTTTGTTTGAATGATATGTCTGTAATAAAAATAAATAACAATACAATGAATAGTTACGTTGGATAAGTATGATAGGGATTGCTAACTTCAGTGAGAGCAGATTGTTAGCTAATTATATGTTATTGTTCATATTAAAATAATGCTTAATTAATGGCTCCTTTTGGAAAGCATGTGTTTAGATAATTAAAGACACATGTAGTTAAAATTGCATTCAATAAAGTGAATTTGTAAATGAGACATGATGACCTTGAGCATTAAATACAAATATAAAAACATGTCTGTATGTTGCATGCACGTTGTTACTAATTATTTTAATGACCATTATGATAGTATCAAACATTTTTACAGTTTTAATGAACGAATGACGTCTGGCGGAAGTCTTTCGGATATGTTACTGGGGATAACGTTGGTTTTAACAAATCTGCAAATACATTTTGTAAAAACTTACATAAATTGCCGTTTTCTCCTAAAAAATTTAAAAGCTTTGTGAATGCCAATGGATAATGATCTCATTATGTAGCCTTCATTTGTTGCTTGAAACATTTACGTTTCAACATTTTACCGAACACATCACTTACACTCGTATTTCTCTTGAAATTATTTCTCTCTACGTTGAAAGGAGAACAATCCAAGATTTGTATATATTCCCAGGTTCGCACTTGCATTTGTTCATAGTTCCACGCAAGAACGTATGTCTTTATATATATGGCGTTTAACAAACAATGGGCGATTCATTGAGCCGTGTAGGTCACGTAACTGTAAGAGACCAGTCGATTTGTATCAGGAAGAAGCATGGGGTTTAGATAGGGAAACAAAGAAACAAAACAACAAAAACACAACAACAGAAAAACAAAACAACAGCAGCAACAACAAAAACACAACAACAGAAAAACAAAACAACAGCAGCAACAACAAAAAACATTTGAAGGATAAGGCACTGGTTTCCAGATTTTTACACTTGTATTTTTTTTCCGGTTGTTCCTGGTCGAGCACACCTATGTAGAACATAGGTCATCCTGGTCGACTGCTTTGACGTCGACATCTAATTTTAGCAGAGATCATTATCATACTTATTTATAGATTTAGAAAGAATGAACATATAGACCTTTGTTCAATTTATGCTCTCTAACGATAAAGGTAGCTTTCAAAATCGACTTAGCTTAGACTAAAGTATCAGTTTAAGCAGTAATAATGCCTAGATTACCCCAAACAACGTACAAGAATATTGTAACATGCAACTGATATAGGCGAACTGTCGGATAGCATCTTTAAGTAACTCCTTAATTTTATTAGAACACTTCTCTAATGTAGTAAATTGTGTTAACTATTTACTTAATCTACTCACAAATATCTCCACTTGTTTTAAGAACTACGTTAGCATAAATAAAATCCTACCATTTAACAGCACAGAATTTAGAAATGAATATCAATTACTTGATGTTTTGCATGTGCTGCTTGCAGGTCCATCGTGGACGATTCCATTAGCAGCACGCCCATAAAAGAACAGGCCGCTGACCTTTGTAATGATAGGTGAGGGTTTTACAGTAGGGTCGGGACATGCTGGTCGACACACAGGCTAACGCCAAAATCAAGCTAACAACATTTTAAACGCGTGTTCTTGTATGCTTAAAACTAAGTATCTGCATGGAAAATTATAAATACAGTTTTTAAATAGGACATAAACGATGTTTATATGAAATTAGAGCAAAGGTATTTACGATACGATAAGCACATAGCTGAATTGAAGTAACGTTCAAATTAGTATTAAAGTATCACTTTCGCTTTTGTCTGACAAACTAGGAGTGCTTTTAGTCTTTGCTTGAATACTTGTTAACTTGATAAATCGACAGATTAAACAATGTATTAATTTAACATATATTTTTATTTAATTTTTTTTTCTAATTTAGTCGATGCTGCCAGACAAGATATAAAATAAAATGAACAAAGCCGGCACAAGAGGATCAGAACGCGGCTGACAGCCTAGACTGTAACTGGATATGGAATACCCAGTTTCCCAAGCACTGCACAAATTTGTATTCCAGTACCTCAACAGGACATGGATTCATTTCAGTAAGTGACCAGCGGATCCACGTTGAGTATATAGTCGATCTGCACCAAAACATTATAGAAAGTACACAAACATTTTTATTATACATATCAATGAATAATAACAATAATAATAATAATAACAACAATGATACTACTGATGATGATGTTGATGATAATTATATTTATAATCATAATAATCATAGATTTGTTCGGAGCATATCTCCTAATCTTTTAAAAAAATGTCTACTTAGTATTATTTTTTCCATCTTTCTATCTGCCACATTTTCCTTTCCCTAAAATAGCTCAATAATTATTGGATGGATTCTACATGGGATAAGCAGAAGTGAACTGCACAAGAACCATAATTCTACTCATTTTAATTTCTTAAGTTTTTGTATAGAACTTGAAACTAGTGTATGGATTTACTTAAAACTTGTCGGTACAATCCCTTGTGATTGGTAATTGCAGTGCACTACATTAGTACAATCAAAACTCTACATACAGTATTTAATATTTATCTCCCTTTGATCCATATACCACTATTTCTAGGTTGGAGAATATTTATTTTTTCAACTGCATAAGAACCATTACTTAACCTGTCATAAAGTATTTATATAAATTAGTTTAACAACATACAAGATTCTGTGTCAAAAACCACTTTGGTAAGCATAACCTTTCTACTACTTCCTTGTTTGATTCTGCATTTGAAATTTAAATTATGTTAAGCATGTAATAAGATCCTTCAAGACCTTGTAAATTAATATTTTCTTAAAATTGATATTTCTGAATGTGTGAGTTAAGGCTTTGCTGATTATTCTTTCAGAACAAAGAGGATCTGATATGTATGTTTATTTCATACTGAAAATGTAACACTAGTTAGATGAAACAATATGAAACAAGGCTTGTCTGAGTTTTGAACCATTTCATCCCACTCATTTAATATTTCAGTATTAAGTGAACACAAATATTGGACTCAATTTATCCCAAAACAAATATAGCTGTCTTTGCAGAATGTGAATCACCTATGTGACTTACTAGTGAGTTCTAATGCCAGTAGTCTGAGATAGACTGAGTACCAGGAACATAGGGTTTGGGGGCAAAATATGGGGTTCCACAGACAGTAAAAAGTATTAGAAAAGCATTTATAATTAATTTAATTAAACAAATAATTTCGCTATCATACAGGCCGGGTATATGAATATAAAACTCAAAGTCAAACAATGAAACATTTCCATACTTTATTCACCAATCTGATTTTAAAGATGTAATATATGAAAGAACTGTGTGCAAAACACATCATAGAACAGGATTGTGAAATGCCCACTAAGTCCAATGTATATTCATGATATATTGGACATACACAAAACTTTACAGACTGAGACAAAATAAAATCATACAGGATTTAAAAGATGTATGCAAAATGGTCTTAAATGTAAATGATTTCTGATGAAAAGATGACATTGATAATGATAGGAGACTAAATGAAATCAATGATTGAATAAATGAATGAATGGATTTGTGAAACTAAAAACAATGATTTTAATGTTTCTTGGCAATAAAAACAGTAATGTAAATTTTTGAACAATTTTTTGTACTTCTATACTTAGATTAATTCCAAATTGCAATAATCAGTTGCAAGTAACTCAAAAGGTTTTAGCAGATAAAATGAGTGAATCCAGCTCACGAGAAGTGCAACAGTGGTTCTCCCTAAATAACTATATGCGTCTCTAACAATAATAGTTGGTACTTGCTATAAGCAGCCTCTTTGTGTTAGTGCTACTAGTGTAACACTAATAACCCCATATAAGGTCAATGGTCTACATTATGGAACTGATCGTGAGGTAAATGTTGATGGAAGAAATCATGCAATGTGAAGCCTATGATGTAGATGGTAGTTAGAGAAATGGATACAAAAGAAGAGATATACATTGAAATCAAAGTTATGATCTGCCACAATAAAACTCTGGCTAGTAGCTTGATGCCATTTAAATGTAATACTGCTTTATTTTTTTTAATAAAAAAATATTTTTGTTTAATATTGAGTGTTCAATTAACACAGGGTAAAATTAATAATACAGTTTCTTTTCATTGCAGACATTTTGTATCCATTTCCATGACAACTGAGCGAAAGATGACATCATAAACCTGTTTGCTTACAAAACAATAAAACTATGGTCCAAATGCTTTATAACATACATCAAATGATGTAAAATATTTAAATACACATAAATGATATCTGAAGATACATTCTGATGGGTTGCCTGATGGTTAGACAATAGGTATTAATATCGAACATCCTAGATGAACCAATGTGTAATTTCTAATATTCTTTAATCAAAGATAGAATGTGAAATCTTAAATGTTTATATCTTGATGACATGGAGCAGTTAATACAGATGAAAAGATGCCCAAAGTCTCCAAAACAAAATTGAAAGCAAAAACTGAGATACTAAAAGTAACTGAAATGGTCCATAGTTTTATCTACTTACCATGATGTTAAGTCTACAATTCCACAAATGTGGGCTGTCTTCAACTTAAGCTTTTTGGTTTGGTCAAGGATATGCAAGCAAATTTTACATGAAACTTACCATCCGAAAGTACAAAAAAGAAACTTTATAACAGTAACAGGGGTTTTGAGTCAATGCTTTTTAGTTACATATGTGACATATTCTTATTATAAAGCAAAAATAAGACCAATATTTTTTTTATGTTAGGTTTTAGTTAAAAAAACCCAACCCAGCTTGGTGTATGTCGTAACTTCCAGTTTTTATTTACTAGGGACTTTCTTTAACAAATGATGCTAATAATGTCTTTTTACCCATACCAAGCTACATGTGTTCGTAACTAATACTAAAAACTTAGATAATTTGCCAACTATTTCATGCATATGTATGAAGATGCAATCTAATAAAGATTTTTGCAGATAAAAGTGTAGATTTATAGCAGACAACTATTGTGGCTGTTCTAGATGAACATTAATTGACTAAGCCTGATCTATCTCTATTAAGCAGGATAAGACACATTAACATATTGTATACATGATAACACTTTTCTGTCAGCATTGATCATATTTTAATGACAGATTTTAACCACTTAAGATTCAGGTTGTGAGCCTGACACTTTCTGACAGAAACAAGCACAGCCTTGCCAGATGTCACTTCAGGACTGTGTTGGGGATATTGCTGCATTTAGGGAAACTTTGAAAATTAAACAAAATCAAGGAGAACCAATGACAAAGGAAAATAACAAACATATATGTTGATGATAATAATGTTGATAATTGACCTATAGATGATACGAACAAATGTAGATGTAAGAAGTTGTAGGAAATGTGTTAATGAATATTCTTTATCAACACTGTAAATGAAAGCTGTTAATGATAAAGAGTTGTGGGATTTTTTAATGTAAATTGTGAATCGATGTTATATGAGATAACTGACTCGTTAGATCCATTTATTACTTGTAAACGTTAGACAAAATGGGACATACAAACGTTGTTTATTCAACCTGTCTAACTGTTAATCTTTGTGATACATTTACTACAGTATAAAAGAACTCCCTAAAGCATTTAAATCATTAACTTAAGACAATTTTGGTCAGGTTTTCAGATGATTATAAAAAAATAAGTTGTTAAAAAAAGAGTTTATAGTATAACAAATGTTTCCCATATTGCTTATTATCATAGTGCTACATATATTTAACTTTAATGTTTGGGACAAGAGGAAACAACTTACAAGTGTCAAAATTTGTCAAAAATATACAAAAACATCCTTAACACCAAATTTCGAAAAAAAAAAAAAAATTATAGCAGTTTTTCCTCATCCCAAGTTTTGAAATTACTTTAAATGTATCAGGAATCTTAATTAAAATATTGAAATATTTTCAAAACATTTACATTCTAAGTGTATTCATGTTATTTTCATTTTGTCAAATAATGACAAGTTGCCATTTTTTGAGTCAGGGTTTATAATTAGATGTAATATATGTAAAGAAAATGTAAGAATACCACAACTTTTGAAGCAAATGAAAAACAGAGCAAAGAGACTATGCAACAAACACTGTGTGCTATATACAAGAAAAAACACAAATAAAAACATGCAGCAAATAATTGGTTCCACTTATATGGCCATTCAAAGATACATGTAACAAATATAAATAACATGTAAAACCCTATCAAAACACCAGAGAACTTCTGTCTACTGATAAAAAAAAATACGAAAACACACAAAATATTTTCACTTAAACACTTTTTAAAGCCAACCAACAAACTTCTGGATTTCAACATCTTCCACAACAAATGTAACAGAGTCATTGCTGCAAAACTGTCATAAATATCATACCTTTAATAAAAGGTATCCACTTTATTAGCAGCAACCCATTTCACAGAAATTCTGGTATACTAAGAAAGGCAAGATCTGAACTTGGGTTGAAAAACTGACCAACGATCCTTTTAAAAACTAAAATTAATAAGGACCAATAAATACACTCTAGGGAATGAACATTATTACTAGCACATCTCTAATCTATATACATCATAATTGTGCACAAATTGAAAAAGTTATTTCTTCCAGTTTACATAATAACTGGATAACAGGCAAAGGAAAAGAACAAATGCAACCATTTAAAATGAGAAAATGAGAGAAGATTATACATGGGGAGAAGGTTTTTTAATATACTGTACTTTGTACAATATCTGGCACCATTAAAATATTAAAAATGCTCAACTATCACCTCAAGAAGATATCTCTAAAAACGGTTTCCATGGTAACAAACTACATGTATGTAACACTATATTGCACTTTTTATTCTTGCCTGTCACAAATGACAGAAATCTCCCATGGTATGAAAAAATTCTCAGCACAAAAATGTAACAGTTTGACTTTTTTGTCTCCTTACACTTTACATGACCTTTGACTTTAAAGTTCAAGATCACACTTGGGTCAAGGTTATTCTTGTTTCCATGGTGGCAGGTGAAATGTCAATCCTTGTCACACATCACTGACCATAGAATCGCTCTCTGAGTCATTAACAGTTATCTCGTCTTTGTTTTTGTTTACAATTTTTGGGCTGCTATTTTCTGAGGATGAAAGTCCAATTGAGTCATATCCAACATCTTCTTGTCGGATTTTCAACAACACCTGTTCCCCATCTTTGGGAATTGCCCATGGAAATGATTCCAGAACCCATTCTGTAGGATCTTCCCACTGAGCTCGTCTGCCATATACCTATAAAAACAAACCAATAATTATGCATCACCTTTTTTTCCATTTTTTGTATTTTCATGATCTTTCTGTTAAAGCTTAAGCAAAGGAATTGATATTTTCTCTGCATTCATGGCCTTACAAGAATCTTAGTTATAGACAAATAATAGCTAATTATGGTCTGTTCAACTGGTCTACATAGAGTGATATGTACTAAAAAAACCACAACATTAATGACTGAGGTTGGAGTAAAAAGGTCAATAATGATATTTCAATAAACATCATGTTCATGTTCAAACTTTATGGGCTTATTTTGAATCAAATATTGCAATATGTATTGTGTTAAGCTTTTAGAATATTGCATCATGGTAAGAATGATTTGACTATACCAATGCCTAGCAGAAATTAAGCAAGGCTCACCTGGAGACCTTCTCGTACTGCCTCCAGAAGATAGGGCACAACAGAGTAGTTCCATAGGTCTGTGAACCAGATCTTGCATGCTGCAATATCCATCGGGGCTGACAGGAACAGACGGGGACCTACACAAATATGTAAGATGTTCAAATGTAAAAGACAATTAACATTATTTTAGTTTCCAACATAGGTAGGACATTGAATAAAGCCGTAAAAGGATGATGTTAAGTAGAGTAATGTCAACTACTAGTCATATTGTAATCCCAGATACACCAAATAAATTATGGTCTTTAACAATAGATAAGTGTGTTGAACTGAAAAAATATAACTGATCTTAATAAAGCAAAATCATAAATGTAATAAAAGATTACCCAATGAATTCTCCAAATGTTCTTAATCAAAATAAGTTTGCACAATGCTAACTCCTACAATGTATGATCATTTTTTTATTAGCCTTATAATACTTATAATACTGTTACATGTTAAAAACCGTATTTTACTCTAACATCATCATTACCACTACTACTACAACCAGTTCAACACCTCTTGCGACATACCTATTGTAACATCGGATGAGCTGTGGGTTTCTAGGAACTTGTTGATATGGAGCCACACTTTGGGGCACCAGTCAATGATCTTATTAAGATCATTGTTCCGTATGCTCGTCATCACCTCTGCCTCAACCAATCGTCGCCGCAGATATCGGCCTAAGAAACCCTTAACTGGTTCCATGTGGTTAGCACACAACACCCATCTATTGAATAAAAAGACATGCAAAATAATTACTATTTTATATTTTTATAACAGACTAGAGTTTCTTTTAATCTGTCAACATGAAATAAGAATAGTAAACAAATCTGAAATAATATTATAATTCATAGTTTTCATTAAATGTAGATGGTATGGAATTGTAAGTCCAAGAAAATTTGTTACTCCTGTTTGTATCTTAACATTTTTTTTTTACAAATGACCAGATGGTCCTTTCTCTGTCAACATTCAATAAACATTAATTTAAACCTTGAATTGCTGTGGAGTTGCACACAAATTAGTAGATTTAGCTAATTCTTTAATTTATAAGACTATAAATGTTGATAAAGCTTCTTTTTTTCCTTACCTGAAGTTATGATGGAGCTGCAGGTTGGTGGTGGAGCAAGTAGCCTGGTTCATTGTGCCAATAATGTAGGGGCTGTACAATAAAAACAAATGGAATGGTGAATAGTTTTATCAATTAGCTGTAGAAAGTGGGTATAATTATGTTGCACACATACTTTAGCACATAGAATACACAAAGCACAAGAAATGGAAAACATGTAAGTTTTATTTTAAGGAAAAGCACCCAGGATTAACAGTGTACTAATCTAGCTATGAAATACTGGTTGTAATTTTTTTATAAATTTGGATAAAATGAACAATCTTGTTATATTATTTATATTATATCATACAAAGTTGTTTAAAATTTGCTATGATATCTTATTACGAACTATTTATTACAAGTACAAGACTTAACCAGCAACTTGACAAATATAAATTTAAATTTTATAATTAACATATAAATAAAACAGATTTTCTTTATGTTTTTCTTCAAGTAAAAATTGACAACATGACCATTGCAATGTTGAGCTTATTTTTGCAATTTGGTAAAAATATAGAATAAAAAAAATCAAGGTGTTTCTCATATAAGTTAAAAAACTGATGATACAAATTACTCACCATTTCTGATACTTGACGCTGAGGAAGCCATTGAACACCTCCCCTAATGACCCAACATGGTGAAGGTTGTCTAGAATGATCACGCTCGGCAACTCGCCCATACTCGTGTTCTCACACTGCTCAGCAATGTTGGCCAGATACTGTCGCAACTCCTTCGCAGATTTGTGGTCCACGTTAAATGTAGCAACAGATCCTGCTGTTAACTCTTTACCCGATCTGTTTGAAGTAAAACATTTACATTAACAAAACTGCTTTCATTAAAGTAAATCATTTTATGACCACGATCTACAACGTATAATATTAAAGAAATTCTTCTGTTAGGACCATGCTTGTGATTGGTTTAAAAAGTATATTCTATATTGTGCTTGAAATACATTTCTGCAATCACACAAACTTTGCATATTCCAAAATTGAAAGGGACAATGAGAAAAATCCATGCCTACCTCAACACAAGATGTTCTGCAAGTTTCTGAGCTAGGTATGTTTTGCCTGTCCCACTTGGCCCACACAGAATAATACGGCGATGTTCCATCAACAGTAGAATATACCTCTGAACAATTGACTTTGGGATCAACGTCTCAAAAGCCAGTGAATCCACACTGTTCTGTTTAGTACCTGTTAGAAAGTTTGAAAAGTATTTTTTTAATAGAATGTTTTGAGAATATTGTCTTCATATGTTAATTTTACAGCAAAAGTGTATACTGAATTAGAAATTTATTGTGTTGATCAACAATCAGCCATACAACACATTCTATTTTGTCACTGATTAATAATTAAACAAAATATTGCTCTAATTTAACACTTTACTTGCTAAAAATACCATTCAACCTTCAACATACCACAACACAATGGTGTTTCCAGCAAATAAAGGGTTAAATCAAACAACTTTTCAGACTACCTAGTAAAAAAATATTTTGGGAGTCATTAACTATTTTTATAAAAAAATAAGTGACATTACATAGATGAAGGATTTCATTAAATGTCAACAAACTTACAATACAACTGAAATAAGGAAACTGTATTCACGGCCATCAGACTCACCTTTCAGACAGATACCAATCTGCATGGTGTCACCGACTAAGTAACCAATGGGAAGTAACTCGGGGACCTCAGAGTCCTTGGTCCTCACGATATCTCCAATATGGTATGAATATACGCTCTCCGCACTGAGGCCTAGATTTGTCACAGGATCAATCCGCAATACATACTCCTGAAAACGAGTATGTGGTGGTAAGTTGAGGATGCAATAATTAATCTTTGACTTAAGATTTCTTTGCTATGGAACCCAATGGCCAAACATGTCATTTCAAGGTTCCTAATTAACAGAATTAATTAAAAAATAGCATAAACAGAACAGATAGTATTACAGATGGCCCTTGCTTTATCTGTTGAGTGAGGAGTAAAAGTTGTGTCAAGCTTTTGCTACGACAAAGTTAGTTCTTCACAAGCCGTACAAACTAAGCCAATCTTCACTTTAAACCTTTTATTCTTTTTATCCAACCATCTAAATAGAAAAATGTTTTTCAGTCAAGCTTTCATTTTATATAAAAACCAACAAAGAAATGGTTGTTTGTAAAAAAGATATTAAGAAAATTTGCCGCATTAATTTTTTTTTTATAAAATTAAGCAAGTGCACCGAATTTAGTTTCAGACAATAAACAGCAGCACAGTAAAATTTGAAGAGTAAAATAAAATGAAAATGAAAACATCTGAATTGAAAATGTTTGTATTTCAATAAACATCAGGTACACAATTTGATAAAAAAATCTTAAAAGATGCCCCAAACCTATTGAATTGTCATTAGTTTTGCAGGTTTCCTTACTGAACGTTACATTGCATATCAGCTGGTCAAAATAGAGGAGAATTGTATTTTCATTTACAAATCTTTTTGAATTATTTTTTTGTAGTATTTCTGGCATTCCTCAAATTTCTATGCCTACAAGCCCAATGTCAACAAGCAGCTGACAAAGACAGCAAGAAACATTTGATAAGATTATTATATAATTAATTTTTAAGAAATTATGTTCTTCACTAAATGTGTTTTTTTAACAATAGATCAACAGAAAACAAGATCTACATTTTTTGCATATTTTACCTATACAAAGACGTGCCATTTAAAAAAGCATCTTTGTGGAGGTATGCTCAAATGTTGTATAATGTAGTTAAAGTCTTACCTTAAATATTTTCCGCACAATATTATCTAGAATGTCCCACTTTGTTTTACCGCTCACAGCTAATGAACCAATTGGAACTTCAGCTGCTTTCTAAAAATATACATATACAAACAACATATAGAAATCCGAAATAGTGAGGTTCATTCAATTTCTTCAAAGATATTGAGATCATGTGGATTTGTGGATTTTAATAAAATATGTTATTCACACTTATTTACATTTGCTTGCAAGTCATGTTAATTTAAATAATTTCTACCTTCTTACTAATTATCTACACTTTTATTAAGGATGGTGGAAAAGCATCAAGGTTTTTAAGACTCTAAGGTGAGTTAATTGAGGCTACTTGAAGCTGAATCACCATTCTAACAACATAAAATTATCAATATGTTACACATTAGGTTACAGAAGACGTGAGAAAGTCAGCTGATAGCCTGTACTCACATCTATGCGAGCTCTGTTGGGGTCGGGGTTAGAACCCAGGTACACTGTGATGGGGACACGACGACCCTCCCTGTCAGGAGTCTCTTGTATCAACAGGTCTGCTACAACAGATGATGTAACATCAATGATAAACAAAGATGGGGCTGGGTTTGTTAAATAAGATTAGAAAGGAATGGGGGATAAAAGGGAGAGATGCTGGGAGAAAAAGAAGACAACAAGGTGCTAGTAGAGAGAAAAGGAGTTGAAGAGGACAGAGAAGGGAAAACAGAGGTTATACAAAAAAGAAAGCAGTATTTTCTAGCTCTTCTCAACCTTTTCTGTTCTTTCACTCTTGAAGGATAAAAGGACAAAGTAAAGATTCCATAAATCCATCTACAAAATGTACCTTCTTATTTTCCCAAAACTTTACACAAGTAGATAGAGTGTGGGGAGATGAACATAAAAAGAAAAGGAGGGTAAGATAGAGAGAAAGTTATTACAGGGAGGAAGAAGACAGAGAAAGGAGAGTATAGTAAAGAAAAATGGAAGGAAGGAAAGATACTGAGAATGATGGTGAAATAATGTAAAGGAGTGGTTAGTAAAGATGATGAAGACAAGAAAAATGAGATACAAAGATAGAAAGAAGGAACAGATGAAAGTAGTAATGTATTGAGACAATTTAGAAATTGACAGAAGAGTTATGTAAAGATAAAAGAAAAATGAAAAAAAAAAGTTTGAATAAAATAAGATAAAAAAAAAATGCCAAAGAAAAGTACAAATGAATGAATATCTCACCAAGACTTGTATTTTCTGTGAGGCTAATCGTACGTTCAAGCGATTCGCTGCTTGTGCGATTGTGATAAGGGATTGAACTCTGGGATGTGTTAAGAGAATTGTTTGTTGAGTTCACGATTCGATTCAACCGGTCATTGTCTGACTTTAAGGCACTCATTTCGTTCTGCAAAAGAAAAGTTAGATTATTGGATTTAATTTGTATACAGATTAAAAAGTGGAAAAATGTTTCAAAAAAAGAAAACAAACCCAAAAATATTTTTATCAAAAAGATGAATAAAGCAAAATGTATAAAACACTTCATGTCATTTGAATTTCAAGAACATTTTCAGACTTAAAGCTATTAACATGAAACTTCCATTACTTTTATTATCAATCAAAGAATAAATGCTGTATACATAGTTTTTACTCACATCTTCAAGAATAAACATTTGATTGACCCTTCTCTACTGGTAAAAAAGCTTATACCAAAAATGTTTTCTCGTGAACATGATCACTGCAAGGCAAAACCTTCATACAGAAGGGAACAACTTCTTGTAATTACTTTTCCAGAAACTAAGTAGGCTGCATGCCTGCCAAGGTAAATACAGGTTTTTTCACGGGGTGTAAATATGTCGTCTTAGATAAGGTTTACTGAGTAAAGCAGACATCTGAAGTATTGCATACAATATAATGCTCCACACAGCTACTCAGGATGATCAGTATGTACTTTATAAACCTTTTTTCAAATTTACAACTTCAGTGTTATTATCTAAGGTACATGATGATCATAATTATTTTAAACAGTCTCATAAAGTAGCTTAAATACTTCATCATAAAAAAGCAGAAATATTAGGCTATATATGTTTGATAGCAATGATGATAACTCAGAGGGTTAGTCCCTACAGTGTCACTTAGGCAAGGTAAAATTAAATGACTATACTCAGACCAAACTACCCTCATTTGAAACAAATACATTTTTTGGTTTTTATATACATACAAGACTCAAACTTGTCAAGTAAAGGGTAGTGAGGTATAGACTGGCTTCTCTAAGTTGTTGGGAAAAAAAGTGAGTTATGACAACCCTTCCCTTTCTTTTGTCTTAATATGAGCTTTAACCATTTAAGCAATTATTTGTTGTGGTACTACAATTAAAAGTATTATTGCAATGGTCATCATACCTTCATTTTATTCATAGCTTCCCGCAACTGTTCCAGCTGATGGGCTGAAGACAGTGCCTCCAGACGTATGTCTGTCAGCTTCATATCTTTGTCTCGTAGCTGCTTACGTAACTCTAGTATCGTCACAGAGTCTTCACCCTCTGACAACCTGGATATACAGAAAGGATGAAGATATTTATTGTTTGATAATTGACAAGGCAATGCTGAAAGGTGCATTTCTCAAACATGGCCATGCTGAAAAAAGCACTTTTTAAACATGGCAATGCTGAAAGAAGCATTTCTCAAACATGGCAATGCTGAAAGAAGCACTTTATAAACATGGCAATGCTAAAAGAAATATTTCTCAAACATGGCAAAGCTGAAAGAAGCAGTTTTCAAATATGGCAATGCTGAAATAGTCTTTTTTAAAAATGAAAATTCTGAAAGAAACATTTTTCAATTCTAATAATACTGAAAGATGCATTTCTCAAACAGCATTGAAAAAAAGGAGCATTTCTCTAAGTATCAACAGTAGCCAACCTTCAGTGACCCATATTAAAACATTTCACGTATTTATGAAGTTTCAGTGAATATAGAACAAAAGTATTATATGTTAATTGGTCCATATTGGATTTTTAAACTTTAACCACATTAAACCAAAACAGTCGGAATAGATCCTTCAAAAGCAGTGTTCAAAATCTTGATTGCATGCACAAGTGTCAAACAAGTCTTAACACTTCTCTAGGAATTAAACTTCCTTACAAGCTTTGCTTCCAGAAAATATGAACACGTCAATTCTAAATAAACAATGTAATTTAGGTTTGGTAAGAAATACACCATTATGCATGATGATCTTTAAAGATGAGTCAGTTAAAGAGTAAAAATAAAAAAAGCATGATCCATCCTCCATCCACAGCTCCATTAACCGTCCCAGCTAGCCTTGACAAATGAAACTATATGCTTGCTTATCTTTTCTCAGACCGTAACTCACTGATATTGCCGATTCCTCAATAAGATAACATGCCAGCACATTGGTGCATTTTATATGCTGTAAAACAGTTTAAACCGAACTTCACCTGATACTCCTAATTTTAGAAAACAAGATATTTTAGATAAATAGGAACAGTTTCCAAATTGCCACAAATCAAACTGACATGAAAAACTTATATTAGCTCTATTTTCTTTAGACATTATGACTTTTAAACCCTTAGCCTACTCTACATATTAATTTATTGTTAATTAGTTTTCAATATCTGCTTAGAACTAAAGGCAAAGTTTACCTGACTTGTTGATAGAGACTTAGCTGCAAATAATGTAGATCCAGATTGGTCAGCTTTAACCTGACAGCTGGATGAACCAGATCTACACTTTCTGTCTAAGATTAGGTAAATACAAGTTCAGAAGGCTAAGAGATAAGACATGTTTTCTGTGTGTGTGTTTTAGTGCAAGCTATTTCTATCTACAGCTGTGCCGACCATAGATCCAAAGGAAATGTGCAGCTTCATTTGATCAAACAGGATCTCCTTATATTAAAACTACATACATTTAACAGCAGCACAGTTGTTAGTTCTTTTTATGTTGGATTATTTGCATATTCAATATTCAATACACCATTATGTATTAATCTATCTTTTATTATAATCCGAACATTTCTGACATACATTTACTATTTGTGTATAGTTCTGTTTGTGTATTTCAATTATGTATAAATTATGTATCCTTGGATAAACTCACTAACAAAAGATGGCAAATTCACCAATTGCGGCAATCTGCCTCCTCTTCTACACCAGTAAAAAAAGAAAAAAGAAAAGAAAATGTTCCAAATCTATTCATTTTGAGGGACAGCTCTACAAAGAAAATTCAATTTCCTAAATTTGCCTTAAAGTAACAGTCTCATTTTTTGAAGCTTTGTTCTATGTAGAAAAAAATAAATACATGAAATTTCACTACAGAGCCCAGAAGGTTTTATCTTATCCCCAAATTACACCGGAAACATGCTTTTATCAGAGATGAAACAAAAATAGATACCAGAATAATCTAAAGAGAATGATGAAAAGAAACTGAAACCTTTTCAGTAAAATAAAAGAAATGTCAGAATAAAATAGCTTAAATCCCTAAGATCTTACTTAAAGTATCTTTTAAGCAAACTTAACTGTATTTACAAAGGATTTATATTGAAAATGTTGACATGCATGTGCAATTCCAAGGGCATCTTAGCATGTAAAAATAGCATTACCACCTGTTGAGTTTATTTATTTTGCTAATTAAAATTTGACAATATAACTATGAATAAAATATAAAATAGAATAAAAAGCAAGTCTCTGAATAACCTCATTATAATGCTCATTTTTTTCTATCTAGCATGTTCACCGGCTGGTGAATCTAAACCCAAAGATACATAATGATCAATCCAGTTAAATGAGAAGTGTTGTGTAGAGGAGAGAGAATAGTGGTTGCAAGAAAAAAAGACATACCCTAACTGTATTTTAAGATGAAAGTTTTGTTATATTTGTGGCCCAATAGACATGTAATTTACTAATGCAGAAATTTGAGGATTAATTCCTTATTTACCTCTGCAGACGAGTGAAATATGATAATTCTTCATGCAAATGATAATGAATTTAAACTTCTGATAAGCAACTTGATTCTGATTAAAAAGCAAAGATGTATTAAAACAAAAAAAGGAATCTTTACTTTCGTTTTGCCTCAGAAATAAATAACCATGATGTGTTTCTTCAATTTTATTTTACATTTACTTTAGTTAATTAACTCTTGTTTAACTAAACAACTAATAGAAATTCTACTTACACACTTGAAGAGTGACTGCCCTTGATAAGTTGTTGGTATCATTTAATTTAAAGAACTGACAATCCATGTTAGGACCATAAGAAAGATGAAGATACTCACGTTCCAGAAGAGTGACTGCCCTTGATGAGTTGTATGCTTCTCCAATCAGAACTTCTTGGCCATTTTCTATTGAAACAACCTCAGATGTATTGTGACATTTCACACTTGCATCATTTTATTAGTAGCAAGAAGATAAACCTTTTAGTCATTTTGAGAAATAGCTTAAGCCATGAAGATTTTACCAGAAAATCATGAAAGATATGTTTTCTGTTTCAGCCAGGTGACAGGACTGCCAGTTTTGAGACCGAATACTTATGTTAATACTGATTGGAGAATCTTTTCCTTTGTCACTGTGAAATAGTCATGGTAATTAATACCAATATATATATACATGGTTGTTTGGATAGAGAATAGCCACAAAATTATAAATGATACTTCAATTTGATTTGTTTATAATATATGTATAATTTTATAAGATTCAAACAACTCCAGAAAACTACCAAAAAGAAGAATTTAGATACTTACCCTAAGAATAAGTAAATGTCCTTGACCAAATGTTTATTGTTTGTTTTTTGTTTATAAAATCATCTATTCTGTTCTAAAAACAAAGAAGTCCTAGTCAAACTAAATAGAAGATACAGATACATGCGCAGGAGGATTATTATTTTTGTCTGATTCTTTATATGAGCAAACAACTATTGCATCACCAACAAGAAGATATAGATACTTACGCTCCAGAGGAGTGACTTCCCTTGATGAGATGGTGCTGACCATTCTGCTGATGAACTTGCAGCAGAGGTGAATTTGGTACAGACAGTGTTGATCGCATAGTGTTACAGTCCATTTCACAATCAGACAGAGAACCGTTCTTACTCTTGTTCTTCGTCTTGCCAATAAACGCCTTACTGAATGAGCTTCGCAGCTGGAAAACACATATCAGAGGAAATAAAGTTTCAAGAAATATATTGTTAAAGAATTCAGCTTAAAAATGCAATATACATGTACTCAACTCAACCTTTTATTTTTATATCCTGTTTTAACTTAAATTAAAAAAAACACACATAAACATGCAAATATATGTTTTATAGCAGATCTACCAAGTTTGTTTTCCAGTAAGGGTGAAAATCTTTAACCAATATATGGGAAGGTCTCCCAGCTGACATGTGGTGCACTAGTGGATCTGCCCAGGTATTCATCTTGGGTCTAACTAATAATAACCATAACTGTGTAGCTCGGGACACACACACGCACGCACGCACACACACACATATATATATATGTCCTGCGCTACACAGTTATGGTTATGTATGTGTGTGTGTGTGTGTGTGTGTGAAGAAAACCTACCCATCCTTTTTTCTTCTTCTTTTTACCAGCATCACCATCTGTGGCTGCGGACTGCTGACTAGTGAAACTACATGCACTTGACATACTGTTGATACTCGACATAGAGTCTGACGATATCTGACGTGTTATACGATTACCCTCTAGAATCACAAGAAAATAAACATATATTTTAATAATCTGTATTATTGTTTACTTCATAACATATCACAGTACATTTGTTAAAAACTAAGGTGTTTTTTTTTAAATTGATTATTGACTTAAAGGAAATTTTCTGATAATGAAGAAAAATTATTATTATATTACAGATAGATATTATGGAATCTGGACAGGGTTTAGCTGTATCAAAAATAATATTGAAATAAAAAAGTTTATTTTTGGAATTTTACTTTTGCCTATTAATTTTGTTTCAAAATTGTTAAATTCTTAAGAAGCAAACAAATTTCGAGTTACTGAAAATATAAAATGACTTAAACTGGTTTAAAGAAATTTAAAAAAAATAGCATGTTATATAAAGTAATGTTTCTTATCATGGACCCTTGGTGTAATAATATAAACCCTGTAGGTTTAACTTTGCACAGAAAATCTTGAGTAATCTGTCTTAAAGAAAATAAAATATCTAAATGGTGAAAAAATGACAAATGCTTTTAAGGCTGTTATCGCCTGATTAAATTAGGAGCCATTATCATGTTTTCTCCAGAACAAACCAAGCAAATAAAGACATGCACATGTGATGCACAATTTTCTCATATGACTGTTTTTAAGGCAGGCAGGCCAATTTAACCCCTAATATTCCTTCACCCAATTCCTTCTTGATGACTGATCTTCAAGCATGATTGATTTGAAAATGACAAATGTTATGCCACCACATCACAGAGAAAAATGACATCTAAATGTTGAACTTGTTGCTTGCGATCTTTTATGTGCCATTTTCTTTTTTATGTCAAAAACTCAGGCAATATAGTAGTTACTCATAACAACTCATTCCAATTTACAGCCTAAAAGAGATAAGCCCATATTTTATGTTTCACACCATCTAACTCTTATCTAGAAAAGTATGAATTGATCTTGCTTAGGTAAATAGTGAAGATCCAGATCAGTCAGCTAACTGGAAGCCATCTGGTCAGGATCTAGACTAATTGCTTGAAAAAAATCAAATATAAATAGGCATGCTAAGTTATGTGCAAAATCTTTGGCATTGGGAATAAACAACAGTAGCATTGAAGGATATAAAAAGATGTGGCATGAAAATAGAGCCGGACCATTATGAATCATCAACTATATCAAACAGTACACACATTATCTCCCCTTTATAGCCTCTAAGACCCATTTACATGTAATCAAATATATTGATCTAAATAAAAAGCCTGTTAAATGCAGGCTGTCATCTTAACAAATAGTTCAGCTCATATTCTCATCTTGGTTATCTGTAATTTAAGCTAAAATGTCAGATTCCTCTGAAGCTTGTTTATGAGAAACAGTAGTAGTAGGACTCCAGTAATGAAAAACTCGGCCTGTACCCATCATTAAATGGCATTTTATATTTCTTCATGTTTCATAAAAAATGAAATGAAACCCTTATGTTAATACATTAACTGACATGTTTAGACTTTCCAGCAATCATACAATACAGATAAGCATGTTTGTTGGATTGAATGGCCCACTTATAATCTTCTTATTATGGAGTTCTAGTGTCAGATAGTATGCTGCCTTCACTTCAAAAGCATGCCACAAACACTAACAATGACACCCCTACAAATTGACCAAAAACAGTAACATAGAATCTAGATGTCGGTGTGACTTAGAGACTCAAAAACATTTCTAAGGAACTGATGGAGCAGAAACAAAAAACAGACCAAGAAATTAAAACCAACATTAACCTGTGAGCATGGAGAGTAAGCCAAATTATTACCTGTGAGCATGGAGAGTAAGCCAAATTATTACCTGTGAGCATGGAGAATAAGCCAAATTATTACCTGTGAGCATGGAGAGTAAGCCAAATTATTACCTGTGAGCATGGAGAGTAAGCCAAATTATTACCTGTGAGCATGGAGAGTAAGCCAAATTATTACATGTGAGCATGGAGAGTAAGCCAAATTATTGTTCTTTGGCAAGGATGATTTTGCCAAGTTCCAGTCAATATTTCGCTACTGTCAAGTTATAGAAGCAGAAAACATAACATGGAACAATGGCATGATTAAAAATGTGAAATGTTTACGTACCAATTGGCATAGGAAGTGTATGAAAGGCTCGTCCGCCAGGTGATTGGTGGATGTTCACATCTTTACCCAGCATGCCTGACGTCGTGTGGCGACGACCTCCATTGTTGCCGTTTACTGGTTCCTGGATACTTAAGCCACTCTGTCGCTTCAAAGCTTCAATTGTCGCCCTCAGCTCATTCAGCTCAGAGTCCTGTGTGAGAGAAATAACATTTATAAATTTCATGTTGGGATACATAAACTCCATAACACATAGTTCAGTTTTGGCAAGGTTCAATGAAAACAAGTAAATTTTGTGAGTATTATTTAAACACAATACAATCTTATGTTCTGACAAATAATCTACATATTTTTTTTTTAGTTATTACATAAAATAATTTCTATAGTAGCTTTAATTAGTATCAACCACATGTATTTTAAAATAATGGTAGGGAAACAAAAAGGGCAGTCAAAAAAACAAACAGTTAATATGTTTTATATGATAGATTCTTGTTATTAAAAGTAAGCCAAAACAAAGGATAAAAATATTTGCAACAAAAATAGTAATACAATATGAAGAATAAAAACAACAAACTGCTGAATATAAAGGGTTTTGCTATGACAATCACAAGGATGATGATGATGAAGATGATAGTACAAATGTAGGTGATGATGTTATAGTAATGCTGGATGATGATGATGATAATGATGGTGGACCTGATGTAGTATGTTAACAGGCACAAGTACACAGATGCCAAGAACTTAACAAGAAGCATATTTTTTACCAATAAAACTTGCTACCTCATCCCTCTATCTTAGAACCAGTGGTGGTATTAACAGCAAAACTCTAGCAATTATTCTTTCTGAACTTTTGGTTGTTGAGACATCAATAACATCATCACCTTCTGACGTTCAGACATAACTCGTGTCATTCAATTAACACTGACTTTAGTCAATTACAGAACAAATTAAACACATCATAAAGGGCTAATTATCTTGATGGCGGTTTTATTTCTTGTATTTCTACCAGTTTTTCATGAGAAAAAAAGTTTGCCTTTGTCTTTGGTTAAAAAAGCTTCTTCTGGGGAAGATTTTGTTAATTTGAAGTCTTTAACCAATTATGAGTAAAGAGATATTCCTATAATGTTTTGAAACCATCCATATATTTTTGGGGGGATATATGTTTCTTGTAAACAAGACTAGTAATTTGTAGATGTTTGATCTCTAAAGGGATTAAGTAATAATATAGTACTATTATTTATTTCAAGTAGAAATACATGTTAATGAAAATTAAAGTAAAGGAAACAAAAAGGTAAGGGACACATATTTTTATGTATTTCAAGGTTGACTAAACTTGACATCTTTCAGTTGACATGCAGTGCACTGTTGGTTCTATCCAGACATTTGTCTGGGATCTTCCTCGGCCAAATAGTTGGGTGTCACTTTAATAATAATGACAGGTCACTGCGAAGGATTTTAAATAACAAATAGGTTGAGTGCAGAGTCCCACCAACAACTGACAGTCACTCAAAGAGTGTTTACTTGAAGCAGATAAGCTGCCTTGATTGGGACATTCTGTACACTTGATCATGATGTAATAGCACAACTGCATCACAATATCCTGACACAAAATCAAGTAATCATAGAACTTCCTGATAGAAAACTATGTTTAGAATGTTCCAGTCTGGAATCTAACCTAGCTTGACCACTAACTGCTATGGCTATGGTCCAACATTCAGCCTCAGCAGACTGTAGGAAGACACTTGGGATACTTTCTAGGTCACAGTGACATTTAAGTGGCATTGGCCAGAATGCTAATTATCATCCCAGATCAATATAATTCCCAGTTAATCTGTGGAATGATGCTGAACCATCTCATTGTATTTGGGCGCCATGATAAACATGACAAGATAAACTAGCATTTTTGGCACCACTGCTAAAGCAATCCAGGAGGAGATGGAGTGTTATTTATACAATCACACAATTATACTTTTTACCTGTGATTTCCTTTTAACGTGATATATATCAACTGACAGGAGAAAGTATCTAGGTTTATCTACCAACTAGGCCTTTTTTCTTTGGAAATGCATGTATGTTCTCAGGAAACTCAGAAAAATAACAGATAGATGACAACAACTAAAGCCTCAGAAAAAAGACATAATTTCCCAAACAGCCTTGAAAATTTATGTTTAGTCGCATTTAATGTACGTAAAACATACTTTAAAAAAAATGTATTAATGTACTTATATAAATAATATGCATACAATAACTCAACTGACAGTGAGACAAACACACAACACACATTAAACATAGTTTTTACAAGTTAAGTAAGCAATGTTTGAAAGAAAAAAAGAATGATTGATCATGGGTTTGTGCTATGCATTAGCAATTTGACACTTAAATTCAATTTGGTGATGATAAATATAAATGTGATAAAGATGATGCTGAGAACAGTTAAGTGATGATGATGATGATAATATTGATGATGATAATAATGACAAATACAGTAATTGTGGTGATTGTAGTAATGACAATAAATGAAAAATTCTTTCACCAACATAAGATTTTTTTAATAAATCAAATCAAATCCTTAAAGCCAAAAATGTGTTTATAAATTAAAAACCAAAAGAAATAGAGAGTGTGCATAAATGTCCAACAAAAGACCTACAGTATAAAGCAGATGGAGAAACATTCAGCCAGTGTTACAATAACTAAAATAAACAACTAAACAATTACCATCTTTCTATGAACATGAAGCTTGTTGAAGAAAAACAAACACATGATGGTTATATACATGTCACATCATTAAAGGTGAGGTACAAAAATATTTTCTACTTTGTCTACTGAGCTGAAAAAATAGTATTGTGGTACAAATCACATAATAGTTAAATAGATATAATGACTGCTTAATGCTATATTCTACTATGCTATAACCGGTAATGCATTTTATTTAATCTGGAAAGTTGAAAATTGCATGCAATAAGAAACAAGATAAAGCTTTTCATAAACAAAAAAGGGTGCATAATAACTTTTAATACGCTGTAAAGCAAATATTAATATATTATGTACCTAAGTACCAGAGTATTCTATCATTGCACTAGCAACTAAAGCTTTATGCTTTAGTATAAGATAAAACAGAGAAAATACCATAAATGTGCCCTTAAGAGTGTACTGTGTAATAAATGTGATTGAGAAATACAATATGAGTGGGGTTTTGTTGCCTAATATTATATAGTAATGGCATTACATTATTTACCATTGTAAGAGCCTTACATAAACCTGAACACTAACAACATGATAAGTATCACATTTAACAAAGTTATTTGGGGCACCTGTGGCCATGTGGATAGTCAATGACATGTAACTCATCAGCCCTACACCATGTGGATGTGAGTTCCAATTGGGGCAAGAATAAACAAGAGTGCTATGATGGCCCTAAATCGCTCACCTGAGGACATGGGCATTTAGTAGGCTCATATCTGGTGTAATTAAGAGTTATTTACTTGAGAAATCTTTGGTGAAGACTGGACCATTAGTGTGGCCACTGGGCTGATAACATGTTCTAGCAATTTTACCTAGTGACCTACTGAATCCATGTGACCCACTTCAAAACATATCTAGGATTTTATACTGACAAACCTTCTGGCCAAGTTTAGTGAAGATTGGGCCATCAATGTATCCTATAGTGTGTTCACAAGCTTTTTCTAAGATTTGAACTAGTGACCTACTTTTTGACCCAACATGTTCCAGTTATGAACTCATTCAAGATTTCATGCAGACAAACATTCTTACCAAGATGAAGATTGGGCTATAAATGTGGTCTCTAGTGTGTTCACAAGGTTTTCCTACAATTTGACCTTTTGTCCTAGTTTCTGACTCCAGGTGACCCAATAATCCAAGATTTCATGCAGACAAACATTCTGACCAAGTTTGATTAAGATTTGAATAAAACTGTAGCCTCTAGCTTGTTAGCAAGCAAAGTTGTTGATCCTGTACGACAGATGAGGGGTACCAGAAAAGCTCACCTTGAACACGTGCTCAGGTGAGCTAAAAAGGGATCTTGCACTGCATTAGAGGTTCTACCCAGACAGACATATGTCTAAGATCTTCCTTCACCAAAAATTAGCTGGAACTAGTCAATATGACCACAAATCTTTCCAAGTGACTTAACAAAAAAAATGTTATTACACAAAATCAGCTAACAGAACACAACAAACAAATCAACATACATACTAAATTGAATGTATCAATTACAGATTACAGAAACAAACTCCCAAATAAAAAGGTAATTCTATAAGTTCATTAAAAAGTCTTATGTGAACCCCCCCCCCCCCACCCCCCATCTCTGTTTCATCCCATTTGTAAATTTGGAAGACTACAGCAAATGCTACCACACAAATGTTAAAGCCAACAAATATAAAAGCCTATATAATATTTATTCATGGTTTCTTAAAATATATATAATTAAAGTTTGGTTTGTCTTGCATACATGAATATGGCAAAGAAAAACAAAAATCAGACAAGAAGTATGTGTATTCAGTATCAAATTTGCTTCATTTTGTACAAGGTGCATACTTCTCATTTTAAGGGATAATAAACTGCAGGAAAAATCTGCCTTCTACATTGCAAAATTTCTTCTGAAAAATATTTAATTGCTTAATAAAATGCTCATGGTAGGGACTTTAAGATATATTTGTTTACTTAGTTACCCTTGAATAAAAATATTGAAAAGGCAGCAATTCCTTAGAACTTTTTCAAGAATTCCATATCCATGACAATTCCAGAAAAAAATATTTAAAAACAAAATCCCTCGCCTGTCTGCGACTGCAATGTAAACATAAACAAAGTATATCATTCCATGCCTAGATCTGCATTTCAAATGTTTATGCAATGCAACTTCTATTAGGCATCTATAGCTTCAACTGTCTTAACCCTTATCTTGCTAAATTTGTTAATAACCCAGACTGCAATTCATAGTGATCAAACACAAAGATGCCTAGACATATGGCTGGAGACTTGGCAGCAAATAGTTTAGATCCTGATCAGACAACTACCAGCAGGGATCTGGCTGGTTTGGATCTACACCATTTGCCAAAGACATATAAATACATGCATGGCAAGCAAAAGGTTAAACATTTCAGATATTCCAACTCAACCAGAAGATGCCACCTCTACTTAGAGGCCTGTTTATTTGATCAATTCTCTGTCTTGCTTCTCTACCCAATCTTTGCATAAACACATTCTAAGTGACTATTCTGCTAAAGAAGTGGGTATTTTGAGAGGTACACCTATAATTAGACTTTTTATTAATGAGTTGCCATCCAGATAATGAGTTTCTACAAAGGTTCAGGATACTTTATTTACTATCTGGCACATACCTATTATATAAATTACATATGAATAACAAACAATATTTTACTTAAATACCTGAAACTGAAACAATTAAGCTGGGACCAGGATCTTATCCACGTAACTTACAGTGAAGCAAGTATAAGGTTTTATCTTTATCTTATAACATTTACAGATTAAAGTGAAAGTGAAGTTAAACACGTGAGATTTCACTCTCTTTTCTGTTTTCCTTTGAAAGGATTTATATGTAATAAGAATAACCAACTTTAGAGATTAATTACATTTTACAATTCTCAATCAAAATAAAAACCTAACTCTGTTTAAAACCTTTAGTAGAACACTATAATTATAACAAACTATCAATTAACCTCCAGCCCTATAACTTTAATCACACTGTAAACTTATCAAAAATAATGTTAGAAATCTGATTCCAAGAATTATAAGAGCAGTTATCATAAAAACATCATTTGACATGTTTTGTTAAAATATGTGTTGATTATCTTCATCTTAATCTCTGCAACAATGAAGGTCATTCTTGCCTCACTTTTTTAACAAAGAAAAAATACTGTCACTAAAATTTGCTCTTCATAAATTAAGACGAACTGATCAAAGGATTGTTTGATACAGTGTCTGCTTCTTGGCTATACACTTAAAAAACAAACAAAACACAAGGGGATCTAAGCTAATCACAGTCAACTGTTATTTACATCCTTGCCAGGTCTATGAAGATAAGCCTAATTATTCCAGCTAATTGGACAAGTAGTTTGTGTTAATTACTAACATTAGCCATTACACCATCAATGTCAACACTGTCTTACATAGTCAGTGTTTACAAAACATATAATCCCATAACCGACTACTTGACATTTTGTTAACACTTATCAACAAGGTATGAATTGGACCAGCTAGGGCAAATAGTGTAGATCCTGATCAACCAGCTCACACTGTTTGCTACTGAGTCTTCAGGAATATGTCTGGTCTCCTCACACATAGTAATGTTACCAAATCACTAAGTGTATGACAGTCTGGCTTTATTTAGCCAAGAATAACCGAATAAGGCTAATATAGTTATCTTATTAATTCTTAATTATTGACTTACAACTGCAATGCTATGACACTAGACACATTGCTTGAAATTTGGCAGCAAAAAGTGCAGATCCAGGTCAGACAGCCCCCCTTGCTGGGAACTGATTAGGATCTGCACTTTTTGCTGCCAAATTTCAAGCAATGTGTCTAGTGTCATAGCATTGCAGTTGTAAGTCAATAATTTTTAACTTTTAGCCTTTGCCTGTCAATTTGTGCTTGGCAGGTTAACAGCCACCCTCTCTGCTGACTCCATCTTCTACTGCAGAGGTAACATCTCCATTAGCATCACAACATTTTAGTGCCAAAGCACCACAATATCTGCACGTTGCATGACTAAGAAACAAAATATGCACCAGATGCACTTGTTTTGTCATAAAAATCTTGTTTAGTTTTACTGCTCGTTGAATTAATAAATTAAATTAGACCTGTAATCTACCTACACACAACATAGAATGGGCACGATGCCTCGTGCCAAGATAAGACCTGAAGTTGAATGTACAAAACACACGGCAGGAAAAAACAGAATCAGGGATGTTTGCTTTCTTTGAATTTGTCTTCAGCATTAGATATAATATTCAACGCAGCACTTCACTGCTTATGTGTGATTAAAAGATTGTTAGTATATAGTATTCTATTTTCTTTAATAGGAAATCATCTCCTTCTAAACTGTCTTGCTCAAAATAGATTACTTTCTATGATTAAATAATGTTCCATACTGATACATTTGTTTAAAAAAAGCAGTTTTCTAGGCCAAAGAAATAGTTTTGCTCTGTTTTCCTATTGTAGATTCAACCATTTGCTCATATGGCCATTCAATAACAAATGAATGGTCATTTAGATAATTATACTATTTTATTATTTTAAGACAATGCCTTAATTCTAACAGGGTTACAGACTGCTTAATTAATACTCGACATGCAGACAATGTAGAACCTGACCTTTAGTAGTATAAGGTGACAGACAATAACTTGATCAGTAAGATCCTAGAAAAATTGATTCCATTATTCATTGGCATCTAAATATAATAAAGTAATACAGATTTGACAATGAGGTAACATGGTAACAGCAATCAAAACTGCATCTTTTACAGCAACATTAAAACTTCAGAACACATCATTAAGTGTTGAAGATGAAGCTTGCAATTAACCCTAAGCTTGCTACATTTGTACATTGTTATCTAGAATATTTCTTTGTTTTCTTCTTTAATCAACATGTAAAGGTGCCTATAGACTCTAAAGCAAACAGTGCAGTTTAAATGGCTTCCTGTCTACATTATTTACTTAAGCAATATCAATATGTGCATTGCAAGTTTAGGGATAAATAAGAAGAGACACCTTTACAAAGGGATAATTTGTAACTGTATATTACAGCTCTACATAAACATTAACTAACTAATAGACACGGCACATTTTGACTTTTTCTTAACACCTCAGTAGTTACGTTTTTATGTTTATTTAACACCTTAGGCAATCATTTTCTGCAGGAAGTGTTAACATTATGACATAAACAGGAAAGATTTCCTTGAAAAAAGTGTGAAACAGATATAATTATACTTTTCTCAGACATTCATTTAAAAGGAAATAATTTTCAAAAAGGTAAGGGGTTATTTATGTGAGAAAAAAAAGTTAAATGTAGCTTTAATGTTAGAAAATATTGTGATGGCTGATGTATTTACAGTTTTTCTGACAACATTTTGTCTTACCTGGAATATAAAGTCTGCAGCTGATTATTTAAGGTGTGTTCTTCAACAATTATTTCACACAGGTTTGATACCTCAGCTTCAAGTGGGAGTTGTCTTATCTAGCTCTACACCATTTGATCACATTATGCTAGGCAGGCTGAGTGTTAAACAGTGTCAAATCAAATTCAATTAACTCGAATGAGTTATGTTCTTATTTTCTATTGAATGTATAAAAAATATCCCATCCTATCTAATGGATATAATTAAAACATAGTAAAACCATAGGTAACTTTACTAAATGAAAAAATTATTCCATCAACCCATTACCAGTGTTCACTTAATATGATCTTATTTTTCAATTAAATGTAAAATTGGAAAATTCCAGCCTCTTTGGATTATGTCCAATCACATCCACTTGGCAGCAATATTTTCCTCAAGTATCTACCATTAATAACAGAGAGGCAGATTAGCTGATACATCCATATGACTACATAAATATGATTATAATGAGTAGGTAAATATTAGCTAAAATATGTGAAAATGATAAAAAAAAACTAGCAGATATTATTATCACACCTTGGCAGCACTGTTTAGTAGGTTAAGAATTAAATTGAATAAAGAAAACATAATTTCTTATTGTAATCATATCAAACTATTTTACAATTTAAATTTTTAAAAGTTCAATTCAATTTTATAGTTTCAAAGACTTTCTAAAGCCATTTTATGAATGCACATGATACAGCTACAAAGATTAGGTTGGTGCAAAGCAGCTACAGAGTAATGACTGTCTTGAAGTGAAATCTATTCTTGATGTTTAACATTCATTCAGATCTAAGGATTCTGGCTAACCCTTTCTGTGCTGTCTTAATCAGCTATGCAGCTTCTAAGTTATTGGATAACAACATGCAAAAGTAACAAGACATATTATTACAGACTCAGAAGCAAGTAGTGCAGATCCAGATCAGTCAGGTTCAACAGTTTCTGAGAGCTGTCTGATCTGCATCTACACAATTTGCCAAGAGGTAGCTGACTGATCCAGATCTATACTATTTGCCCAGTTGTAGCTGACTGATCCAGATCTACACTATTTGCCAAGAGGTAGCTGACTGATCAAGATCTACACTATTTGCCCAGTGGGGGCTGTCTGATCTGCATCTACACAATTTGCCAAGAGGTAGCTGACTGATCCAGATCTATACTATTTGCCCAGTTGTAGCTGACTGATCCAGATCTACACTATTTGCCAAGAGGTAGCTGACTGATCAAGATCTACACTATTTGCCCAGTGGGGTCTGTCTGATCTGCATCTACACTATTTGCCAAGAGGTAGCTGACTGATCAAGATCTACACTATTTGCCCAGTGGGGGCTGACTGATCCAGATCTTCACTATTTGCCCAGTGGTAGCTGACTGATCCAGATATACACTATTTGCCCAGTGGTAGCTGACTGATCTGGATCTACACTATTTGCCCAGTGGTAGCTGACTGACCTGGATCTACACTATTTGCCCAGTGGGGGCTGTCTGATCTGCATCTACACTATTTGCCAAGAGGTAGCTGACTGATCAAGATCTACACTATTTGCCCAGTGGGGGCTGACTGATCCAGATCTTCACTATTTGCCCAGTGGGGGCTGACTGACCTGGATCTACACTATTTGCCAAGAGGTAGCTGACTGATCTGGATCTACACTATTTGCCCAGTGGGGGCTGTCTGATCTGCATCTACACTATTTGCCAAGAGGTAGCTGACTGATCAAGATCTACACTATTTGCCCAGTGGGGGCTGACAGATCCAGATCTACACTATTTGTCCAGTGGGGGCTGACTGACCTGGATCTACACTTTTTGCCCAGTGGGGGCTGTCTGATCTGCATCTACACTATTTGCCAAGAGGTAGCTGACTGATCAAGATCTACACTATTTGCCCAGTGGGGGCTGACTGATCCAGATCTTCACTATTTGCCCAGTGGTAGCTGACTGATCTGGATCTACACTATTTGCCAAGAGGTAGCTGACTGAACTGGATCTACACTATTTGCCAAGAGGTAGCTGACTGATCCAGATCTACACTATTTGCCCAGTGGTAGCTGACTGACCTGGATCTACACTATTTGCCCAATGGGGGCTGACTGACCTGGATCTACACTATTTGCCCAGTGGGGGCTGACTGATCCAGATCTACAATATTTGTCCAGTGGGGGCTGACTGATCTGGATCTACACTATTTGTCCAGTGGGGGCTGACTGACCTGAATCTACACTATTTGCCAAGAGGTAGCTGACTGACCTGGATCTACACTATTTGCCCAATGGGGGCTGAATAATCTGGATCTACACTATTTGCCAAGAGGTAGCTGACTGATCCAGATCTACACTATTTGCCCAGTGGGGGCTGACTGACCTGGATCTACACTATTTGCCCAGTGGGGGCTGACTGTCTTGGATCTACACTATTTGCCCAGTGGGGGCTGACGGATCTTGATCTACATTATTTGCCCAGTGGGGGCTGACTGATCTGGATCTACTCTATTTGCCCAGTTTGGGCTAATTGATCCGCATTATATACTATTTGCCTAAGCCAGATTAATTCATGCTTGACAGGGTAAAGGTTAAAAACTAAGGGTCGTAATTTTCAGAATTTCAGATCTCTCCTCCAGTAGGAATAACTTTGTCTAATTAAGAACTACACTGATCTTTCAAACAATCAGGCATTGTGCACGCATTCCTCAATGTTTTACCTGAAGAATGGTCCTGAGGCTTGCAGTGTTGTTCCAAATATAAACAATCACTTCAGTAGATTTCAAGATTTCTTGGAAGAAATAGTTCCAAACACAAACAATCACTTCACTTGTTTCATTGAACAAAATGAACAAAGTGCACAAAAGAGCCAGAAAACAAACATCCGTCCCAAAGGTCCAAGTATGCAGTTTAACAAAGCTAGGTGCACCTTTAAGTTTCTTCTCACCTGGATTATTTTTTAATAATGTCCATAAAAATGCTGCATCTCTGAACACCAATAGTTCATTTTAGCCATCCAGTTGAATCAATTAGGTTTACTGACTGTCTCTAAAATAACCTATAAGTCACTGTCTCTAAATGTCCCATAACTAGATCTTGCTAAACTGTGTTCATGCATTGTTTCACAAAATGAGAATATTTTCTTTAAAAAAACTCTTTTATAATGTCACATTGGTACATTAAAGTTCACTTAAATATCAATTTACAAAAATGTAACATCAAGAATTTGGTGTTATTTCACAGCTATACATTCTATTTCACACAAGTGACAATTTTATTGTCAATAAATCACACCTTAAAATGCAGACACACGCAACAAATCAAATCACTAGAGATATCATTAAATAGCCAATATATCTCGAAAATGCTTCATGTGCCAAATTTTATCAAAATTATTACCAATCAAAATAATTTCAGTTCAAGATGCCTTTTCCTTTTGACTCAAAGTAAAAATAAGCATACATTCACACTAATTTACCCATACCCTAACTATCTGACTTTCTGTCTTAGTTTATTTTCAGCTTCTTATGTTCCATATGTTGTCTACAATATTTTTTACAAATTTTATCTCAGAAAGGTTCCAATATATCACCATCTATCAAATTTACAAGATCTAAATTTCATTGCTTATCATTCTATTTAACACTACATTGCAAGGCAATCATCCCTATTCAAACTCAATACTGTCTCAATATAATCTTTAACAACATAGTTCTAAAGCAAAAAAATTCAAATTATCTTTATAATTTAGCACCAACTCTATTCAAATGTCACAACAATTGCAATCCAGTTTCAGCACCACTCGTATGTCAGCTCTACTTTACCATCCTGCACACTTCACATCAATGCACGCTGCAGCAGATGTACCAAGTTTCCCCCATACCCCTATAAGACAACAGAAACACCACTGAAAGTCTCCTACAGATAGGGTATGTCAAACAATCTCAGTTAGTTCTAAAAAAAATTCGAATCCAGCCTTTCTGTGAAGTAACTTCTTCAACAAAATTTTTAAGCCACCCTGTCTGTGTTGAAACAAGTTTCTGCAGGTTATTTGTGGGACGTCCAACTCAAAAACATTTTTTTATCCTACAAAATCTCATTTAATGCCACTACCTCTACTTTACAACAAATATCTTAGGCAAAATCCACTGTAAATGTTTTCTGCATTGAACACAAATCTTCTGCAAATCTGTAGCCACCGTTTGTGTGATAAAAACACATTTCTGGTGCAAATCTGCCAGCATCTCAGCCATGGTATTAACTAAGCATCCTTTCTACTCCACCCTCCACAGGAGCTGAAGCAATTTGCATCCACTGACAAATTGTATTTGTTATAATGAAGTGTATATAAACTCCAGACAGTCTCTGCTTTACACTGAAGATGCTTTCCTATAAAAATATGGATACACACTGACTGATTGCATGGCCACCCTGACATGGTAAAATGCTTAACCTCTATCATGCTCCAATTTAGAATAACGCATTGCAGATTGTTAGTTTTTTTTAATAACAACAGTATGGAAAAGACACTTAATGTGTGTTGATAGAGGACTAGCAACAACACAAGCAACAACACTATTTACCAATGCTTGATTAATTTGTGCTTAGCACCGTCTGACTTAAAGCCATACTAAATACCATGCAATAATGCACTTAGAACAGAAAAAAAAAGAAGTATAAAAGTCTACATTATAGAGAAACACATCTGTAGAGCCGACTTTAAATAAACTTATAATTACCAATCAAAACCCATCAAAATGTTGAACTGTGAGTAAACATTGCGCCAGTTGGATTAAAACTGCTTAATTGTTAAAAAAAAAACAATTAATAGATTAATTAATTTTAAAATCAATTGCAAAAGAATTAAAACTTTTTTCTTGAGAAAAGCTTGTGAATGGTATTTGGTTGTTTCTTATTTGAGTATTTTGTTAATAAAACAATAATAAAGACTGAACAGGTAGAGGCAATTTCATAATCAAAAGAAGAACAACTGCCTCTGCCTGACATACATGACATGCAGATAATGCTGTGGAAGCATAATAAATAGTCAATAACATGATAATGCATGAGCCAACAAAACCATCTTATATCATAAAATAAATTGTGACAGTTGCTTCGGCATGTAATTCCAGGAAATCATAGCAAACTGTCTTGGACAACTTAATAAAGACGCCACATATCAATGATGGCTGCCAGGTAGACAAAAATGTTTTCAGAGACAAATGTGAAACAATGTATCTTATCCTTGGGACAGGGTGAATATTACAAGAAACAAAAACACCTCTTGTCATGATACCTTGCAGGAAACAGAATGAATCATAACTGGAATAAACAAAAACATATCTGTCAAGATACCTTGCAAGAAAGAAAGTGAATTCCATGAGAACAACTGTCAGATTGTTTAGGTCATTATACTGTGTTCTCGTGTACACAAACGTATAGGGAATATTCATCTTGCTTTCAGAAATGATGATTCACCTGGACTGTTTTACTGGTTTTGTATAAAGGTGACATAAAAAATGATGTAGTGAAAGCTTTTTAATGCAAATGGAAGTAAAGATGTCAACAAGGAAATGCCTTTTTCTTCTCAAAAATGATTGTCAACAACATAAGTTGCAAATAAACATTATGGCAATGTCTCAGAGTTAATTTCCAGAATTTCTTATTAAACTTCTTTATAGTCTAACAGAAAGGTAGTTTTCTAGGAAAGAAACACACACAATGCATTGAAATCTTGAGAAAATCATTAATTTTTCTGGAGGGGAAGAAAAGATTTTGTTTTGTAGAATTCTTTTTTTTAGTAAACATGCTTTTTGTGAATAAGAGATGTTTTTGGGTAAGAAAAGACTTACAGCAAAACTGTTAGAACAAGCTTAGTCCAGACCTTAAAACTTAAAAAAGCAATCAAGGCTATAACGAAACTTAAAATAAAGCCGTTTTAAAATAATGACTTTAGCAAAGTAAGCAATACAATTTAAAAGCTTTTATTTGGACACATGAGAAGGTTGAATAGAACATCCTTTCTGAAATCATAACAGTACTTTTTGGAAGCAAGGGATACCTCAGAGAGACAGCTAGAGGAACTCATTACTGTCATGTCTGGATTGCATGGATCCATTGCTCCTCAACAATCTTGCATTCATCGTGTGAATGTACAACATTCCGCATGTCTGTCCATCTGCTGATAAATATTCAGGATACCACACCCTCCCTCTTCTCTCTCAGAGTCACGCAAACTCACAAGCAAACTCCAAGCCCCCAAGAGAAAACAATTATCCGCATGCACATGCATCCCATCAGGGTAAATAATTGTGCTCATCATCCTTATACTCCAGCTTGCCTAAATGGGATGCACCTATCAATTAAAGACTCATTAGGTCAAAATGCACATTGCTACATTGCATCTGGGTACAATTACTTAATTGAGGCTGATTTTGTTTGTCTAAGATTAATCCATGTTTGCCCTAGATCATTTTCATAGTTTATCCCATTTCTGATTGTGTTTACAACCATTGTCAGATTCTTAGTTATCTACTAACTTTTTGATCTGGTTTTGGTTTAGTGTCTAAGATCAATAAGAAAACAATCACAAGGCCCTATGTGTATTGCAGCATATACCTGTACTGAAAATTGAAAAGGACTTAAAAGGGTATCCACATGCGAGCTAAATGTAAAACGCGAGACAAGACATAATATAACAAAGAGAACATCCAACAGTTACTGCCTTGGAATTTTCAGTTGGCAAAAGACCTGAATGAGTTGCATAAAGACTTAACGCATTCACTAGTGTAGAGCTTATGTCCTAAATCATAATATTGAAAATCAATGTCAAACACTGCTGTAAAACCTTGCAATGTCTACAAATTCAATCTACTAGCTTTCATAAAATGTCTATTGCACTAGAAAAAGACACCATACTTTGGTAAGTACTAAGTAGATTTATGCCATATATCTATTCTTAGCTCATTTATTGCTCCTTATTATATATTAACCAGAAGAACCAGGATATGGATTTCAAAGGAATTCACAAGTATCCCACTGTGCATACATTAAGTTTGAAGTACCACTTCTATTGCCACAGCAAGTTACACTGATATTCAATACAAAGTGCTCTTGTTCTGCCATTAAAATGTTCCACAATGAAACTTGATGTCCTGGTATTATTCTTGGCATAGCTTCATGAATATTCTGAGACTTATCAGAAACCAGCCATTGAGAAAAAAATATCATAAACTGATGCTCGCAACAATTAAATCATAGAATATCATGTCTGGTTGCATCTGAAAATAAGAATTACTGTGGTTTGATTAAGAACATTGAACATCTTTGAGACATGAAATTTTTTGCTTTATTCATCAAAGCAACTTGGCAACATCTGACATCTGTAAGTAATATTTTAGTACTGCTTTGAATCTATAACATCTCCAGAAAAAACAATGTCTTTGGTACAAAACAATTCAAAACAATAAATGTATTGCACAGAAGGCTGACTAAAACAACTGACCTCTCCTTCAGCCTGATTCAAATGAACATATTAGCGCAAATTGAAACACTTAAAAATTATAACAATTTGAAGCTTTTTTTAAAATTTTGATTTTATGACATTGTTGTCTTTTTTTTTTTCATTTTTCATACTTAGAGCTCCTAAAATATCATCAATGAATTACTTGTTAGTATTAATTTTAAAGCAAGGGCCATTTAAGTAAAACAACTTGCAAGGCAATGGTATTATGGCTTTAAATTAAATAAATGTTCTGAACATTTTGAATATCTTCCGATAAAAAACAAAAGCATTATATTCTTTTACTGAGTGAATTTTAAAGACAGTGCTGAAACAGCACAAAAAAAATGTTTAATGACAAAAAAACTTTTTATGATCCAAACTTCTAATGCTATAAGCAATTAGCCAGCTAAGGATAAATTTAAGTCTAATGTAAGATATTGATCTACACCATTGGCTGCTCTGCACATAGCAATAGATGTAATTAAACAGGACTTAGAACAAAATATTTTAGTCTAAGTCTTAATTTTTAAATACTTTTATAAACATTTCAGCAAACTCTTACAAATAGAACCATGTAGAGATTAACTATAAACTGTTATGTAGACTGTTTGTCTAGTATTGGAGTGACATAAATTTAATGGGAGAAGACACCATGTCTGGTGTTTCACATAATAATGGTCACAACAACAACACCACTGTTTGAATGGATTTGGTGTTTGTGGTTTCTTAGTTCAATAATGACCTAGCTGAATGTTTATAATGTCATCTCAGTTATTTCTATTTGGAAATAGAATAATCTGGAAATATTCTTAAGCAATTTCAAAAAGGTGCTATTGTAAAAATTTTCATAGTTTATTCTAATTGGAACATTATAGTGTATACCTTGCATTTGTGGGTTTTAAGAATATGGTAGAGATGTCCTTCATGTTGAAGTCATACAAATGGAATATTTTGTGCTAAAACAGAATAGTCAGGAATTTTAACAATCGATCACATTACAATAATTATTGTAGAAGGCTTGCTTCAGTCAGAATTTTAAGAATAATGTAATGAAATAGGATGGTCTTATAAGGGTGATTAAAATGTCATTTGCATTGCTGAGAATTTGAAATCAGCATAAAAAAATTGTCAGTAAAATCTTACGGAGATAAAAACATCTACTACAAAAAACATCCACCAATACAGTGTTGACATAGCATTCTTAGATCTTTTTGCTTGCTTTGTAGCATATACATTGTTTAAGGAGGACATAATTTATTAAATCTGATATCACTTGAACATTGTTACTTGCCTGTAGTGCTGAAAAGTGACAACTTTTGCAGATGCAAAAATGCAAAGATAAAAACAGACAACAGAGTACCCACACCAAAACGCTCGCTTGCGACAAGCTCGTCACAAGTTTACGACAAGTTTGCGCAAGCTTGCCGCAATCTTAATAGGATTGCATTTCTTAAATTCTATGGTTGCGGATGCGAGCACGCTCGCTTGCTTGGAAATTAAGGTTGCGGTTTGGTTTTGTTCGCACACTTCTCGCAATCTTAAATACCATTAAGATTGCGAGAAGCTTGCAGCCTTGCAAGCTTGTAATCTTCTATTCCATTAAAGATTGCGATAAGCTTGCGGTCTTGCAAGCTTAAAATTAATTAACATAAGGATTGCAGATAGGTTGTGGTCTTGCAAGCATAAAATTATTCCAAGACATTAAGAAATTTATTTTGTATTTCTTTAAATAAATAACATTGAAAGAGACATGAAACATGGTCAAGTTCTGTGAAGATTAGGCCCCCAAAAAGTCTTGTTCTCAAGGTTTTTATAGATTTGACTAAGTCACCTACTTTTTGATCATGTGACCTATTTATTAACTCATCCAAGATTTTATACAGACAAACATTTAATGACATTCTGACCAGCGTTGGTTAAGATAGGATCAAAACGGTAGCCTTTAAAGTGATTACGAGCAAACTGTTGATGCAGCTAGATGGACAGTTGGTTATGAGAATAGCTCGGCTGAATGTGACATAAAATAGCTCCAAATACATTGTACTAATTGCCAATTTTTTAAACTTTATTTTGTCATTATTTATTATTAAACAGAGATCACACAACCATATACAATACAGTCCCAGACTTACTCTCCCTAGAAAGTAATTTGGTAACACTACTTTACTCCTGTCTTGAGTTATTTATAGAAAATCCAAAAATATATTTTATAACTTGTCTTGACGACAATTGATCCCTTAAGCAATTCTAAACATATTAATTCTTCCCATGAGATAGCTAGTTACCTACTTAACTTGATCAATCCTCAAAAAAGAAGATAATGAACAGGAACAAAATAAAATTTAATTAGTAACAGTGACTCAGTCCATCAAACTAATGGACAACAAAAACAATTCCAAACTTGGGTATCCCATAAACAAGCTAACTACCAAATTTGATATCAATATCTACATCTGATATCAATATATATCCTGCCTAGACATGGAAAGCAAACTGCTAATTAAGTTACAGTGACCTTGACCTGACTGATCACAAAAGCAATATTTAACTATGTTATCATTTAAGACAGCTACAAAACATTTGGTAATAATAGCTCAGTAAAAAAATGATCCAATTCCAAAGAAGTCAGTTTTTTTATAACTTTTTTTTGTTGTTGTTGTCTTTCGAAAACCTGGTCAAGCAGATCTACAGTCTAATATCTAGTAGGACAAAAAAAATTACAGAACAGACAGTAGAGTATCATGTTAAAACCACTCTCACTTTATTGGGAATGTGAATAAACACCATTTAATAATACAAGTTTGAAAGTCGCTTTTACGGTGATTCAGTAAAAGTCAATCGTAACTTTCGGAAAATAACTGAAGAAATCGCCGAGGGGTCCCGATTTACAACAGCACAGTCTACACTTCCGGCCGCGCCAATTTTCAACGAGATGCAAAAAATGTGATGAAAAAGATGAAGAAATCGACTTTCCTTCACTGGACTGCTAAGCAGAGGTGAGACATTGATCTACTTAAACAAGTATAAGAAGCAACATATTTTAAATCAGGTTTTCTTAACGTAGTGAGTTTAGTACATTAACTGTTTAGAATGCAAAATTAACGTGTCAAATATTTTCGCCATTTTTTTTTCAGTTCCGACATTTCACTTTAGTTTTTTCTTATCACAAACGTTTTCTGAAACCGTTGACTTTTCCATAAACATTTGTTATCTACTGTATATTTAATTTATGCTTCAGTTAGAGTTGATAAGGTTCTGACAAGTTCGAACGTAAGACATTTTTGTAATATTGTTTTTTTTAGAGTGACCCGATTAACGGTAATATCCAGTTACCGGATATTTCTGAGTTTACACAAGGATACATTTTATACTATAGGAATAAAGGCACATAAAACGGTTTCAAGTGGCAACACAATATTTTTGTTGTTGATTACATTGTTGTGTTAAAAAATAAATTTAGGTCACCTGTAATAGATATCCAAGATAACTGGGTCAATATAAAACGCAGCTTTTTACGCAGGCTGCGTTATGCAGGCTGCGTTTTTCGTGTATAAAACGCAGCTGCGCAGTCTGTATAGATATATAGGGAAAACGCAGCTTTTTCTAAATATATTACTAGACAATATGTTGTGTTTATAAAAAAAGAAGTATTCACTGTTCTTTATAGTAATTTCATTAAAATATTGTTATATCTTTATGATATAGTATTGTGTGTTTACCAAATAAGTGAAAATATTTATTTATTATGTTGAGGTAATTTTCTGAATTACCTATAGATTTTCTTTACGTCCGAATCACTTGCAAAAAGATACATCTATATCCGAATTTTCTTTTAATTTTGTTATAAATTGTAAAATAATGTAATACTTTATCCTGACTTTTTGTCCCATATAACATTCGAATTATGTAGGATGCGATTTAAGGATATACAACGGAGCAACGCAGCCATTATAAATAAAACGCAGGGAAATTGCAGCTTTTTAAACATACGGGAATCGTTAGAAATAATAAAAATATACAAAAAATGTAGTGTTTTTCTGTCTGCAATGTTTTTAAATCAATGTACATTGGATTGATGGTAAGGTCCATATTTAGAGATATGTTTTAAAAGTTTATTTATTAAGCTCGATAATTGTTGTTAAGTGTCATGATACAGAGTTTTTTATCTTAAGGATTTCTATGAACGTATGCGCTACAAATAAATACGTTGTTTGTTTAATAATTCCACATACAGATATTAATTATTTATTCTTACTCCTTCATGTCGGTAACTAGAAAGATACCTTATGCCTTTTAAAAAGCGCATCAATGGAAATTGAGTTTTTTGTTAATTATTACAGAAATTATTTTTTGTCGAGTTCTATTGTTATTGAACAAAATTGTCATCACTCAATAATTAAAAAATTGACTTTGTTGCAGTATATATTTTCAATGTTATGTTTTAGTCATTCTGCTTGCAAACTTGCTTACAAACAGTCATTCAGGCTATATTCCATAATATTTGTTTTATTGTTTATTTGTTCTATGTTCGCAAATTTTCGTTTCAAACGGATATATCTAGATTAAGTTTATAAACAGTTGAGATTTTTTGTTAATTAGTGTTCACTTTTCATATATATATATCTACTTTATTGTGTGTTTGTGTTGGAATAAAAATGGCTTTAGTTTTTGGACATAGCCAAGTGAAGTACTTGCACGAGTACATTGACTCTGAAAATATTGTCACTTTGTGCTATCCAGGATACAAAGTCAAAGACTTTTTGGATCTGGACATTGTGTTCCAAGTGGTTCCTTCAGTGTCGGTAAGTGTGTTTTATAATGATATAATCATATCACTGTCCTTTTCTAATAACGTGAAATATTGGCGATGACACTAACAGTTTATTCGATAAATATATTGTATCTTACGATAATATGATATGAAAAGGATAATGTTGGATTATTATGAAGATATAAAGTGCGCATACTATAATTAAAAGAGATACATTCAAGTTAACAAAATAAAATTATGATGTCTGTCCGTCTGTCTGTAATATTACATGAAATATTTATATTTTGAAATTTGAATATTTCTGAGTAGAATTACAAAAAAAAAACAAATTTAATTTATTAATGTTGTTTATAACTTGTAACGATTAGCGCAAGAAAGAAATGGTATACACGGTTATTTATAATTAAAAACAAAAACAGCAAACTGGTTCATGATGAGAAAAATTACGAAATTTGATGTATTAATAAATATTTGTTTCTCCGGTGATATGAATGTTCATTTTTGTTTTGTTCATAAATTTAATAAAAATTTAACGGCAAGACGATATCCTTCTTGTTGCATGTCACACTGTTAATGGGCGTGTCTTGTGACATCTAAATTAATTGACCGTGCTCTTATCATCCAATCAATGATACGAAATCAACAACGATACGAACATGTTTATTGGCACAATGACACGTTGTAATTGTACAATTGTGCCGGAGGTAGCTTGTCGCTGACCACGTCCTCGTTATCTCGTTATCTTTTTGTAGTACCTGACTGTATTTTATGTGTTTATTATCATAATATTTTCATGGAATAATTAATTCAAAACAAGATATATATAATAAAAAAAAAACAATTTGTATTTTTAAAATTTTAGTAATTTGTTATAGAAACGTACCTCTTAATTTTTCTGTAATCATCTCTTATAAAAGGCATATACACATACACAATTGTACTTACCTTATTCCAAAATAGTGAAACAATGGTATGTTACAGTTTTAGTAAATTGTTATATAAACGTAACTATTTAACTTTTCTGAAAATTTCTCTTATAAAAATAGTATATAAACATACCCTACTGTACATACCCTATTGTACCCGCTTGTAGCAAATGGTGCATAACTGCTTAAAGATGTATTTACTTATAATACACTCATGAAACATTTGAATTGCTTGTAGAAATAATACAGGTATAACATAAATGAATATTCATATTCTCTTTAATCATGCTTTTCTATATATACTTGGTCATTTTGTACTGTATTATATATGCCATCTTCTCCAACTTTTGTATATCGTTTGTACTTGGCAATAGCCAAAATGGTTATGTCAATAAAAGTTTGAATTGAATTGAATTGCAAAAAAACAAGAAATCTGCTACTGTGCACAATTATACAAGCCAATTAAATACAATTAACCAATGTTCTAGCTACACCGAGCGTATTTTCTTAATTTCTTAATATCTCAGCGTGGATTTGAAGTATGCACTTCAATCTTCAAACATATTTAGATACCATTTATCTTATAATGTTTTAATTTTGAAGAGTGTACTCCACTTCCATGCGGAGTATTGAAATTTACATTCGGTGTAGTTAGAACATTGGTTAAGTGTATAATGTTGGATATAAAAGATATGTTTATTAGGAAATCCAGAACATGATTCAATTTCAGGTGGTGGTAGTAATGGCTGGTGCCAACGATATACCACAATCCTGCTGCGAAGACGTCCTTTCTGACTTTGTTGCTCTGTAAACTATGATTGTGACTAAACAAAAATAATGATGATTATGATGCTGATGATGGTCGTTTTTTCATATTCTGTGATAATTATATTCTTGAACGAATTTTATAAATGTATTTTGCTGATTTTGTTATAATTGATTAAAAAACTTGTTTAAAAATGACTTTTGTTATTTTTATCATTTTTATTCATAATTCATTCATATATTATTGATAAATAAGCCTTCTATTCTTATCAAACAACATTTTGTCTTATTTTTCCATTAAATGCATAACCGCAGTGAAAATCACACCTTGCCCCTATATATTCTATACAGGCTGCGTAAAAGCTGCGTTTTCCCTATATGTTTATACAGGCTGCGTTAAAAGCTGCGTTTTATACAGGCCCAAGATAACTTGTACATGATGGTTGAGCACATCATAAACTGTGTTTGCTTGTATGGTATTGCCACTCATGTAAAGTATTTTATTTTCTGTAATAGTTTGAAACAGCCAGATGCAAGTGAACAAAAAAGAATCGGAATTGCAGACTGATGTCAATAAGGAAGTCAGTGAAGAGCAACGCATGGATGACAGACAAAAGTTGAAAAGGTACAAAGATAACTATGCAGCATTTTGACCATTTGTACCAGTTATTGTATTAATGCATTTGCTATTTTTTAGCATTTACAGTGTTAATCATTAATTGCATGGCACAGCTGTTTGTACATGAAGTTGTCATTGTTGGGAAAGCATGTTGTTTTGATTTTGTAAATGTTTATTGTTACATCGCACTGACACATTTATGGCCATATTGGTGACGTCCAGGTAATTATTGGTGGAGGAAAACCTCCCTAAATGAAAGTTCTCACCCCTACCAGGACTCGAACCCACGCGGTGAAGGGCTGAGGAGCTTCAAGTCAGCAAGTCTGTTTTGATTGCAATATTATAATATTAAAATTAATTAGTATATTTTAAATTTCAATTTCCTTTGTTCTCTGTATTCACTTACATTAATAAAAAAAAATCTTGCTGTAATAACTTACATTTTGATTTTACTGGCTTTATCTGTGTGTTTATGGTTGGCCTGGTGTCAGGATAATGTGACTGCGTGTGGTATCATGTCAGTTGTTCACGGCATACTATACACAGTGAAGGCAGCACTATATCGGCTTCAAGTGAACACCGTCTCCAGATAACTGAAATACTACTGTTGGTGGCACAATGAACCCAATAAACAATCAAACCACCAACAATATTTAATTTATTTGAAGACAGTGCTCAATCGAAATCAATATAGAGCTGTCTTTACTGATTATAGCATGCCATGAACACCTGGCATGATACACCCAGTCACATTATCCTGACACCTGACTGACCAGTCATAGAATTACCTGTCTATTTGCTTGAGTATTAGCCAGGGAGCAATAACACTACCATTTAACATGACTTTGGTATGTTGCAGCCCAGACTGAACCCGATGCCTCTAGTACCAGGAGCCAGCACTCTACTGATTGCGCTACCAGGTCTGGTGTTTTACTTTTACCCCTTTGTGCATATTAATGCTTATAAAGTAACCAAGATAGTATTTCGTTAAGCTGTACTTGATAGTTCAGCATTTCTCAGCTCAGGCTTTAAACATAGAAAATATGGGGGTGCTTTTGCCTATAGCTCCTGTTATTTGCTGCTGTTTTCAAATTGCTGTTTTAAAGAATAGGCAAGTTTGCATCATGACCAGAGCTGTAAAAGTTTGTGTCAGCATCTAAATTTGTTTTTTGTTTATTTCCGTTTTTTGGTAAAATTTCCAATCTATTTCTTTCAATCTTTGAACACTTATTCTGTATCATAATTTGACAGAAAAATCATAAGGTGCCTGTGTGGTGCAAATAACACAAGACCCTCACATACTAAATAGGTCTAACATTGCTAAATAAAAAAATCAGGTAATAAAAAAATAAATTTAAATAATGCATAATGTTGGATTTTTTTTTCTTTTTCAGATGTAATTGGCGAAAAAATACATTTGCTGTGCAGGTGAGAGGAAGGATGCAAGATCCTCTCAAGCAGAACTGGAGTTGTCATCTGAGAAATCAACAAGAACTGACTATGAACTGTTTTTGAACACAATACCTGTGGTACTATTTCTTGAGTGCATTGTATGTATTTTATTCTTAATGATAAATAGATACTTAAGTTTGATTTAATCAGTTAAAATCCTATTTGCTAGACTCCCGAAAATGGCTTGTCATGCTTTCTCATATTAATAATAAGTGCTTAGCGAGATATGGGTTAAGAATATAAATTAATTGATAAGCATCTTTTATTTGTTTCCTTTAATAAATGACCACTTGTTCTTTGTGTTTTTTGCCATTGTCTTTAATTAAAGTGGAATATATTTAGTATCTTTCTGTTGTGTTATTTTCCCTATAAATTTTTTGTTGTATCAGATTTTTAGGTGAAACCACAAATGTTATCTAGTGATATCTTTCTGTTGTGTTATTTTCCCTGTAAATTTTTTGTTGTATCAGATTTTTAGGTGAAAACCACAAATGTTATCTAGTGATTTTATTTATGTCAATCTATCCACAACCTTATCCACTCAACGAATTTGATCAAGCCAAGAAAAAAACAACCCACAAGCTTGGGATGATCAAGCTATTAAGTGAACAATCCTGCAAGCTTGGGATGATAGCGCAAGCTTGCAAGCGTGCCAAACCGCACGCATGGGATAAGTGAGCAAGCGAGTCAAACCGCTCGCTTGGCATGATTGCGCATGCTTGCAAGCGAGCAATCAAGCTCGTAAAGGTTCCTATCGCAACCTTGCAAGCGTGCAAGCGAGCTTCTGAGCGAGCCAAACCGCTCGCTTGACATGATCGCGCAAGCTTGCAAGCGAGCAATTAAGATCGTAATGGTTCCTATCGCAAGCTTGCCAAGCGTGCAAGCGAGCCAAACCGCTCGCTTGGCATGATCGCGCAAGCTTGCAAGCGAGCAATCAAGCAAGCAATCAAGATCGTAATGGTTCCTATCGCAAACTTGCAAGCTTACTTTTAAGATTGCGGCTTTCTTATCGCAATCTTACCGCAAGCTTAAATAAGATTGCAACACGCTTGGTTGCAATCTTACCGCAATCTTGTCGCAAACTTGTCGCAAGCTTATTTAAGCTTGCGGTTTTGGTGTGGGTATACCAGCTACATTAGAAGCAGACAGTACACGTTTGAGCAGACAAAAATGTTCAGACAGATGGGAATATGTTCAAACAGACATTTCTGTAACATGTGCCTCTTTCTCTGCAGGCAAATAAATAATGTAAAAAGGTCTACAGATAAAAGGGAAAAAGGGAGACAATTATGTTTTGACTTTCCAGTACAATACCCCAAATGTCATTTGAAAATGGTCTTAATATGCAAGTAGCAATCATTAGTGCTTTTTAAGTAAAATAATAGTAATAAACTACTACTTTTTATTAATCATATTTAATAAAATATTTTTTTAAAAATCCTCACAAAAATACAAGTTACTTTTTGCAGGAGTAAAATTAAAAGCTCAACCACATATAATAATCCATTAGGCATATTGTTTTACTGAAACTATAAAAAAATCATGACAGAAGTAATAACTGGCACAAGCTGTTCAATCTTGACTAGCTATTCAAGCTGCACCTGCAATATTTACATTTCAAAGTTCAAGCAAAAAAAAAAAAAAAAAAAAAAAAAAAAAAAAAAAAAAAAGAAAAAGCATTTTTTTCACACTTTTCCCATAGTAAGTAAATATTCTAAAAGGGCTTTGGCCAACAGTGTAGACCCCCAAAAAATATGTCTTGCTGATACAAATGCCTGATGAGGACTTGGCATTATTTAAGTTTAAGTTGCTAAAAACCAACAAAAGAATTACTGATTATTATTAAACATAACAATACAATAAAAAAAGGTTTTGAGCAATGTTTGCCATCCTCTGAGAGAGTGACCTTAACCTTCAAGGTCATTGGCTAATAAACATCTGAACTCCTTAGGCATTCATCCTAATACATGTTTGTATTAACACTACATGTACAACATATTCTAGAGACATAGTAACTAAGTATGCAGATCACCAAGGAATTATAAGTGATCTGGTTCTATGCTTTATGTCTTAGTCTGATAATTTGTTCTTCATCAGTTTAGTGATTAAATATAAGAGAACATGCACTGCACTGGCAGATGCTGGTTCTTAGAAAGCCTGGGAGGTGAAACCCAAGAATGAAAACAGAAAATGTAAAACAGACTAGATTAATAGAGATAATGCCCATCTTAAAGGGATATACCTACTGTATTATTAACCATTTTCATTATTTGGCAACTGTGGCGATGTTTGGTGGCAAAATCAAATTTAAGTATATTCAATTGTGTTCTGAATGTCTTAAGCCTTTTTAAAATTTTATCATTTATTGTAATCATATACCCTGCCTAAGTTATGGTTTAGTTAATTTGAAAATTAAAATTAATTAAAAAAAAATTTCATAATGGCCATAACTGATTTAACTCTCTTCTTTTTAAGTATATTGAAAACATTTAAAAAATTCAGCTCAATTTTAATGTTTTGTTTAATCTCTATTTGCTTGGCGTAATTGCTTAAAACTTGTCAAAATCAACTTAATTCAGTTCATTGTAAGATGTGTACACATGGTTTGTGTAAGCTGTGTACTTTCGATCCAGATTTGTAGATAGGATCTTATGATGCAGGCAGTCTGTAAAATACGTTAATTGCTGGCATGGCATGGTGTACACATAAGTATAAAAACTGAAAACAACATTTTCTATTCCAGATATCTCAGCAACCTTTGAATTGTTTTTGATGTGCTATTCTATAAAGAATAAAGAGAGATTAAATTATTTAAATGCAGAAATTCAAGCTATATGAGTGAAGTATGCATACATTAAAATGAAGATTATACCAGGACAGGATAATAAAATCACTTAAGTATTAGCAGCTTTATTATTTATTAGAACACAGAAATGAATACAGGAGTGTAAGTATTTAATCTTTAATGCATACAGAAGAATGAAACAGCTTCAATGAGCATGACTAAAGCTGAATGACACCATGTCAGCAACAGAATTTCACTTGTTATAGCATATTTCTGAATCAATGACATCAGGATACAACTAGACCAAACCAAAATGTATTGTTACCCATTACAGAAAATGTAATTAACTCTATTAGAAAAGACCCCTTAAAAACAGTTTAACAACCACAACTAGCCCCGTGAAAAAAAAAAATGTAAATGCATTTTATGCAGTACATTATTGAAGAGTTTTACTTCACTACAGCCAACATATCAGGAACCTGTCAATATAATGGACACTTTATTCAGCAGACTGGAACTGCCTATATTCAGAGAACCTCCTATATTCATACTATTGATTCGGCATCATACATACGTCTATTGTAGACATTTGGTAGGACATCAAACCGTGACTCATTTGTTTATAGGGGGCACCTCATGTAAGGTTTAGCTGATGGAGTGATCGCTCAGCTAGAAGGGTTCACTTTCAGAAAAAAAAAATTCTGAAATAAGCCCTGATGTTTTTCAACATCTGCTTGAAAGTATTTTTTTGTAATAATGCTTCACTGACTGTTTAAACTTCATGTTATTGTAAATCCTGGCATAAATTTGTTCTTAAAACATTCATTCATATTTTACATAAATTACTTTGCAACATAATAAGGAATGACATTTCAAGATAAGTGCACATCATCAACACTTTTGTAATAAATAAACTCAACAATAAACACACTTTGAAAATGAAAGAATGCATTTTTACTTAGATTTTTCAAAACAAGGGAGATAACTTTAACAGAAGTCGTTAAAAAATGCAACAGGAGTTACAACAGCAATCTACAGTTTTGAATTCCTCAGATTTATAACTTGAACCTTTTCCTAACAAGATATCAATTAACATAAAGAAAGTTTTGCCAAGATATCTCAAAACTATGACAAAACATACCAGTCTGAACCATTTAACAATATTGGGCTATTTAACAGTTCTCAAATGATAAGTGAGGATTCAAAATGTTAAATGTTTTAAATATTTAAAAATTTAAAACATTGGGACAGTATATGTATATATCATTAATGATAATACAAGACTAGACAAACAGAAGCAAATGAAGCTGAAGACACAATCATTAGTGAATGCAGTTTGCCTAAACACCTGTTTTGCCCACCAGAACAATTACTGCACCATTAAGCCCCTGGTGCAGGCCTGTTTTATGTCAGTGTACCACCAAAGAACAAACCACTTGGCAATGCCAATATGGACCAGCAATACTGCCAGCTATTAAAACATATCATACTACATTTATTTTATAAGTTATACAACATCTGATATATAACATCATTCTTCAAAGGTAAGATGACATATTGCAAGAGACAGCAAATAGTGTAGATCCTGATCAGGCAGATTCAAGTATTGATAGCAGCATCAGTTTGCAATGAAAATAAGGTACCAATATATATGTGCCATAATTCCCCAAGAAACACTTTATTATTTGTACTCATTAAGATTGCATCAACAGGGTGAATAGTTGGAGTACCAGCAATATAAGTATGGTTTGATGTAGAAATTAAGAATCTAGCTTGCCAAATAACACCTATATTTTGCAGGTGCTCTGCACAGTGTATTGTAAAAAAGAGGTCTGGACTATTTTCGGCTGCAATATAGATTTATGTGTTGTACTGTATTGGCAGGGTCAGATATAATCTAAGAAGATATTTTACAGCAGAGAAAAATGTATGCCATAGATAAGGCAATTTTAGAATTATAAAAGAACGTGGCTGGTAAGAAATGTTTGTTTTCTGAATGCCACTGTGTTATTTATCATAATTATTTTCTATGAACATCAATTATGATTTATGAGGAGGTCATATAATTGCAAGGATTAAGGCTAGTTTTTCTATTAAGTTGTAACTGATACACCTGCCATATATTGTAAAAGTTTTAAAAAAAGGTCATGTCTGACCTTCCTTTTCTTGCACAGGCATGGTTTTTGTCAAATTTACAATTTCCAATATGTATCATATTTAAGCTCAGATGTGGTACAAAAGAGTTGAAACTGACTGTGCTGTTAGAAAAACAGACATATGTAAATATGGAAAGTGTGGTTATAAAATATGGATTTTATGAAAATAATGCTTCTGTTATGGATTCCTTGTTTTAATCATTTATCATACATGTACAGCTGGCCTCTCTATATTCAGTATACATGAAGGAACAATTTCCTCATATTATTTTGGCATGGACCTTCTCCAGAGGATTGTCCATGCCTGTAACTCTATTGATCTTGGAACGTCAATTCTGTGACCAAACAAGCAGGCCAGCTACTCTTGATTGTAGCAAAACCATAATGTCTGGAATCAGTTTTATTATTCCATAAGAATCAACATGGATTATGCATACAATACAGAGTTTAACATGACTGTTGGTACTGTTTTATTGGTTTTAAAATGCCACCAAAATATGGTTCTTCTCTAATTCTTCTGTGATGTGATGCTAACAGCAAGATGGCAAAAATGGTCACATTTAAACAACACAATTCTGAGTTATCCAACAAGATTGTTGGAAATATGTTGTTACTTTTGTTCTCTATAAGGAATATTTACACTTCTACTTTTCATTATTTTTGATAATTAAATCCATTAATACAAGTATTTGTAGTTAGGCTAATGCTGTCATCATGCAGTGCTAGGAGCACTATAGGTTTGGAGCTTATTGCTATAAAATTGAAAATACTCTTAATATTTACTTGTTTTTAACTGTAAAAGTAAACAAAAAATCATACCTACTTATAGCAAGTATTCTGAGAGTTTGTTTCTGTCTTAAATAATAATAAACCAAACCAGCTTTTTCTAAGAACAACGGCTGAATAATAAACATATTCATCACTTTCTATGCTACTTAAACAGCTAAATTGTCATAGCAAATATGCAAATATGCAAATATACAAAAGAAAATCACAGTTACACATGTTTCCCAAGAAATAGAACACCAAACAAGACACAAGCTCAAACAATGGGTAATTTTATCATTTTGATCAGCAGCAGCACCTTTTTCAGAAATCAAACTTTTTTGTGAAGATAGTAAATTATCTGTCAATGGCAGTGAACATGCAGTTGATGATGATGACAATGGGGATGGTAATGGTAATGTTGATGATGCTGATGATTGCAGTTGGTAAAGATAATTAGTGTTATGATAAAGAGGATGGTTCTGACAATGCTCTTTTTTGCTGTTATGCACATCTTTATGTAAACTATATAGATTAATTAACAAGCAAGTGTCATGTTTTGGTGTTCTATATAAATAATAACAGTATCAGTTATAAGAAGCTTGGCATGTGACAGTATGGTTATTTAATGAGCAGTTCATTACAAGAAATACAGACAAGGCATGATTTAACAAAATTTAAAAAAATGAAATGACATTTTAATGATTTTATATGCAATATGGAAGTTAACACTGTAAGAACACAACTTTGCTATTTTATTGGCATTTAGATTTTACATCTCTGTGCACAACTTGTCATTTATGAAATGAAGGGAAATATTTGTTTAAGGAAGAAACCACCCTGTTGCACAATACACCAAATTATGATATATAATCCCTCTCTCGTACAAAAAGATTATCATAGTTTTCAGTTAACTGCTAGGCTTTCCAATTATCTTTTTCCTAGGTCATCTCTTAAATGTGTTTCAGAAAGAAAAATAAACACACCCACTCTGTCAAATTGAGTAATTATTTAATATTGTAATATCATGTACCTGAATTAATTAATGTTGCAGATTTGCATTACAAACTAACACCTGACCTCCTGTTACTTGCTGAACTGTTGCAAAAATCAAGCAATAAAAAAATCATTCAAGGGGCATCATTCTAATGATCTTTCAGAGTTACCTACCTTCTGCTCTGAAGTGCTGGTGAGGTGCTGTAATCTGGATGTCATGTTGGACAGGCTCTGCTCAAAGGCAGCCACAACATGGGCCTGAAATAGACAACATTTAGCAATCTGGTGAAAACATGTTCATAAAATGTTAAGAAAAAAAAACCCTGAAACAAACTTATAATAAATGTATTAATCTAAAGCAAAAAAGAGGTTAAAATCTTAACAATAACTGCTGAGAATCTCATCTCACGCAAACAAAAAATATACAAACTTCATAAGAAATAACATAATTCAGATATTAGAGGCATATTTCCAAAGACAAACATAGTATAAGAAAGTGTGTGTGTGTGTGGGTGTTTTTGCGCGCGTGCGTGCGACATTACTATCTGGGGGTAAAACAACCTAAGGGTAGAAATCACAGCAGCACTTTTTCAAGATGGCATATAAACAGACACAAACATAATAAATATAACTTGGCAGAAAAGAAACAGTCCTTATCAGAGCTAATTATATCTGTTTGATTGTACAGAGATTGGCCAAACTTCAACTAAACTTGCTGCTGAAGTTGAAAAAGCAAGGAGCTTTTGTTGTGATAAAGGAAGAAAATGATGAAGCAACGGATCTTGGTATGTTGAAGATGGAACAGATATCAAGATCACAGGATAAGTTGCAGCCAACAACTCCACTTTTATGAATGGCAGTCAGCTATCTTGCACCTGTGTTGAAATGTGCTTCACAGGCCTTTCAGTCCTTTGATATTGAGATATTTTTCTTGTGAATTAATAATTTCTGATAAGATTGCTTGCTGTGCCAAGAAATTATGAAATCCTGGAAGAATGATTCCAGTTGAAGCAGCTAATTGACAGGTTTTGCATTTATTTTACTTCTGAATTTATTTAAAAAATCATATTGTATTATGAAATATGGTTCTTTTGCTTGGTCTATCTATATGAACTAGATGAACATGACAGAGTGTGCTGGAAAGCGAGAAAGTATGTAATACCATGCCAAAGCAGGACAAATGAAATGATGAAAAGAGGAGAAGAAGAAGAAAAAAAAGGAAGAGAAAGTAAAAGACTATGATAAAAATAATGATAATTTGTTCTTTGTAGTTTCTCATTGTCCTAAAGAAAGGTACACAGCATTTTCCTTTACAATAAACCAAATAATTTTCTCCTAATGCTTTTAATACATTCTAGTCTCCTCTGCTTTGACTTATCTTCTTTTACTCTTCTTTTCCTCATTCTCCCTATCTCACTCTTTACTTGCCAGTATACAAGAATGGTTGATGCAAGTATAACTTTGCAACAAAATTGCTTGAAGCCAAGATTCTTGTATCTCATATATCAAATAGGATACTGTTCAATCGAATGAATACCATCTATTGCATAGAAGTGAGTGTCATTTAACTATGTCACTGCAGAAATTAGAGGGATCGGATTCCAAGCAGTCAGTAACAGACCAATACAACGGCCAGTCTTACATCACTTCTGGGATCAATCAAATAACAAAAGCGTACTAATCTCAAATGAGTGATGGAGAAACTAAACCAGTGCAATTTACTAATGGAAACCTAATTTAGAGCATGCACTGTAACAGAGGACTTTAACTAAATAAGATAAAGCACTGTTGTGCTCAGCTAGTTTTGATTGGACTTTTTAATTTTTTATTAAAATACTGTCACTCATACTACAGCAATTAAACTATATTTCTGCTCAGTGTTTTTCTCTGGGAGTTAATGATGCCATTGAGAATAAGTCACTATTCCACTTGAATAGTACTGCTTTCACTGCATAATACCATGGTAAATACATTCAACAAAGGCCTATGTACATCTCCCCCATTCTAATATAATTATTCATTAACTTACATTTTCAAATCTTTGGAGACATGACAATGTCTTGAAAATAGTCTAAAGAGGCAACATTTTAAAATTGGATTGTAACTGAACATAGTACGTCAGTTCACATGTTATTAGTGCTACCTTTTTCAAACATTTGCCCATATCTTGGTACAATAAAGATGGAGCTGGAAACAATAACAGGAAGGTGAAATGACCATTTCTCATTTCTTTCTCTGCCATTTGATTACCTCTGGAGGTAATGAGCTTATATATAACATTCTGATTATTGCCAGCACAATGCTTGCTTGGTTCTTGTGTGATCAATGATCTTGACCCCTACACCTGATGTGTCTCTTCTGCCTCAGTAAAATCATGTTTGGTTTGCTATTCAGAGAAATTGCACAACACAATAAGGGTCATAATTATTAGTAGCAACCTCTAGCCATTGTTGATTGAGAACACCCCTCACCCCCACCCAGCAAAAAAATGTCTTGCTTGAACCAGCAGCACAGTGCATGAGTAAAACAAGGCTGGACATGTACTGGAACCCACATGGTGAGGAGCTGACCTCAGCTCAGGAGCTATTTGTTTTTTGTTACATGGCACAGACACAACTGAATTATTGTCATATTGGTGGCGTCCATTTTATTATTGGTAGGGGATAACACCAGAATCACCAGTACATTACAGGTTAGCTGGAAAACCTCCCCATTTGACAGTTCTCACCCTGACAAGGACTCGAACTCACATAGTGAGGGGTTAAGCTCTCTTAATTGATTGGCCATGGGCACCCTACTGGAGGGTTACAATACTGGTAAATAAGAATGAGCACATCTAAAAAACTGATTCCAAAAGTTGATATTTCATTATATGTTCAATATCAACATCAAGTACTTGAAATTTCTAGATATGGACTATTACTTTCAACCTGCAGCTTCTTAAACATGTTACATGTACTACTCAACTACATCTCTCCTCATCAAAGGGTCAGGTAGGCTGAGGGTTATTGACTAATGAAAAATATATTTGTACTCTTACAAAACAAAAACTACATTTACTGACTCATATACTCATATCATCTTACATCGAAGGGACATTCTATGTCTGATGGGACATCCTCATCCGTGTCGGTGTCATAACTTTTGGCAGACAGCAACCAACCTGCCAGAAGTTTCGGCATCTCCCCTGGTTGGTTAGAACTCATGATGAGACTGCACGTAACACTTCTAACTCCAGGGACTTGATCCTTTAAACACACGTCTGTTTTAAAAGCCTTGACATACAAAGGTTTTCTTCTTATGCAGATTGATCCATTTATTTTAAAGTGACTCTCTGAAGGTCTAAACTACATCCAAGGAATATTTTCGGCTACTTGACTAGACGTTGTTAAGAGAGATATGCTACTGTGTCACAAAGTGTTTCAAAGTCTGGCCCTTTTTAATTGATTGGTCTTTTTCAGTTCAAACCACATACCTTGATTCCTATCAGAAAATAGAATGTTCACTACTTAGTCATAATTGATATTTTAAACTCTAGTGAACTAATCCATGGGCTAGTAAATCATTCTATATTATGTAAATAATGCACCCTTCATATAGTACAAAATCCATTTGTTGGGCTCCTTTTCAATCATCCATTTTTTTTAAAGAATCAAAGTGTACACTATTCCAATTTCACATGCACTTGACTGTTTTACAACTCTTTATGAAAAATTTATTTCACCATCTTTGCAAATCAGAGGAGAAAACATTCCATGTATCTTCTTTGCCAAGCAGAAAACATGCCCCTAAAAACGCAACAACACTTTACACCCAAACCACCACCATCAACATGTTTTTTGGCACACTCAACACACTTCACAAAATGCTCCCTTATCTCCAATAATTGTATAATAGATATATCAGCAACAGCCTCAATAAAACTGTTTAAAATAAGCATTTAATCAATAAAAAACCCCTTTGGATGCAGCTGATAAAATTCCTCCTTGTTTCAAAAGACCTTGCATGATGCCCTTCTTTTACTGTTTCCACACATCCACCCTTTTAAAAAAGACATTAATCTGGAAGCCTATGGGGTTTAAAGAACAGATGATCCTTCTAATTTTCACCCTTAACTCAGTATGCATGTTGTGATCCTGCTCTGTGATTGTAAACTGTGCCAGAGATCAAATCCCCAACCCATATCGCAGCAAGCAAAGTCATTCCGTCACTTGGTTCCTTTTCCAATAATTGGAGTTTCCAGGTTAGAGAGGAGAGGTCCCAATATTGGCTGGCCCACTTGCATTGAATTCCACATGCAACTGGATGTACTATCCTATTTGCACTTCATCCCCAATGAAAAGCTATCGGCATTTCTACAATGTGAAAAATATACCTTCATCTTAACTTGGCCAGTCAGTCCATTTGCAATTTCTGAATGCTCTTCGTGATTCACAGTTGTAACACCCTATACAATAATTACATCTCCTTTTTTAAATGCATGGCCAGTCAGACTTACGTCTCACCATAATACTGTCACCAGATCTCTTTTGCCATTTCAATTGCATTTCCTTAAACAGGATTACGATAGTATGACCAAAACAGTCTGCTTGGAACCATTCTCCTGCATATTTCATTATTTAGCATCCATTCTTTTCAAATTCACAATGAAGATAGTGGACCTTTCAACAATCTCTACAAGAAACAAGATACATGCATGTACTGAACAATTCTGACTGCAGGAAAAACAAAACCACCAATAGAAAACACACAATTCCTAGCCAACCTCCCCATAACAACTACCTCACTTAATACACAATTAGACCCAATTGACAGAAAGTGGTTCAAAGAATAATATTCACATGGGGCCTCCCTGCTTAAAGGTCAACTCATTAACTGATTGCCACTAATTACCAGCAGTTTTAATCAACAGGTTTCTGTTTGGGTTGGTGTGGAAGTTATAGATATTATGATTTGTTAAGAAAACCATATGTCCCACAAATAAATTAGACACCGGTGTGTCCTCAAGTAGCCTAAATAATAAATAATATGCTACAAAAGTATTGTTGGTGTTTAATTTGTCAATAAAAAATTATAGTAGAAACATTCACAATATGTATACATTAAACAAGCAATAAAACTTAGCAATAAAAACACTTAATGCACTGAAAGATTATAATGTTATGACATTCCATATGCCATATTCTGCATCCACGTAAATTTGTTGATTTTCCTAAATATTTTTACACATTTTTCAACATTTTCCTGGACACTTGAATTATTCCTTTCACCATCTTAGATAAAAAATCCCTTATAAATTCCTGCTACTCATACAAGTGTGAATTAGAACCCCTGCATCATTTCCACATCTATCATCTAAGGACTGATACAAGCTTCAGAAGTGCACTGCAGCGTGTATTATATTGACCCTGAAATATTCCTGTGCCATCATCATACCATGTCATCATTGCTATTTGGATACTGCTAATATGGACCAAGCAGATAGGGCAACAGAGCTGAGTTTTTAATGATTAATGATACATATCACATATTAATTATACATAGCTATCAGAAAGCTAAGCATGTTTAAATAAACATAGAAATATTCAGCATAAGTTAGTGAAGCAGTACTGTTGCCTTGGCATTAATTCTTTCTAATATTATCATCATTGTTAAAACACCATTGTCAATATTTAAATCAAGATCACTTAATTCATTAGTGCCACTTTCACCATGACTTTCATTAACATATCTACATTACCATTACTATTTTATTTGACTGGTGTATGCTGGGAGCTGCTAGAACACAATCTGCACTATTTACAGTCTCAAGCAAAACAAATTATTACCAGTGCATGCAGTTATATGTGAATAAATAAAAACTTAGTACTGTTGTTATATAATTAATCAGAAAAAGAGGTAAGAGAGAAAAAAACACCCTCCCCTCTCCACCTACTCAATCATCAAAACAAGAATCCCATAACCCAACATAGCCCATCCAATAAGTCAGTCAATATCTGTACATCAGCTTACCTAACCCATGGACCCTTGCAAACAATTATCACAAAATGTCATAATCAATAGGATAATAGCCCACAATGAGGGGTATACAATTCTCTAAGCATTTTGAGTGGTGCAACATAATAATGTTTACTGACAGTCTTGAATTGTGGTAATATAATTTGGCAAGGCCACTGGCTGCATGGCTATTATTCTATTTGTTTACTATTTGCCTGTTTTGATGCTGTACAATTTGTAAAATATACGAATCAGTATGTTTAAGACATTTTAGATGCAGATTATTTAGGTAAAGACAGCAGTGTACCAGCTTTTATCAGCAGGTTTAGAGATAATCAATGAAACAAATATAACATCAATCAAATAATCAAAGAACTGCATGTGAAATATTCATGACCCCAATTACAGTTGAGGTTGGAAATCAGTATTATCAAGATGGACATCTGGACTGTAAAGAGATGACCACTAGCTGCATTGGTCAAGGAATCCTGTGATGGTGGCATGGTCAACAGATGGCTGTACCAGATATACATGTACCAGATGCTGACTCTTCCATGAGTCATCCTGCATCAATATATATTGGCAGCCGTACCATACAATTTATTGAACAGTAATATCATTGACAAGAAACTTCAAGAACTATTATGGTTACTATTTACCAGACAACAATAGTGTGCTGTTTGCTCTTTGATTACTATTTATGAAGTGCTTTGAATAAATAATGTTTTGTTATATTGTCTAGATATTTTTTATTCACACAAAATAAGTAATTCAACAGTGAATGTTGAACTATGCTATTTAAAAAACAGTTACACAAAAATAAAATCCCAAACTTGCATGTCAGGCAAATCTTGCCAGTACAAAACAGGCAGCTTTGCAATGTTTACAAAACAAACATTAATTTGCACAGAAAACATTTATGGCATTTTTCACAGGAATGGGATTATTTTCTGATAAACACCTTTTTTCTTAAATGTGGACTTCCTGCTGGGGTTTTCATCCCGTAACTGTGCTGGTCCAGATTTTCTGCTGCAGTTCTTGGTAATTTGATATGGAAGCCTTTAACAAAATATTCGCTTCATTCCGATTTGTCTGCACTTGTATGACTGTCCTGATTGCGGAACTACTTTTAGATCTTTGATTAGACAATTTGCCACTGTTACTGATTCCCATCATAATGATATTGGCCACTAAATCTGTAATGAGCTAAAGAACCAGAGAGTGAAAGGTATAAAAAATGAATCAAGATAACCTATAACTCTAACTCAACCCATTTAAGGTGTAATATGTGAGGACAAATGAGCTGACCTCAGTGATCATGTTCAAGAACTCAAATTAGTAACAGAACTAATTAGCAACAGAACTAATTAACAGCTTATCACGGATGAACATTTTTATAAAATGTTCATAAACAATTCTTAAACTTTTTTGCAGAAGCTTATAGAAGAAAGAGCTGAGTAAGAGAAAATATCCTATTCATTCTTAGATAATAAGAAAGACAAGTCTAGTTAAACAGATATTTTTTATTACTCAATTGTTGCTCTGTTTTGATGAAAAACAAAGAATAAACAATTGGAATGTAATTATTATCATTTGTCATTCTCTGACATAAAAAGTCACAGAAACAATAACTGCAGAGTATATTGATTCCAAGCCATATAAGTCCATACCTAAAATGTAGACTCACTTTCACAAATGGACTCTGTGGAATAGAGGTTATAAATCTCATGAATATTCATAAATGTCCTTCCAGTCTCACCAGCATAGTTTTAGTAAATACACAATACGTGTACACGAATAATATATGCCAAAATGAGTCGCTGTGGTATATTTTGATTACCTGGGAGCAGATACGGTTAAAAACTTAATAATACTAGTCAAGTGTTCAGCATGTAACACTTGACATGTCTAGAACATGGTTATGATCATGGGCAAGTAGGATTTTGTTTCAAATGATAAGTACCACTAGTGGATCATAATTTGTTATATTTTGATGTACTAAACTTTATGTTAATATTCACTTGTTTTACTGCCTTAATGACATACAGGCTTTTTGTGTTCTTAAACTTGCTATCACGGATTTACAAATGCCTGGCTAAGTCACTCAGAAACACAACAATAGCAACAGATGACATTTTAAGATTTTTAACAACTGCCTTGCAAGGATCGCAAATGTAATAACAGGAAATCAAACTGAATTATTTAGCACCAAAAGTGCTCATGTCATGGCAGAACAATTTACACAGAGACTTTAACACACATGGTTGGCCACTGCATAAACAATCACAACACCAAAATGCTCTTCAAAGAGAGGAGGAAAAATTGAACCATTTGTTCTGCAAACAAAAAAAAATCAATCAGGCCACCCCCACATAATGCACACAATGCGGAACACTCTCCACAGCTGTATATGATTCATATCTTGTATCATATTTGCACTTTCTCTTCCATTGCCCACCCACATCACTGATATGAAACTACAAACACAGCTACCACTACACATATCTGGATATGCACAGTAACATGGACAAACACAGACACATTGTAGAAGATCTGGGAGTAGAAGGTCTGAAGATGCCATGATGGCCCTAATTCTCATACTACTTATAAAGTAAAAAGAAAAACACACAAAATAATACACATACAAAAAGAAATGTACGATAGAGTGTGTCCCATTTTGAATCTCAGTTTTATGGTTGAAGAAAATTAAATAAAGAACAACACTACTGCATGTACTGCTATAAATATCTTGACTGTGAAACTAGACTGATTTACAAACTTTCCCTAGAATATAAAAATGTACTGCTTTGGTCTCAGTTTTACTCTAAAACCAGTCACTGATACTGTAGTTAGTGTCAAAATCCATTTTAAACTGCGTCTGATGAAATATTTGAAGATAAAGTTCTGTATGATTATTGAGCATTCCTCATCAACTGACATAGTTCAGTTATTCTGGGCTAATAGCTATAAATTGATCCAGGATGATTCACTCTTGGATGATTATTAGAGCAATCAATTGAGTAACAATTTGTAAATGGAAGTCATTTGTAAACAGCAGTTACCCCCCTTCAATGGAATGTGATAACAACAATTTATATTCAATAAATTAATAGAAGAAATACTACAGTACATGATTAACCAATAGTTAACATTGCTGATAAAAATATTTGTCTTCTATTACTTACTACAATGAATAGTTTGTTTCATATTTTTGTTTAATATTCATTTCTATACACAATATAATAATAAAGCTAAACTAAATATCATTGCTTTCACAGTCTTGTTTTAATTAATCATCTCTTAAAGATTATCTTTTCTTTTTAAATATTTTAAAAACAGATTTATTGTAATTCAACCAAGAGACAAGACATATCCTAAATATGCCTCTTCCAGCTAAATAAACTAAACATCCACCCCACATCGAGGCAATAAAACTTTCTTTCTTCAAACTACAAGATATAAAGTCAGCAAAGACATAACAACCCTGGAACATGGGGTTTAAATGTCAACCAGATGTCTTAGATTTTCAACAGCTGATTTTATACCAGCATTAAGTTTCCACAAGTTTTCATCGCCCCAAGGCTGAAAAAAAAGGACATATTTTATTAAAACATTCACCTTGGAATGTGCCAGAATGCATCTGTTATCAACTTCACTGTAGAAATACCTACTACTATGTCATTGACACTGGTACAAAGAACTGTTTCCTTTAACAGGGTCCATTTCTACTATGATCATTCCTTTCTACTATGATCATGTTCTTTTTAAAGAAATATTCACTTTATTGTCTATCTTGTTTATTTTCTCCTTTCATAAATATCTATTATAATTATCATAATTATTTCACCATATAAAACATCATAACATTTCTACCTGGTAGAATGAGCTAATATATCATCTGCTTGATAAAATATCAACCTCTTAACTGTCCTTTTTTCAACTTGAGAAAAATACTTTGTAGTCTTCAATCCTGTTATTTGCATTTTTTGTGAAGAAATACTTTTCTTTTAGCATTTTTTTTTAAAATCCTTTCATCTTTGCTGTTAGTTTATCAAAGAGAAAAAAAAACACACTTTTCGAAAAAAGCTCCTTTTAAGTTTTCTCTCAGAACATTATTCATAGCACCCATTAAGCTTCTGTTCATTAACCCAAGGGGAATAACTCTAACAAAACTTGCATCTCCATCTCACGTGTGTGTGGGTTTTTTTTTAATACAACAGCATTGGGGATTATGAATTGCTTCATACGTTTGCATGCATCAAAGAAAAAGTCAGGAATTATGTATGTCTTTCACAGAAATGCCATAAAACAGCCATAAACCACAAAAAGAAATTTATCACACTATGTTATGTCAATGGTCTTACTAACAATTTTTCACAATCCAAGTTCTTTGTCTTCTAGATTAAGTGCAGAATGATTTCTTTTTTTTCACTTTAAAGGATAAACTATACAACATCAAAATTATTCATTATATGTCCAGTAAATGCACCTTCCAAGTTTTTATTATCTTTTTTCTTCTTTGTTGAATGCAGAAAAAAAGAAGTTTTTAAGCACTGTTCCACATTTAAACCTTATGTACCCAATGTCTCATTTACCTTGTGGCCAACAAGATAAGCTTCATTTTTTCTCAGTTAAATCGTCATAAGATTATATAAGGAGCCTTATCAAGATCATTTGCAGTGCTGAAAAGTATATTAAAACAATTGCTTAATCAAAATTTAAAACTATAAACACTCTGTCTTTCAGCATACAAATAAATCTATAATATTCTTATGCAAATGACGCAGTTGATGAAATCATTAAGCATATGTTTAGTTTCTTATAACGTCAGCCCTATAAAGTATAAACAAATGGACATTTGATATGACATGAAAATACAGAAATCTTGGCATGTTCCATATGTTCTACTCATACTGTCCCGCAGCCTAAACAACGCGTCAAATATCAAAACATATTCTCATATATGACAACATATGGACATCGACATAACTCTCTAACACTTAGCTTGAGAAAACTACCAGCAGAACAAAATATAAAAACAATGCAAAAAGTACATATTTCAATTTTTATATTTTAATTTGAATGTAATTATTATTGATATAATTAATTTCATTCCTGCCTATTGTATTAAAATAAGTGTTACTTCTTTATACAACATCATATTACAATCAGTTTGTCTATTTTTTCAGCCACACAAGATCTACACTATTTCCCTTTTTGAATATGTCCTTCACAAATTACATTAGTTTTTTTCTGTTACAATGCCCAAACGCAATTATGGTAATATTGGGGACATCCAGCCAATTGTTGGTTGCGGAAGACCTAGTCTGGGTAGAACCACGGGCACACCGCAGGTTGCTACATTAGGGTACATTTATAATAACTAATTTATAATCACTCGTAACAAAGTTCTAAGTTATGGTATGTAAGGCAACATATTAGTAAAAGACAACAGCAAAATGTGTAAATCCTGATCAGACAGCTTCCAGTGATTGCTAGCTGATCTGCAGCTTGTGTATATATGCCTTTTTTATGTCACTATTAGTTAAGTTTGCCATTAGAAATGCCTAACAAACGTTAGCCCAAGCTAACAAACGTTAGCTCAGAGCATGCTGGGACCCAGCAGGTAGAGGACTGTCAGGAAAGAAGTCCTGGAGGGAAGCGTCTGGGAGATAATGAGATAATTCAGTCCCAGTAGTCTATGTCTACTGTACCTAGTTCTAGTTATGAATCAGTCAGAATGGTCTTTGCATCAATGTTTGTCTTTCTGTCTATATAGCTGTCTTTTTATCTGCCTTTCTTTTGGCACTGAAGATTTGTTATGCTTCTGTCAAACTCTCCAAGTGATCCATTTCTCTTTGTTACATTTAGTTGTTAACAAATATATTAGTCCCACTGATACAATTCTATGTTGAACAAAGGTCACACTTCTGTTCAGTTAAAATTCTTCACACAAGGGCTAGAGACAGTGCACTTGAACCATCACATCTGGGGTGTGAGTGGCTTGCAGTTAAACTGCCTTGTGTAGCTAATTCTCATTAATTAGAGCTGCAACTCATTAACACAAACCTACAAAGAGTAGACATTTACATAATAACATCATATGCCAATCTTAATATCTAAATTGCTGATAGGCATAACATTTAACAGCTAGTCATTATTTCAGTTCACTCGTCACATTGTATAATTCATGTAAGAAACTTAGAATTGTTAAAAGAGTTATGGAAACACATCATGATTGCATTACCATAGCAACAAATCCTTTCTAATACAGCTTCTGTTGAAAAGCATCAATTCTCTATCATTTAATGGAACACATGTCTAGACATTAATTGACAACAGGTCACTATGCTTACCATTAAATATGAAGGGATGCCTCAAAGGATATATATTTCTTAAAAAATAGCATGTTGTGCACATTACACAAAAGTTTACATAGTTGCTGCTGAACACTATTAATGCATTAATCAGGACGAAATGCTTTTCACAAGTCTACATCTCAAAAAAAGCAACAGTTTTTTGCAATATGATTCAAAATCAGGAAACCTATTTCTTTATTTTCACTCCTAAGAGTTGAAGCTCTGGGTGTTGCTTACTCTTGTAATATAATTTTCATAGAAAAAAACACAGCACAACAAAGCAAAATGGTTTAATATGCAATACCATTAAGACACATGTGCAAGTTCTAAACTTAATAAGACAAACAAAGGAAATACAAAGTCTATCAGGTGCAAATAACTTTGCGTCAAGAAATGGTGGGAAAATAAAGGATAACACAAACAGTCAGCTGATAAAAATGTAGGAGGCTTTTAAAGATCTAAACAAAGAAGTGCATTCCACCCTATCCTCCCCTTATCTTCTCCCTGCCATAAAAAGTGTCCCAACTTGTATTTTTTTGTTGTTGCATGAAATCATATGAAGATGTTCAACATCTGCAATCTAAGCAGTACATCTTTTGAGTCATGTGACTCAAATACTTGTCATCAGCATCAACAATCAGTTAACTTCTCAAGATAAAGCATAGAAAATACATTTCAAAGCCATTAGCACTGGCTTTTTTCAAGATAAACTCTTAGAATGTCAATCATTAATTATTCAAGCTTAGGCAGAGGCAGATCCAGATCAGCAAGCTCCTCAGACCTGTTTGGAAATGCCTGACCAGGATCTACACTTTTTGCTGCTAAGTCACCTGTTTGGAACTGCCTGACCAGGATCTACACTTTTTGCTGCAAAGTCACCTGTTTGGAACTGCCCGACCAGGATCTACACTTTTTGCTGCTAAGTCACCTGTTTGGAACTGCCTTACCAGGATCTACACTTTTTGCTGCTAAGTCACCTGTTTGGAACTGCCTGACCAGGATCTACACTTTTTGCTGCTAAGTCACCTGTTTGGAACTGCCTGACCAGGATCTACACTTTTTGCTCCTAAGTCACCTGTTTGGAACTGCCTGACTGACCAGAATCTACACTTTTTGCTGCTAAGTCACCTGTTTGGAACTGCCTGACCAGGATCTACACTTTTTGCTGCTAAGTCCTAAGCTTTACGTAAGTCTAACTACATATGCACAAAGTTTTAAAGAATTAACTAAGATTGTGGTATAGGAACTAAGATTTTGGTAAATGGGTTATTAATGTAATAGTAAACATCTTTCCTTATCAAACATTTACCTTAATATTCTGCACACAATAAATCCATTCTGATGATCAAAGAAAACACCACTTATATTTTATTAAATATTTATTTGCTTTCACTTAATAGTAATGAACTAAATCATAAAAATAAAAGCAAACAAAAAAGTTCACACCAAAATACATACCATATGGTTTTCTTCAATTGTATAATCACAAAGAAATTCAAAATCTGCTTTCTCCTCCATTGTTTTATTTTAATATGATATGTGATGTCTATTTTAAATTACGGTTTTCCTTTTACATTAAAAGTCAAGTCTATGCAAGTTTTAACACTACCTTAATTTTCTTTCACTTTCAGAATTAAAAATCCAGTTCACCACAGTTTTTCTATCACTCAGTCTAGCTTAGTAAATCCTTCACCAGTTTAAAGGATCACATCAACAGTATAAGATAGCACACCAAATTTAGTCACTTATAGTTACCAGGCATAATTGCCATATCTTGGCAAGATAATATCTTTGAAAGCAGCTCCAATTATGTCCTTTGGCAGTTATTTTTATCAGTAATGTATACTGACCTCATGTTCAAGCTGACAGTGCCTTGTGCAAACCTTAACAACAGGTACAATCTAATAAGCGTTTCATCCACTTTCTGGCCAAAATGTGTTTAAATACATTAAGTGACTGAACTACACACAACTATTGAACATTATAATATACCCCTTGTTTTGCAATAAAAAAACACAACACTATTTTCTAATTGATAACATCTTAGTTCTGGCTTGCTTTTCATTTTACACCTTTCCATACATAAACCATTTAATTATTGATAAAAATTATCCTGTTAATGCGGTAATAAAAATGTTGCAATTCTAAACTAATTAAATTAAATCAAAACTGTAATTTTCGTATCCATAAACTCCATATACAAAAAATTGATTTTCTTTCCACAACTTTCCACTTGTATATCCATAGTAACCATGCTGCTTGCCTACTCTTCACTAAAAGTACAAATATTCAGACCCCCGAATTAGTGGAATGTGCTCAGCCACTAAAGACAGACTGGCTCCCTTACTCTGATTTTTGATAATTATCATTGATGCTGTATCATAATTGAATGATTACTCCCACAAATCAAATAACCATTCTACTATCAGGCCAGTAGGCACTAAAATCAAAGTGGCGGAAAAGGGAACATCTTTATTAAAAGCAAGGCGACATTTTTAGCTAATGTTATCGTCAATCTGTTGGTCCAAACTACAATAAAAAGTACAATCTTTGCTTTAAATTAAGTTCAAATTGTTATGCAGTAAAAAAAATATGAATTAAGAGAATGAGTCATCCAAAGATGCTGTTGAACTTAACATTCTATTGAAATCAGATATAAACAAACTGACAAAATAGAAATAGTTCACTTTGCTAGCCACAACAGAGATTTAAATATGTTGGCATGTGCATTTTATTTTTTTCATTTTGCATTATCATTAGTCCACAATAAATTCAGGGAAAAAAAATCATTTCAAAAGAAAAGTAAAAATAGAGAACTAGAAATCTTTAAAAAAATGTCTAAAAATCTTACAGTTCTGACAAATTTACATGATCTTGAAGCATTATTGTTGCATCTGTGTACAGTACCCCCCTCCCCCTCCCACACCACACAATCTCATCCAAAATTAATAACCTTCAAACTTAAAGCCCCCACATCTACTTTATTTACAAGAAATAAAAATAGTTCATATGATTACAAGTACATACAAAGACCGAGATATGTTGCCAGAGACTCTGCAGCATGTAATGCAGATCCTGATCAGACAGCTCCCAGCATGAACTGACTGATCTGGATGTATCCTATTTCCCTCACTAATTTGTCCTTAGCAGTAGTAGAGCTAATTATAATCAACTTGATGGGGTTTTGTTTCTTTGTCTATAAATTTCCCAACCAAAAAATTCATTCTCATAATTGGGTTTCTGAAATATTCCAAGGTACTGTCAGATTCATCATTTACCAACAAAAAACTAACTGGTATCATAAAGAGGTATGGTAACCAATCTTTCTGCAGTATAATATGGGTTTGCTGCAATTACCACATTAAAATAAGAGTAAGATGTAATTATCTTTCAGAATATATATTTATGCTGTGGTAATGCGTGTTTTTGTAGCAGAATGTTGAAAAAATACTAACGCTGGTTCTTGGTCTGCTTAGTGTGAATTCATCAGGCTTAGGTAAAGGTGTAGATCTTGAATATTGCCTAACTTGCAGTTCTCAGTTAAGACTTTGCTCAAGCTCAAAGTTGTTTTTTTTACTCATATAATATCTTTGAACACATCACTGTAAGATATGAACACCTCTCCCGTCCAATACTAATCGTGTAACAAGTGGGAATGGAAGCAATAACCAAGTTAGAATTATTCTTGGAGAAAAAATTTTGAGCAACAACTGAGAAATGGATCAGCACATGGGGCCAGGATCTGCACATGGGACCATGATCTGCACTCTAAATATGCTGCTTACTCATCAATAAGTTATTTCAATATTAACAAATTTAGCATGATATGGGCTTATACTGATTTATTTTATTAACTGAATTAAAAATACAATAAGTACTTTCTAAAACACAGAGAAAGTAAAAAGAAAACTGTAACAAAACACAATTGTTGTATCTTATTAGAATAATAGTTTCAAACAGCATTTCATCATTTTCTCATTTGATCCATCGATTTTAAACAGGTTTCTTTTGTTTATTATTTAGAAGAGATATTGTCACAAATGTTGATGAACAATAACCACCCACTAACTTTAAAGTCTATATAGTCATGTGTTCACAGAATGTTCCAATATTTGTGACACCATTAGATTCCAAGCAACACAAATGCCAATAACTACAATCCAAATATTTGCAATGCACTTTAAACAGGACACAAAAATGCCTAGTGAGATAAACAAAGAGTTCCTATCTGTAGAAAGCCATGGAGCATTGAACGGTCAGTTAATATTAGTGACCAGAGAGCTATCAATATGGTACAAGGACTTAAAGATTGCCTTATGGTCCGTATTCCATCACAACATTTTATTTTACATGGCAGAAAGATGTCAAGATTTACTTTATATTTCTGAAAGTATGAATGTTTTTCTAAACTAATATAATACCATGTCTTTAAAACTGTAAAATGTCCTTTTTGTAATAAGTCACTGTCCTGATATAAGCTGAGCACATTCCACATTGAATAATTTTCACACTCACCCACAACTAAACCAATGGTAAATTAAAGTTTAATTCCACATATTTTAACTCCTTTCTAGAATAACAACAGCCAGGTACTTGGACCCCACCTTATTATTCCCTCTCTGGAATCAGATTAAGGTATCTGTGCAAGAGGTTGCAAAACATATGGCATTCAGTGCCAGACTATTAACATATCTCAAATAAATACCAAATGATTCTGAATACTGTAGGAATTCATTCTTCTGGTACATAGATATCATTTCAAGTGCTAAAAAAGAAACCTCAGTGAAATGTATTTTTGTTTCCCATTTTATAACTAACCTATAGTGGGTTTTTTTCAAAAACATGTTCAAGCAATTATAAAAAAAATTCTTGCTACTGGAAGAGTTCAGCAATTTCCTTTTAGCAGCATTCACATTTATACATGAATTCTACATTTATCCATGAATTCCATCCATTTTAACTCTAACAAACTTTTAGGTAAAAAAGTGATGTTCAACCTGAGACATACCGGTAACAAGCACCAATCCTATCAACTTTAATGACACAAACACCATACTACCTTCCACCAAAATCACCAACCATAATCATCACGAAAATAATATTATCAACTTAATAGTTATTATAAACTTACAAAAGCTGTTTTTATCTTTCTTTTTACTATTTCATATAACCATAGCTATAGTACTATCCAGAGAAGCCTAACTCATAGCACCCACAACAACAGCCCTATAACAGCTTTAACAACCACTAATTTTTATGACCATAACTATAATAACTGCCACTGAACCACTCACTTTCACACACACTATCAGGTATAATAATCACTAACCATAACAACTAACAATTGCCACAAACTATAACAACCACTAACCGTAACCAACCACTAACCTATCATAGCAACAGACAACCTTCACCACCATACCACCATGGGTCCTGGCTTTCTTGTTATTGAGATACCAGGAGGTAGTGTCAAAACATATTAAGACTCCAGGAAAACATCCCCTGTACTGAGTTTACCCTCTGTCGGCCTCTCTTCCACTCGAGGTCTTCTCTGCTTACACCCTTACATTCTATCCACAAGACCACGTCACCACCACTGGCACACAGTAAAGGTGGTACCCAAAAGTTTGGTCCATTTTCTTTCTCTTATGAAACCAAGTAAGTCATTGTTACCCGTAAAATGCTCCCTATAACATCCATATGAAAAGTAAGCCTTAACCCCCAACTTGTCATTACAAAATGTTTTCATTATTGTTGTTTATTATTATTGAGTTGATTATATATATCTCAAACTGTAGTACAATATATCTAGGAATCGGTGGTGATGGCGCAGCTTCAGTCCCATGTGCCAGGAAGGTCATAAGTTCAGAAATACAAGTCTATAAAAATTGAACTGGCATAACTCTTGTTTCCCACCATGCAGCTTGTAACGACTACTCAACAAATGGTTTGCTAAAAGTATAAATCATATGAAACTTTTCCATCACAGTTGGGGCAACATCAGCAGCTTTCAGCTGGTACAATAACTTTATTCTATGAATGCAGTGTTGATGGGACATTTAGCCCAACTAAAGTACAAACCTGATGCCAACATTACATGTATGTATCTTGTGTGTCTGATATCAGAGGGAAAGATTAAAGACAAACAGATGGGGGTTTTTATCTCAAGATATGCATCACATCATGCTTTTTTAATCATATGTGTGCTTAATAGTAATTAAATTGAAATGAAAATGTAATTAACATTAGAACACACAGACATAAGGCGTTGAAAGTTGGAACATATTTCTAATTACACTGATAATGCTTTCAGTGCACTTTTGGCATTTTTAATGCAGAAGATAATAGTAATTCCTTCACTTTTATTTATGTTATTGTGGTTAGCTTGACATGGATTGCACCAATAACATTATGGCCAATAAGATTATATCAAGTTAAAAGTGGGAGAGAAAGATTCCAGAAAAGAAATGTCAAGGTATTACAGATCAGCAGGAAACAGGACTCTGTATGTGCTCACTGCTCACAGACCAGACCCAGAGATCTTCTTTATAACATTAATGCACTTAATTACCCATCTAGTGTAGCTGTTTTGTCAACGAACTAGGAACTGAAATAAGGAGGCAACAAAAGTAAGCTGGCAAAAGGCCTATTTTGTCGTGTATACACATGTAGTTTATTATTTACTTCAAGAAAACTGTGACAAATACCCTAAAAGTATCAAGTTGGAATATTCATATTATTTACTAAGGTATTACTTCTGGTTTAGTTTCTGTATGCCCACCCTAATGCACCACAATAAATATGCCTGAAAATGCAATGAATGCCATTTTTTAAGAGGGAGCAATATTTATATGTTAATAAAAAATAGCTGAAGATGGGGAAAAAGTTGCAGGTAAACATTTGTGATTATATATGATTTGAATTGAAAGCCCCATCTTCTTCTTCAGGGTTAAGTTCTTTTTAATCAAGTGAAAATTTATTTTGTGGAGATTTAGCATTAGGGTGCTTAAGCCAAGAGCAAACTAATTGGTAGAAACAAATTATGTCAAGTTATCAGATGCCAGAAAAAACTCTCATAAATATCTGGAAAGAAACTGCCAATGTAATAAATTAAATTAATTTGATAGATGAAAGTATGTCTTTTTGCACTAGATAAATGATTTTGCATTTGCCATTATATAATGAAAATTATCTGCTATATACAAAATTCTAAATACACAGACATTTTCTGTACACACTTACTGAAGGACTTTCTGAACATCACTAACATACATCTTGTGTATTTTATAAAGTTTCTGAGTAACATTTAAATTCAATTAATGAAAAACTAGGAAATGATAAACATATTTATGAATAGTTAATTAAAGGCATAGACTCATTAACCTTATTAAATAATAATAGTCAATACACCTGTTACAGGTATCATGATTCAACTCTTAATATAATAACTTTCCATGCTTCTGTGTATATAACTAATAACAACCAACTGAGTAAGGGAGCTGACTCTTGAGGTCATTGGTTACAGTACTGAATTCTCATTCTGTTGGCCTGGGTTCAAATCTTGATCACTTGGTGGCTTGTATTTTTTTCAAGCTATGCTTTGTGATTCTTAAATTAATTAATAAGGAAACAGTTATTCCTAATCTTCGAAGAAACCAACACAAACTCTGATATTGTACAGCAAAACATCACACCTTGTGAAAAATGTGTATCTTTTTTTATTAAAAGTTTATTAAAAGTTTACTGTAGTTTTAATTACAACAATGTTTTTCTATTGATCTTATGCTGACATTTAATACCTCTGTTAATAAAAACATGAAAGTCCATTAATTAACCAGCATTGACTTAGTATAAATTAGAAATGACATCGTTGAAATTATGATGCTTGATCAAATTTGTTTAAGCACAAAAGCTTCTGGTTACATAGAATCTAATTACCTTGCAATTAGTCCTTTGTTTACAAAAGGATGAAAAACAAAGCTAACCACAGTTCATTGATAAATACAATCCCTGATCATAGGATGAATGTTTAATGACAATGGTAACATATAGAGCTGTCTTTTTTGTTTTCCCAATAATAGATCTTTACAGAAGGGCATACAGACCCCGTGGATTTAAAACAAATATATCCTTTAAGACGTGACATGTGCAGAAAAGCCATTTTGGGCCAAGATGTTCCATGCATACAATTTTAAAAATTGTTTAAATATGTGCATTAATAAAAAAATATATATTTTAGCTTTGTAAAAAAGAAAAATGACACCCACATCCAAGACCTCTAGCAATTTCTTTTTATAATCTTTTAGGAAAAAAAATCACCAAGAAAATAGACTTTTAATAACAACAGCTAACCAATTTTCTTTTACAAAAAACATTTTTAAATATATACAAACATATGTATATAAAATATTAACAAAACTTTGAATGCGGCTGAGCTATAAAAAGTAGCACAGGATTAATTGATTCCCTGCACTACCAACTCACCTACAATAAACCAAACAGAATGAACAGACAGGAAACCAGTCATATGCACTTAATGACCTTTGACTTGGTACTCAGTGCTCCAGGCACACTTCCAAAGAGACTTAATTATAATGAATACAAATTTGATCATTTGTCAACAGTTAATTATTACAAACCTTTTCAAGCTGATAATGTCCCGTCAGTCTTCTGCATCATTCAGACGGAAATCAAGTGCAATTTATAAATCATAGCTGGTGATGGTGAATGATTCTTTCAATACCAATAAAAGAACTTCTATATCAGCAATGATGTTATTGTGTTTGAGGTATTTAGTTCAATATTTGCACTGAATTGTAAATAACAGACAGGAATCAATAACAACAGATAGGGTTACACTTGTAACCTTCAAAACAATTGTTGAAGCTTAATCCAAAAGGACAATACCATTCATTATGAAACTTAAAAATGTTGGCTTTTATTGTTGTTAGTAACATTGAATCATGGATGATTTACAATAGGTTTAAAATAAAAGACACAAACCACATGTATATGCACCAAAGAACAACAATGTGTATAAAAATGGAGTTTCTTCATTAGCTCTTCATAGTTTGAGAATGTGAATGCTCCAAAAAGCTTAATAATCAAAAGTTCTTTAAATATTGGTGAGATACCCCATCTCAGTGCAAGATCTCTACTAACTAAGTTGACTCAACCTAACCTCTATAGAGCCTCTACTATCAACAGGCACCTACCATGCATATTTATCTAAGATATTATCTGAGGCATCCCTCCAGCCAATTATCAGCAATTATCATCAGCAATATTTATCAATTACAGATACACATCATGTTATGCACTTCACAGTCCAAATCGTATCCCAGGGACTATTTTCTTCATCACTTATTCATACTTAACCCTAGCCCTACACTGATTCACCTGAATGTATTTTTCAGACAGCATCTTATCTCTTAACCTGCTAGAAGTGATCAGACCAACAGAAAAAGAGTTGACATAGATCAGCAAGCTCTTTCTAAATGTGGAAGCAGTTAAGGGTTTGAGATCAAATCTAAGGACAAGAACATCTCAAGTATGATCAGAAACTGATGGCATATGTTCATAGTCAGGTAGTCAGTATTTTTGTGCCTGTATGCACCTTAAGTACCTGTATTTTACCTTTTATACCTGAATTTTACCTTCAAATTCCCATAAAATGGAAGTCATAAAGAATGAACTCACATTATTACGATGCTACTCCAATTTTTGTTTAAGTATTTGTGTGATTGCAAAGATAAATATTTCCAATGTTTGACAAAACAATTTTATATAAATTACAATTGAAGTTTGGATAAAGTAAAGGAAAAACACAAATAAACAAAAATGATAAAACCTGTCAAGCAACAATAATTTTGAGAGTTTATTTTTGATAAAATATGACATTATTAATCCCCTTTTTAAATAATTTACTAACAATTATGCCAATTCTCTTTCTCAGACCAACTACCACAAAAGGCACCAAGAAATCAAATGCTGAACTATTTGAACTCTTTTGACCTTGCCTTTCAGCAGTCTTTCAAATTTTACGTGCAAACAAGTGTATAGTGATTAAGACTAGAATATCTCTATGTTTATCTTGCCCTCATTGGCAACCTCATTACTCAAATGGTAAGTCAGAATCTGCTGCCAAAAATATAGTTCTTGACACAGGAGGGGAGACTAAGATAACCCATTACCCTGCTAACCAGAAAAATGGTCATACTTTGGAAAGTATCAGGAAACTTGTCTGATAAAAAAACAAACAAAAAAACCAAAAAAACTGCAATATACATCAAGTGTCTAGCTATAGTCTAAGTAGATTTAGAAAATGCATGAAGTTGAGGGCAAATAAGTAAGAAATATGATGGTATGATGCATCATTCACAACTAGCATATAACTTACAATAAGCATGGATTGTTCATTAATGTAGCAAAATAGGGTAAGGGAGGCTGAGATAAGATGGCCTGTTGGTCACTGATCCAAAGGTCAGGAGGCCACACCTGAAGTTGCCTGTTGACCACCTACACTGGTTAACTGAGGTCTGGATGATCTATCACTGACCAGACCTAGATGCTATGGCAACACCTGGTACCAACAAACAGTAGAGAAACTTTCCTTAGCGCAAATGGTGAAATATGTTTGAGTTCATGCAGTTTGAAAATGCTCCCGAAACAAGGATGTGTGATATCTTTCATAATTTTCAGTAATAGCTTAAAACGTTTTCCCCAAAATACAATAAGCAGAAAAAAAAATAAGCTTATTTCTACAAGCTCCATTTCTACACCTTTGACTTATCATTTTGCCAGGTAAAAGAAAGTAGAAGGTTTCTTGACATTCAGAAGAACTATCATCTGTAGATACCTGTGATGCCTATGAAGACCAAGACATCAACTCTGTTTTAAGTGCACTCAAGACCTGACAAGCATAAGCACCCTTCCCTAACCACAAGAAAAAACTAAGAAAAAACCCATCTTACCTGTCTTTTACATACTGCATTTCACAAAGGTTAATATATAATAAATTATATGCAGAATGATGCATCGTTAAGAATAACAATTAATGTCAGGTTGTCAACCCGAATAAATTCCAACAAATACCAACATAACAAGCACCTCATGAATCCACTTAAGATGTACTTAACATACATAGTCTTCAAGCTTTTGTCAGTTATGGAGGATAATAATGTGGTTGCAAAGATATGAGAGAGAACAAACATATTTTCAAATTCCAAAGTTTGTGAATTGACAGAATAAATATTTTGGCATCCATACAAACAGTCTTAATATATTTAAATGAATGGTTGAAATTACAATTAAATAATTAATACAATGCACCTATATGTACATGTTAGTTCATATCTTTAAAATCATGTACAATCATATCTTTTATTATTGCCATGCCTTGCATATTGACATCCATGTGACTGGAATCCTTGCAGTAATGTTCATATTTGTTAAAAAGAAATTAATATCAATGCATATTAGGGACTGGTTTTTGACAAAATAGACATTCACTGACAGATGTGCAATCACAAGATTTTGACAATATATTTTAGACACTGAGCTTTAACATGGTCCCATTTACTGTCAGTATAAATCACTATAATTGTTCCTGACTGCCCACACCAAAACGCTCGCTTGCGACAAGCTCGTCACAAGTTTACGACAAGTTTGCGCAAGCTTGCCGCAATCTTAATAGGATTGCATTTCTTAAATTCTATGGTTGCGGATGCGAGCACGCTCGCTTGCTTGGAAATTAAGGTTGCGGTTTGGTTTTGTTCGCACACTTCTCGCAATCTTAAATACCATTAAGATTGCGAGAAGCTTGCAGCCTTGCAAGCTTGTAATCTTCTATTCCATTAAAGATTGCGATAAGCTTGCGGTCTTGCAAGCTTAAAATTAATTAACATAAGGATTGCAGATAGGTTGTGGTCTTGCAAGCATAAAATTATTCCAAGACATTAAGAAATTTATTTTGTATTTCTTTAAATAAATAACATTGAAAGAGACATGAAACATGGTCAAGTTCTGTGAAGATTAGGCCCCCAAAAAGTCTTGTTCTCAAGGTTTTTATAGATTTGACTAAGTCACCTACTTTTTGATCATGTGACCTATTTATTAACTCATCCAAGATTTTATACAGACAAACATTTAATGACATTCTGACCAGCGTTGGTTAAGATAGGATCAAAACGGTAGCCTTTAAAGGGATTACGAGCAAACTGTTGATGCAGCTAGATGGACAGTTGGTTATGAGAAAAGCTCGGCTGAATGTGACATAAAATAGCTCCAAATACATTGTACTAATTGCCAATTTTTTAAACTTTATTTTGTCATTATTTATTATTAAACAGAGATCACACAACCATATACAATACAGTCCCAGACTTACTCTCCCTAGAAAGTAATTTGGTAACACTACTTTACTCCTGTCTTGAGTTATTTATAGAAAATCCAAAAATATATTTTATAACTTGTCTTGACGACAATTGATCCCTTAAGCAATTCTAAACATATTAATTCTTCCCATGAGATAGCTAGTTACCTACTTAACTTGATCAATCCTCAAAAAAGAAGATAATGAACAGGAACAAAATAAAATTTATTTAGTAACAGTGACTCAGTCCATCAAACTAATGGACAACAAAAACAATTCCAAACTTGGGTATCCCATAAACAAGCTAACTACCAAATTTGATATCAATATCTACATCTGATATCAATATATATCCTGCCTAGACATGGAAAGCAAACTGCTAATTAAGTTACAGTGACCTTGACCTGACTGATCACAAAAGCAATATTTAACTATGTTATCATTTAAGACAGCTACAAAACATTTGGTTATAATAGCTCAGTAAAAAAATGATCCAATTCCAAAGAAGTCAGTTTTTTTATAACTTTTTTTTGTTGTTGTTGTCTTTCGAAAACCTGGTCAAGCAGATCTACAGTCTGATATCTAGTAGGACAAAAAAAATTACAGAACAGACAGTAGAGTATCATGTTAAAACCACTCTCACTTTATTGGGAATGTGAATAAACACCATTTAATAATACAAGTTTGAAAGTCGCTTTTACGGTGATTCAGTAAAAGTCAATCGTAACTTTCGGAAAATAACTGAAGAAATCGCCGAGGGGTCCCGATTTACAACAGCACAGTCTACACTTCCGGCCGCGCCAATTTTCAACGAGATGCAAAAAATGTGATGAAAAAGATGAAGAAATCGACTTTCCTTCACTGGACTGCTAAGCAGAGGTGAGACATTGATCTACTTAAACAAGTATAAGAAGCAACATATTTTAAATCAGGTTTTCTTAACGTAGTGAGTTTAGTACATTAACTGTTTAGAATGCAAAATTAACGTGTCAAATATTTTCGCCATTTTTTTTTCAGTTCCGACATTCCACTTTAGTTTTTTTTTATCACAAACGTTTTCTGAAACCGTTGACTTTTCCATAAACATTTGTTATCTACTGTATATTTAATTTATGCTTCAGTTAGAGTTGATAAGGTTCTGACAAGTTCGAACGTAAGACATTTTTGTAATATTGTTTTTTTTAGAGTGACCCGATTAACGGTAATATCCAGTTACCGGATATTTCTGAGTTTACACAAGGATACATTTTATTCTATAGGAATAAAGGCACATAAAACGGTTTCAAGTGGCAACACAATATTTTTGTTGTTGATTACATTGTTGTGTTAAAAAATAAATTTAGGTCACCTGTAATAGATATCCAAGATAACTTGTACATGATGGTTGAGCACATCATAAACTGTGTTTGCTTGTATGGTATTGCCACTCATGTAAAGTATTTTATTTTCTGTAATAGTTTGAAACAGCCAGATGCAAGTGAACAAAAAAGAATCGGAATTGCAGACTGATGTCAATAAGGAAGTCAGTGAAGAGCAACGCATGGATGACAGACAAAAGTTGAAAAGGTACAAAGATAACTATGCAGCATTTTGACCATTTGTACCAGTTATTGTATTAATGCATTTGCTATTTTTTAGCATTTACAGTGTTAATCATTAATTGCATGGCACAGCTGTTTGTACATGAAGTTGTCATTGTTGGGAAAGCATGTTGTTTTGATTTTGTAAATGTTTATTGTTACATCGCACTGACACATTTATGGCCATATTGGTGACGTCCAGGTAATTATTGGTGGAGGAAAACCTCCCTAAATGAAAGTTCTCACCCCTACCAGGACTCGAACCCACGCGGTGAAGGGCTGAGGAGCTTCAAGTCAGCAAGTCTGTTTTGATTGCAATATTATAATATTAAAATTAATTAGTATATTTTAAATTTCACTTTCCTTTGTTCTCTGTATTCACTTACATTAATAAAAAAAAATCTTGCTGTAATAACTTACATTTTGATTTTACTGGCTTTATCTGTGTGTTTATGGTTGGCCTGGTGTCAGGATAATGTGACTGCGTGTGGTATCATGTCAGTTGTTCACGGCATACTATACACAGTGAAGGCAGCACTATATCGGCTTCAAGTGAACACCGTCTCCAGATAACTGAAATACTACTGTTGGTGGCACAATGAACCCAATAAACAATCAAACCACCAACAATATTTAATTTATTTGAAGACAGTGCTCAATCGAAATCAATATAGAGCTGTCTTTACTGATTATAGCATGCCATGAACACCTGGCATGATACACCCAGTCACATTATCCTGACACCTGACTGACCAGTCATAGAATTACCTGTCTATTTGCTTGAGTATTAGCCAGGGAGCAATAACACTACCATTTAACATGACTTTGGTATGTTGCAGCCCAGACTGAACCCGATGCCTCTAGTACCAGGAGCCAGCACTCTACTGATTGCGCTACCAGGTCTGGTGTTTTACTTTTACCCCTTTGTGCATATTAATGCTTATAAAGTAACCAAGATAGTATTTCGTTAAGCTGTACTTGATAGTTCAGCATTTCTCAGCTCAGGCTTTAAACATAGAAAATATGGGGGTGCTTTTGCCTATAGCTCCTGTTATTTGCTGCTGTTTTCAAATTGCTGTTTTAAAGAATAGGCAAGTTTGCATCATGACCAGAGCTGTAAAAGTTTGTGTCAGCATCTAAATTTGTTTTTTGTTTATTTCCGTTTTTTGGTAAAATTTCCAATCTATTTCTTTCAATCTTTGAACACTTATTCTGTATCATAATTTGACAGAAAAATCATAAGGTGCCTGTGTGGTGCAAATAACACAAGACCCTCACATACTAAATAGGTCTAACATTGCTAAATAAAAAAATCAGGTAATAAAAAAATAAATTTAAAAAATGCATAATGTTGGATTTTTTTTTCTTTTTCAGATGTAATTGGCGAAAAAATACATTTGCTGTGCAGGTGAGAGGAAGGATGCAAGATCCTCTCAAGCAGAACTGGAGTTGTCATCTGAGAAATCAACAAGAACTGACTATGAACTGTTTTTGAACACAATACCTGTGGTACTATTTCTTGAGTGCATTGTATGTATTTTATTCTTAATGATAAATAGATACTTAAGTTTGATTTAATCAGTTAAAATCCTATTTGCTAGACTCCCGAAAATGGCTTGTCATGCTTTCTCATATTAATAATAAGTGCTTAGCGAGATATGGGTTAAGAATATAAATTAATTGATAAGCATCTTTTATTTGTTTCCTTTAATAAATGACCACTTGTTCTTTGTGTTTTTTGCCATTGTCTTTAATTAAAGTGGAATATATTTAGTATCTTTCTGTTGTGTTATTTTCCCTATAAATTTTTTGTTGTATCAGATTTTTAGGTGAAACCACAAATGTTATCTAGTGATATCTTTCTGTTGTGTTATTTTCCCTGTAAATTTTTTGTTGTATCAGATTTTTAGGTGAAAACCACAAATGTTATCTAGTGATTTTATTTATGTCAATCTATCCACAACCTTATCCACTCAACGAATTTGATCAAGCCAAGAAAAAAACAACCCACAAGCTTGGGATGATCAAGCTATTAAGTGAACAATCCTGCAAGCTTGGGATGATAGCACAAGCTTGCAAGCGTGCCAAACCGCACGCATGGGATAAGTGAGCAAGCGAGTCAAACCGCTCGCTTGGCATGATTGCGCATGCTTGCAAGCGAGCAATCAAGCTCGTAAAGGTTCCTATCGCAACCTTGCAAGCGAGCTTCTGAGCGAGCCAAACCGCTCGCTTGACATGATCGCGCAAGCTTGCAAGCGAGCAATTAAGATCGTAATGGTTCCTATCGCAAACTTGCAAGCTTGCCAAGCGTGCAAGCGAGCTTCTAAGCGAGCCAAACCGCTCGCTTGGCATGATCGCGCAAGCTTGCAAGCGAGCAATCAAGCGAGCAATCAAGATCGTAATGGTTCCTATCGCAAACTTGCAAGCTTACTTTTAAGATTGCGGCTTTCTTATCGCAATCTTACCGCAAGCTTAAATAAGATTGCAACACGCTTGGTTGCAATCTTACCGCAATCTTGTCGCAAACTTGTCGCAAGCTTATTTAAGCTTGCGGTTTTGGTGTGGGTGGTTCTCTGTGTAGTTCTCATGCAGTGTCTGACCATGATAGATGGGTTCCAAGTTGGAATCTGCCCCACAGCAGTTGTGCCTAATGGCTTAACAGCATGCCATTACCCCACCCACTAATGGTAGTTTAATTTAATATATGTGACCTGGAATTTTTCAGTCTGACAATAAGATCAAAGACTAATTGCTAGAATGTTAAAACCTTCTATCCATGCAGGCAAAAAGTGTCTGTGCCTTGAATGTAAAATGATTTAAAGTTAATCTTTATTAAGAATTGTCTGAAATGCATTTAAAAGTAAATAAACCACTTCCAGACTAATTGTCAAAACATTTGAATCAATCTTTGCCTTAAATGTAAGAATAATTAATTACCTGGGCAAGAATCTGATCAATGTGTATATATATCCTTTCAATTGATCCACATTCCTGTTTGTTAAACTTTAAATGTCCACAAATTAAACCCAGTCTTCAAAGCTTTTTCCAGAAACATATAAACCAGGATGAGAGTAATTCAATTTGTTTTCAACAAGCCAGGCTAGATAAGTTAGGGTATTTGGGTCTTCTAGGATTCCTCAGATAGAAAGCTGGCTGGAACTTTGAGAACTTATTCCTTTGGTGAAACTCAGCCTACCACAAAGATAATCAGGCAGGCAGGGAGGCAAGCCATACTTGATTCACCCCTCAAAAATTGTGCCTGCCTGTTTCGATTTCTGGAAATATTTTTTAAGCAATGTTGAGCTATCCATTTAATATAAAAAAATTCGATGACAGCTACACATTGACATTCCACTGTTGAATTCTACATCATGTCTGAACCATGTGGTATACATTTCTTTCATGCAATTCTGTCATGTTTTAGCAGTGCAAAACGAAAGCACATACTTGAAGCCTTGCATTTTTTTCTAAATAAGAACTTAACTTAAATATCACTGTAAATGTTAAGAACCAGATTTTCTCTGGCAAATTGCTCAAGACACTTAAAAAAATAATAATATCAAGAAAAAAGCCAAAAAAGGGGATGAATGAGTATCAATTAAAAAACAACAAAAAAGGTACAGTAATTTCCAAGTAGGTTCGGGGATAGGTGTGTTTTTCAGATCAGTGTATCAAACTGTACCCAAACATTCTCCATTGCCTAACACCTTTACCTTAATCTGATAAACTTATCTTGATTTACAAACGATCTTTGGTTCTGCTTCTGTAGCTTTTTAGGGCACACAACTCTATCTCCCTTAGCGAATTACCTTATCATCAACAAGACTATTTGAAAGGTACTATACTTACTCTTTTGTCATCAAGAAGAATTTTCAACTCAGTGCAGTTATGCTAACTTGAGGTTTGGACAGGTGCATTTGATATGAAATCATGCTAAATGTATCATAATCAAATGTGTTTTGTTTGTTTTTTTGCAACAGCTAATATGTTGTTAACATTAATACCAGCTATAAGCTCTATATCATAAATAATATTTAGCTAGAAGACTGAAACAAAATTGGCACATGCAGAAAGAAACAGCACATTGCTTTAATTTCTTCAAAATATCCATTTGAGAACTACAAACTTAAAACAACTTTTTATTCATTAGTCATTGTAAGATAAACACAATACAAGTAAAATACCCTGGTATTTAAAAATGCATCTACCATTTTGTTAATTATTTTGCCCCAAAAGAAATGGGACTACCAGAGCTAAAGCCTGCAATGAAAACATTGTGATATTTTCATGATAAGAACAATCAAAGTACAGTGATTAATTACAAATGACATGATTGTGTAGGAGTAGAGGCTAAAGTACAAACATCCAAATCATCTGACTTCATGTAATGACATAGAAAAATATTTATTTTTCATTATCAGTTATATGACAACAATAAGGTTGCAAACAATTTTTTCACCACAATCAGTTCTGTTATTGGAAATTCTTCATAGACCCAGAATATAATAGCAGTGTATTACCAGTAAAGTCAGTTTAAAAAAATTGGCCAATATTTGCTTAAAAAATCAACAACATTGTGCTTAAAACTGGCCACGTTAATGGGACTTGTAGTCAAGATGTCTACAAACAATGATAATTGCATGCATAGAGATTATTGAGTAGCCAGAGAAGTCCATGGGTTAGCAAAATCAATGTTAAGTACACTTCCATAATAAATACAAGCAGCCTCAGCAGGAAAAAAAGTGCACAATAGCTTGGCAAAAAGACTATTTAGTCTTCTTACTTTAGCTAGCAAATGTCCTCTGGAGATTTTAATGAACGTAACATAGCAAGAAATCTTTCTCAGTGGAGGTAGAAAATATCTAGGGAGATTTCAATGAATGTAAGAAGAGCTTATTAAGGGAGATAAACATACTCAGGTTTCCAAAGCAGTGGATTAGGTTCCAGATGTAGAAACTGATGGAATGGTTATGTCCACCTTCTTGATGATTTATTGTCAGAGCTTTTAGAATCCTTCTCTTCTAAAAGGACTTATATAACAGCTACATACACATATGCAAAGGTATTTAGCACATGCTTGAAACTCATATGTAGCTGATCACATTTAGACTTCTCCCTTAATCATCCAAATAAATTTATTCAATTTATTCATGTTTAACGGATTAAAAAAGATTTTTTTTTTAGTTAACATAACATGTGCTCATTTAGGATTCAGTCTTCTTCTATTTTATCATCATAATAATTGCTAGAAGAAATATAATCTAGAGAGGAGGGTTTCCAATTGCAGTGTCATCCATTACTGGGATTCATCCAAGCTAACGATGTCAGATGTTTATAGCCTGCTGGAAATAAAGAAAAATATTGTTCCCATCTATATTATTTGCTGCCATGACTTTAGCAATAGAGATTTTTACCTATGCATAATAATAGGTAGGTAAAGAAAAAAATTAACTGGTTATTAACAAAGCATGTTTGGGTAAAGTGGGTTTAGAACTTAAAATAGCCCCTTATATATAAGGGGAGGAACCAAGAAACTGGTCAAACCAGAAGATAGCTAAATAGCAAAGTTGTATTAAATAATTATCTTGTTAATTGTCAGTTATTTAACATAAAAAAAAGCCACAAAACTTGCTAAAAGTGACTGGAATCTTACAATGAAGAAGGAAACATTGTTATTCAAGGTTAAATGAAACATAAAGATCAGCATAGGCAATAAAGATTGTCACAAGAATGCAAATGATATCAAAATGCTCAGCCTGATAATGACACAAAATGTCAGTTACTATTACTGACAGTCTAATTGAGAGACAACAGCTGTATTTTGAGAGGTATATTTTAATTCAGTTGTCATCTTTCTCAATCTGGGGAATGATTCAAACACTGTGATGGAACGGCACTTGAGTAACTACATGCAATTCTGGTAGTGCTTTATTGTTATGCTTAAAATAATTTGATCATATTTCCTTTTGCTGATGGGATAAATGTCAAATATACAAGGATGTACTAATCTCAACAGCTAAAATACATCATTTACACATTTGCAATATTTTTGCAATAACTGAGAGACAAACATTACACAAAAGCTATCTATACTCTCTGCATGTGAGTAGCCAAGGGGGACAACTTTGACGAATTGATTTCCCATCACAGATAGGTGTAAGATTACTGCCTACTGACTATGTTGATGTTGCACTTGATGCTTCAGCTTGTTTTGGTGGATTTTCTCTGACAGTGTTTGTCTAGGCACCTTGTACAAAATAATCATTGCTGAACCACCACTGTACAATCTATCATTGAGAATATGATAGTAAAAACATCTCACGAAAAAACATCACCCACCCACAAAAATTAAAGCTTTTCTGTAAGCAACCGACTCAGATCACTGTTTTTATTCAATATAACTAATGAAGGTGTAAATAGTTTTTTTTTATGACATTTGCAATGACAACCGAGTTTTACCAAATAAATTGAGCAAAATATTTTAGGTTTTATATTTCCAGCAAAATTATTTTAACAAACAATATATTATACACAAACAATAAAGAAATTTTATATACATTTTATATTTTAGAAATTAACAGAAATTTCATTAATTTAACAACATAATTATGTATCAATTTCAAATTGTATAATAGTTAAGACACCTGACTCAATGATAAATGTATAATACCATGCTTGGAATATTAGGCTAGTACATGTTTAAAAGTTAAGCATTGTTTATTAGTGTATTTGTTGATTCTCCTTGTATATATTAAAACCATGTTGCAATTCGCATAAGAATATTAAGCATAAAAAGCTGCACAAAAATTAAGATGCATTGCTTAGCTACAGTATGTGATCCATATAAAGACTGAAGGTACATTCATTTATTATCACTTCAGCCATTTCACCCACCAGCAGACTTCAAATTCTTTGTGACAACAATATCAAAGCATAAATGTAATGCTTGAGTGCAGATAGATCCATGAGTCCACTGATTTAATTTTTCATCTAATTTCTTCTGTGCTTCTGTGTATCATCCCCTGATTTGAGACTTGATATTCTATTAGGCTTGGCTTATCAACAGCCATTAAGTTTTACAGTTTGTTAAGTTAAAATTTATCAGACAGAGGCAAAAACGTCTTCAGAGACTAATATACATGTAACATGGCACAGGCATTTAAATACCCACCCTTTTTAATCATCAGCTATGTTGTTATTCCTTGCTTTGAATGTCTTTTATTAAAACAATTTGTGAAACATAAAACTCAAGAAAAGTAACAATAATGACTTCTGTATTTTTATATCATTGTTTAGGCTTACTAAATTTCTTTTTAGTGAAAAAATAGATAACCAAGAGATCAGAAACAAATGTAAACCAGATCGATTTTTTGGAGATAATTGAACCTCCAGACAATTGAAATGAGACCCTCTATCCCTGTTGGATAAAACATCCACATTTTCATGCCAAAATGCATTTGACAAAAAAGTGAAAAAATATGTCAGAAAAATCATAAACCTAATTTTGTGTTGACAACGGACAGTTGAATGGCCTAGACCTTACAGAATCTGTGGAATATTCATGGCATGTCTTCTGTGAAAAAAATTTCGTTTACAATTTTGCAAGTAATATTTGTTAACCAAATCTATTGGAACTACAAAAACCATATATTTGACCTTTCTTATTGTAACCCAAATATACAGACTTTTAAATAAATTGTGAAGTATTTTACTAAACAGACTTAATATGCAACTGAATGATAAGGAATAACTTTTTAATTCATCACATTTATTGAAACTTAAGCTTAAGATGGACTTCTACTTAATTAACAATTCACCATGCAAATGCTTCTGTATATAAACCACAAGGCTTTCTTTGTCTTTTGACATAGAAAAAGCTTGTTTCATTTTCTCAATTGAAACCTAATCTAGTAATGATATACTAAAGCTCACAAGCTATGATCTTTTAAATCACTTAACAAGGCCAATCTCAGATAGAAATTGTTATTTAAGTGTTGCAGGTGTTTCAATTAGAGACTGGCTGGAAGAAAACCCTTCTCTAATGTGATCTGATTCTACAGTTTGCTTATCTCATGGGTTGTAATTATTATCTCCCTTTGAATGATAACATTTGGCACTAGGTGGCACCACAGAACAATGGAGGCAACTTAAAGGCAAATGCAGTTCTTGTCAAAGCAGTTAGGGGGAGTAACTGTCAAGATTAAATCCCATGTTGTTGAATTCTCATTGCTTGCCAACCTGTTTATTGTTGGAACATGACACAGGAATTTACTGAGAGAGATTCTTGCTCTTCTTGGGCTAATATAGTTTCTTTTTATCTCTGTTTTGTTCAACTGAGATAATACATGTTGTTGAATTCTAAAAGAAATATTTAAAGTACAAATGAATGCTATGTATGGTGGCTGAATACCTTGACGAAGGGTCCTGTATAACTAGTGGAATTCTTCAAGAAAGCTGTTCCAATCACTACAATTTGGAATATTTTGTCACCTCCAATGTTTGAGCCCATACAAACATGGGTGAAGAAATATTGTGTTCAGTCATTCAGCCAGCAGAAACATATCAACACAATTTTATTTTGTTTTAGGGTTTGTCAATTTACAAATTTATATTTGATACAAACTCCTTTAAAAAAATCATCATTATCTTGCAGCATTATTTCAATATCTACATTTTATTTCAACAATTGCCAGTTTTCACATTTTTGCACCTTTTTTAAAAGGGTTATCTTCAGCCTGACTTTCTGTTATAAGAAGCTGCCAATTGTGCCAAAGCGAAGAAGTTCAAATTTCCCCATCTTATCAAACTATACCAACACTCCATGTGTGGCATATTTCCAAGGTTATACCTGTAAAAGAATTAGTTGATCAGGAAAATAGTGAAGAGCCAGATTGACTTACTGCCTGATCAGGATCTGTATTATTTTCTGCACCATGTTCCTATCTGTATGTTTAACAAGATGTATACATACATCTAGTACTTATATGGTTTATTTTCCAAACTGAGCAGGTTAAGATTCAACACCTGTATTTTGACTCATTAACAACAGATCACCATTAAAATGTCTTAAATGCATTGACTTGTATGTGTCAAATTGTATAATCTGATTCTGGAACTTTAGTCAAGTTATGCGAAACATTGCCATTACTTATGTCCAACATTTGTGGTTGTTTTTTTTATTCTAATCAATTACACTGTCCTATGCTATTTAATAGCATCCAACATTGATTACATAAACATCATACTTAAGGAAGTGGTCCAAATTGGTTAAAATAATTGTACAGGTAATATTAAGTATAACTGTTCTTATTCCAAAACATTTCTACCAATTATAATAAGCTGAACATCGCCCATACAACCATTAATGTGCTGGGTGGAAGTAACAAAAAACAAACTGAAAAACAAACCCCATTTAACCAAATGTCCTACTTGTGGTTGTGTTTATATTTGTTCTAGGCTGACTCATGAATCAATAGCGATGGCTATTAGATTTACGTCACAATCTTTCTTCATCCATCAAAATGGTGCCGGCAGTTTTTGCTATCCAATATTTCAACCCACGCCCTGCTCTACTAGTTTGCACTTTATACATGCACAATAGAACATCAGCAGTGACTCCAGGGAAGTAATATCTTAAATGCAAAACAAGAACTGTAACTTTAAAGCAGTCAGAACATGTAATATCTGTGAATGTTTATGGAAGAAGTATTGATTTAAAATTCATTTTATAAAGAAATTAGGTATCTTATAGGATAATCATAATATTAAATGCTTAAAGGCATTTGAATGTTAACTGAATAAAATAATCAATGGTTTATTTATCTACAATAACAATGTTTACTAGAAGAGTAATATACTTCACCGTTTAATGATACTACATGACAAAACATTTAACACATTTACCAACTTACCACCTAATGTAGTAAAATTCATATTTTCATGACAAAACTATAAACCAACAATGAGGAACAGAAACTATTTACATAACTGTAACAACAACTATATTCAAAAACAACAAAGAACATTATATAGAACTGTTTACTTGTGCATATATACACCTTTTTGTTAATCAAAGGCTTAAATACACCCTACCAAAATATGTTATCAAATATGTTTTACTTTGTTATCTAATAAACAAACAATTTTCTCCTTCAAAGAAAAGGGAGGCAGATAGAAACACTTCACAAGTAATAACCAACAGTATTGGGTGAACCTCAGGAAAAGCACTAACACTATCAACAAAGTAAACATTCTATTTAGCAAATATAATTCTTCAAGTCAATGACTTTCTTTCTTATCTATGGAATCATAATAAAACAGATTGCACAAACACCTGTGCACAGGCATGTGCTAGGGCTCAATACCAGAGAGTTAAACGCAACTTGGTGTGGCAATATTATATACTGCACATAAACACTATTAATAATGAATTAACAAGGCTATAAGCCAAATTGGCAAATTACATAGATTCAGATAGATTTACATAGATTCAGATAGATTTACATAGATTCAGATCAGCAGAACTGTCCGATCAGGATCTTGGTAAACCATATTTGTTGCTATGTCTCTATGTATTGTTTCCTATGCCTTAGCTAACAACTTGAACACTTAAAATTTAGTATGGGCTATAAATAAATGTAGTATGCTGAGGCTAATATTGTCTCATCGAGATGATTCTAATGAGTGTAAGAGAGAAAAAATAAAGGTTTTGAAAATAAAATATTTCACAAGAAATACATTTTTAAAATCCCCTTAACCTTTGTTTAGTTTCAATATACTGTGGTCAGTAGAGAGACATCCAACTATTTTGGCAGAGGACCCCAGACAGATATCAGTTAGCACCACTAGTGCACTGCAGGTCTGAGCTAAATGACCTTTCTACATAAACTATTTCACCGGGACTCAGGGTCTTTTTAACTTCTGCAGTGAAAGACAGCAGTCAGGGGTGTTATAAGACCATGACCCTACCACTTGACCACAACCAGATTTTGCCTTTAACTTTTTCTCTGTCTGTAAAAATAGCTGTAAGACATGCTTATCTCGTTAAATTGTTACATTTGTTCATATAACACATTTATTGGCTAACATATTTATGTAAAGGTTACAAGTACATGTATTAAGTGCAGATCCTAATGGACAAAGGTGTGAATTTAAACTTATTGTTAAATATTAAAACTGATTTATTTGTACTTAGAAGGCAGTGTTCAATACAAAAGTGGTAATATTTCTTAAAAAAGATAATTAACATTCTTTTTAATGTTTTAGAAGTGTAATGTGTATGTCTGCCCTAGGTTTACAAAATGCTGTCATTATTTAAACATCATTCATGCAATGCATAAGTAGAAGGCAGTGAACAATTAATTGAAAATGCATAAAATATGGTATAGGTTTTATTCATATGCACTTTTTACAACATTAACAATAGTTTAAAAATATATGTTTTAAAAAATATTCCTAAATTTAGCACTCAAGCAAAGCAATATTTCAAACCAGATTTTTTTTTATAAAGATTTAACTGAGGCTATTTACAAATGGGAAATCAATCAATATCCGACCAAGGCAATTAAATAAAAAAAAAAAGTACAGAAGGGGAGCGATGTTATCTTTACATTGACATTCAGACTAATAAAATTGATCACACTTTGCAACCACATGATAAAACACTCTGAGATGGCCACAGCTTGACAGAAATAATTACACAAATAATTACATAAACTTCAGGAACAATTTTCTTCCCAAAAGCTGTAGCCAAATAAAGGAAGCAACGTTAAGGGTGTCTGGCTAGACAGAGAAAGACGCAGCAGGAACCTAAAAGCTTGGAGACATAGGTCTCAGTGGAAATCAAAATAAATAAAAACCTAGAATAGATACTGCACAGTGTGCCTCTTTACATATCTGTGTGCTTTATTTCAGATCCATTTGGCTCACTTATTTTCTTCTGCATCAATCAGAGAAGCAGTCTAACTGTTTTAAGGAAAAGAATGAAAATAGTTGGAGTAACTTAAGAGACTGTCAATGAATTTAAGAAGAACTTACTTTGGTTCATGGTTTGTCCAAGCCTGACCATATACACCATAGGAAACTGTGTACATTTGAAACAAGTAGTGTACTGCATTAATGTTAAAGAATGACTTAAATGAAACTTAATTACATCATGATATCATGTGGCCTACAAATATCAGAATTACACTAAAAAAGTAAGAAAGAAAAAGTAAGAAAAATTGGAGGTCTATATACAGTACTTTTTACATTATTTCTGAAAGTTGAAGGTTCTAACCATTGACATCCATAATTTTTGGTCCATTTCTTCTTATGCAAAACTTGGACTGGTCTCTACTTAACTTAATCTGGTATGACCATCTTTAAAAAAAAAAAAACAAAAAAAAAACAAGAAAAAAGCTATTATCTACAACCCAGTTTACAGAACTATGGGGCAATGTGCAGGACTGACAATAATTGCTCTTGGGACCCAGAAGTGTGCTTAAAGTACTGGTGTTACATCACCAAACCAATTATCCAGGGTGATGAAAACAAAGTCAGAAATCTTTAACCATGGACTAAGGCAGATCCCCCAAAATCCTCCCAAACTGATTGGCACTTATTGATCAATCGGCACCAAATAGAAAATACAGTAGTTTGAGGCCAAAGTCCTCACTGTTTATTATTGCCTATTTTCATAAGTGATGAGCAAGTATTTCAAAACCAAAGTCTGCACTGTTTATTGTTGTCTATTCACATAAGTAATGATCTAGTATTTCAAAGCCAAAGTCTGCACTGTTTATTGTTTTCTATTAACATAAGTGATGATCAAGAATTTCAAAGCCAAAGTCCTAAAAGTTTAATGCTGTATATTTGCATGACATTATCCAGCATTTTTAAACCAAAGTGCTAAATGTTAATTGACACTAAATGAGTGCAGCAACAAACATAAAACTTAACTACAAGGACCATAAAATGGCAAAAATAAATTTAGTGAACTCATTATATGCCGAAAAGGGAATGTCATTCCAAGAGTCTGCTCCAAGTATTAGTATTGAAAGAAATAAGGAATTCAGGAAACACAACAAAAAGGGACAAGGAAATTACTGAATGTTGATAAATGAGGCATCAACTTTAATGTTACAGAATGTTGGGGTAATTAAAAGGTTCATTAAAATTAATTTATTGTCTCTGCAAACTAGGATATTAAAAATGGACATCTTTTTTTTAAACTATACACATTGTAAAAAAGCTACAGTGTAAAATTGCTAAATAAAATTACAAACTGTCAAAGTGCATCTTGCAAAATGAAGTACAGACATGGATTAATTGGTCTATGTTGACATGACAGCTCAATTATAACAAGATATAAAATCAGAGTGCCTAGCTGACTGTTAGTTTTTAAAAAGACCTGAATAATTGTTAACATAATGTTTATAAGGAAATTTACAAAAATCATTTGGATAATCACAGTGTTAACCTAATCTTTTTTTGACCTGGAGCAAATAATCATTATAAGAAAATAAAATGAAAATAAGTCACAACAATACAAATGTGCAGTTACCAGACAAGGTAACACCCTAACGAAATCAAATTAAAGTTTTTTAACAAATAAATCCATAACACTGCAAAACGCCTACAGTCATACTGACTAAGGATGCAAACAAAAGATAAAGCAATCTGTCTACAGATGTTCTGAGGTCTTTTACTCATAGAAGCCTCAGCAGCACATGTCTGCAGTCATATAAAGAGATTGGAATGCCATTCTAGAAATGGTTCTGCAGTTTGTCTTGCTCTATAGAACACATTGACAAGCCTTCTGGCAATCTGAATAGGTGAGGCAAAGAAAAGATAAAAATAAATTCAAAAAGAAATATTTCTGAATCTCCTAGAAAGTAAAAGATGCAAGGCCGAGAAGAGATATGAACTGAAAACTGCACAGAAAAAAGGGGGGAAACACAATTATGGTGTCTGGAGAAAGAAATGACAACATACAGGCAAAATAACCACTTGTCAAAATTCGTTGCCAAAATTGTCTTAAAGATGCCAATATTGGGAATTATATGCTTGTTATTGGATAGGATGATTACTACTGCTGGTTGACTGTATAAAGCAAAGTAAGTGCTGACTGCCGTACAAACAAGGTAGCTGCTGCTTTAAGTCTGTTGCTGTAATGGTGTTCATGAATCAAGCTTTAAACAAATACAATAACATAATGACTTTGTTCTTCATAGAGCAGCTGCAAAAGGCGTAATGCAGAAATAAGGCTCAAGAAACATTTAGTTTGCAAACCTCCTGCATACTTCTAAACCTAATCATATTTGTTTCTTATTGTTTCATACTAATATTAGATTGTTTATTACTGCATGCTTGAAAAATTACAGCAATGGGTGCAACAAAGATGCATTAGACTATATATATAACAAGATACTAAAGTATTCTATTACTGACCTCATATTATAGTGACCTGACTTGACATTAAAGTTCACATGTCACTTTATAAAATTCCGGGACTTAAAAAAAAGTTTCATTTTTAAAAATACTTTATTTAAGTGGAACGTATTCTTTAATCTTATGATCTAGTTCTAATGAACTGCTATTTTGATATGTCAATGACTATCTAAATACTAGAACATTTAAGCAAGTTTAGAGTTTAAGCAAAAATAATGTACAGATGTTTTAAGTATGCAATTCCTTTTAAGGTATTTTTAATCAATTCTTCTTACAGTTAACAGCACTTTGGAAAACAAACCCTGTCAATTTACATTTAGTTTCTCTTCTAATTAGAATTTCAGTTAGAACAGTTCAATTCATAAATATCTCCCATAAACAATGGACATAACATTTAAGTGCTTATTAAGTTCCCCCTCATTGGCTCAATCAATTAAAACTGTACAAAATGCCATAAAGGAACCAACTAATGCAGGGTTAATTATATATTGAGGTAGTGTGGGTAGTAATTAAATAAGACCGAAATAAGGGATCCTCACTAAATCTGCTGATTCAGCATATATTTTCAAGATGATGAGAGAGAACAAAACTATTGTGTTGGTAATTATCTTACAATTACATGTGTACATGAAATTAAGGACTAACTTATTGCATTCACTTTCTAAAATAGAAAAACAAAATATTGATCAGCTAAAAAGAAACACTCAAAACACTGAAAAAATGTTTAAATGTTTCACTATTGATTTTGTTTAATGGATTTGTTTTTGTGTGTTAATGAAAGGCCTTGTTATTAAATTTAACAATTAATTGTAATTTGGGGTGAATTTAAAAGAAAGATACTTATAACTTCAACGATTAAATTAAAAATACTTCCACAGAAAACTAAGCATACAAGTGAACTTTTTCTGAGGCCAAAATAAGAGAATTTCACTTGCAAAGTGGGAGATTTGTTATTTTAATATAAACAAAGAAGAAAGTTATCTGTTTAAGTAGGGATATTTCTAAAATGTGTAAAACAACCCACATTTTCAAATAATTTTGAACCTTAAAAGTGGAAGTCTCCCTCCAAAAGTTGGAGAGTTCACATGTATGACTAAGATATATCATACATGTACATGAAAGTGTCTCCATGGTTAAGAAAGTTTAGGTAAATTTGCATTTTGACTAAATTACAGACAATATTTTTAATCGATTCAGATATAAACCACACCTTGTCTGCATATAAATTAAAAGCCTGATTTTTTGACAACTTTATAGGAAAAACTATTCATAATTTATTTGAAATCACCTGCTATCCTTGGCAGACAGGACACAGTAAAGTCATTTTAACTGGTATCATACTACATACACACATTCATATTTTTTTTCTACTTACAAGTGCATAGAAAGGAAATTATATGCATTGCTTGACAATCATAAACAGATAGTGTAAATCCTGATCTGACAGCTCTCAGCAGAAAAAAAAACCCAGTGACTCTGTATCCAAGATACAGTATGCATTCATAAACTATACTCCCAAAAACAAAACAAAAACAACAACAGCAAATTAGTTATGAAATATTTGTGTGAAGGCAGCCTGCATAATTTTGGCTTTTTATTGGTCTGATTGGAATAATTTGGTGTAACATCAAGCCAAGCATACTATCCTGTGGTGACTAAAAGTTTAATGCTCATTTGTAAACTGACATCTATCCACTAAAGTTCAAGGTCATAATGGTAAACTATTCCTGCTTACCCGTCTAATGACCTGAACAACCCCCATAATTTTTATTGTTTTATCTTGGCACATCAACACCCATTATAAACATATAAATTATCTACCTACATTCTCGTAAGTCAGTCTCACACAGGTGTACACACAGGTGTACTGGGGGACAAGATTGAAATACTTTTTGAAGAGTTTAGGGACAATCTTGTAGTCATTGCTCCATTTGATAGTACCAGTAAAAGTTGTAACTTTCATAATCCTTAAAAAGTGTAATACATGTACATGTAGATGTTGTTGGACAGAGTTGTCCAATCTAGATATGTGATATTCAAGTAATAAATGTGCTGATCAGTGGCCATGGTGATTTAGACCTGCATATTTCCTACTCCTTGCTTGACAGTTACCCCAAAGATATGGCTGACTTTTTGTCATCTTTAAATTTACAATGTACTGTTTACAAGTCCATTTAAATGTTAAAATTGATGAAGACCTATATATACCGGCTAATTGTATAGATCCTAAATAGTGAAGATCCAGATCAGACAACTCCCAGTGGAATGCAGCTGATCTGGATCATTGCTCATTGCCAATCCCTGATCAATGTGTGCTTAGAATACTTATAGCATATAATGCTTTAACTAACATGTACTATGACTTTAAAAACAAAAATATTAAGTCACTTTTGCTATTTAAGCATACTAAAGATTTTCATAATGCTTCAATAAATGTGATGACTGTTACATAAGAAATACATGTTGTGTCCTCTGAGGTTGTCAACCATCTTGCAGCTAGGACTGCCAGAGTTTCCTTGCAGAAATGTCACAAGTATAATAAATGACATCTAAAACTGTGACTTTATTGATGCATAGTCCTACGAAAGTTGTCTGCAGAGAATAAATTGTACATGCATGAGAAGTATACAAAAAGTAATTGCAATCCTCAAGTTGCATTTTAAGGAAAGTACAGTATTTAATGAAGTATCACATATATAATTTTTTATATAAGACATGAGTAGCATTATACTATTAACATTTTCACAGCTGTTATTCACACAACATTCATGATTACCATAATCATCATCATCATCATCATCATCACTACTATGACTATATAATCATCAGCACCATTTTCATCATCCCTATTATCATCACACTTGCTCTGCACAGCTCTGCTATGTTCAGCCTATCAAAAACAAATCTTAAAAATTCTACCTTGATACCTATAGCAAGCCAAGGATCAAGTATGGAAGTGGATTCCATTATGGATGGCATGAGAGAAGATGAGAAGGATGGTAGGGAGGTAGAATTCTGATCCTTATCTTCATGACAAACTCAGCGAAACCAGGGAAGTATGACTCTTCTGATTATATCAGAAAATATTAACACACATCCTATCTTCCTATTTCTATCGCTTATCTTTTATATATAACCTTTAAAACAGCACATCCCAGCTGAGAGATTTAGGATCTGAACATTAGCATGGAAGCAAACGATTCTGGCTAAACTATTCTATATAAAACAATTTGAATGAAGGATTTATGTAATTATGGCATTAGCTGTTTTTTATCAGGGCTACCCTATCAGAAGCAACAGTATACAGCTGCTGGAATATGAAATCCCCAGCAAGGTTTTGTCTCTGCTGTAAGAATCACACAGGGGGGTAAAAAAGAATAGAATGCTGATGCAAATTTACTGGAAGCCCTCCTAGAAAAATACACAAGATTTCAACAAGTCATTACCACAAAGAGATTTTCTAAAATATTCAACAAATTGTTTCTTGATAGGAACCTAGGTTTATAAAGAGGTCAAGACATTTATTAGTTTTTTTTTAAAATCTCTTCAAAATTGACCTGAATGTTTTTCTCAAAGACAAAAATGCAAATGCGTTATAATGTTTATTCTGCACTTTCACACTGTAGCATATCTGTCAATGCCCTCCCTCAAAAAAAACGATGACTCATGCTTGCTTTAATACTGGGACTTTTCTTCAATCCTCGGCAGGAACAAAATCAATAATCGCAGGAGCAGCGGAAAGAGTGAAAACAAAATTTAAAATAAGATGAAAAAAAATAAGATTTAACAAATACTGAGTTAGCTGTAATAGTTATGTAAAACTATTCAAAACAAAGCAATATCATCTTTTTAACATAACTATCACGAATATGTCTACTAAATTTGAAGTAGGCACACAGGTAACCAGTCAAAGGGGCACTATAAATTTAAAAACTGCAAACTGATCCAAATCAGAAACTAGGCCACTTACATATACAAACATTTGGAATGTTGTCAACCAATTCCAATGAATACAATCAACAAGAGACATAGGGTTAGGGTTAAAGGTGGTACCTAACAGTTTGGACCAAATATTTGCTTGTCAAATAACCAAACAATAGCAAAACAATGTGTGAATAGCAAAGCAAAAATCCCCACTCATCATTGCAAACAGGTATTTCCTATCGGAGCCACACTGAAGAGAAAGATTTTTAAAACTTAGAAAACCATGTGACAGTTTACTTTTGAGAACATGTTACATTGTCATTCGGGTAGTCATTATATCTATTTTTAGCAGAGAACACTATCATTCTTATTTATAGATTTGAAAAAAAAATTAACATATAGATTGATTTTGTCACAATTTGTTCAGTCTATCAATATATATATAAATATATATATATATATATATTGTGTTGAAAATCATCGTTAATTAGCATTAAGTTTGAGTTATAATATGCCTAATTTTCCCAAATCAGAGGAAACATGGTGATACATCCATGTGATACATGTACAGGCAAACTGTTGGATACCACCTTTAATACAGTGAGTGACCCATCTCTTAAAACATGTTCATATGCTACATCTGTTAACAGCTCCTCTTAAATCTTACGGTATTTGTATGCTAACAATTACATGCACAATTACATGTTTATGTAACGATAAACCAAATTTAAAATTGACTTGGACGCAGAAAGTACAGGTCCTGATCAGACAGCTCTCAGTCCGAGGTGACTGACCTAGAGCTATATGACTGGCAAAAGCCTGATCAAATCATGCTGAGCATGTAATCAGTGGATCATCTTCAATCATCATATTCATTCATTATAAATAAACCATAATATAATATATGGCATCACTATATAAATAGGTAGATGATGATGATAGTGATGATGAACCCCCCAGCAATAATAACTGCCAATCTACCACTGTCTTGTAGTAATTAAAATAGCCAAGGTGATTGACAATAATTTGCTCAATGTCACCTTCGCATGCCTGAAGACATTAAACTATCAAAATTGTGTGTAATTACGTGTAACAGAAGCAATTAAATATCAATTAATGCTGCATTTGTAATTAATCTAAAAATAATCTGCATTGGCGGAGTGCAACTCCTGACAACTGGCAATGATTTACTGTTAATAACATGCAAATGTATGACTCCTTTTTTGTTTCTGTTTTATATCTTAAGTAGCAATCAAGCATAGTTGAACCCAAAATACAAACTGTATCTGAGTATAAACTAGTTTGTTTTTGTCCCAGGCAGTCTGTAATTAGGCTTCAAGTGAATTATGAAATAAGGCGATGCTGTTTGAATCAGATATTGTTTTTTTTGCTGAGTCGGAAAAAGTCAGACAACACATTTCTGGTCTCTAGTGTTAAAACATATATTTATATAATTGAAAAGATAAACTGTGTTTATATAAAATGCTCCATATGTATTATTAATATCAGACTGGCAAAATGCATATTATAAATATATATAGAAAAAACACTTCTATTAGACTCAGTTCAGTTTTCTTAGAAATACAATCATGTACATTTAGAAAAATTAACAAGCAAAAATGTACTCCTACAAAGACATGGAAAAATATAAAAAAAAACAGCGCATACCTGCCATTGATCAGACACATCCCACTCCATATCTTTATTTTATTTCTTCTTTCTATCCACAATGGGGATACAGAATACACAAGAATGACAATTTGAACACATTGTTTGAGCAATAAAGCCTTTTGCAAAGTTAAACACCACTGAACTGTTTACTGAGCCATAAAGATGTTCTGCACAATCAAACTTTTTATGCCAAGTGAAGTATGCCAAGTTCAAGCACAAAGTCCTTGTGCCACTCAAACTGTAGTATACTGAGTCTGAACCTATAACATCTCTACAGGAACAAGATGCAACCAAGCAGTGCAAAGATGTGATTTAAATTTAATGTAACCGTGTGAACTAATTAATTGCTTGTTAATGAACAGGTGCTCAACCTACACCTGCTAACGAGACATCTCTTCCTCCTCCACCACTTGCTGTCAAAGAATTGTCTTGATATCTTGCTGCTACATGATGCATGTCAATGTTTTTTGTTTCTTCATTTTTTCTACAGCATGGTTATCTTGCATTTCCATTCACTGCTCTGTTTTGAATTTTAACTATTTTTATGTCTTGTTTAAACACAATGCTTGTCAATGTTTTTTTGTCTTTAGCACATTTTTTCTTTCTTTTTGGGTCCCCTTCACTGCCCTACCACAAACATACTATCTCACATGTGTTAAATGTTTTTTTGCTGTGCCCTAGAACTCATAAAGCACCCCTTCTCACTGTTGTGTGGTATGTTGTGTTTACATCACTGAAACAATCTCACTCTTCTCAGCATCCTATATGTCAGTAAACATCATTTCCTTTTTATAATACAAACAACAGATGTATTTGTTATGTAAAAGAAAATACCCATTTTTTCATTTGTACTTAGCTAAATACTAAGACCTTATTAATGTTGTAGAGAACATGCTTTAAATTCACACTTTCTGAATTAATTAATCCAATTTTGTATGTCTTATTTTTACTGGGTAGAAATCCTCATTTATCCACCCAAAACTGCCACCAGAATAAAAAGCATAAGCCTTTCATTTATTGAAGCCAGATTTCTCTCCAAAGAATAATAAGAACCAAAGCCTTGATATGAATTATAAGAACACAATTCCATGCAGACAGAAAAATATATTAAGTCCTCCAGGAATACCAAATCTTGTCATAAAAGCCCTGGCATCATAAAATAATCTGACTGTTGGTATCAGGTAGGAATGAAAGTGCAGTTGACTCTTCAAACATTGAGATATGTTTGGTATCACACTGAAGTATTAAGAGTATTTTTCTTCAATAATTGTTGTTGCTTTCCAATAAATCTACTTCTTTTCCTTTTTCCTTTAAAAAGGGAAGTCAATAGTTAAATAGTGCCAACACAGCCATAATACACATATTGTCCTGAAAGCTGTCAAATGATCTTAGAACTACATTCACCTCACGCCTTTTTTCAGATTTCCATTCTTATGTAGACAACAAAAAATTTATTCATTGCACATAATCCATAGCAAAGTCAAATCTTCACAAATGCTGTACAAGCAAGTTTAACAGATCAATCTGCTCTCATTGGAAAATCGGACAGGAAACAACAAAAAAGGAGCTCAGCTATTTTGCCACCAAGAGAAGAGGTGAAAAGATTTTTTTCCTGGAAGTATTGGATTATTTTGTGGAGAGTCAAGCACTTAGGTATCAAATAGGCCTTGCATCATTGGTTAGGTGGTCAGTGTATTTAGGCTATCAAATAGCTGGTGGGAGATAGAACTGGCCTCTTATCTGGGATCTGTATCTATGTCAGGAAAATGGGAGGAAGAGGAGACAGAGGGGCAGTGGGCGCTCTGATTCTGGTCAGTGTCTGATGGTTAGTTTATCGGTAATCAGCCATGACGGGTAATATTGATTAGGCTACCCTGGGTTTGTTGATTCATACTTAGGATACTTTAAGTGCTAATACACTCCACAGAAACCCATGATATAGAGTGCCCTGGCCCTACTTACAGAAACATGTCTCAATTGAGATTGTGCTGATGTTCAAAATTTTAAGTATTATATCAGTGTTTTGTGGTAAAAAATGCTATAATTAGAAATCTTCTCTACATAATGTATCTTAATGATGAACTAACACTGGGATTAAGTTTAGTATGGGGTAGAACATGGCCTCATGGTAGTCAGTGATCTGCAACTCCTCTGACTGCTTAACCTCTCACCAAGGTCTTCTAGCTAACCTGTAGTGTGCCAAAGGTTCTACCCAGAAATCTATCTCGGGTCTTTCTCCACCAAAAAACCTGGACCTGGATAATGACCATAATTAAAAAACAACAAAAAAGAATTAAAGCTTATTACACTACAAAAAATAAGACCACATGCTGTAAAAACTACAGGTAATTTAAAGATTAACTGCCTATCTGAAGACCAACTTCCTCTAAATTTCATTTTGCTTTACAACCAACTTGCTTTTAAGGTCTTCATAGGTTATTTCTTTACTTAGAACATTTTTTTAATATTCAAAAGCATCTTAATTAGAGATTTATTTGATGGAAAGACAGTTTTAAATGCCATCTTTCTAGTATGACCAGCTTAAAATGTACAAACCAATTTTCTATTAAGGCCAAGTTGCTTTTAAGGCCATCTCACAAGAAAGACCAACCAGTATAAAATACCAATTTGTAATTAAGACCACACATTCTAGCCATTAGGCTTCTGGTAGTCTTCCCATCAGATCTCTGTTACAGAGCCAAGGGACTCGTTGAACAGTGGACCAGCCAACTAAGCATTGATTTCCTAAAGATGTTCTTTGAAAATGTTGTGTGCCATGGGATTGGAACTCTGTGGCTTACAATGGAAAACCACTAACAGGAGACAGAGAAACTGGCTTTCAAATTATTTCATATTTGCTCATTTAAGGATCGCTAATAAGATCAATTTCTAAACATAAAATATGTTGGTGGTGATGATAATGATGCTGATACCCATGAGAGTGGTGATGGTAATGGTGATTATGATCAACATCATCATCATCAGGATGATAATGAAACTCTGTACTTATAAAAAAAAACGGATCATATCACTAACAGTATTAATGAATGGCGCTACAAAAAAATGTTCCTCATTGAAACCAACCTGTAAAGCTCAAAAGCTCTTTGTCGGCATTTTTTGTATGCACTGCACTAAAGCTGTAATTACAGAGTAACAGCATTACAGTGAAATAAAGCCAGAGTAACACAAATTCAAATGTTAATATGAATTGGTGTTAAACAGTGGCAACACTTACACTCTCATAGTAAACTTTTTGTAAGTGGGTCAAGAATTGTTTATTGTTTAGTTTTTGTGTGTTTTTGTTACATTACATCTACACAACCATGGTGATATTGGCAACATCCACTGCTAATTATTTGGAGAAGGAAGATCTCCGACTAAAGGGTAGAATCAGTGACACACTGCAGGTTAGCTGGAAAACCTCCCCACATGAAAGTTCTCAAACCAACTGGGACTCAAACTCATGCGACAAGGGGCTGAGGAGTCAGCAACTCTAATAGCTCGGCCATGGGTACCCATCTTAGTCTTTTAGTCCCTAACTACTAGATAATGACCACTTCACTGAAAGTAGAGTTTAAAAGTATTATGGGCTCATAAGACATGAAAAATAAGTGTGGCATTTTCTCTCCACCAGTTTTAGCATCTCAAAATAAGACTACATGATTAGGCTATGCCTTCGACCTTCCATTTCAAAATCAGTGAGTACCAAAGTGCTTGTGGTGCTTGCATCACAATGTTTTGCACCATTCAGCAATGCTGCCAGGCTTTATGGCTGTTGTATTTCAGAAGAAAATCATCCTTCAAATCACTTCAAGATCTTGAACATCCAGTCTGCAGGTATTTCACACAGTTTGGTATAAAGACCAATGAGATTCTATAATCACATAGATAAAACGACCCATGTTCAGATAACTATTAGCCTGCAAAGCAAGAATTTATCAGGCACACAAAAATACTGTAAATCTAAATCAGCTTCCCTCTGGGAGCTGTCTGATCAGTATCCGCACGTTTTTGCCTCTGGGTGTTTGATAATATTTCAAGGCACTTTTGCATGCTGATTTAAAAAGATGACTTAGAATAAGTAACTGGCTTATAACCCAAATGTCGCATGATAAGAGGAAATATAATCCAGAGCTGTGTTGGATGTTAGAAGCACCCCTATGGACAAAGAATGTAGAGAAGTGGGCTTTCAATGCATCACAGATATACATGCATAATGCCTTCTTTTTTATTTTTTGTCTTCAATCTATAAAAATATTTCACAGCTCAGCAATGTTTAAGGGCAAGTTTACATTTACAACAAGAGACTAACAGTTTAAACATAAATTTACATATAATTTAACCATTTTTTTCATCTATGTAATTTGGTTTCCTTAATTTGTTTCAAAGAGATTTTGAACCAAGACCTACCTATAAAATTCATCTCAATTTTGAACACTCGTTTGTCTCAGCTGGACCTACGAATCATCAGACACAGAAATCATGAATTCTAATGTTACAAAATCAACCTTAAACAATAAGGATCATTTCAAAACACCAATTTAATATTGCCTTATTAAGACTAAATAACAAACCCTTTGAATTTAAAACAGAAACAAAACATTCAATTATTCAATGTTAAAAAGTATTTAAAACATCACTTTTGACTTTTGAACACATCTTTTATTCCATCTAAAAAGGTTAAAACCTGTTATAAAGCATAAAAAGCAGCAGGGGAGATAATCATAAATCAGACATGCATACATTTATAACTTTACAAGTGCACTTTAAGATATTAAAGATTTCAAAAAGCCTTAATATTGATAAGCCCTTAAGATAATGCATAAGCAGAGAGGAATTAAGACTATTAATCGACAATACTGTTTTAATAGCTTGGCATACATTTACGGTTGTCAAGATATTTTGAAAGGATTATTACCGGAGGAGGAAATATTTCTGCAGATATATCATAGGATTCCTCTGATTTCTCCCTGATACGGCCACTAACTTACAGAGCTCTAACACATAGCCTGAAGTTTAACATTCCCGATTAAATTTTACTCGACATCTGCTAAGCTAATATTGATCAAGGCTAGGTATATAGTGTAGATTGAGATCAGCATGTTGCTGTCAACTGTCTGGTCATGATTTGCACTATTTTCTGCTCAAAGATAATTCTCAAGCAATTTTTATTGTTATAATTGCATGTTCTTGTTAGCAAATAACTTGTTAACAAATAACTTAGAATATATTGTATTAACAAATAAAGTAGACCAAGCATTTAAACTCCACCCCTTGCAAGTGAACATCCCCAACAGGTATAATGACAGATGTTTTGGCATTTCTTTGAGAGGAAGAAATATATAAACAATCTACAAAACCAGGCATTATACAGCTTTACAAATATTCACTTGGCATCCAATGTTTTCATTGAATGTTTTGTTTAGTGATAGTGACAAACACTCTGATAGCAGAAACAGAACAAAATAAACATAAAGATGCTATGAAAGTCTTAGAAGTACCAATGCAGAGGGTGTAACTACAGGACTGTCCTTTTAAATAACAACAATATATCTGTATATTATCTGAACACTTTCTATCATTGGTTTAATCTTTCTCTGTGTGTTGGTGTGTGTGGTTTGTGTTTCAGACTAAATACAGATTAAAACATGTTCTGTTGTAAGAAGAATGTCAATGAACACACAAAAAATTTTACTTAATATTACTAGCTGGCACTTCTTCTATTCACCAACTAAACCAGATTACTATAAAGCCTTAGACACTTTTCCCTTTGTAATCAACACCAAAACTACCAGGGAATAAGTCTATTTACTTCATTTCCTGTGCATCAATGTTAAGCATGGGCATTCTGTTCCAAGCTGGACAATCTTTAATCAAGAGTTCCATGGTCAACTAAGGGTTATACGGTACTCATAGAGGATATTTAACATTCAAAGAAAAGGCAACATGGACAAAAGAAAGTAGAAGCGCAAATTATGTTTAACAATAAAACAGTTACAAATAAAAGACAACGGAAGGAGGTTCAACATAATATTAGTCAAATATAAGTGTTCAAAATCCACTTATGTTGCCTTGTATGTCTGGCAGTATAATAATCTCTTACATATCCCTTTAACCTCTACTGCTTTGTTTGTAAGTAATCCCTACTTACTGGCATGCTAAAGTAACTATACATATTGATAGACTTAGCAGAAAATGGTGTTGGATGACCTAGATTGACACTATTTGCTTAAGTCTGATCAATTTATGCTTAGCAGGCTAAGAATTAAAGCAATACAACTATCACACTAGAAGCATTAATAAAATATTTCAGCCTGACAGCATCATTCTGTTTTGTTGCCATAGTTTCGAACTCCAATATTTTCGACTGATCGGTCATCCCGCAGATGATAAGGAATTGATAGACGCTGACATTGCCATCTATTATACAGTCACTGGCAGCTTTAATTTCTGGTATTTCTTGGAAAGCTTCCAGATTAAATGAAGACACAAATCTATGGTGCCTCCTTCTTTATATTCCCAGATATACAAATATCATCAGCCTAGTTTTATGGGGTTTGCTATCTTGTTTATGAAAGATCATCAGTATGGTGTGGGGTTTTATTGTTGTTTTATGAGGAGATGACAGGGTATGGACGATAGCGAGTCAAGAACAGTTTCTCGGTTATCAGTCATGTTTGTTTTCTTACCCAATTATTTCTAAAATAAAATAGTGTTGCCTTTATAAAGAAAGTATGACAGTATGGAAGCAAAGTGTCTCTTTTCTCTTGTCATTTACATTCATCCCATAGATAAATAGGGCTGTAACCACTACAGAAGTATGCAATGAATGTGAGAGATCATAAAACGTCAGAAACATGTACCTAGCTAAACAGAAAGCTATAGAAGATGATACTTCAATTCAGACATCACTAATGTAACTTACTTCTTCTAGACCAAAATGTTACTTATGACACCATCATCTTTGACCAGTAACAATTATGTCAAGTTTATCAAAGCAACTACAATTTATTTTCAAAACTAGACAGGAATATTGTGTTGTAAAAATACTTTTAAATTGCTGATGCCACAATAAAACACACCAAATGCAGACTGTGTCCCTACCTTTCTACCAGCCCTCTCATGATGATCAATGCTTACAACTTGATGCATGGGTTACAAAATTTCCTGGTAATAATTTTGGCAGCAAAGAGCCCTGATCCCAATCACCCAGATCCCATTGGGAACTGACCAATCTGGATCTACAATTTTTGCCAAAGCAAGCTTAGCATGATAAGAGTTTATACATCACCATTCAGGTAAAACTGGGGGCTCATCCTGAGTACATCTGCCTTATCATCACCATTTCCTCTGTTTTACACCCTTATCTTACCTACTGTTGGGTTACTATGACAACAGTGAAGAGGTATATTTTCTGTATAAAATGTAAAATCTGCATGAAGCATCATAAAACTTTAACATTTTGCTAGCGAACAAGTTTTTTTCCATACATGATTTTAAGAATCTTGTATATCAAGGAGAGATAACCAGGAAGTGATTCATTCACATTTGTTATGTTTATTAAAGGAAAAACAGTTAAGAATAAATCAAATACATCAACACATCTTCCTGATAGATCTTGAATGGAATAGTAAACCTATTTAACTTCTACACATGTTTGTTTTCCCCGTCTTACTAATCAAAGTATTGAAGAGCCCTGTTTGGGCAGTGTAAGTATTACCCTGTAAGCAATTATCGTAGGCAAATAACGGTCACTCTATTTTTTTTTCGGTGTGCAATGCACTAGGGAATAGACAATTCTTCTGCTTCAAAACAACCACCTTTTCTAAATATAAATTATACATTGGGACAAAAACTACATCAAAGAAACTAACATCTTCTTATATAAATTACTATATTAAACATATAACTTTCCATATAATTGTATTTATTTTGATTGCAAACCTAGTATAGAGCCACAAAAGGCTGTGAGGCCTCGCACAGCAAATAGCAAATAGTATATAATCCATAGCTATTGGAACATTCATTCTAATTAGTAATAACATTTTTCTTCTTCCATTAATCACTGAGTGATATTCAAACACAACCTTATTTATGTATATCTGCATTACATAATATAAACACTTAAACATCTAAATGAACAAATGTTGCAAGTACACTAAAAAGTAACCAATTATATAAAAATCAAGGGAAAGCAATCCTTTGTCCAATATATCTTGAATTGCAAAGTTATCTCCCTTTCTGACTTTACCAGCTCAATATGTTTTTATCTTTGTGTTATCCTATATTACTGCTTTTCTGCTTATGTCTCAATATTTTTAAACACACCTTTAAACACATGCTCATTAATCAATACTCAAAACTCTCTATATATTATATTAATAAAGATCTTAGTGCATCTTTGACAGGTGCATGCATAATTTTAAACATATCAATATGAAACAAATTTGATATGATGTGTGTCTACGCTATAAACTGTGGCAGATTTCATAATAAATAAGGGTGATGTCATGAAAATGTTATGATTAAAATATGTCTGATATATAATTCATTTTCAGAGCAGACAGTTTAAGGTGTGAGGTTTAATTTTGGTTCAGCTAATGGAGATGCCTCGTCTTAACCAATCTATTTATAAATGCAGGGCAATAAAAGAATGCTGCAAACAGGTGACATGGTCATTCTTAGCCTGCAAACATGTTACTTAGTTAATACAGGCAGATCTTACATTTGAGTTCAGAAATTTGAATTTGTTGTTATGCAGAATGAGTTTGATAAACATCTCTTTTGATTTATTTAATGTCAGAGTTTTGTTCTGGCACGTAATTGTATCTGGACCAGCATTTTTTTACTTATTTATTTTATTTTATGAAGTTATTAAAAATGCATTATAAATATAATATATATTTTATGTGTGGTCTGTGAATTTTAGGGGAAGCAAATGCCAGGTGAGCTTGTGTTTTGGTTAGCACCTGGTTAATTATTCTGTCAGGATTTGAACCCCAAAACAATGAAAAGAACAAGTCTTATATGATGTTCTGGAGAAAATTCTAAACCTCCTAGCAGAAAAAATACATAAAACTTACCTGAAAATTACAATTAAATAACTGACCGGATTGGTTTCCGAAGACTGTTAATAAAACTAAAGACCAAAATTGTTGTATATGTTATTATGACGTATACAAAGGACTAGATGTCAATTAAGACCCCTATAAAAGGCTTATAACCAACACAACATTTTTCCTAAGCTGATGTAGCAAACAGTGCAGACCCTAATCGCTCTTTTCTAGATCTACACTATCCAAATTCAGTATGGTACATTTTTGCTTTGCTAGGAACACAACACAGACTGCTACCAGACATCAACTTTTGTAGAAATTACCTGACTGGTTCTCTAACTTTGATCCTATCTACTGTAAGAGTACCAGACTGCTGGCTTATCTAGTCAACTTCCTTCACATCTGAACTCATGAGGTGCTGTGTGGCTGTGCTTTACCTTAGTTTTCTCTGTTTTTGTTAGATTTTTTTATTTCCACTTCCTGTAGGTTCAAAAGTATCACAGGGAGGGGGTAGATTTGATTTATCTTGCCTGGTAAACTAGGTCTGGGCATCTTCATACATGTTTGAAAACATCAATGTCAGATTTGTCCAAAAGGTTTTTGGTAATTCAGGAATGCCATTTAAATATTATTTAATTTAGTTGTTTGGATAACAACTTACCAGTTTATTTTATCATGTGTTCCATGTTCTTAATTGGGTATTGGCAAAAAGTAATGATTCAGATCATACATCTCTTACTGGCGGATGTTAGACAAAGATCTGCAAACTTTTATTGCCATGGTTGTAGTATTTTGTCTAGTTTCCTTTACAGTTGTTGTCAATATCATATCTTAAGTAAGGATGATTAGGACAAGTTTAAGAATTAAGATTTGTTTTTGTTTTCTTTAGACTAATAATCACCTCCTTAATTACATCATAACAAATTTCAAACAATTTACCAATGGAAAAAGAAATCTCAAATATGCAAACATAAAGTTGTGCATGAAGAAAGCTTTTTTACAATAAAGTTTAGGTGACTCATTAAACATAAGGCTAAAAAATCACACAGTAAATAAAAAGAGAAACAATTTCCTTCCTACCTACATATACGTCATCGCTTTGGTATCCTCACAGAAATAGTTTAAGATTTTATCAGTATTCTTCTGTAAATGACTTTATCAGAATCCTTATCAGAATGAAAATCAAGACTGAAAATATTGTACAGGTGAAAACAAAAACCCAAATTCCTTAAGAGCAAGACTTAGTCATTATTGGCAAATAAAGGTGCATATTAGCTAAGCTAAAAACAGGTTGAAGGTTCAAGGGAAATAACTGTGATTATTCACAAATTGAGTTATTCAAGGGAGATAAACATTAATATACTTTCTGATGACACATTAAGTTTGCTCCCTTGGAAATAAAAAAAAAAGCAAGGGAGAGAAGAAAACACACACACACACACACACAAAACACATGATGAACACACCTGCTCCAAGAAACAGATAGGTTTTACATCTCCTGGACAAATACATACATTTCATGTAAACAGCATAAAATACACTTTCAACTTTATATGTAGATAAATTCATGTTTTTTGTATAAAATTGGTATATATGAAGGCTATAAAACTGAGTCAACATGCGTCTAGACCAAACAAATTATAAGAAAAATATTATGCCTTAACACCCATAGTTTCAGTTTAAGCAAATTATGTTTATTTTGTTTATTGAAATAACCCTAAGCGAATATGCTTACGCTAATTTGCATGATTTTTCTTTTATTCACGGTGAAGCAGTGTATAAAGTGATACTACTTCACACAGGAAGCTGTCAACTTAACAGTTTTGAACTATTCCTTTCTCCAGCGCAACAAAAAAAGTAGTCCTATATATTTCCATGACAGTATGGGAAGCAAAAGGCAGAGGCACAAGTTAAAACCTTGTATCAACGTCATCAAATGTTTACATCAGTACATCCAGCCTGTTTAAACTAGATGCAAATGTGATTGTACAATGCAGCACTAAATGAACTTCAAATTTTAAATAATCAAGTTAAGGGTGGTGTAACCAGCATTGCATATACATGCAATACACAGTTAGTGCTTCATGCTAATGCAGCCAACCTAACAAAGTAGTTTGATAAATTTCATGATATAATGTGAAAGGAAAGGCAGAGTCACAGCATATAACTTCCATAGCACACCACAACCATACACTGCTGGCACTTATTAGAATCATCTTAAATAGACAATTTCAGTGAGTACTAAAGACTACTTAACTTTAATGAGTAACTTAACAGGGCTAAGAATTATGGAATATATAAGATTTTCTTTACTTACAGACTTGGCCTTGTTCTTGGTATAGGAATGACAAGGGAAGTAACCATGTCCCTTCCACTCATCATACAGTGATCGACATCGATCCTGCCCCACTAGGGGACTTGCTGCGCCAGAACCTTCACAGTAACTATGGTGACCACGATCCTCCATGTTGGGCCACTTATGTCAACTTATAAGCGAAATAACACTTTAACAGCATTGAAATGTTACTTAACCACTTTGCCTCAGTTAATTGATTTCAGATATTATATTAGATACTTATTTATAATAGTGTGTTAATTAATAACTATGTTTCAACATATATGCCAAATTAATAAATGTGTAACTAGAACCTGGTTGACTGTGTATAATTTAAGTTTGTAGATCAAGGCTCTAAGATTTGAAGGTTCATTGAAAGATTGGTTATTTTTGTTGTTGATTTTTCTTTCAATACTTCAGAAATTATAAACAGTTATTATTAAAAATCTGAAGACAGCTTTCAATAAAATACAGAGAGCTGTAAACAGATAACAAAGCATCATTTAATACAAGTTTGCTGACCTTTCAGCACTAAAGCTCAATAATCCAGCATTGACATTAGACAAAATCCTTCAAACAAGTGTCTTAACATCAAAACAGTTCTTTATTATTATAATAGAGGTTGAAAGTCATTTACTGAGTCTTACTTTGATGAAACACTGACATTTTATTGTTCCCCACAGGTTGTGAGAAATTGCAATTTTTATAATTTTGTCAAAAGTTTTGTTTTCAAACACAAATTTTCTATTGTCCTTCATCAACTCCTCATTTCATTCAAGTTCTTGTATAAACAAAGTTGCACTTCCTGTCTGAAAAAAAGTCCTAAAACGAGCTTAAGCATACACATTTCCCTGCAGATAACATTCAATATTCCCCCCACTACACATCATACACACTTTACAATCTGATGCACTCGAAACAAGCCTTCAAGGCCTATCGGAAATCTCTGTGTATCTCTAAGACAATAAAATGGTTAATAAACATTAAAACAACATTTCCACAGCCACTACAAAACTCACGTAGCCACAAATATTTAATAAATGCAAACAATCTTGGAAGTAAAACAGTTAAAAGTGTAGTGAGCTGCCATGTACACAATTATGCTGAACAACAAATATTTTGCTCCTGAGTTTTACAAGAAGAAAAAAAAAGAAGACATATCTCATTAATGGTAAAAACTGCAAAATGGCCTGACTGACATATGTAACTTCTGTTACGGCCAATAAACCCAATAAATGCTGCTATCACAACAACCATGACTGCTACTGCTGAAACTGATAAGCCCTGATAATGGTTCTGTAACTGTCAGTTACTCAAAGGTTACCTGCCTCAAGATAACCTTGTTACAGGGTCACTGGCAACCGTTACAGACAAACATGGAAACCCAGTCTCAGCCAATCAACTGGTAACCGACAACCAGTAACCTCAACCAGTTACTGTAACCTATAGTGACCAGATCAGAGCCAAATTAGTCAGTTCCTCCTGACTTCCATCATTTTTTGCCACTTCTTACGCTATCCTGACCTTTAATCCCAAACAGACACTTTGATTATTTACAGTAAACAAACACTCACCTTCACTAACAGGTTGCTGATATTAAACCCGCATACTCTGAATACTTGCTGTTTAACACCCAACCTTCCCTTCAAGTAATCAAACCTAAGTTCAGAATCCTTCTCAAAAAAGTAACAGTAAACATTTCTAGCCCAATCACAAGAAACACTTTCATCATTTTCAAACACGCATGTACAACTACATGCAATTTTCTGAATAATTTCTACAAAAACAACTGAATATTCAGATAAACCTCGGAACTAGACCCACTAGAAACACACTCAAGGGAAACATTATCCAATGACCACTAAACTGATCTGGACATACTTCCAATACATTTCTCTCCGCAAATCTTCTTTGAAACAAGCAACATCTGCCATCACCTTTTCCCAAATATATATCAGATCACCTCAAAATGATTTAAGAGTCAATGGTTTGTCCTTTTCACTCCAAATATTTTTCAAATGAACTTTAAAGTTGCTTGTTATGTATACCTGCTTATACAATTACCTGGTTGTTATATATTAATTTTTAAACTTATCTTGTCTTATTTCCCAAAAATAAATCTGTCCAAATTGAAAAACAATAAAAGTACTCCTTCCATAGGGTAAGGTCCCTTTCTAGGTTGTTAGGTGAAAAAATGTTATAGGTGCCTTTAAATCCTTCTCACTTCCTGAATACTCCCTTACACTTTTCCTATTTCCCCAAAGCATCTGTGAGGTGAACCCCTAGCCATTGCAGCCGTGCTCAGTTCAGCAAGAATACAACTGGTTGTACAGTCATGGTTTCTTGTTCTCTGAGTTCACAGAACCATGTAATTCTTTTCATGTCCGCTAATAAAACAATGATCTTAGCCACCTGCTTATCATGTTTGTCTCTGTTGTATCACTCTGCTTCCCCATCTCCTACTAACACACTTGGTAACAAAACCAGTCTGTTCACTGACCCATGTGATCAGGTAATTTATTAGGCTTCCAGTCCATTAATCCACAGTATTACATAATTTCCTGCTTCTCTGTTGCAGTTACACAGAACTAGTCAAAGATATTTCAAGTTCCACTTAGTTAATCTTATCAGAAACAGCCCCAACTATTGTTTTACTTACAACTTAAGTTGAAGATCATGCTCAATGACCTGATTGGTTTGATAACTTGCAGCAAGTCCAACTAATAGGATTATTAATAGAAGACTTTAATAAAAACTCAATGTAAAAAATTTAATCTGATTGGTCAAATTTGAAAATACTGTGTCCTGACCAAAGGTTGTCAACAAATTGATTTGCTGAAAATCTTTAAGTTTTAGCATTTAACCAAAGAAGGCATGTTATGTTTCTATGCCTTGGGGTAGATATAGAACCACACAAAAAAAACTTTTAATAAAAACCCTTAATTTTCTACACTGTACCTGTTCTTGTCATTTATTTACCAGATAATACTCCCAAAACATTACCACAAGTAATAAATAAGCTCTTGTTTTTATTTCCATGTCTTGTGCCAGACTCAAAAACAAAGAACAATGTGTCGGACACAACCTGTTTGTTCTTGTCTTTTGTTCACCAGAAAAAGCAGCACAAAAATAGCCTTATCAGCAATAAAACTTTCACAATTTATCCATGGAAATGAATATGTGACTGTGAATTGTTTCAATCTCAATGTAATCAAACATCAACAAAAGTTCATACCATATGAACAAATGCTTGAACATCTTATACCATTACAAAAAGTGCAATACAAGGTCTCTGACATACAAATAATCAGAAAAACAAACACATTTTTTTAAACATACATGGTGCTTTTCTTGTTGAACAAAACTCAACCCTTTTAGGCTCGTACAAACAGATTGGAATAACCGCAAAGTATCATTAAAGTAACAACAACACGAACTGCACATTGGCTTTCATGAGTACCTTTTTTGGATAACATTTTTTACTTCAGTTAAATCACAAAACACCACAAAACTAGAACTGCCTAAAATCATGGCAATCAACTTGTATTATAAAAATAAAGTTGTATTTTTCATTGCATACAAAGAATCACCAAATAAGATAAGAGACATAAAATCACACCCATTTGATGACTGACATCTAGATTTAATGAAGCCCAGGAACAATTTACGGCCTCATAATCTTCCCCAAGATTTATGTGACTGATGAAACACTATGACAAGTACATCTAAATCTTAATCACAATCAAAAAGAAGTTGGCACTTGCTGCTAGAAAACTCTTGGAAATTGCTCTCATAATAAAGTGGGTATATACAAATTGAAGCACACTTTAAACCTTTTCTATTTTAAATCTGCTTATCTGCTTAAGCAGTCCCATTTTGTTGAAGACTCACAAAATGAACAAGGTCTGAATGCAACACCTAGTACCCTTACAATACTGCTCTCATTTTAATGTGCTTAAGATCAAATATAAACAGTAATTCCATTCTGATGAAAATCTAAAACCTATTTAAATTCTCTGTTCACTTTCAGACCCACTGGCAAAACAAGTTCCAGTATCTTATTGTTACACACATGCTTCCTGGCAACAGACTTGTTTTGCAGAAACTCAAAAACATTTTGTTTCATCCAAAAAGCCCCTTTTCAGTTCACAAACAAAACAAGCACATATAGACTGCACACTTGGCAACATATACCTTCACAATGTTGAACATTTAACTGATTTTCAAATGTTTCATTGCTAGATTCAGTGAGTGAGGATTGATGATTATTTGGAGCACAATCTTATTCTTCCATTAGTCATAGACCCCAGCAGAATCAAATAAACAAGCACCACCTATTGTTATCAGGGGAAGATAAAAAAGAAGCCAATACAAAAAGGATGAAACGGTATTTTTTGCTTTATTCCAGAATTCCAGCAGGGAATGATGATAATCTTAGAATGTACAGGACTGAAAAGGCTTCTAGGCACCAATCATGTTAGAAAACAATTATAGCAGTAATCCGTTATTTGCCAGAAACAAACCAACACACATAACATCTTAAATAGTTCAGAAAACTAGAAAAATTTAAAACAGAAAAATACATAATTATATGCCAGCTTTGATAACATAATTGTATATTTAATGTCAGTGGGTATGTATTTATGTCAAAGGAACATAATTATCTAAAGTTGATAACTGGCAAAGCATGTATACTAACAATTTGTAATCAATTATCAGCATACCCTGACATAAACCAATTGTAATCAATAGACACACATAATTTATACTCAGTAATATAATCAAGTTCAGGCTCAAATAATTTTATAACATCAACAATCTAAAATAACTTTTTAATTACAACCACCCAAAGTAAAAGACTGCCTCAAGAAAAGGAAATGCTACATGTGCATATTTAATTGAACAATAATAACCCATGCATTTGAATCGTTATCAAGGTCCTAAACATCTTCCTTTAGTCCAACAAACCGGACCTTACAAAAGCACAAACATCAACAGGAAATTCTTTTTTGAGAAACAACTCTGAACACAATTTGCAACTGGGAAAGACAAAACATTTTTTCTTCCCTTTATTTCTTTATTCTTATATTTCAAAGAAGAAAGGGTTCTTTCAGTTCCATCATTAATTAGATCAGGGCTCCACAGACTGATAAAACAGTAGATCAGTGCCTCAGATCTGACCTATCCTTAACCTTGAATATATGTATACCCTATAATTATTTTCTTAAGCTTTTTTTTCTAACAAAACATCATGCAAATGGTATATAATACTACATACTGAAGAGCAAATAGAGCAGATCCTGATCAGCTAGCCTCAGGAGAAACTAGTTGATGTGGATCTACACTACTTGCCTAGGCCTAATCATCTTAGAACGTACATGACTAGACAAAGAAGGTTTGGTTCTCCTTCCCGTTTACAGAAGTATCAATGGATCCACTATCTACATCATCAATGATTGGAAGTTTGTTTGAAATCTTTCGGAATTCCAAGAATCTTAGTGATCCTTCCTAAGTTAAATATTTACTGACAAATGTTGATTAAGAATTCTTTGGACAGCTCAGCAGTTTTACTCTCTGTTTATGGGTTCTAGATTCTGGACCTTTGTTTTGTTTCGATTTCTTTTTTTATTCTTTTTAGGGTGGCGTGGTTTTGACTCAAACTGTTGTAGAGCAATTATACCATGGATAAGGCATTGGTACTGTTCTGTCTTTGACATTTGGATGATTATGTTTACAGATTAATGCTGGAAGTCCTTTCCACAATCTATCAGTAATATCATGAGTTGCTGACAGAGAGTTGAAGCAGATAAAATGATGCCTTCAAGTTCAATGTGATGCAATTCAGGAAACGATGCCCAGCCGACTAAATATGAAAGGAACAGGATTGGGAAAAATAGTGTAGACCCAGATCAACCTGTTCCTGTTGAGTCCCTAGCAATAACTTCATGCATTTGAATGTGGCAGTAAGCTCAAAACTAAGAATTTACTATAGAGTATTAGCAAAATACAGCATACATAAAAGGTGATAGTCTTCACTTGTTGTACTAATGATTAAGAACATTTAACAGTCTCACAGTTTTTGCATGATATAGGCTTTATTTAAATCTGAGTATTGTTGATGTATGACATGTAAACATGAGGTATATAACTTACTGCACTATTTAGCCTATAGGCTGCTGATAAAAAATGCTGATAATTAGTTTAAAAGCATCAAAACACTTTCGATTTTCTCAGCATAATACTCAAAGACAAAGACAATCCATTAAAGGATGGAATGTACACATATTACTAGTGATCAGAGGTGGTATCTTAGTACAAAATACATTATTGTTCAATAAGATTTTTCTTTTGGATTCTAATATTCAAATAATGCAAATTCTACAAACTGTGACCAGGTTGCTTCAATAAGAGATCCAATATTAAACAGAACAAACTTCATCAAAAGAAGCAAACTACTGGAACATAAAAAGAGAATTTATGACTAAAATAATGCAGTTTAACAGTCAATCTAAAAAGCAGCCATTTTCACACTTGTTATCATTTACATAATTATCTCTTTTAGACAGTTCAGCAGATGAAAATAAAGTGACTTGATGATTTTACAAACATTCCAGGTGATTTGTGAACATTTCTCTCAGCAGGAGGCATAGATAGAACAAGCTGCTTGAAAACAAATCATTTCAAACGTTGCGGCCTGCAAAGTAATGCAGAGAAAACCTCTTTAAAACGGCAGGAGTTAAATGGAGGCTTATGAAGAAAAGAAGAATAATTCTGGGTAAATTTAATTTTTTTGTTACCAGCAGGTATGATAAGAAGGCAAAGTGATATGCACCCTTTGTACAATAGGAACATGCTTATTTCATTTTGTGCTGAAGTTGTAGAATGTAATATGATTTCAAGTAACCTGTAATGGATTCCGATTAAGTTGTTAAAGAACACATATATGATTATTTGTTAAAATATTGCTTAGAAAGTAAGGATGCTTTTTTCTCTCTTTATTTTAAACATTAAAAATACTAATAATAAAATGTAAAGATTATTTTTCAAAATTATTTTCTTTTTCACCAGTTAAAATTCAAGAAATAGTAGAATAAATCATCAGGTTGGCAACTTTAGAGTAATCGTTTCCTGTTTCCTAGGCAACCTTTGTCAGCAGTTTGTTGAATGTTTAGCTACCGGCTACATACACCTTTATTCACCTACTTGAATTCAGGTGAGATAGTGTCAAAATTTCATCAACAAGCACATCTACCAGAACCAAAAAAACAACTACAACGCAATCTTACCCTGCTAAGCATGAATTGTTTAGATCTGGTAAATAGAATTTAGGCCCATGATGGGTATCTCCCACCAGATCTGCACATTTAGCTCTACATCTCAAGCAACAAGTTGGATATTATAATTCCTTTAACAACAAATAGCATTGACCACAAAATGGGTTATTAACCATTTAAGCAGGTTACAGGTTATCCAACAATCCTAGAAACAAGGAGGGCATACTGCTATTGTCATGATAAGAGAAGTTCTTGTGTCTACCATTGATAGCCTATAATATCTGTAGGTAAAACACCTTTCAGTTAGATCTTTTTGTCAAAATAAACACACCCTTATTATTCTGATGCCTTGACTTGGTGTACATTCAAAAACCACATGACTTCTTCCACCTCATCACACTAGCCAAGATAAAAATAAATGCAAACATTCCATGAGCAAAAATTACAATCCCATTATCGCAACAGACTAAAAGATTATATTTTTATACTGTAAACCTTTTCGATGTCAAATGACAATTTGTTCTTACCAAAATACAGCTCAGCACCAAATACACATTTATCTCAGAAAATCAGTGAGGAAAAATACTAGCATAACTAAAATTACTAATAATAATCAATAAATAATAATAAATAATTAATAATAATAATTAGAATAAATACAATGAAACAGATCCCTAATAATGAAAAATAATACATGTATTAATAAATACTGTTTGCCTATGTGTGTTGCCTATGTCACTAAAAGTGTTAAGGACAGTTTAATCAACATTACCAACATTTTGAATTGTTGTTTTGTTTGTTTGTTTCAGTGGATTTCATAAAAAAAAAAGAAGAAATTCTACAAATACTGGGTTTTGAGATCAGAAAGACCAGGGCAGTTTTCAATCTCATATAAAATTTTGAACACCATGTTTTGTAATCTAAGAATGTATTAAGTAAGGTTTCATGATAATTGCAGCAAATGTTTGATACAGTTGTCTTGAAATAAAACTTTGTTCTGTAACTGAACCCTATAAAACAGTGTAGTCTAAGAATTTCAAACTGCCTCTATTGCCTAGAGGGTCCAGTTGCTAAAGTGGGGGTGCAGCACCAATTGATCCTCATTTAAACATTTTTGTCATAAAACAAGAGACGCACAAAGCACACATTCCCCACAATACATTAGTAATTAAAGTACTTGGTGTTTCATGTCTACAAAAAAAACGTGTAGGAATGTCAAAAGTATGAAGATAACCTAATCTTTATATCTGACACCAGAAAATGTTAACCTGTTACTTTCAAGGTCACTGAACCTAGATGTTACTAAAAATAATGCAAACTGGGGGAAGAAGATGAAAGAAGTATTTCCTGGTAATAGCTATAGATATTGTATCAATACACATCTCCCAACAAGTAGTCCCCACCATGATTAGCATAAAAAGTAGTTCCTGATTTAGGATGTTTGCCAGAGCACACGAGAAGTAAGGAATTACACCAATGGGTTTTCAGATACAAATGAATTCAAGACAAATAATAATATTCATTTAAAAATTGATAAGCCAAAAATAATTAATTAACATATTTTAAGAACATAATTATGATAACTTGAAAACACAATTTTAACATAATTAGCTGAATACAAAGAGTTCCCAGAACAAACCATCTGCCCTCAAACCATTGTCTGGTAAACATGATTGAGAATGACCTTTAGGGCCTGGCACAAGATTCTATGATATGTTTTGGATCCAAGTCTTTAATTAACAATCCTGGACCAATAGGGCCCACCAGCCGCAACTCATTAGCCACTTTTGTTTTTTGTTTTCAATACAATCCTAATATTGGTTGATACATTTTAAAGTTTACAACTTTAACTAAAGTAATAAAGAGGATGACTTTGTTAAATAAAAAAAATGATGGATTAAATTATCACAGCTACTTTTATTTTAACATGAATATCGTTATCTTAAAAAAAAATTAATTTTGGAAAATCAACGTATTTAAACTGCTTTTGGGAGGTGTCTTCGGGCCACATTGCAATGTGGGCAAAAAGGGGAGGCATAAAGAATAACATTAGAATGATCCTGCAGTTGATGCATCATTCTGAGTTCTTCATCTCCAATGAAAGTAGTGTGAATAAAGATACAAATATGAAAAAATATATATGAAACAAAACAGACTAGACACATTCATAGCCAGATGTGCTTTAAATGTGTGATGCATGTTATAAGTATATATAAGTTAATTAAAGTTAAACAGAACTAAATAAATTGAGACTTTATAAATAAACCATTTTTGCATAAGAATACAAGAATACAGCAGACCAGTCTCTGCAGTGAAAAGATGTGACATAACCCGAATAGGTATATAATATACTGTGTATACTACACTGGAATGGAAAACATTGAAAATGGGTCAGTCATTCTTGTTTTGATCCTGATGCTGTTGCTTATTGTCCGTTCAATTGAAAGTCAAGAGATTATAATTTTATTTGAGCAATTTCATTTTTCCTTCTAACTAACTAATGTTGAAGATGATTACAATTGTATTCCCTTGTTGTCTTTGAAAACTGTTAATGTTGGTTTTTAAGTTAAAACAGCAACCTTACAGCACTATCAGCACTTTGATTTATTATTTTATAAATGATAGAAACTCCAACTATCTACATACAGTTTATGATTCAATTTTGCTTGCATGTAAACATCAGTCATGAAAATTACAATGTGTATCAGCCTGATACTGACAATTTTATGAAATAAACATGCAGTAAAGATCCCATGCCTCTTAATATCCTGTACATAATGCTAAACAATATAGTAAACAGTGTCCTAGCCACTTCTAATATGTCATTAAATCTTTTCTCTTAACAAATAAGGTTAAGCATGCATCTGAAAAGATGTAAAAAGTATAGACAAGAAAAATGTACAACAACATGTGAGTGGTATTTTGGAAATTGAAATCAAGCAATTCATCAAAACACTGGTGCAAACCTTATTACTTACCACTTTATTAGGCTAGAAATCTCGCTTGTTGTCAATTTAATTCATTAAAACTATCCTTTTGAAAACCACCCAATTCAGCACAGAATTAGACAACTTTTCTGGTAAAATGCAGTGAATATGTTGTCTGTGGTGGATTTCTAATTTAGGAATTTGAATCAGAAAGAGAATGTGGAAATTGGAATATGTCCAATGCAGGTCAGATTGAAGGATCCTAACTAGAAATATTTCCCAGGAGAATTTTAAATTCTGCATAAAACCTTATCTCTGCTGGCATGTAGCTCCCATTGGAATTTCATAAAAGCATATATAAAATCTATTAGAAATTAAGTTTGAGACATTACGAAAATATACATTGGAGTCTAACATACATGGCTTCCTTTCCTTTTCATGGTTTGCTTTAACAATAAGACAAAAGTAAAACACAAATTTTCATCTTTTTTCTTTTCAAATATAAATTAATTTACATTAATTAAAATAATTTAATTTCAGTATATGGTTTACAGGAAACCAAACTTTAAAGTAAGATGGAAATAAATAAAAGGGCAACAAAACTAAAGATGTATTCCAAGGGAGAGTACTCAAATTACTACATTGGATGATTGATCAGAGTCATGCCCCATGCCAAAGAGACGCCACAAGCCAGTTAAAATACATATTTTCTGTAAAGACTAGTTGTGCCCCTTGAAAAATTGATTTAGATGGAAGCATGATGAAAATGTTATGACATGAAATAAACAGTTTAAACTTTTTTTCCCCCTAAACATTCACTTGAAACACTCATACATTAGTCTCTAAATTAAGTAAATGGAAAGTAAACTAAAGCACCATGCTTCACTTGCAGAAACAATTCTTAGTTGAGACTTTTGCAAGCCAAAAGTTTGAAACCTTTACAATCTACATATTATTTCTGCACTTCACTGATATATCCTAACCATACTTCATATCCAGGTTGATTGTTAATAAGGAGTTGGGTTTATTAAGTAATACTTTGTCAGAATATAATCCATGAAAAAAAAAAAATTTTTTTAGCAAAATCTCAACAGAAAATCATTTTTGGAAGTATGTCCACATACTAAAACATGGGCGAGCTTAAAACAGAAACAACATACAGAATGGTGATGTAAGGAATCAGACTTACAGGAATGACTGGCTTCTGATGGTGATGAGAGATGGCATGATGGAAACAGATGATATATGTGGATGAGTCATTATCAAGATGAAAGAATAAAATTTTACCATCTTAATAATCTTACAAACATTGTAACATCAAGTAGAAAAAATGAGAATAGTAGTAAAAATGATGTTTTTTGTATGTTAGAAAGTTTTTAAATGTTTTATATATAAACAATAAAATTGCTGAAAAGTAAGCACACATTACCGCCTTACCAGTTTCACTTTCTAAAAATCTACCAGACTAAACAACATTAATGTATGTTTATCTCAGTTAGACAATAGGCTATGTATAGTTCATATTGTTTGTAATATGAAAAGACAAGATGCCATTTTACAAATGGTTTGTCAGTTGTTTTTTTACAAGAATGTAGTGAAATATTAATAATTATACTTTCCAACAAAATGCTGTCTTCCATAGCTTCATGCATATAGGCCATTCCTTTAAGAAACATGCCAAGCGATTGCCTTAACAATAAATCTCTTAATAATATTAATGTTTCAATTTAAACAACTATTCATTATTTGTCAAATTCTCAAAAAGAGAAAGCAGTTCAATTAATTGAAACAAAAAATTTCTTAATAATAAATTAAAAGATTTAGACACAACAATGTACGATACTAAAAAACACAAAGAATTTTATAAAATTCTTTAAAAAAAAGCATACGCCTAATTAAAACTGTTGCAAATGATAATTAACATAACATAGTCTCATTAAAAAACAAATGTACTATAAAATGTGTATTTAATACACAAGCTGATGAAAAATTAAAAATGGGTGTACATAAACTACCTTACACACAAAAATAAAGTAACAAAGCAGCATACATATGATCAATTGTCATGGTGATAATTAAAATAATAAGAAAAAAACCTGAGCTACATTTCGAATGATGCCAAGGGGAGTGTTATTTTGAAGGTCTTAATTTCAGAAAAAAAGTTAAAAGTTTTATAAATGATTATGCAATTTAAAAAAAAGTGCTGTTCATTATATAATACTTAGGGTGATAATTGTTTCCAATCTTCTAAATGATACCAAAATGTAAAAGGAAATGATAAAAATGACTTTAAAATGTGTGTAAAAAGAAAAAGATAATTTGCTAGAACCAAAATCTATTAAAAACAGAAATACTTTAAATACATTTCATTGAAAAGGCAATGCTTGTAGCCATGAAACATAAGAAAATCTAACACAAATGACAATAAGAATGCTCTATTCAGCAATCTACATTTGCAACTAAGTAAAACTTTTCCTTTATGGGTAGAGAGGTCTGAAATTTATCAATTTTTCAGTTGTTATTTTGTTTCAACTTGATGTTTTTGTTTTTGTTTTTACTTATTTTAATTCAAATGGCTTGCACATTCGATATCTAACTCATCATTTTGTCATATCACATTTTTTTTATTTGGATGCAAAATATACAGAGTAAAATGGAGAGGACTTGCAAATTTGGTGTAATATTTGTAATTTATCATACCCCACATTCCCTAGAAGAAATATTAATAATAATAAGCTCCAAGCCCCACTCAACCAACAAGAATAAAATTAAAAAAGGGAAATCACTCTAGTCCTCCCCAACAACTTCTGTTTTATTTTTAGCATCAATGATCACAATGAAACAATAGTTACGATACCTGGTGTTTTCCTCCCGCCCCATAGAGGCTATTTGCATATGGATGCTTGAAAGAAATGATAACAAGAATTAGCATCCATCCTACAACCATTGTGACCAATAAAGTCAGTAACTTGTAAAACACTCATGCACAAATTTTCCCAGGACAAAGAACAACACAGTGTTAAGTAAATATGGTGAACAAAACTAATAATGTAGATTCTTTTATAATTTTCTGTCAATATGGTAGTTCACAAACTTGGTTTTAAAAATTATGGTGACCACGAATGTGAGAAAGAAATTAGATGACTACATTATAAAAAAAGGAAATGAAAACACAGACGTAAACATGGTGCAAAAACGGGTTTTGAGGGAGGGTGTGAGGTCCTGTGTTTTATTCTTAAAACAGTGATATAAAAATTTTCTCTAAATACTAATTCTACAAATAAACAATGAGCAAAACTTTAAGCTTTAAGATGACTTTTATGGTCTAAAAAGGTTTAATTTATAGAAAAAAACGGAAAAAAAACAGTTCTTCTAACAATGAACATTTTCCATGAAGGGTATGGGAATTTTTTTAATCAATTAATACTACAAAACCAAACATCGATCAAAATCTGACAGGTACACATCCAAAGCAACATAAGGTTAGTAGAAGGAAACGTAACAATGAAATAGATTGACTCTTCTTTTCTCTTTGTTTAACAGAAATATTGCTTTAGTCTTCTGAAATACATATAATGATCAAACATATATATACACACATTTTTTGATGTTATGCATGAAATGAAGTTTTAATCACATGACCTTAGTCATATAAACACAGTCCTGTGCACAATTTATCTTTATTATTTGACCTAAGTTACATGACCTAAATCAAATTATACTTAAAAAGACACAAAGTGTGGAATTTAAAATAACAATCAACACAAAATAAATATTTTAATGACAAAGAAATTAAATGTTGATCATCAAGAAAAGAATATGTATAATGAATATGTAATGATAATCATATGATATTCACATGAAACTATATGCTGTATGCTGAGACACTAGGGTAAAGGAGCTTCATTTAAAATATTTTAAATTCAAATGATTGTCACGAAATAACAAGCATAAACACAGGTGACATTGTCGTACATGTAAATGGCAAATAAACATTGATTAGACATTGGCTTTTAGGGTACCAGAAATAGTGTACAAAATCATAAATGTAAAAATGATAACAGGAATTTGCAATGTAACATTTTTTGTACAACAGAATGATTAATGGAAATAATAAAAAATATGTCATTCAGTGACAACATGACTGGGAATGATATATACATTGTATATATATAAAGTTCTCGAGATAACTGCATGAAAAATCATAACCATGGTTACAAGGATATAATAAAGACTTACATTTGTGTTGAGTTGAGTTGACAGGGTGTTCACTTTTTCATAAGCACATTCAAGCTCACGTCTCAGTTTGCGGATCTAAATAAAAATACAAAAAAAGTGACAGTCAGGATAATGCAATGGACTTCCATCTGTCTGTATTGAACATCATGGACAATAGAGGCCACAGTAGACATACCTTGGGAAGGGCCTCCTCACATCATTATTGGTACTTGTTTGTTTTGTAAATATATTGCATCAAAACAATTATAATCATTTTAGTGACATGCAGCTATTTAATTGATAGAGACAAACCCCAGACTACCAAAATTCCATAGGTTACATGAAGCTAGCAGACTTACCCAGTGTTAGGGTAATGTTTGCATGAAGGTTCATATACCAGAAAACAAGACAAAAACAACCTTACACCAATGTAATTTCTGTGTTAATTTCAGTTTAATTTTGCACCTGTTGTAACTTCAAAAAAAATCTTCCTACACTTTATAAATCTTTTGAACAATTGAAATCTACAGTATGTGACCCACTTCAAATCATATCTTAAGATTTCATATAGACAAACATTCTGACCAAGTTTGGTGAAGATTGGGCTATGAATGTGGCATCTAGTGTGTTCACAAGCTTTTTCTAAGATTTGACCTAGTGACCTACTTTTTGACCCCACATGAACCAGTTATGAAGATCTTATGCTGGCAAACATTTTGATAAAGAATGGTGAAGATTGGGCCATAAATGGGGCCTCTAGTGTGTTCACAAGTTTTTCCTAAAATTTGACCATTTGTCCTAGTTTTTGACCTCAGGTGTCCCAATAATGAACTCATCCAAGTTTTCATGCAGACAAACTACATGACGTATCAGGTCATATCAACCCAGGATCCCTCCAATACATTCACCTTGACAACAGATGCTACATGAAGTATCAGATTGTATCGAACCAGGTCCCCTCCCATGGCTTAACCATGAAACAGATGCTACATGAAGTATCAGATTGTATAGAACCAGGTCCCCTCCAATGGCTTAACCTTAAAACAGATGCTACATGAAGTATCAGATTGTATAGAACCAGGTCCCCTCCCATGGCTTAACCTTTAAACAGATGCTACATGAAGTATCAGATTGTAAAGAACCAGGTCCCCTCCAATGGCTTTACCTTGAAACAGATTCTACATGAAGTATCAGATTGTAAAGAACCAGGTCCCCTCCCATGGCTTAACCTTAAAACAGATGCTACATGAAGTATCAGATTGTAAAGAACCAGGTCCCCTCCCATGGCTTAACCTTAAAACAGATGCTACATGAAGTATCAGATTGTATCGAACCAGGTCCCCTTCAATGGCTTAACCTTGAAACAGATGCTACATGAAGTATCAGGTTGTATCGAACCAGGTCCCCTCCAATGGCTTTACCTTGAAACAGATGCTACATGAAGTATCAGATTGTATCGAACCAGGTCCCTCCAATGGCTTAACCTTGAAACAGATGCTACATTAAGTATCAGATTGTAAAGAACCAGGTCCCCTCCCATGGCTTAACCTTAAAACAGATGCTACATGAAGTATCAGATTGTAAAGAACCAGGTCTCCTCCCATGGCTTAACCTTGAAACAGATGCTACATGAAGTATCAGATTGTAAAGAACCAGGTCCCCTCCCATGGCTTAACCATGAAACAGATGCTACATTAAGTATCAGATTGTAAAGAACCAGGTCCCCTCCCATGGCTTAACCTTAAAACAGATGCTACATGAAGTATCAGATTGTAAAGAACCAGGTCCCCTCCCATGGCTTAACCTTGAAACAGATGCTACATGAAGTATCAGATTGTATCGAACCAGGTCCACTCCAATGGCTTTACCTTGAAACAGATGCTACATGAAGTATCAGATTGTATCGAACCAGGTCCCTCCAATGACTTAACCATGAAACAGATGCTACATGAAGTATCAGATTGTATCGAACCAGGTCCGCTCCAATGGCTTAACCTTGACAACAGATGCTACATGAAGTATCAGATCGTATCAAACCAGGTCCCTCCAATGGCTTACCCTTGAAACAGATGCTACATGAAGTATCAGATTGTATCGAACCAGGTCCCTCCAATGGCTTAACCATGAAACAGATGCTACATGAAGTATCAGATTGTATAGAACCAGTTCCCTCCAATGGCTTAACCATGAAACAGATGCTACATGAAGTATCAGACAGTATCGAACCAGATCCCCTCCAATGGCTTAACCATGAAACAGATGCTACATGAAGTATCAGACAGTATCGAACCAGATCCCCTCCAATGGCTTAACCATGAAACAGATGCTACATGAAGTATCAGACAGTATCGAACCAGATCCCCTCCAATGGCTTAACCATGAAACAGATGCTACATTAAGTATCAGACAGTATCGAACCAGATCCCCTCCAATGGCTTAACCATGAAACAGATGCTACATTAAGTATCAGACAGTATCGAACCAGATCCCCTCCAATGGCTTACCCTTGAAACAGATGCTACATTAAGTATCAGATCGTATCAAACCAGGTCGCCTCTAATGGCTTAACCTTGAAACAGATGCTACATGAAGTATCAGATTGTATCAAACCAGGTCCCTCCAATGGCTTAACCATGAAACAGATGCTACATGAAGTATCAGATTGTATCAAACCAGGTCCCTCCAATGGCTTAACCATGAAACAGATGCTACATGAAGTAACAGATCGTATCAAACCAGGTCCCCTCCAATGGCTTAACATTGAAACAGATGCTACATGAAGTATCAGATCGTATAGAACCAGATCCCCTCCAATGGCTTAACCTTGACAATGATGCTACATGAAGTATCAAGTCATATCGAACCAGGTCTCGTCCAATGGCTTGACCTTGACAAAAGATGCTAGATGACAATATTAAATCATATCAAACCAGGCCCCCTCTATGGCTTAACTTTGACAACAGATACTACATGAAATATCAGTTTATATTGAACAAGGAGCCCTCCAATAACCATGACAACAGATGCTACAACTGACCTGGTCATTTTTCAAGCATTAATAAATTAAGATTTATGATTATCCTGTTTATGTTTATTTATATTATCCTTCAAATAAACAATATACAGAAACAACCATTTTCATGAATCGTTCCCAGATACTCATATGTCTGTATTATTTATCACTGATGATGTACATATCTAAATGCTTCTTATAATATTATATCAAACAGAAAATATACAGCAAGTACTTTCATGATACCATTGTGGACTATTTCTCTATATTTTTGCACTTATGAAAAAAGAACCTCAATTTCCTTACTGTACTAAGTACATACATGAGTAGACTAACCCTACACATAGCTAAATTACGATGCAATGCGGCATAATTAATTGTTAGAAAGCATGGCACAATTATTATGGGGCAAATAAAGTCTTTGATGGCCATAAATGGAAAAGGTTAACCAAGGATAAAGATGGGAGAGAAAAGTTGAGTGGGCTGCAGAAAGCAGAAAGGCCTTATTGATCTGCAGTAGGGCAAGTTTGTGTCCAATTAAATATTGATAGTATTTGAGAAAATAAAACAAACAAGATAATAGAAAGGTTAATGGGAACAATACAAGGAGACACAGAGACGTTATGGCAGAACTGATTCTTTAAGAGATGAAATAATTGACCTGACTCTTGCTATGGCTAGGGCAGGCAAATGATGTGTCAGTAGTCTTGACTGTTTTTTTTTAAGTGCCTCTGGTGATTGGTGTTTTAATGCAAGCTTTTTAGTTTTTAGCAATTATCAGGACTTTTTTACAGATAAAAGATAATTGTTTTTTTTTCTTCTATTGTAGTGGAAAAAAGTATAGGACAAATATTGACATATTTGCAACTAAATGACATTGTAAAGTGGGGTTGATACAAAAATGCAAAAGTGTTGAATCTTAAGATCCCCATGCTATGAGATTTAACCTATTAACTTAGATTGTTAAAATACAAAAAATATTTTACAAAATTTTATACATACCTCTGCATGGTGCTTCTCTTCAGCCTGTAATAGAAATCAAAACAAATTGATTCTATGAGTAAAGACTGTAAATATTGTGTATTAAGCACATTTTATCAGGATATGTTGCAACTTACAGCTGTCAAGTTTATGTTTTCTTTACATTTTAGTTGATAAAATAGGATAAACCTAAACTGATGCATTTATCAGGCCACTTGTTAGCATAACCACTATCTTCCTGTGGTAATGTATAGAACATAGTCTTGCCAATGAACTGTTGTCCCATTACAGGTTGACGCCTCTAACCTTTTTATCCAAAGCTGTCCTTACTAGACATCGGAAGTTGCATGCTATTACTTGTGGAGTAATACCCTTAAACATTGTTTGTAGTGACCACATGTTCCCCAAGCCAACTACAAGGCTTGGTTTTTTGTTGGGTGGTGTACACGGTTTGTCTGATCCAGACTTTAGTTTATTGCTGCGGTTGTTCTGGTTTCTGAGATAGGCAGCAAGCGGCTAGAGTATCTTGAACCCGCTCTCTATGCAACCCTTGTGCAGCAGGTCAGTACTAGGCAGATTGCACACTTTAAAGTCTCTCTTGACACATTCTGACCAAGCTTCATGTGCTGTTCGGCAGAAGAGACCTGATGTTGAGGCTTGACAATACAGATCCAACGTATCATAGATCTTTCATTACAACTAAGTCTATGTAGGTCTGGAGCTGCTGGGACCCATGTTTTGCTACCATTCAACAAAAAGGAAAAATAAAAAAACTCACTGTGGAGTAGACTGACGAGGAACTAGACACCAGTGATAGGGAGGAGCCATGTACTGAAAATACAACAAACATAAAACATTAGTATTATGATGATTCATATTAGTATTACCATTTACATGCACCATATTCCTATAAGAACCAGTCAAACAAAATAATGAATGGTTCAATCAGAAAAATAAGTTTAACTGCATAAAAAAGAGCTAAAATTGTTCACAATCACCAATTAAAAATGAAAACTAATAAACATACACTAAGTTTATTGTAAACCCTCTAACCTAACTGTATTGTGGTCTAAGGAAAAGCAACATAGGCACTGATTCAGTTGTAAATATATTGACAAACATTTCCATTTAGCAGCAAATCAAAGACCAAGACCTTACAGAATTTATTTCAATCATTGATTATTGAATGTTATTTACAGAATAACAGATATACCTATCCATTATAATGCATGTTATCGATGTGAATGCAGCAGTAAGGTCATTCTCCTGCTGTGATAAACCAACAATATTTATAATACAACTGGCATGACACTCATTCTGTGCTTATGCATGCTTCACAGTGAAAGAAGCATTAAATTGTACAAGTTTGATGTGCCATGACTGATGGTAGTGAGTTAATTGATTTAATAATATTAATTTTCTTTGCAAAAACATTGGGCATATCTTTAAAATATTGTTCAATAATTCTTTACTTCAAGTTTGTTTTTGTTTTTAAATACAGACCGGTATTTTACATGAAAATGATTATTTTTTATAACATTTATTTACAAAGAAAACTTACAACTATCCTCATCATCTCGGTTAATCTTGGACAGAGCCAGAGGGTTGCTATAGGGCAGACTGTGACTCGTGTTTGATCGAACCATGTTTTGTGTCAGCGCTGGGTTGATCACTGGACTAGAGCCATAGGACACCATTGGATATGTAAAGCGGGACGAATGGGAACTGTTGCTAGGTGTTGGCGATGTGGGTGGAGGGGGACTGGGGATATCATCACTGCCATGATGCATGTGTTGCGGGCTGGCATACGCTGACTCAGACTGGGTTGATCGCATGCTGTTTGATCGCTGCAGCCCATGAGTTTGTGATTGAGCTAAGATTCGAGCGCTTGCACCACTTAAAGCCCGTGCTTGCTGAATGCGTGCATTGATACTAGATGCAGATGATAGTGCGTCCATGCTTTCGCTGTCAGACACATGGTGATAAATCTGTCTTCCATCTGCAGTCACAGCACCGCTATTTGTCCGAATCCAATTTCCTGCATTCCCAGAATTCCTCTGCCCACTCATGGCAAACTCCAATGGCACATAATTTCCAGAAAATCCTGCAGGAATATGCACAGAACTGTAGGGGCTGTTATGCCTACTACCGTCAGGTCGACTATATGTCGCATGAGGATTAGATATTATCATACTGTTACAGAATGCACCATTTTCACCCTGTTGCTGTTGTTGCTGCTGATGATGATGGTGCATCATGGGGCCCATGCCTGGCTTTCGACGACCAAGAGAGTTTGACTTAAACATTTCCATTTCTGTTTGAGCAGCACTAGATGATTTTGTACGACGTTCTAAAGATGCACTACTGAATTCAGGGATACCAGTACTTCCATCCTGTCCTGATGATCCTGCAGCCTTTCTCTGCTGTGCTGCCATGCTTTGTTCCTGACGCTGTTTTGAGGTAGCATTGTGGTACTGTTGAGCCAAATAGTCTAGGCCGTGTTTTGCCAACCGTGTCCCAACATTGCTGGATCCTGGTTTAGCAACTGGACTTCCACCAGGACTTCCTGATGGTCCACTTGGTGCGCTTTTAGTACTTCCAACTGACCCTGTACTTGTGTTACTAAGTGGTCGCCTGTGGTAACCATAACCTACACCACCTGCTTGCACACCTCGGCCATTCTGCATCTTGCGCATGTTTGAGTCATATATATGCGATTGATCTGTGTTTGTTTCAGAGTCACATTTTGTGCTGGGGTAACCTTTTTCACTGCCTGCATAGTCTCCACTTGTACTTTGAGATCTGTAGTGAATATCAGGTTGGCTTGCATTTGATAATTTACGCAGCGATCCTAACGTGTCCTGATTCACATTTCCATTAGTTGGCACAGTACCGCCACCACTTCCACGCCACTGTTCATAACCACTATACAAATAAGCATAATCTGCAGGGTCACTGCTTAGTAACCTATTATTCTGCAATGAATATTTTCTCCACCCACCGACTTGCGGCACATCACCAACTTTTGCCACATCTGCACGGGTGGCGTAATCGGAGCCGAGGAATGCACTGGTTCCTAGATTTGGTACCCGTTTTCCTGGAGAAGAATGAAGGTTGGCGTTTGTGAGATTACGGAAGAGATCTTTTGGACCTCTCTTCAGGCTGTTGTATGGGTTTGCGTCCTGGCCTGAGCCTCCAGTTATGTTCCCTTCATCAGTACTGATCTCGTTAATGGTATCACTGATGTCCCCGCTGCTGATGGAGCTGCTGTCATCAAAACTGGAAACACACAAACAAGGGAAATTGTCAGTAAACAAATATTTTTTTTTCATTTTGTGTTTAAATAAATATTTATTTGATATGGGTATTTTTTGTTTAAAGTTAATATGGGATAGGGGTAAATATTTATCTGTTACAACATAGAGGTAAATAGTATTCTGTTAATATTCAATAATGAGAACCATTTATTTTACATTGAAAATAGAAAAAACAACAACAGTAAATTTGAAAGATGAAACAATCATATAAAACTGAGACAATTTAGATAATAACCTTCATGAAGAGAACTTTTTTACAGACATTTCTTTTTTATTTAACTTGGCCCTAGAAAAAAAGTTACATTGTTTTGTTTATGCAGAAAAAAGTATAAGTTTCAAAAAAATAAAGTTAAATATAGATTTAAAATGGAAATTTAATTTTTTGTACTAAGGTAAATAGTTTTAAAAGAAAACTTAATCTTATAAGCTTACAAAGAAAGAAAATAGATATTGAAAACTACATTTTAGAAAGAATATATATGCACATAGAGATTTTGAATATAAAGTATAAAGAAGTATAGTTCACAGAGAATTGAAATTATAAAAGCACACAATTAAACTTTGTATAAGATAAGGAGAAATTGTAATACTATTTTAAATAAATCAGTGAGGGTTGTACAAGTACAAAGAGTTTGAGAGTTTGAAAAAATAATATTTGTATTCAGAATGAAGTGTTTACTTGCACAGAAGAGAGAACAAACAAAACAACAGCAGAAATACCTGTTTTCTAATGAAAAGATTGTATTTCTAAAGAACAGTATAACACAAACTGGAAAACTGTCATAGCTTGAAATGAATAAAAGACAAGCAAATTAACAAAATATATTTAATAATGTATTTTCTTCTCTATCTATCTATTTATACTGCTGTACGCCCCTTTCGGGTATTACTAGCTTTTTACAATCTCAAAATCCTTGACAATCTCTCTCTCTCTCCCTCCCTCTCTCTCTCTCTCTCTCTCTCTCTCCCTCCCTCCTTCCCTCCCTCTCTCTCCCTCTCTCTCTGTGTCTTGGTCTCTCTCTGTCTCTCTCTCTCTCTTCATCTCTATTTATCTCTTTAACTCATGTCACTTTCTCTTTTCTTTATATCAGCATTCTCCTTTTGTTCTCCCAATCTCAGTTTATTCAGTCTTATTAATTATAAAAAACAATATACATAATGCACAAAAAAAAGCTAAGCTTGTAACTTCCTATTATACTTTACAATACAGCATATTAAGTAATATTACAAGAACTTGTTAGACCATAAAGTGCAACATTCATTAAATAAAAAAAAATCACGTTTTTTTTATACATTTACTACGGTAATTTGCACAATAAATCATTCTTTAACTTTTTATCAATGTTTTCTTTTGCTTATATTGCCTCCTCTACAACATTCTTATAACTTTACAACTCTAGCCAGACTGCACTTGTAAACCCCTGCCATAATGTTCTGCTGTTTAAGTTTACCTGAAGTCTTTATAAACCTCATACAAGCAATTAACCCTTATTGTGCTTCATTTGTTAATAACTAATACAGTAAAATTCTTAGTCCAACATTAAAACTGGATGCACAGGTAACAAAATGTGTATAAAATGACTTGGCAGCAAAAAGTTGAGAACCTGATCAGACAGCTCCCAGAACAGGCTTGCAGCCTCTGTATCTATGCTATATGCCTAAGGACAAGCAACTCATGATGAGCAGGGAACACAAAGTGGAGCAGAGCTGCATGTAATATTGATATTCCTCTAGAAACTAGCCAAATTTTACCTTCTCCACAGTGGAAATCTGCATCATATTATATATGTATATAACAAATCTTAATGAAAACAGCAATCAAATTTTGTTAAGAATTTTTATTGTGATGCTACAGCACTCCTAATGTAGGGAGATTTGGTACATTGGTGTATCATGCTACAGCACCCCGAATGTAGGGAGATTTGGTACATTGGTGTATCATGCTACAGCACCCCGAATGTAGGGAGATTGGGTATATTGGTGTATCATGCTACAGCACTCCTAATGTAGGGAGATTTGGTATATTGGTGTATCATGCTACAGCACTCCCAATGTAGGGAGATAAGGTATATTGGTGTATCATGCTACAGCACCCCGAATGTAGGGAGATTGGGTATATTGGTGTATCATGCTACAGCACTCCTAATGTAGGGAGATTTGGTACATTGGTGTATCATGCTACAGCACCCCGAATGTAGGGAGATTGGGTATACTGGTGTATCACGTAAATCTGTAATACTCTTAATAAGATTAACTAGTAATACTGTTTCAAACATTTTAACATTTTTTTACACTTTCAAATGAATCAGGAGTTAAATAAAATACCATGTGTAAACTGCAAAAAGGAAACCTAATAAGCAAATTGTTAAAGATACAGTATTACATAATACTTACAAGAAAATGAATAATAAAAAAATCAATCAGTGTACCTTTATAAGAAAACCTTTTAACCATCATTTGATACCTGCTCCTACTGAAAGTCTAATCTTTATGTTTCTGTGTGGGTCATTACACAAGAAACAGACAGAGACAAGAAAGAAAAATGGAACAAAATATAAACAACAATTAGGAAATATAATTTTGGACTACAAATAAAATGAGAGATATTAATTGATGCAATTAATGTCAATGACATGTATCAATTATATACAACGGCCTATATCCTCTGTGTTGTTCAATCTAGTCATGTTCTTTATGTTCCATTAGGGACTGGAAGTATTGACTATACCAGATGGAATCAAGGCATCAGAGAATATAAGCCTTGAGAATTAACCCTTATACTGTATTTGATAAATACTATTATATAACTGTTTTATTTGCTAACAACTGCATGATGAGGTAACAAGACAAAGTGGAAGAGACACAACAAAAATAATGTATATTCTGAGCAGCCACCTCCCAGGAATGTTGTCTTGATACATGTACAACATAATGCATGTGTAGCTAAATGCTTAGAAGATTGAGATATATGTATGCTAAAATGGAAATTTCAAACATCGTAGCGATATGGGATTAAATCTTGCTATTTAACTTTACTTTACTTCTCGCACAGTTGGATTTAGCAAGCACAGACTTTCCTTTGCAGAAAATTTAGCCTTTATATTTGTAAACATCAAATTTTCAGTGTCATAATCCAATAATTTTTGACATGATGGATGCAAAGGAAGACAGCAGCCATCAAATGGCAAGAAAAATCAATCTTCAAAAATCTGGAGCACAGCATTTTGTAATACTTGAAGAATCATCTTAGAAAAAATGAAGGAGTTATTTGGAGATATTCCAGAAGAGCTGTAGGGATGGCGTTTTTGGCAAAGTGTAGGGATGGCATTTTTGGCACAGAGCTCACATGTTTTCCCAAGAAAAATTGTCTGCGTGCTGCAGATTCATTGATGACAACAGAAGTTATTTAAAAGGATATGGACTTTTTGTGCTGTACAACTGAAATACTGGTAACACTTAGCTTGCAACATTTTTTTTAATGCTTAAATTCTCAGGATGTTTTTGCTTTAATATTGAAATGTTACATGTCAGAGTTGCATGGTATATTTATAAACAGAGACTTTGAAGAAAATACAGCAGAGCCTGATCAGCAGGGAGCTGGCTGATCAGGATCTACACTATTTGCCTAAACCTTACAAAAATATGAATAACATGCTAAGAGTTATACACAGAAGAAAAATAAGTAAATAATACCAATATGAGCAATAATCTTTGCTTAAAAGAGCAACTCTATACTACCCACTCACACCCCAAAAGTATTGCCAAAAAGTTTAATTTTGACTTAAAGCCTTTGAAAACAAGACATGTGATCAACTGGCTGATATGTATAGGTTCATTATTTCAAACAAACATTCATATAATGCACTTATAATGCCAACAACACAACTCTCAATTATGTTTCTTAAGGGACAGTTTGCCTTAAAACTGCAAAGTAACAATTTTCCTATAAGCTGTAAGAGAATATTAAGGTAATAAAATTCATGTAAAGACAACAACTCTATGTTATTTCCTTAATATTGATAATATTTCTCACAGTGCATTCTATTTATTGACCTATTACACAACATTCTATGTGATTAATGTCACAGTTTGACAATTCTACAAAATGATTTATAGTTTCTAGACAATCTTAACATGTGTGTTACAGTGCAGAATGTCAGCAGTCTGATGGATGTATTATTAATTACAAAGTTAGCTTCATAGTGAACTATGAAAGTACATCTCTACCGTAACTAATGACCATGCACAATGTTTTGAGGGAAAAATGCCACTGTTTGTAAACTTCTTGAAAAACCCATTTTTTGAGTGCTGCTGCAAGTTAAACATAATACCATAGCTCATTTCACTGCGTGACTATAAATTGGCTAAGTGGGCAGAACCATCTGAGAAACCTATCAATAACCCTTCAGAAAAAAAAAATTCCTGGAAATGTGCTGTCACAATTTGTAATATTTGTTATGTTCAGGTAACTTTATCTCCTTAGAAACCTTGTCAAACAAAAACATTCTACATAAAGCTCAGAAAGAATGGGCTGTGAATCAGAGCTGCATGTCTAATGAAGGGTTGATATGTTTGTTTGTTGGGTTTATTGTCCCACCAACAGTATTTCAGTTATTTGGAGATGTCCACTTGATGCTGATATAGTGCTGCCATCACAGTGTATAGCAAGCCATGAGCACCTAGCATTATCTAGAATAGAGAATCGCTTAAATATTCATTCCAGTTGACCTTGCATCAGCATTTGTAAGTAGGTCAAAAGTGAGTTAGACAGATTACGAAAAGTTCTACAAATTCTAGAAAAAATAATAGTGCAGAGGGAGAAGAAAATGTAAAAAAAAAAGGAATTTCTTTTGTACGGAATGGAATAAAGATCACATAAAAATAGAGAAAAAGACAGAAAAACATAAGCAAACTGACATGCAAGACACAAATATCTGGATGAGAAAAGATGTGGATAAAAAACACAGAAGAAAGTAACAAAGATAGAGTATGGGAAAGAAAGAAAGAAAAGAACAGTATTGTGAAGAAATCCATTTTTCTGTAAGGATGCTGTGACCTGGAATGAGTCATCATTGTTCATTGATTGGTTGTGCTACTGCTGCCTCAGCAGAACACATGCAATCAACACAACTACAGGAGACGCTCCCACTGCATCCATCAGTCTATCATCGCAGACCTTCCCAACACTGCACTGTGTGCAGCTTAAAGTGAACAATTCATATCATTTAATAAGGCCTTATTTTACCATAATTCACCAGGTTTAAACAGCATGATGTTTTGCAGCCAATTACATGAGCGATTTCTTTGGAGAACTTAGTTCCATGTTTATGGTACAGCCTCTGTAAAAGATATAGACTGTAAGTCTGCATTGGATTTGTTTAGTTTGGTAAAAGATTTGATGAAATTTAGGAATTTACTGTAAAAATGTTGTAAACTGGTGGAAACATTTTCTTTATTTGATTTAAAAGCTATCAGTTTATAATAACTTCATGGGCAAGTACTTGATGTAGCATTTATGTAAATGTGTGAATATTATTCAATTATGTGTTTATTTGGTTTAATTGCTAATAATGCATTGTAGTACACAGTTATATAAAATGTCATATGATTAATGAATGTAATTCAATTATATTTACAATTTATCAATTGTCTAAGAATAAGTGCACAACCAGGAGCTTAATGTTTGTCAGGAGTCCATGAAAACTACCATTTGACAATTTTTCTTATTTGAGGATGGGATTTGCAGACATTTTTGCCAATACTGTGCAGCTACACTCCTATCATTATAGCACAGGGACACTTATGCCTAGGGACTGAACCTGGCCAGTCCATTATACTGACACCGATGAGTCAGGCGCAATGCTGTCCTCTTAGGCCCGAGCTACTACCACCAACTTTAAATGCTTTCATTTGACCCGGCCGGGGTTTGAACCCACGACCTCCCAATCCACAAGCCGACGCTCTACCACATGAGCTTTTGTGGCCGGTTTTCTTATTTGCAACTGCCAAAAGCTGTTTAACTATCATATGATAATACATATACTAACATCAAAAATAAAAAAGTAATAATAAAATTACAGGCATAGTTTATCTTATAAACCACTCTCTTTAATAATGATATCTAACATGGTGAGTTAAACAATGGGACCAGTCAGTGTTTATTGCCATCCCACTTAGAACAGCCCATTATACCATTATATGATAAAGCTTTCACAATGAAAGCTGGTGAAAGCTTGTTAGGCTATCAGTGAGATGGGATCCCTCTCTGTGAGAGATATGGCAACAATGGAGTCATTTCCAGTAATGTCAGGAGATAGGATCTAATTGAATAGGGTTCTTGTCCAGTCACAAGCGTTCATCATTAGAAGTTATCCCATAACTTGCCTCACTAAAATTTGTTAATTACATGATTAACATCATAATATTCTATAAATATATCTAGTATCCTTTTTACATAGTTGTTAGCAAATAATCAGTTGCAAAGGTAACTAAATATCTTGCTATAAATTCAGCAGCTAATAGTGTAGTTCCTGATCAGGCAGCTCTAGTCATGGCGGGCTTATCTGTGTCTACAATATAAACATTATGAAATCATGCAGGATACACATAAAGGAAGGGATAGGAGGTGGGACAGAGAGGATATTTAAATGAGTCCTGAGTTCAAAATCAGCTGCTCAAGTACCTCCTGTTTTGTTGAACAATATTTTCTTCTTTTTTTTTTATTCTGACATGTTCGGTGTTTTTTATTGCTCAACTGTCCTTTTTTAATTTTTTTTATTGTCCAAAAAGGAAATGATAGTAAAATACATATCTTCCAGATGTCTTGTCTCACAACCATCTATACTCTTACCTAGACCCTTAACCTTTACCTGCAGTTGGGAATGTTGTGACAAATTATAGTATTGATAGCAGTACTTATAAGGAAATAGAAAAACTTGAAAACTAATGGACAATAGAGAATGCTAACCGAAAAGAGATGCAAGTTAAATGATTGTAACCTAAGCACTAGCTGGGGTTTAGAAAAACACATTGTATAACAACACCTTCATCAACACTAAATCTTCAGGATATGCAAGCTTACATCAAACCTTCTGATCTAGTTGTATAAGACAAGCTTTGGAATACGTTAAACTTTATAGGTGTCATGGGACTTGCTTGCCTCTTCTTAGGGTATTAGATATACGTTTTGTCCATTTATTATTTAAGGTCGGATAAGTGACCATCAAGGTTAGATGGCGGTCGGCGAATGCCACGATGCATAGCAAAATCGCCAGACAGCGACACACAGAAGGTCACGTGGTTTAGTGTGCACGAGATTGTCGTGCCTGAGAATGATGAATGCCCTTTACAGGGACAATACTAAACAAGATGAAAACCAATCAAAGGTATCTGCAGAACAACAATAATAGATACGACAATTAAATAAAAACGGACAAAACGTATATCTAATACCCTAAGAAGAGGCAAGCGAGTCCCATGACATAGGGGCTCAGCAATTTTATAACTATCCCAAAATGTCCACTCAAAGTACATTTAAGGCTGCTCTTACTGTATTATTATGCTAAGACTATCTGATATAATACCACACCCCCAGATAGGTCACAATGACAATCAGTCATTGAACAACACTTTTAAGCAAAGCAAAAGCCACTGAGGTACAGTATATCATTACCAATTTCACCCCTTTTAACTGTCTAGACTGTGTATCAAAACTCTGGGTTTCCCAAACCTGGAGAGGTACATGTCGTTATCCACTTTCCAAAGCGTTGCCATGGTATACTAGCTCAATAATAAGGGCAAGCCATGGGTTCACTCATGGGACAAGACACACTTTAAGTATAAATGTTTGTACAACTTACATCTTTAGGCTTGCTACTTCATAGTTATCCTAACTTCCCATGACAGGGGTTTAAACCTAACTATATGGCCTTATTAGCAAATGACAGTCTTGCAATGTGGAACTGCACAGTATGCATGGAAAATATATAAGAAAAAAGTATGACCCCTTTTCAAGAGCATCAGTTTCAGAGTTCTGTTAGTCACAAAATCATTTGCATATATATCAAATACTTTGGATAGAACTGCCACCACAGCCCCAGAAATAAATGAGAAGAGTAAAAAATGAGATCCTCAAGAGATTAACCAAATTTAATCTCTTAAAGCCATAACACCCATAGCCCTATGATATTAACAATGATAAGGGAAGTGAAAAAATAATAATTCAGAAATAGCAACTCTCAGAAGAAAAAGTGGAGCTCAATTTATCAACAGTATCTCCAATATCCCAAAGAGAAGAGTGTTTAGGAAGAGGTTGAGGAAAACAGAAGTGATAGCTCCATATTAAGGCAAGATTTTGCACGATAAATCCTTTGTTCTTCCTGCAAACCCTATATAGCTGTTACTCTCTAATATTTTGCTCATTTGCTCAATGCAGCAAATCTAATGAGCACCTAAGTTATAGAGCTGGTTGAGAAATAAGGGATATCTTGCTACCTTTTATAAGATTTTCTCTCAGTTATCTAGAGCTCTGGATGTCATGGAAAATACATGGCATCGTGTATTGATCCTGGTGAGTCAGAGGCTTGCAGCCGTATTTACTAACACAGGACACCCAGGCCAGTCGCAGAGTCTAGGTAATGCATGAATAGCAAGGGGAATAGAGAAAACAATTTATGATAGAACATACTACAGTGTAGCAACAAATTTATTAATGACATTATAGCCAGTTGGTATAAACTTTTCATGCATTATTTCATTGTTCCCTCACTAAAACAATCCAGTTCATGCATGCAAATGGTGTTTCAATGCAAATACCATTTATAAGATAAACCCCACTTAAAAACAGCTAATTCAAAATGGCTTGATTAGTAAGGCAGGAAGTTAAGTGTCTTAACATAGTAACTAGTTTACTTGCTTTTAAGGCTTTTTTGTCCTAGAACTGTTGATGAATTAAACTTAATTTACAATTTTACATATATCAAACATATATTGTCAACTTCTTTAAGATAAATAAAAACTTAATTGATTGTTGCAAGCCATCTCTGTGGAATGTATCTGGCAATAGCTAAAGAGCTTGAATGTCAATGTGATAAAACAATGACCAAGTTCAACTTATGACAGGAATTTTACTTCTCTAGTCAATATTTTAGGAACAAAGACCAATATCTAAATATTGTTTTTAATAAATCTTAACAGCACCATGGCTCTAGCTCTTTCATATTTCTCATCCCAATCATTTTCTCGAAAAACCTATTGCATTTATAATAAAGGTTCAGACATTGTGGTGGCTTTGACAAAGCATAACGTTGGAAACATTTTTTCAGATAATGAATTCCCAATTTATCAAGCATTGAGTCACAGGAGTTTCTTCATTTTGGTTTTTTATTTTCTAAAGACATTACAGCAGCACAATTATGGTCATTACAGAGACGTTGGGCTATTTGGTAGGGGAAGACCCCATAAAAAATGTCTGAGTAGAACCACCCATGCATCGTAGGTCAGCTGGAAGACCTTTCTATTATCAGTCCTTCTCCCCAACCAGTACACAAACTCATGCGAAGAACTCTACCACTCAGTCACTGGCACTAAGTGTATTTTCTTCAATCATTAAAATGTTATTTGTTCTGGGAGGACAGAAAAGAGACTGGAACTATTTGACTAACATGTAACAGTTCTATCTTATTATATATCAAAGCACACAGTAGAACTGAAATTTTACCACTGGCAAGGACAAATATAGCAATGAGATACATCTGCTTACCATGATTATAATGATGATATTGATGATTATGATGATGGTGATGATGATGAAGATGGTGATTATGATGATGGTGATGATGATCATGATGATGGTGGTGGTGGTGATGATGATGATGATGATGATGATGATGATAATATGGAGTACTAATAGAAGGATTAAGGAGGAGAAAATGGAAAACAAGATGATGAAAGTGGTGATTATGAAGATGATGTTTATGAAAATAGTATGGATGATAATATCAACAATATTGATGATTTTGGCAGGTGTAGAAGTGGTCATGATGATGACAACAATCATGATATTGATGACACAATGAGGTGGTATGAGATCTCGAGAGCAGATACAGTGCCAGATTTGTGGCAGATAGTTCTAATCTGCCTGGACCATCTAGAGGTAACAGGGAATCTTCCCTCCCCAGAGGGAACATCTTATGGTATCATACATCAATCTCACCCATTTTCCAAGCAAAGCATTTTTTCCTGCAACTTCTCCACACATCTCTCTAATATTTCTAGCAAACAATATATATATATATGTATGTATATGTATATATATATATATATATATATATATATATATATATATATGTATATATATATATGTGTGTGTGTGTGTGTGTATATCACCTAACATTAGAGTTTTTTTCTAATGCTTGTTATTTCCTTCTAACAGGGCTTTCTATATCAATCAAAGCATGTTTCCAAAAGTATAAATATGTCCTTTGATATACAGTTTCGGTTGAAAGGCTAACTGTGTTTTTTTTCATTTATTTTCGCACCTGTCTCTTACAATTACCTCGCATCTTGATCAAATAATCTTCCCAAATGTGGATTTTGTCTTGAGTTAAGATTCTGTTTCTATTATGAAGCTGCTTTTTTTTTTTTTTGCTTTCAATGTCTAGGTAATACTTAAAAACACTCACAGCTTGCAAAAACACTATTGACTTAATAGGAACAAGAAATGCCATTGTTACTGATATATGCTCACAAGTGCAATGACCTTGAGGTGTGAACATGTAAATGGTTTATGCAACAGACATCTGAGTTTAATTGAATATCTGTGAAAAATGGCAAAATTATGGCCTTAACACAAATTTAAACCATCATCAGAAGCCATTAAAGAAATTACCTCTCCTTTATAGGGAATTTCTCACTCCACATTGCATCTGATTGGTTATAAAAACATGGACTTAAATCTCACCAATGGAATGCTTTAGATTATGGTTTGGTACAGTGGAGTACTTACATACTGATTGCAGCTGAAAAGCACCACATTTACTCACAGTCTGCTACAGCTGTTGAGTTTATCATGCAAACCAATTATTTAAAAATTTCCAAAAATACCTACCCTGAAGAAGATGATCCAACATAATGTAGACTGTTCAGCTGTTCCTCAGTAATATACAGCTGATTATCTTCACAGGATGAAAACTTTTTGGCCAGAAACTGACCTATGAGTGGATCTATATCTGGTTCCAGTGAAGATGTTGATGTATCAATATCCCCACTATAACCTGCCGATCGCGACATCCGACTGGTGTAATATCTTCGTGCATAGATGTTCTCCTTGTTATCTAGATCCGACAAGTTTGAATCACTCTGCCCCTTAGACAGGGTCTCCTTTACGAGGTTCAGATTTTTATCAAGGTCAACCACAGCATAAGCCTGTGTGTTGGCCTTATGAACATAACCACTGATGCTGGAGGCATCAGAGTCTGTCACACTCATGCCAGGCATTGTGTCAGTGCTCTCCTCAGAGCATGTGCTGTCAATTGATGCACGCTTAAAACCTTTGCTTACACACCTTTTTGAAGACCCATACAATTTTTCAAGAGTTTCTTTTTCAACAATTTCAGATTCTCTTATAACAGCTTCCTGGTTTTGCTTAGCAATTATTTCATATTCCTTTGACAAGCGTTGAGCTTTATTTCTATCTGATTTCATAAAGGATTTCTTTTCACGTTCAACAACAATAGGCACATTTAAATTACTCTTTCTCTTATCCAGATCATCTTTGACATCATCAGCTGATTTCATGACATCTACTTCTGTACCAACCATATCAATAGATTGATCCATCCCTGGTTTACACATAGTCTTAAAATCATCAAGATCATGTACTTTTTTTACTGCAACTGACTTAAAGATTTTGTTAACATCTGGTTTACTATGTCCACTAACAGATTTTTGGGGTTCTATAACATTTCCTTCAACATCTGTTATGCTTATAGAATCATCACCGATATCACAGACTACCTTATTAACTGGGGTGATAGGATCTACTATATCATCACTACCTTCGTCCATACCAGTTGCACCAATGTCAAAATCTGTCTGATGAACTTCTACAGAAACTGTGACCTCATTTATTGCAAGCAATTCCACATTTTCAGATTTTCCAATTTGACTACCATGCCTTCCACCACTTACATATAAATTATTTAAACTTTTCTCAGTGGAATTTTCTCCTGACATACTGCCAATTTCAAAACTAACCCGCCTTTCAGCACTTGTTAACCTATCAGCTCCTACATTGCCCTCTTCTTCCATATCACCAATCTGCTGTTCAATATCTCCATTTAGTTCACTTTCATCTTCCTCTGGTATATCCGTTATTATATCACCACCTCCTGAACTGTCTGTCAGAGCAGGACTTGATGCCCCTCCTTCCATCTGCTTCTCTCTCTTCTTTGACCTCTTCTTCTCTTTCAGTTCCTGGAGTCTTTCCAATTCTTTCTGCTTCAGCAATATCTTTTGCTTCTGTAACTGGAGCTCTTGGTATCGCCTCGAGTCAAAACTACGCAGGAACATGCCGTTGGTTCTCATTTTACTGGTTGAACTCGAACCATTGGGATCCATATTGGAATTCTGAGTGTAAGAACATGTATTTTAAAACTTTCTTAAATCTTATGAGCTTTTTTTTCAATATTTAAACTGCATCCACAATGACCTCTTCAAGTATTAAGGTAGATCCCAAGCGTTGAACACTTTTTCTTAAAACTTCAATGCTAAAGTTTGAAATGTTTTTTGCTTCTACAGCTGTGTAGAAATATTTGGTTTAAACAAGCATTTTAAGTTGGAGCAGTTTAATCTTTAAAACTGTGGCATGAGAATCCAAAGATTTTTGTTTTATGTACAATAATACTTTTAATAGTGTAACTAAGTGTTAATTCCATAGATTATAAGTTTCTAGTCATTAATATTTCTGTCTTCAACAACTCATACTTCATTTGGCCAAAAATGTTCTCATGATTTTGTATCATTCTTTTTTCCTCTTTCTCACATTTTTTGGTCACAAATTATACATGTGTACTCTTGTCATGCCATATTGTTTTTCTTTCTTTTAAACTGTTTGATATTCTCCTCTCCATTGTTGTGTCTCTTATTTCTAGTGTCACAATGACTCCATGGCTATTCTGGCATCTTTCCTGAGTCACTGATGTGGGTTTGGTTCTGTCTGAAGCAACTTGATGACTTCCCACTCTGTCAGGGTTAATAACACCAAGGAGACATGGGCCAAGTATTATGACAGACTCATATAATTACTTTTCCAGACCAATATTCTGATGTTTCTGTTCTGTAAGGATGCTGTAACACTGATCAGTCCATCATTACATGCTTTATCAACACTGTGTGTACTAGTGTTTTTTTTAACATAGTATCTCATCAAAATCCACTGCACTGTTATACAATTGGCAGATATAAAACCTTGCAGGATTATACCATCTTAGTGTATTGATTCAGTGTATGTTTCAACCTTCATCCCCAAAGGGTCCCATAATTATCCATTACATTTCCTTGATGATTATAACAGTTTTGATTGACACTGTAAGAAGAAAAACACCAATCCTTTCCTTTTTTTATTAAATAACACTTTCCATTATAATCAATAACTCATTTTCTATCATGATCAATAACTCATTTTCTATCTTGTGTTCACGGTCAATTGCAGAAAGAGCCAACTTACACCCTGCTTAAATAAGCCTAGCAGAAGATGTATATACACAAACAATTAAATGAATCTTAAGCACTGAAAAAGCAAATAACATTAAACAAATATACCTGAATCAATACTGATAAATAAACCTTAAGAAGTTCCAGGAAATATAATGAACAAATGGACCGTATTTGATCAATATTAAGCATCATTGAAAAAACCACAACACCTATATCAAAGATCACAATTTTCCACTAAGACAAAAGAAACCTGAATGAACCATAACCATTAAATATGTATGTTCAGCAATACAAATATCCAGTTAGATTAATCAATAACTATTAAACAATATCTATTCAAGATTACAGACACCCTCAAATCAACCCTTATTACACAATATTTAGTTATTTGCTAAAAAACTAACAACTTCATTTAACAATCAACATTTCTGACAACTTGACCTATAACATCATCAAATGACCCTGAACGATTAGAAAAGTACATAAACATTTATAAATATTGTTCAATTTACAACATCCTCAGTAGCAAAGACTGATACATCATAATATTTATTTTTTATGTCATTCATATTTAAAACACAAAACACAATATAATTCCTATTTAATTCTTTGTTATTTGCTAACAAGTTCAGGCATACCTGTACTAAATGTATAGATTAAGACTAATCATCTAACAGTTCAGATTCTGATCTAGATCTACACTATTGACCTTTGCTTGGTCAATATGTGCTAGCATGGTAAGAGTTAAGCCCCCATTGTACATTAACACATCTATTTTGAGACCATTCTAATGGATGTGTTGATATTTTTAGCTCCCGTTAGCATTTATGCTACACACTTCAGCTAGAGAATACAGATTTTAATTGATTTCCTTTTTTCCAGAGGAAGTATGGGTCATGGTTGCATGTCTTCAAATACTTGTATTAATTAATATATTTAACATTTTTTAACTTTTAAAAGATCAAAATAACAATATACAGGTAATTAAGGCAAGGTTATTCTTGCATTCCAGTATTTAACTTGACTAAAATACGCTTTTGATTCTAGTCAGAGCAAACTACTTTGTGAAGTTTCAACTAACATCCAGCAATTGCAGGTTTACAGCCAGCTTCACCAACAACACATGTTTTAAAGGCATGATGTGAATTGATAAAATAATCCATATTTTCCTTTCCAGCTAAAAAAACCTCAACAACACACTGTTTTAATAAATAGTAAGCATAAACATAAATATCCAAACACATTGATATTCTTACAACTTTAAAACTTTATATTTTCACCTTGAATAGATCCTTGAGTCAATTTTCAATATATTTCATGACAATTAAAACTGCGAACAACTCATTAAACAAGAAACCAACATCAAATAATCCTTCCAGCTGGACTAATGTGCCTCTGGCTGGTTGAAAATACACCAATTAAAGCTAAGTAATTCTACCAACATGCTAATTAAGAGTCTTGAATGTTTCTAATTAAAACCGATATGATAGAAATGCTAAAACTGCGTCTTAGGTCTAAAACTCATGTATGGTGTAGCAAAATTTTGATTGGTATAAACAGTTTTTTGTGTGTACCCAAGCCTTAGGAAACTGGTCAAGCTGTAAACGTGTTTTACTTATCACCACGTTTCCCTTATGTGCTCAAAACCAACATACCCTGCGAATGGCTTAATTACAAGGGCAAAACATACCCTGCAAATGGATTTTCTAAAACATTTTCATGTTTTACAGGTTGTTTCTTGTTCTTTTCCTAATAAAAATAGCTGGTAGTAATTTAAGCACCACATGCATAAATATCAAAACATCTTAACTTTTACCAATAAGACTGTAAATGTGTGTGTACCTTAAGATTACAAAAAAACAAAGATATTAAAGACTGCAGGCAATACTTCAAGCTACCTTTGCATGTATAAGAAGTTAAAAGCAACAAAACAAGACTGGGTAATTTACATATGTAGTAGATTAAGCAATATTTATTATGTTTATTTGTTTGTTGGGTTTATCGTCCCACCAACAGTATTTCAGGTATCGGAAGACGGTGTCCACTTGAACAAATATAGTGAACCTTTACTGTGTATAGCATGCCATGAACACCTGGACTGATACCCAGTCACATTATCCTGACACTAGGCCAACCAGTCAAGGAACTACCCTTATACTTGCTTGAGCTTTAGCGAGGGAGCTATGCCACTACCATTCTAAATGACTTGGTATGTTGTGGCCCAGGATTTGAACCCAGGGCCTCCCGTACCTGGAGCTGATGCTCTACTGATTGCGCTACCAGGTCCAGTATATGCATCATGTTATTTGAGATTGTTGTCTTATAAAGGAACATCAACAATTATCCAGATAACCACAGATAGTTCCATGTTAGCAGGTAAAGTGCTACTTTTACTGTGATATCATGCCATGAAAATAACGGGGCTTATAAACCCTAGCTCAATTATCCATTAAGCCTTGTTTGCAAAACACTGTATCATGCAATTACTGCAATTCGGACACTTTGGGAACTGGTCTATTAGAAATATTTGTCTGAAGACAGGTGTCACTTTCTTTCTATTAACATAATGAGGTTCCTTATCTGTGAACCACTGCCAGGGTATCTAGATACTTGACTGATAAGCCCTGTCTGACGGCACCAGGTGTCTTCAGACTGCCATCCTACCCTGATAGTGCTACATTTATTTCTAAGCAGCATATTATTTATTAGCTAAAAGCTAAATGCAAAGATAACAAGACATATTGACCAAGAGTCAGCAGCAAATAAATCAGATCCTGATCAGAAAGCACCCTTAAGGAGCTAATCTGTATTAACCTGGGCCTGGCAAATCTGTGTTTCAGTAGGTTAGGAGTCAACATGTCTAGAACAAAGATTTACTCATCCTTTGTTTCTATGTGTCATTCTCTGTTATGACAAGTCTTTGTTCAAGCCTAATTAAAGATATCTGAAAGTTTACATGTCTGTATAATGGACCTTATTCGAAATCAGTCAAGTGTTTGCCCCAGGTACCAGAGACCCCATGTTTGTTTGTTGGGTTTATCATCCCACCAACAGTATTTCAGTTATCTGGAGACATTGTCCATTTGAACCAGATATAGTGCTGCCTTCACTATGTATAGTATGCCCTGAACACCTGGCATGATACCACACCCAGTCACATTATCTTGTCACTGGGCCAACCAGTTGTGGAACTACCTTTATAATTGCTTGAGCACTAGCAAGGGAAGCTAATATATCACTACCATTTTTAACGACTTTGGTATGTCGCAGCCTGGGATTTAACCCGGGGCTTCCTGTACCTATAGTCGACACTCTACCGATTGTGCTACCAGGTCTGATGAGACCCCATGTTTAATCCTTGGCTGTGACATAAAGAAGTCATCATGTATTGTATAGTTTGGGTTTTACAGCACACCAACACTTGATAGGTCATACAGCACCATCATTACAATAGTACTTGCATAGCTTCCTTACTCATGCTCAAAACTGCAAGGTTTGTTCATAGCATGCTATACACAATGAAGACAACACTACATCTCCTTCAGACACTGTCTCCAGATGACTTAAATAGGGTTACAGCTGTGATGATATAAGCACACAATTGAACAAAATAAAGTTTGTCCTATGAAAGCATCTAATTTATTAAAATGGAATTATAAAGTACTTAGAAAGAGAACTCTCCTACTATAAAGACATATAACTTAACATTCTTCCTTGTGTTTTGAGCACTAATAAATTAATTTGTTATTAGTTACATGATGCTTGAACCTGTACAGCTCTTAACTGAATAATTCTATTCTGATCTATATAAATATCTCAACTATCCATAAAAGTATCTGACTCTTTATGACGGTTCAAAGACGTGTGATTGGAGGGGGGGGGTCATGTGACCTGCGATATGACTCACATTGCTTGTTATGTCAGTACGACTGATATGTTTATCAATACCTACTCAAGCAAATGACTTGGGAAATTCAACTGATCCTACAATCAAGAAATGCTTGCGTACAGAACCCAACATTTCAAGGATTTGATATCCCATAATTCATCAGAGGCATGATTTCAAAATTGATCACTGATAAAACTAACATTAAGTTTCAATTACTATTATCATGAAATATGATGTGAAGTGTTATATGATCCAAGATTAATCATATAAACATATAACTTAACCAAATCCCTGCTATTTAGACAATTAATCATAAGAAATCATTCCTTTGCAACTTCATGCATAGTTAATGTAAATGTACATATTGACAAAAGAAAATGTATATTCTGACTAGACAGTTCCCAACTTGAACACACAAAATTTGTATGAAATTACTATTTAACTTTAATAGTTCTGTATCAAAGAAAGAAGAAGAAAATACAAATAATATTTTATATTTAACAGGAACAAAAATAAAAAAATAAAATTGTTTAATTGTTATAGTTCAAAACCCTTATAAAAATATTCTGCATAAACAATGTCATGTACTGGAAAGCAACTCCCCCCTTCTTCATGCCCTAATAATAAACAAACCCAATACTGATGTTGTTGCAAATCACTGCAAATTATAACAGCATTATTTTGAGACCTACGCTATTCCCTTTCAGACACTGGTGCACTGATGACTCATATATCGGAACGTTTGCAAATATCGGAAAGTTCAAGAATATCGGAAATAATCAACACTCTGACGTGCGGTATTGATTGATTAATCTTGCACCTTCTCAGGTCAATTAGTAAGCACTTAATGATAGGACCACATTATAATCTTGTTCTAAAGTGGTATGGTTCAATGACCTCATCAAAATTACATAAGCTACATGTAAGTAAAAAATGGGGTATTTGTAAAAAAAATATTAATTATATTTATTTTAAGAGTTAGAGGGTTTTTTTAAGTAAATTTACAGTTAACTACATGTATTATTTAGAACATAGTAAAGGAATAAAATTAAAATATTAGAATAAAAATAAATAATTGATTGAAATATGAATCTAAATGTTGCTTAACATCTGAGATAGTTTCTAATTTTTGTATTACTGTCCAATGCATTATATGGTTCTGTTAAATATTCAGTGTTGATCGTATGACTGATGACTTTAGGCAGTGGAATTAAATGTAAATTTTAAGTCTTAACTTGACAAGGACATATTGGTTGGGCAAATGACTGAAAGATTTGTCTAATTGACTAATTAAAGAGCTGTCTGATCAGAAGCTGCTTCCTTGTTGCAGTATTTCGAGTATATGTCTAGTGACCTTTGCAGAGTAATGTTACACAATATATAAAAAATGAATGAATGATGAATGGTTTAATATTAACAAATATTAACAGAATAATGGTTAATAAAAATACACCTTCTATAATCAATTAATTTTAACCAGTATCACCTTGTCTATGTTGTTGTTTTAAATAGTTATTTGTTGTTTATATTTTTTGTTATTTTGCACTAATACAATTACGGACATGTTGGCAACGTCCAGGTAATTATTGGTGTGGGAAGACCCCATATATATGACTGGTTAGAACCATTGGTGCACAAAGCTGGAAGACCAACCCACATAAAAGTTTCCTTCCTGACCATGGTGACTAAAGCCCATGTGGTAAGGGGCTAAGGAGTTACAAGTAAGCGATTAAAAATGCTCGACCAGTCTGGCGCCCCTATCCTCTTGTCTAACCTGAACATCAATGGCCCTATCTCACATGCTTTAAGAAGAAAACAGATGACAACTCCCATGCTTTAAGAAGAAAACAGATGTCAACACCATCACCACAAAATAACAGTACACCAGACAAGCACAACTTTATCTTTTGATAGAGAATCTCTCATTTGTACATACCTGTCACAAAGAAATTTCATCTCAATCATTTCACACAACAATAACTTCTTAATCAAATAAAGCAGTTGTCATGATTTGCTTTTAATACCATATTTACACTACATAATTTCATTTTTATTTGTTTTAGTAAGCATTAAAGTTACAACACTTTCCGGGAAAATACTGAAGCAGGATACAAAATACCACAACATCCACATCAAACTCTTGTCCGTCTTGTTGTCAGACTGATACCTATAAAATACATTTTATAACACATTCCAAGACAAAAGAAAACAAGCACCACAAACACAGAGAGTGTGATTAAAAGTATTCCTTCCTATTGTCTTTAAACTTGTCATATCTTAGAAACATGTAACAATATATCCCAACAAAAGAAGAAAACAGACAACTCACACATTTACAAAGAGAAACATCCAAACTTCTTCCAACCTCAAACATATAAAAACATCTCCTCAACCACAAAGGCATACATAATATCCATGTTAAATCTCTGTTACAACACTTTAACTTTTGGACGCATGATTCCTTCAGCATCACATTTTCTTAACACATGACAACCGTACTCCTGTTTGTTATTGTTTCGCTGTCTCAATGCTACAGTACATGCATGTTACAGAATACACTTTCTTTACTTCTCTACTACACTATGGCAGATATTGAATTCTCTTTGTGCATGAGCCTTCTAGCTACCCCCCACCATCCTGAACTTCAACCTCCTGGTAAAAGATTTCCAATTACAGACGACACATGTGCAGTTATAGACACACACATCTGCAGTTAAGTGTTCTAACAGCATTTGGTCTGACAATATTTTCCCCAAAATCCTTCTTATGGCACATTTGTTAATAATTAATTCTAAATTGATAGCTGTTTCCTCACAACTTTATGCACAAGAAACAAGCTACAATGAAGGAGACTAAGCAGCATATAGTGTAAATCCTATCTGTTTTCCAAAGCCTGTTCAATATGAGCTTATCGGAGGCTATGCATGAGTCAATTGTTTTTTACACTGTAAGGTAGGACAAAATTACTTTTCTATTTTTTTTCAGTTCTTTGGGTTAAAATTATTCAATTAACAATTTTCTGAGTATTATTTGAGAAGGATTTACCTAAAAACAGATTTGGATGGATAACTGTGATAGTATGCCACGGAAACCTGACAAAACTTTTTACAATCCATAATCTTGACAACTGGGAGGCCAACCAGTCAAGAAACAATACTCATCACATAATCACATAACAGGCTGATACCAGAAACACAGTTCTAGCATGTCTCAGCCAGGAGTTGAACCTGTGGCTTTATGCTCATTAGGCCAAATTACCTGCATATGCAGCATGCCAAGCAATTATCAATAAAAATGCTATTTCTGCCAATAAGCTAACTAATCTAGCTTATTCATTCTCAGTCAGATATTAATATTGCAATTATGTTCACATGTTCAAAGTTTAAAAGTTTTAAAAATATTGTATACAAATTTGAATTTCAGAATTCTCAGACTATCTAATTAGTTAGTTTGCAGCAGACAACCTTTCCACGGTCACAGAGGTGAGAAGGCTGTTGGAATTGTCCTGTAAGCAAAATGATACACGCAGCATTCCAGAATTTAATTTTCACATCAGACAGTCAATTCACTCCCAGATGCCTTAAATCAAAATGCCAGAAACCAAGAAAGTATGAGTGACATATTTTATAATTTTATAAATTTATGCTTCTATTGCATAGTGGAGCAGATACCAGGTATTCTGTAATTTGTATAAGATGACAAATCATATTTTACAGCAGACAACAATTTGCAGACACACATCCCAGTAATTGCTTCAATCAGAATGCCAGAACCCATCAACATATCAGTGACTAATTCAATAAATTTTCCTTTTTTTGTTTTGTGTTACTTGCATTTCAAGGTGGAAAAGGTGCATCTTATGTGCTTAAATGCAGCAGATGACAATTTTGAGGTAATACAAGCAAATGCAGATGCATGAAGTAAGAACACATAGAAATATAATTCTATGTTCTTTACTTGTTGTACAATAAGGATGTACACTAAGCATTCCTGGAAATTTAGTAAGACGTAAATATTAAATCTTGCAACTCTTTGTCGGTAAAGAAAACATTCTTCAGACAACTCAAATCATCCTTAAACAAGACACAAATGTTACTTAATTTAATAGATTTTTAAAGACTGACATTGTCTCCCACAAGACAGAGAAGTCACAAAGACAGTTGTAAGAAGACAAATATTTGCACCTCAAAGATTTTGTTCAGATAAATTGTGCTTCAGACAATTCAAATCACTCTACAGATTCCTACTGGCATAAGAGAAAATCCACAGAGGTACTCAAATGTTTATGTGATTAATTCATAACTGTGTACTTTTTTATCATCTACAGAAAGAACAAATGCACTTAAATCTTCAAAAATGACAACATTTATAGCAGCTGGCTCTGAAATATCCAGATTTCCGAAGAACCAAATTGAATAAATATCAGTGACATAATGTGATATTTAGACATTTTTAAAAGTGTACTTGCAAGGCAGGACAGGCACATTGGAATTCTCAAAACCATAAATGTACATAAATTTATGCATCTCTTTGAAATGATATTCATTTAGTTTTAAGTGGAGGGGGCAGTCTAGTGTTTTCGTTTATGGTTTGATTTCATTTTGAAAGTTGCTTCTAAATACAGACTAATACTAAATGCAGTTTTTTTAATATATTCTGCTGTTGCCAGTACAAGAAAATGTCTCTGAAGAAAAAATGTTCTGATTTATTTTTCACTGTTTCTTTGTCATAAATTATCTTTTGTTTCAATCAATCTTTCCATAGGACCACCAGCTTTTCCATAGGACCATCAGTCTTGCCATAGGACCATCAGTCTTGCCATAGGACCACCAGTCTTTCTAAAGGACAACTTGCCTTTCCATAGGACCATCAGTCTTGCCATAGGACCCCCAGTCTTTCTAAAGGACAACTTGCCTTACCAAAGGACCATCAATCGTTCCATCGGACCAACAGCATTTTTAAAAGGACAATGTACTTTCCATAGAACACCTGAGTCTTTCCCCTGGACCACCAGCCTTTCCAAAGGACCATCAGTCTTGCCATAGGACCACCTGAGTCTTTCCCTCCAGTCTTTCCATAGGACCATCATCCTTTCTTAAGGACAACTTGCCTTTCCAAAGGACCATCAATCGTTCCACCGGACCAACAGGGTTTCTAAAAGGACAATGTACTTTCCATAGGACACCAGTCTTTCCCCTGGACCACCAGCCTTTCCAAAGGACCACCAGCCTTTCCATAGGTCTGCTACTTAAATGCATTTATTTTTAAGTAGACTTTAGAGTTTTCCAAAAATTTAAGAATTTTTCTGAATACTTTGTAACACAATTACGTAAGTATGGACTGGTACATATTATAATATTTCAGGTTACTACATCACACTTAAGCAAAGACTGTTTTCTCAAGCACATAACCAAGGACCTATTACTGTATATGTTTAGAACGTACATTGAATAAACTATAACTATCAGCAAACAGCATTTATTACAAAATGGCTTCCTGCACAGACTCTTTATATGACAGGTCAACTGATTGCTTTTAAGTTTTAAGCAATTTTTTTAATGTTATTTTCTTATTTCTTCCAGTATTTAAAAGAGCATGTAATTGTATTAAGCAACAAGGAATTACTATTTTGACATTTATAAATGGTGCAGTTATAGATAGTTTCCATGTGATGTCATAGGCACTGATAAGACAGTTTAAGGGAGACATCTTTGAAGGCAAAAGCTAATGCAGGCATGAAATCTAGAAGTATGTGCTGTATTAAACTTACCACTGTGTTTATATTTTTCAGTCTATTTTACTGAATTTTATATCAAATTAACAGCTTTTATGAAGTATTTTAAATATGAACACTTTATTCTGATTTTTAAAAAGGTTTAAAAATACAACCAAAAGAGATACACTGTTCATTTTGTTTAAAGATGAGCCAATAATTTTGTTTATTTCTGTCTTTTAATTTTTTGTGCATTTATCTATTTTAAAAATATTATTTTTAAAAATATGAATATCAAGAGCTTTCCAATGGTGTATAGGTTTTATTTTTTGGATTACAAATGAAGAAATTACAAGAAAATAAAATTTACGCTTCTATACAATTCATCTGAAAATCCCTTCAAGTTGCCTACAAAAATGGCTGCCAAGATGAGGGATTTTCACTGATGTCGAAACTATCTATAATGCCTCTATCTCTTTGCATTAACATTTTAAAGAGTACTGACAAAAATTATCAACAATTTACTTTTAACACTAACATAAAACCTTTGATGCTATCACAGTTATCCATAATTGTTGACAAGTTCATGTACGGATGAGCTTAACACATAGCATGAAACAATTGTTAATTTAATATAATAAATATTTTTTTAACTATACCACCTCAATCATAAATAAAAAGTTTCAAAGCTAGATATATATCAGAAAATTGTGCAGACCCTGATCAGAGAGCTCCCTTAGGAAGCTGCATCTGCAGGTTAATCTGATTCTATAAAATTTACCTAAAGTCGGAAGTCAAATTGTGTTTAGCAGAGTATAAATTAACAAAGTTTTGGCAGCAGCCAAAGTAAACAACCAAATATCATTATTCTCTAAAAATGCTTTTTAAGAGAAATGATGACAGGATGAACATATGGAAAGCCGGAGTTCCTTTGTCTGAAAATCTAGTTGTGGCAGAAACAAAGGTATCAGATTCTGCTGTCATGTCACATTGGTGCAGACATGTAGTAGCTGATGGGCCCTGCAGCAGACGGCTGTATGAGTCAATGATCATCATTCCCAGCAATCTCCAGCTTACATACATCTCTAATGCAAACATGCAAGTCATAATAATTGTTCAAGTTGGTTTCTATCATTCCCTTTTTTCCCTACTCTTTGTCTAAATCACTACTGTATTATGTTATCTCTTAGAACTTTTTATTACAGTCTTAAATTCTTTCTCTTTGTTTTAAAACAGCTTTAATTGATTCTATATATCAAAGCAATAAAACTTTATAAATGTCACTGCGTTTCTTCTTGCCATTATTTATATTTTGTGTTCAGTGTGCATTCATATGCCCGACCAAATATGAGTCAGTTCAGAATCCTTACACAAAAATATAGTTCTACATTTAAAGATCAACTTTTGAAAGATGCATTTTTTTTTCGACTGTCACATGATGGCATGACATCAGAAAATGTGACCAAACTCATTTTTTGCAGGTTCTCCGCATCATAAGTTAAATGTGTAAAATACATACCATTAATTTAATTTTAACACATTATAATGCCGAACTAAACATGGGTCAGTTAAAAAAAAAAGTCTGACATTTAACTACCAACTTTTGAAACATCAATTAAATATTTGGAAGAAAACGTGATTACATGACTTCAGTAAAAATGACCAAACTTTTAATCAATGAATTAAGCCATTGATTAAATGAATGACACTTTTTGTGGATGTATACTGGTCCCTGGCTAAGTGACAGAATCTATTTTAAGTAACAAGGCTTCATCGCTTCATGGCAGATAGCTTCTGTCCCTAATATGAATATGTTTTCTGAGAAAGTGTACCTGTGGTCTGTAAGATCGTTAGTGTACCTGTAACCCTTGAGAATAAGTTTTCTTGGTTAACTAGCCCAACCCCCATTATAAACAGATGTCGTTAGCGTCACATGATCAAGACACTAGGAAGTAATCAGTAAACATTAAGTAAAAGTGTGTTTAAGACAATGACTAGGCATCTATATGTATCGGTGTAAATAAAGTGAAACATGTCGTCTGGAGCAGGTGAAGTCATCTGCAAAGCAATGGCGATTAACAACGTTGTTTTTTTTCAAAGTCTGAGCATGAAAACAACAGTCTAAATCAAACTACATTGTTGTTTAAGGATTGACTAACCAAATACCTGTGGCTGCAGTTTGACAGGGATAAAATGACATGTGCCATATGCACTGCTGAAGGAAAAGACAACTCATTTACCCAATGTGACTAACAGATATTGTCAGATATCTTCTACTTTTCTAGTGGTCTGCACTAAGACATTTTAATTAAAGCTGAAACAATTCCAGGAAATAATGCAAGAACCCAACATTTAGTGCAAGAAGCTGCACAGTGTGCGGTATTGTAAGCAAATTTATATGATAAATATTAGCTTAATCAAAATCAAAATTATTTAAAAGTCATTTTAGCAAATGTTTCAATAAAATTAAAGATTAGAATCATATTTTTCCAGACTAACTGCAATATAATTTCAAGCATTGTCATAAATAAAATTAATGTAACCTATTCAGTATTATACAAATTACAATCTTTTACTGTTTCACTTTTATGCATCACATTAATGTTATTGTATATTTTAAATATGGCTTAATTGGCATTGACATAATACCCATGGTTTCCCAGCTGAGTTTGTTCTTCTGGAAAGAAGACAATGACCTTACCATGCTTTGGCCCAGTATAGACAGTATTGTCCAGAAGCAAGAATAGAGAAATTATGTCATTTTTCTGAAGTTGAGTAATCAAAATTAACCTTAGTGTTTATTGACACACATTCTTACAAATTAGGTCCTTCTTATTTCCTCAATTATTTTTAATTATTCTTTTACAACTCTGTTTTTCTAAAAGCAAAGGTGTTGATGACAGAAGGAAGCAAGGTATTAACTGTTGTTTTAGCTGTATCTGACAGTTTGCCTACATCACTAACATGTAACAATTTACCTGCCCTGTAGTGGGGAATTTGGGGATAATTTTACATACCCTCAAACTTCAGTCTAACTGAAGGAAATTTTGAGCACTACCTTCATTGTTAGATTGAACAAATTGTGACAAAATCACTTTTGTTGTTCCTTCTTTCCAAATCTATAGCACAATAATTTTCTGGTAAAAATAGGTATCAATATCATGGCAGATTACCTAGACGATGATATAACGTGATCTCAAAAGTAAGTGGTCACATGGTTTTCTCAGTTTAAAATAGCTAACTGGGCAGGTCGCTCAGATAGATATTACCTTTAACTATACACTATAAATATTCCTATATTACTAGCTCTTTGTAACAACCAGAGGGATGCGTCCCTTTTTACCGAGATGTGGAGCATTAGAATCATTGCCTTGTAACTCCTCTGCCTGTCACTGCATGTGATTGAGTCCATGTTGGGGCAAGACCTTTCATGTGGGAAGGTTTCCTGGCTAACGTGTGGTGCACTCGTGGTTCTAACCATATGTAAGTCTGAGGTCTTCATCAGCAAATAATCAGCTGGACATTGCCAATATTACCATAACTGTGTTGGTGTGAAGTAACAAACAAAAAACAAATAAAGCAGATGTAGGACATAAAAATAAACAGTAATTCGCAGGACCGTTACAGCTAACAATAATTCTTTTGGTTGTTCAAATATAAGTATTGGACCAAATTGTCCGATACCTCCTTTAAGGAAAGCATAACTCATAAACAGATATTGTTCCATTAAGTTTGTGTAGATGATATTCTCAGTTAAAATCAGTCCCTGTAAATAGCCAGCAACAAGATTTTGTTACTTTTAAGCGCATCACATGTAGGCCCCTGACTGACATTAGACATGCACACCATTTTAGTCCCATACAGATTTTGACCAATATTAGGTAAGGTGCAGTGTTTTAGTTATGAAATGAGGATAATGCTCTGTTTAAATTTCTCCTATCTGCAGAACATTTTAACTTTTTAACAAAATAACAGCAACATTTTCCTGCTCAAAGTAAAAAACTAATATGTCTAAGATGATGTTGTAGATAAAAGACCTTTACAATGGTTTTTGTTTTATATGATTTCATGTTTATACTTTATATATTGTTCTAGACTGATACAAGTCACATAAGTATTATGTGCCTATGAGCATTCTTTGTACTTCTTTGTTAAACTAAAGTTTATGCAAAACATTTACTACCATAAATTCCCGCTTCTGTAATTGCATTCCCAATTTTGTATCATGATTATGTATTAACAAATTCTTTTTTAAAGACTACTTTCAAATCAATAGAGCCATTCCTTTTTCTGAAACATGTCTAATTAGATGTAATATTGCTAATAACTTTTATATCCGCTTTCTTTGTAACTTTGCAAAGATTCATTGTTATCCCTCTGAACCAATTCAATATTAGAATATTGTCAGAGAAAGATATTAAAAACACAAAATGTGTTCACATTCCTACACTACTTTTGACTTAACCTTAAAACCACCATAACTGCATATGTAGAATGAATAACATGCTTTGTTGGGGGGGTTTTCAAACATTTGCTATGATTATTTCCTCATGTACTGTTTGTTATGAACAGTCCAATTACTTTTGCCACAATAAAACATCCAAAGGTTTGTCCCCTGAAATGCAGTTAGTCTGAAAATAATGTTGTAAAAGTAATGACTTATGACTACTGTCTAACCATTTTAACGTAATTTTCAAACACTGAATACTTCCTTGCCTGCAGCACTTTGATTTATATAATTTGAATCATAGCATGTAAATTATTTGAAACATAAATCATCTGCAATAACATAAAGCACAAATCATATCAGACAAATAACCTTAATTAGCCAGCAGATCCCTCTTATTGTTCCAAAACAATGTACAATATATGTTTATACACAAATTTACAACTCGTTCCTCAAAGATGCATTTGAGTTGATCAGGCACGACTCAAACACCATTCCACCACAACATTTCACAAACAAGATTCACCTACAAATATACCAGGAATCCTTTAAAATTAATCTTAATCCATCATTACCTTAAAATCACTGAACCATCTTCAAATTTAAAGCTCAAATAACAAAATGAGAGCTCAAAACACACACATATAATCCCTTAAAAATACCAAAATAATGTTCACTTTATCTTTGTACCAGTAGATTTATGAATAATCTCACTTAAGCACTTATACCACAACACTATCATCTTTAACTTTGAAATTCAAATTGAAGGATCACAACTAACTTGTCCTTTATAAGTATTGTCTATAAACAAATCCAACATTACTACATACAAAATCTTTGCATTTTAAACTGACCCAGATGTTTAGCAGCAGTTATTGGAAGCACAGCAAGCACAAAAACAAACACTGTGGCATCAAACGCTTCGATCTTTGGAAACAAGAATTGGATTTTCAATATTTTCTTTCTGTTTTTGCCATCTCTGCAACTGGCTATGAAACATACAGCCCATTTTCCTGAGGCCACAAGCTTTTCTTTTCCTCTTCTAAAAATATAAACAGATCAATTTGGTTGTGAAAGAAAATGGATGTAATTCCTTTATCTGTAACTTGCTGCATAGAAAACCATTTCATGGTGAAGGAAAGCTAATAAATATGTCACCATCATACATCTCTGAATTTTTTTTAAGTGTTGGTTTTTTGCTGTTTATTGAATTTTTATGACATAAGTATAACATGGTTATTTTATATACATGAAGAAACCACCTCTAATTTATTCTTGATATTAAAGAATCAAGTAAAAAGCTTCTCACATAATAATTTTTTTACATAATCTTTATAACTAGTTTATTAACAATCAGATTTGTATCCAGAAAATCTAAAAACATGTTTGATATCCCAATTTTTGAAAAAGGAATTTCAAGGATGAACACACTCAATAATCGAAAACACTTTCCAAGAAATGATCCAAATACTTTTTTTGTAATAGACAGTCACAACAATAGGATAAAAAATTAAATCTTGAGTACAATAAAATGAATAAAATAGTGTGACACAACATACAGTATTATTTTCACTGGGGTCACCACCATGAATAATCCAAAATAATATCTTTTTCTTACTCCTTCCAATACTCATTTATTGTTTTCATTCATTCACTAAAAAATGACCACCACTAACCCACCCCCCATCTTTTCATCTTTGATGATGCTCTTTTTTCCTCCCCCCATTCTTGAACAATAATTCCCATGAGTCTGCAATATGGATCAATTCATTTGCATATAAAAGGGATAGTGGTATGGTATGGTTTCACTTGTCAATATGTTGGCATGACTCATTCTTAATTACAGGGAAGGGAGGGGGGGACATACCCACACCAAAACGCTTGCATGCGACAAGCTCGTCACAAGTTTGCGACAAGTTTGCGCAAGCTTGCCGCAATCTTAATAAGATTGCAATTCTTAAATATTATGGTCGCGGATGCGAGCACGCTCGCTTGCATAGAAATTAAGGTTGCGGTTAGGTTTTGTTCGCACACTTCTCGCAATCTTAAATATCATTAAGATTGCGAGAAGCTTGCGGTCTTGCAAGCTTGCAATCTTATATTCCACTGAAGATTGCAAGAAGCTTGCGATCTTGCAAGCTTAAAACTAATTATTATTAGGATTGTGGATAGGTTGTGGACTTGCAAGCATAAAATTATTCCAAGACATTAAGAAATTTATTTTGTATTTCTTTAAAGAAATAACATTTGAAAGAGAACTTGACCAGCATGACCAGTTCCACTTGCAGATATACAGCAAGAAAGCTATGATGGCCCTGTATCGCTCACCTGAGGACACTGGCTTTAAAATTTAATCACAAGACTAAATGTTCACAACTGTGCCTTGGATTCTAGTGATTACAAGTTATGTTGAAGCAAATCTTTGCCTACAGTTACACATCCAGATTTATTGCAAACAAAGATTCTGGTCAAGTTCTGTGAAGATTAGGCCCCAAAAAAAGTCTTTTAATGTGTTCTCAAGGTTTTTATAGATCTGACCAAGTCACCTACTATTTGACCATGTGACCTATTTATTAACTCATCCAAGATTTCATACAGACAAACATTTAATGACATTCTGACCACCAGTGTTGGTTAAGATTGGATCAAAACGGTAGCCTTTAAAGTGTTTACGAGCAAATTGTTAATGCAGCTAGATGGACAGTTGGTTGAAAAAAGCTTACCAGAAAGTGACATAAAAAAGCTCTAAATACTAACTGCCATTTTTTTTTTAAATTTTATTTTGTTATTATTTATTATTAAACAGAAATCACACAACCCTATACAAAACAGTCCCAGATTTACTCTCCCTAGAAAGTAATTTGGTAATGATACCCTACTCCCATCTTGATTTTTTTATAGAAAATCCAAAAATATATTTAATAACTTGACAACAATTGATCCCTAAAGCAATTCCAAACATATTCTTCCCATGAGATAGTTAGTTAACTACTTAATCTGATTAATCCTCAAAAAAAATAAGATAATGAACTAAACAAAATAAAATGTATTTAGTAACAGTGACTCAGTCCTTCAAACTAATTGACAACAAAATCAATCCCATACTTTGGCATCCCATAAACAAGTTAACTTTCAAATTTGATATCTATCTAAATACTGAGTAGACATGGAAAGCAAACTGCTGTTATGAGTTACAGTGACCTTGATCTGACTGATCACAAAAGCAATTTTAAGCTATGTTATCATTAAAGACAGCTACAAAAGATTTGGTAATAATAGCTCAGTACAATATTTATTTTTTTGATCTCATTCCAAAGATGTCAGTTTTTTAATAACTTTTTGTTGTCTTTCGAAAACCTGGTCAAGTAGATTTACAGTCTAATATCTAATATGACAACAAAACAGACAGTAGAGTATCATGTTAAAACCACTCTTACTTTATTGGGAATGTGAATAAACACCATTTAATAATAAAAGTTTAAAGTCGCTTTTACGGTGTTTTATTAAAAGTCAATCGTAACTTTCGGAAAATAACCGAAGAAATCGCCGAGCGGTCCCGATTTACTACAATAGCACATGCGCAGTCTACACTTCCGGCCGCGCCAATTTTCAACGAAATGAAAAAAATGTGATGAAAAAGATGAAAATTTCCTTCACTGGACTACTAAGCAAAGGTAAGACATTGATCTACTTAAACAAGTATAAGAAGCACCACATTTTAAATCAGGTTTTCTGAACGTAGTAAGTTTAGTACATTAACGGTTTAGAATGCAAAATTAACGTGTTAAATATTTTCGCCATTTTTTTCAGTTCCGACATTTCACCTTAGTTTTTTCTTATCACAAACGTTTTCTGAAACCGTTGACTTTTCCATAAACACGTGTTTTCTACTGTATATTTAATTTATGCTTCAGTTAGAGTTGATACGGTTCTGACAAGTTCAAACGTAAGACATTTTTGTATTATTGTTTATTTTAGAGTGACCTTATTAACGGTAATATCCAGTTACCGGACATTCACATTACACATGGATACATAGCATACTATAGGAATAAAGGCACATAAAACGGTTACAAGTGGCTACACAATATTTTTGTTGTTGATTACATTGTTGTGGTAAGAAAATAAATTTAGCTCACCGGTAATAGAGATATCCAAGATAACTTGTACATGATGATTGAACACATACATAACTGTGTTTGCTAGTATGGCATTGCCACTCATGTAAAGTATTTTATTTTCTGTAATAGTTTGAAACAGCCAGATGCAAGTGAACAAAAAAAGAATCGGAGATGCAGACGGATGTCAATAAGGAGGTCAGTGAAGAGCAACGCATGGATGACAGACAAAAGGTACTGAGATAACTATGTAACATTTTGACCATTTGTACCAGTTCTTGTATTAATGCATTTGCAACCTTTTAGCACTACCATGTTTATTATTAATTGCATGGCGCAGCTGTTGGTACATGAAGATGTCATTTTTTGGAAATCATATGTTGTTTTGATTTTGTTTGATTTTTTGTTACATCGCACGGACACATTTATGGCCATATTGGCGACGTCCAGCTAATTATTGGTGGAGGAAAACCTCCCTACATAGAAGTTCTCACCCCAACTAGGACTCGAACCCACGCGGTGAGGGGCTGAGGAGCTTCAAGTCAGCGATTCTAACCGCTCAGCCATGGGCGCCACTGTTTTGATTGCAATATTATAATATTAAAATTAGTTGGTATATTTTAAATTTAAATTTCCTTTGTTCTCTGTATTCACTTACATTAATAAAAAAATAATCTTGCTGTAATAATCATACATTTTGAATTTACTGGCTTTTTATTTATCTGTGTGTTTATGGTTGGCCTATTGTCAGGATAATATGACTGGATGTGGTATCATGTTATTTGTTCATGGCATGCTATACACAGTGAAGGCAGCACTATATCTGCTTCAAGTGAACACCGTCTCCAGATAACTGAAATACCAGTACTACTGTTGGTGGCTCAATAAACCTAATAAACAATCAAACCACCAACAATTTATTATAAGATAGTGTTCAATTGAAGCCAATATAAAGCTGTTTTTACTGATTTTAGCATGCCATGAACACCTGGCATGATACACCCAGTCACATTATCCTGACACCTGACTGACTAGTCATAGAACTAGCTGTATATTTGCTTGAGTATTAGCAAGAGAGCAATAACACTACCATTTAACATGACTTTGGTATGTTGCAGCCCAGACTGAACCCAATGCCTCTAGTACCAGGAGCCGGCACTCTACGGATTGCACTACCAGGTCTGGTGTTTTACTTTTACCCCTTTGTGCATATTAATGCTTATAAAATAACCAAGATAGTATTTCGTTAAGCTTTACTTTTTAGTTAGTTCAGCATTTCTCAGCTGAGATTTTAAACATATAAAATATGGGGGTGCTTTTGCCTATAGCTCCTGTTATTTGTTGCTGTTTTCAAATTGCTGTTTTAAAGAATAGGCAAGTTTGCATCATGACCAAAGCTGTAAAAGTTTGTGTCAGCATCTAATTAGGTTTTTTGTTTGTTTCCTTGTTTTTTGTAAAATTTCCAATCTATTTCTTTCAATCTTTGAACACTTACTCTGCATCAAACTTTGACTGAAGGTGCCTGTGTGGTACAAATAACACAAGACCCTTACATACTAAATAAATCTTTCATTGCTAAATAAAAAATCAGGTAATGAAAAAAAAAAAATTAAATAATGCAGAATGTTGGATTTTTTTTCTTTTTCAGACGTAATTGGAGAAAAAATACATTTGCTGTGCAGGTAAGAGGAAGGATGCAAGATTCCCTCAAGCTGAACTAGAGTTGTCATCTGAGAAATCAACAAGAACTGACTATAAACTGTTTTTGAACACAATACCTGTGGTACTATTTCTTGAGTGCATTGTATGTATTTTATTCTTAATGATAAATAAATTGATACTTAAGTTTGATTTAATCATTTAAAATCCTATTTGCTTGACCCCCGAAAATGGCTTGTCATGCTTTCTCATATTAATAAGTGCTTAGCAAGCTATGGGTTAAGAATATAAATTAATTGATAAGCATCTTTTAGTTGTTTCCTTTAATAAATGACCACTTCTTTGTGTTCTTTGCCATTGTCTTTAATTACAGTGGAATATATTTAGTATCTTTCTGTTGTGTTATTTTCCCTGTAAATTTTTTGTTGCATCGGATTTTTAAGTGAAAACCACAAATGTTATCTAGTGATTTTATTTATGTCAATCTAGCCACAACCTTAGCCACTCAACGGATTTGATCAAGCAAAGAAAAAAAAAAAACCCACAAGCTTGGGATGATAGCGCAAGCTTGCAAGCGTGCCAAACCGCACGCATGGGATAAGTGAGCAAGCGAGTCAAACCGCTCGCTTGGCATGATTGCGCAAGCTTGCAAGCGAGCTATCAAGCTCGTAAAGGTTCCTATCGCAACCTTGCAAGCTTGCCAAGCGTGCAAGCGAGCTTCTAAGCGAGCCAAATCGCTCGCTTGGCATGATTGCGCAAGCTTGCAAGCAAGCAATTAAGATCGTAATGGTTCCTATCGCAACCTTGCAAGCTTGCCAAGCGTGCAAGCGAGCTTTTAAGCGAGCCAAACCGCTCGCTTGGCATGATTGCGCAAGCTTGCAAGCGAGCAGTCAAGCGAGCAATCAAGATCGTAATGGTTCCTATCGCAACCTTGCAAGCTTAATTTTAAGATTGCGGCTTTCTTATCGCAATCTTACCGCAAGCTTAAATAAGATTGCAACACGCTTGGTTGCAATCTTACCGCAATCTTGTCGCAAGCTTATTTAAGCTTGCGGTTTTGGTGTGGGTAATGCCGTCTGCCATAGGAAGTTCCTGACACTTAACCAGCCAAAGAGCATTTTTGTTTTGCAAATTATTGATTTGAGAGAACAGTTCACAAAATCCTCATCAGTTATGGATATTTAACCATGACAAGACAATGTCAGGTTAGCAAAAGAAAGAGATTGCTTTAATAAACAAAATTAATTGAAATCTTTACAAAATTAATGTGAAACTAATTTCATTCAATGAATTTATTTGTATGACATTTGTATTTCTGGAATATAAAAACAATAATGTTTTTAGCAGTTCTAACATAAAAATGTTTCTGCAGATAAATTGCTCAAAATAACATCAGTGAAAACAAAACAAATCAAGTTTTACCATGCCAAGTTGGTAATATATGAACACCTATGCATATTATTGAGAACGTTACACTCTTTTATTCTGTCGTGATTTATTGATTGCCAATATATATAACATAAATGCATCCACTTACAAATATTTTGCCATTATAAAGCATACCTAGAACATCAAGTTAATATTTAATATTTTTTAAATAAAAGAAATGTATTGGTTATCTCCCCTGTGGGTATGTAATGTCATGTTCTTAATAAAAGATTCTTTTAAATTTTGTTTTTAATTTGTTTATTTTTGAATACTGTTGTTTTTTTTCTTAACTAAATCAATAAGATACAATTAATTAATGCTACAGTGAAAAGTGTTCTGCAAATATAAAAAGCAGGAAATTTTTTTTACAATAATTATGTACAAAATACCTAAGAGAGAGGTTGGACAGAAGTATTTAGACAGTTAGAGTAACATACCTTTATAAACGAAAAGAGGGAATATGTTGAAATAACAAATGCCCAAATTTTTAAAGGCCACATTGATGGCCCAATCTTCACCAATCTTGGCCAGAATGTTTGCCAGTATAAAATCTTACAGATATTTTGAAGTGGGTCATGTTGATTTAGTAGGTTACCTGGTAAAATTCAAGAAAATGTTATCAACCCAGTGGCCACACTAATGGTCCAATCTTCACCAAAGATTTGTAAAGTAAATAACTCTTTATTACTTGATGCCAGATTTGAGCCTATTAAAAGCCTGTGTCATCAGGTGAGTGATTAAGGGCCATCATGGCCCTCTTCTTTACAGAAAATTTTCCAAATTTCACAAGGTTTTTCTAAAATGTGACCTAGTGACCTACTTTTTGCCCCCATGTGACCCAATAATATACTCATCCAAGATTTCATGCAGACCAACAGTCTGATCAAGTTTGGTGAAGATGGGGCTATATATGAGGTCTCTAGTGTGTTCATAAGTTTTTTCTAAGATTTGACCTAGTGACTTACTTATTGATCCCATGTGACCTAGTTATGAACTCATCCAAGATTTCATGAAGACAAACATTCTGATCAAGTTTGGTGAAGAATGGGCTAAACATGTTGCCCTAGTGTGTTCACAAGCTTTTTCTAACATTTGACCTACTGACCTACTTATTAAGCCCACTTGACCCTGTTATGAACTCATGCAAGATTTTATGCAGGCAAACATTCTGATCAAGGTTGGTGAAGATTGGGCCATAAATGTGGCCTCTAGTATGTTCACAAGCTTTAAAATTTGACCTAGTGACCGACTTTTTAACCCCAGGTGACCCAATAACTATTTCTTCCGAGATTTCATGTAGACAAACATTCAGACCAAGTTTAATGAAGAATGGATAAAAACTGTGGCCTCTAGCATGTTCACAAGCTAAAATGTTGATGACGGAGACCGGACGCCAGACTACAGACGCCGGACGAAGCAGTATCACAAAAGCTCCCCTTGAGCACGTTGTACTCAGGTGAGCTGATAAAAAAAAATATGCAAACTGAAAAATCTATAGAATCTAATAACAAGTTTTTCTTTTAAAATATTCTTTCCAGAATGCAGACAGAATCAATATCAAGTGACATCTGTCTTATAACCGCAAACAAATGTTCAGCTGTGGAGTTATAAAAGTTGACAACAGAATATTGAGAGAATTATCCCTTGGCCCTGACCAATTTCATTCTGAGAGATATCAAAATCATCCTGTTACTCATAACCTAAGCTCATATTCATCATGCTTGAAAGTGGAGCTGCAGATCAGATACAGCATTAACTACTGCTGAGTCTTGTCAACACACCTTGTTACAAATGCATGAAGTTGTAGGCAAATCTCTAAAATGTTTTGGTTATGAGGGCATGGTATGGGTCAAAATTATCCAGCAATCAATATCAGTTGTTACCCAGTTGTTGAGCCATCTGGCATCGTTTCTTGTTTGACGAGAAAACATAACTTCTCCAATTTTTGAAATAAAATGAGAAGGATAATTGTTAATAACAGTAGTTTTAAAATTATTCAAACAAACAATATGTTTCTTTAACAAAAAGAAAAAAATCAAAACAGTACAGAGCATTGTTATCATTTCTTAAATTTTTCACTGGCAATAAACTAAAAAATTCACCACTCTTGTTAGGCCAAGTTTCATTTTGTACTTAATTCTCTTGTGCATTTCTCGACAAATACCTAATCAATAATTACTGATTACTGATAGATAAAGGAACTATAAAAAACTACATTATCTGTAACACAACCATGAGTAGACATTTTTTGTATCTATCTAGACCTTACTCATGACTAAAATGATAAATTGACGATGGCACACTCAAGACCTGAGGCAAAATGCCATGGATTTTAATGGCATGATCACGTGATTCATGTTTACCCTTGACACTTCAGTATCATTATCACAAACACCCTGACAATGTTAGCACCAGATGAGTCAAATATCGATAATAATCATCATCCAATCAATATTCACTGAGCTTTCTGCCCCACTACTGCATTCCTCTGGTAAATCTGCAGTCAGGTAGGAAAGGGAGATAACGAGTATTATAAATAATAGCCATTATAAAGCATAGGAAAAAAATTCAGGGGTGAATGGAATCACACTGAGGTTGATGGGTTGAAAATCCAATATTGTAATCACTAAGTTAAAGAGTTAACTCAATACTGCAGCTGTCAGGTGGTAATTGCATACTGAAGCAAATATAATCATTAAGACTTGCTACTACTGCTGTCAGGTGAAGAGTTGACTCCCATTGTATGCTGTCAGGTATCAGTTGTACACAGAAGCAAATGCAATCACTAAGTTAAAGAGCTGACTCCTTACTACTGTTGTCAGATAAAGAGTTGACTCCCATTGTATGCTGTCAGGTATCAGTTGTACACAGAAGCAAATGCAATCACTAAGTTAAAGTACTGACTCCCTTCTACTGTTGTCAGGTATTAGTTGTATTCAGAACCAACACATCACTGAGGAGATATGTAACAATCAGTAACTGTTTAGTTAAGGTGAGCACAGATATCCCTTGTACACTAGCACTTCTTCTCACCCTACCTGTCTTATTCATTTATTATAGATAGTTATGCAATAAACAAGCTGTTTGACTGTATTATATACCATCAAGTTTTCATTTAATATATTAGTTAATTATTTCAAGGGTGTAAAATTTCTCAAAAGACCCCATTTCCCTTATTTATTTAGAAGAACTGAAATTGAGCAAATCATTTTAAATTTTTTATTTAAAACTATGTTAAGGTATCTTTTTTTCATGAGACCCAGACTTAACAAAGTTATTTGTGAATTTCATATTTTAAAACAACGCAAGATAGTATCTGGATTCTGAAATAAACTGAGATTGATCTGCTAAAGTTCAGAATAAGTATTTTTATCCAACCTTCATCTTTATCAATTAAATGCCAACTGCTTACAAACATATGTCTTGGTGATTTTATGATATATCCCTAGAAATAAAAAGACATAACCCAAGGAATAAAGGAAATTAAAAAGCAAACTCTATAAAATAAATAGAACTGTGACAAAAATTACAATTAAAATCTTACTAATATCAATTGTTGATTCTCATTTTTATATTACATGATTGCACTAATTTGTATGCAAGGGCAAACTGCATTAATTATGACATAATTCTACAGAAACATTTTAATAGATAGATGTGTAAAATTTCTTTATCATTAAAGATTTATTAGGATTTAAACTGTTTGGTTGTACTTTTTATGGTTACTTTGTATTAAGTGCCTGAGTTCACAATTGGTATACAAACTAATTCCCAGGCATAGTACTGTAGTTGAGATTTTTCCTCCATTTTGAATTTCCAGACACTCATGTGACCTTGGTCAAATGGTGCTTATGTATAATGTGCCAAATATGAATTTATTGATCGATACCTAGTTCAATTTGTTTTGGACTGAAATTGATGTGCTACTGATAACAGGGGGATACATTTTATATGGTTTTACAAATGTCTACATTTAATGACCAGTAATAAACAACTTAAATGTGCACTCAAGTACATACTTTCATCAATACATACAAAGTGAGCAACACAAAACAATATTGTATGAATTAACAGTGTAATATGACCGAAAATGTCAAACAAAGACAAGCATAAACCAACAGTTCGGAAAATTATTGAAGGGTAAATTATTGTGTATTAAGAATGTTTTATGGATGGTTGATTCGGATGATGATTTATTTATTAAAACAGGACCTGTATACTAAATGATGTGTTCTGTTAATACTATAAATGTGCCACTGCATTGCAAAAACATTTTCTTTTGTTGAATGCTCTTTTCACAATATTTTTTTTACATTACTTTCTGGCGACTTTGATGCTCTGCATCAACTTTAACTTTTTCTTGTTTTGTCTGAATAAGTAGTGGATTAGTAGAGTCAAGACTGTGGGAAATGGTATCTGAAATTATTCAGATCTTTATTGATTGGGGGGTGGGGTTGATGAAACCAGTTCAACATCCATGGTATTTCAGCCATACACACTGGATGGAGACCCAAAGCTGTGAATTCCTGTTCACATCTTGAGTGCAAGTTACTCTGTTTAACACAAAATACTAGTTTATTTTCATCAACAAAAATTGCACCAATCAGCTGAAAATACCTGTTAATGGCTGCTAAATTACATGTATTCTTCTCATTGACGATGTTATTCCATAATATGCATAATATGCAATGCTCTCTAGATTGGCACAAATAACTCATAAGCCAATTCACATCAGCTCCTGCATCTAAAATCATGAAAAGTAAATGAAATCACAAAAGCAGATTGGAATTCAAGTGTATTTAATTTTTACCAGTTTGGAAGATGTGCATCTAAGTAACCCACAGAGAATGCACAGGAGAGCTAGCCTCGATCTCCATGGATCTTTATTATATCTCATAAAACAGGTGTTTCTTTACCCTTATCCTGCTACATGTTGTAAACTATTGATGATAATTCCTTGATTCGTTGCAAATAACTATATCACAAGAATAACAACACATATTGCTCACATATTGCTAGGGAAGAAAGTGCCCTTGATTATGTGGATAGTCACAAATAATAACTATTGAGCCCTTTATAGGTTCATTACTCAGCTGAGACACAAAAAGTCATGTGGAGGTCTTCCAGCTGACCTGCTTTGCATCTTTTGGTTCTACTCTGATATCTGGCTAGGTTCTTCATCCACTACAAATAGATGGCTATGGTCATAATGACTAAAATTGTGGTGCTGTTTTTCATGTAGTGTAGAACCAGAAGAAATACTTCCTGCAGATATGCACTGTTTGTTGCAGTCTCAATTACAATGTGTTGTCACCTTTGCATATAATTTGTTCGCAAATATCTAAAATTACAGTGACATTGAATAGACTCAAATAATTTATATTGGTTGGCTATCCCTTTGTTCTAGCCGGTGTATTGTGACTAAGAATTTAGTAATTAATGCAGCATAATTAGGTTAGAGAGCTATTATCAGCCTCAGCCTGCACACACAGATATCGCCAGCCTAGGAGCTCAACATGTGGTAATATTATCTTTCACAAACTTGGTCAAAACATCTAGCACCCCCATGCATGATCTGTTGGCACATTGTTAACACGTTTAAGACCCATCAATTACAGAAAAACACTTCTCAAATCAGCCATGACAAATGATATAACAGAAACCTTTTCAAAACAGATGGCTGAAATTGTTTTTAAGAGGATGATTGAATCCAGCCAACTGGCGACTGAAAATATAATTTTCCTGTGAAAAATTTACAACTGTTGAAGGGTGGCGACTCTAGAACTTTTCACACACCATGAATTAAAAAAGTAACAACATAACTACATTAATTAATAACCTGAACTAAATTTTTTATCTGAGATATAACTTCTTAGTTTGAAATATTTTAAGGAATTCTGAAATGTTCTCTTAGTATGGCCTTTTATTCTCAATCTGACACACTTTTCTAACTTAGTCGACATAACATACAATTCTAAGCTGACCTTAGTCCCAAACTTGCATTCTACTCTGACATGTAGTTCTAGTTCGACAAATGTTGCCAATCTGATATACCCCCTACTAATCTGACATGCATCCTCAATCTGACATATTTTCTTGCATACTGTCTCAATTTGACATACTTTCTTGCATACTGTCTCAATCTGACATACTTTCTTGCATACTGTCTCAATCTGACATATTTTCTTGCATACTGTCTCAATTTGACATACTTTCTTGCATACTGTCTCAATCTGACATACTTTCTTGCATACTGTCTCAATCTGACATACTTTCTTGCATACTGTCTTAATCTGACATTACTGTCTCAATCTGACATACTTTCTTGCATACTGTCTCAATTTGACATACTTTCTAGAAATGGATCTTTCACATCTAACATCTACATCTAATGTATCAATAGGTAACAACAGGTGGTTAAATTATTAGATTTACCTTAAAGCAGACTTTTTCTCCATGAGGCATAAAATAATGTTTTTGTTACACAGGTAAAGGTAAATATTTTACAATGTCTTTAGGTTAATCAAAGAAAGTTTGTCTTTATGAATTATGGTAGCATGCAATTAAGATGCCATGTGTTTTATGACAACACCAAATACACAAACACACTGTTGAAAAAATTCAAACAATATAAAAAATACTGACTGGTAACATATCTAACAAAAATCAACAATAACTACAAAATGCATCTAAGGTGTTAACTAGACCAACAAAGTTACAAACATGGTGATATCCAACTAAACTGTAGGGGAAGGGGAATGAAGAAGCAACACTAAACCAACTTAACTCCAGCTAGCAGAAATGAAAAAGCTACATTAAACCAACTTAACACTGAGTCTTTAAATGGCTTGACAGTCAGACAAACATCAAATTAACTTAATCCAGGGTGTGTGTGCACTGGGTTGCCATTAGAGACTGATTGTGGATACCCTCTGTTGTTTTCCTTGGCCTTGAAACAAAACAGCCTGTCAGCAGTGATGGAGATGTCTGTTCTACAAAGCTCCTGATAAGAAAAGTGAACCTGGTTCCAGCTTTTTTGTGTGTGTGTGCAAACTATTATATAATTCTTATCCATACAATTATTTGCAACTACTCAAAATAACTGTCACATCAAAAAGAATCTAATGTGTAGCAGCAATAAAGGGCCAAGCGTTAGAAATTGACTCTGTTAGATTTAGTCTGGTTCGTGCAGACTTCTGACAGACAAGAGGACTTAACAAACCCTGCAATCTGGTGAGTGAAAGATGATAATGATACAAACAGAAAGTCTTGTTGAAATCTTAAAATCCAAACCCAGGCCCTCCCCCTGATGTGATAAGTGTGCTCTTATAATCTGACTTTATGGCAGAAAAACAGACAGTGCACAAGGTATAGACAGACAGAATAGAGGATTAAGGCAACTTGAGGTGTAGACAGAGGAAATTGTTGTAAATTGGATACAAGATAAAGAGAACCAATTTTAAAAGTGTCACTGATATGTTTGTCAAGGAAAACACAGTAAAGGGCAATAAATGCTTTGTTCATATTGTGGTCCTTTTCCTGGGTAGAACTAGCACTCGGGTAAAACTTATTTGGTGAAAGCATGACAACAGTTCAGCCCAAGGAGATCTAGACTCATAAATTTGAATAGTGGACCCTCCATAACATCACCTTCAACACATGGCCATGATAGAACAGTGATAAATCTTACAGCTTTATATGTTTATCAACAACAGACAAAAAATAGCAATAGCTTATTTCAAAGTGCCGATATAGCTATTCAGCTTAAGTGTTAAGGACTAAGTGATAAGTTAGCACACATGCCAGACACACTGGATAAGCTAATAATTTTCCTTCTGCCTTAAGAATGACCAAGGAGACTGCAATTTCTCTAGGAATGGCAATGAAGAACTATCAAGAATTTATACTGAATTTATCAGTGAAAGAGCGGCCTCCCTTTATAAGAAAGATGTAGAGATAATTGATTAACGACATGATTATTTATTATTATATTCAACAATTATTATGTTTCCTTGCCATTTTAAAACATAACAAATAATTTAAAAAAAACACTACTTTAATGTATCACCTTGTTTAACAAGCTTCAATAAACTATGCAACACTTTCAAAAGATAAAAAGGGAGATAAGTCACTGAGAGTAATTTTGTTCAGGGAGACCTGTATTATTTATGTTAATATGTCCAAAGCAATTATCATTCACACAACATAATCTTATCAATAATTCCTTCTCATTTTCTTTTTGTTGTGACTTTTTATTACAAGAAAATAAGCCGCTTAAGTGATAACTATAACTAATACTATTTGCCTCTAACCTGTGTTATGGGCCAATAACCTAGATATGTAAATTCTTTGTTGTATGACACCTACATCATGCAAATTAACAAGAACTCTTCCTAGTAAGTCTGCTACAAATGGCTACAAGAGTTATTGCCCAATCCAGATCTATACTTTTTGCCAAGGCTGCAATAAATTTGACCTGTAGCAGGTTCAGGCTTAATTGCACATATTCTCTTCTGTTGTATTTCCTCATTATATTTACAGTATAGGTGAGACACAAAACAGAAAATTGGTAGCAAAGGTGGGTTAATTGAGAGCCTGGTCTATCACTAATTAGCTCTCAGGTGTAATGAGGACCACTTGTCTGAAGTATACCAACAATCTGTGCTATGATATATATGCTATATGGGCCCATGAATACTTCTTCGTGGGGACTAGAATGACAGTTAAACCCACAAAAACAACAAAGAAGTACAATAATTTTTAAATATGACTGACCACGTAGAATGCAGCGAGTAACTATAAACATGCTACATTCAATAATAAGCACTACAAATGTTTAGTTATTTGCTTACAACTGTATGCAAAGGCAAAAAGGCATATTGCTCGAGACTTAGCACCAGTAATTGCAGGTCTTCATCAAACAGCTACCAGCAGGAGCAGACTGACCTGTGGGTCAACACTGTTTGCCTAAACCTGATCAATACATGCTTAGCAGTTAAAAAAACATCTTAATACAACTTGGCAAAGAGTGTAAATCCCAATTAACCAGCTTGTTAACGTTAATAACATAATACCTCCCATGAGGTATTTTCTGCTTTGTACACAAGGGATACCAATAATTGTGTATCCTTTCATATTGTTCTTAAATATCTTGCCTGCATGTGTTACACTTAAGACATCAATTAATACATCAAGGCTGAACATACATGTATCTATGTATAACAATAAGCAAGAACCTTGAGTTATATATTCTGACTATTATAGTCTTGACCTAGTGTTACTACTGAATGGCAGAAATATGGAATCAACACTGTAAAACAAAGGTGGAAAGTATTGACTGCTGCGTCAGCATAATTGCTGCACACAATAATGTGAAGTGTACTTTTCACTGAAATAGATGCTAAACACACAATTAAGGAAACATTAGGAATCTTTAACTATTTACAAACAAACCAACAGGGTATATCACATGTAAACAACGCAGATCAAGAAGAGCTAGCGATATAAGTTGTATGATCGGGATCTGCAATTCTTTGTAATTGCAAACCTAGGAAAATGTATGAACACATCTGCATGTTAATCTCAGAATTTAACTAAAAATAAGTTTGGGTCATTAACAGAATGAAGATGTCAAATTGTCTGATGAGAAGATATGCAAAATAGTAATAATAATGCAATGGCTGTATTGTGACTGGTTGATGATAGCACTAGAACAAAACCATCTGTCAATTGGTGTCACAGACGGAGGTCTTGAATGAGATGTGTTAACTCTTAGTCTACCAAGTACAAACTGACCAGACTTAGGCAAATAGTGTGGATCCAGATCAACCTGCTGAAATAGGTGTCATTAGGAACTATACAACTTGATGCTAAGTCATAAATATAACATATTTATGTATGCATGGAATAGTTAGCTAACAAATAAGAATCAAGCAAAGATTATGAACAAATGTAGCATGATAAGGGTTAAATTGATGTATTAATTAAATTAAAGTGACAACTAGGAACCAACTAGACAAATGAGGAATTAGTTTGAACAAATATGGAACCTTGGGCATTGATAATTAGGTTTCCAGTTTCACAAGAAAGAAAATAGGAAACTTGTCAATGAGTCAGACAAGACATTTTGTACATGGATCTGGTGAGGTCTCTGAGAATAAAATAGTGGTGTTTGAGGTAGTTATGGGGTTGGTGATTGTTGTGGAAGTTGCTGTGGTGGTGATTATTGTGATGGTGATAGTGGTGGTGATGGTGATTGTGGTGGTGGCAATGGAGTGGGGATGGTAATAGTGGTGGTGATGGTGATTGTGGTGGTGGCAATGGAGTGGGGATGGTAATAGTGGTGGTGATGGTGATTGTGGTGGTGGCAATGGAGTAGGGATGGTGATAGTTTGTCATGGTGGTGCCAGTAGTAGTATTTGGGTTTACGGCACACTGACATGATGGTAGTAGAGGCATTGGTGATGTAATGGTGCTAACTTCCCCCAAGATTTCCAGCTGTACAGAAGAGTGCATTAAGGCCGTTTATAAGAACTAGTGTAAATGAACACATATCTCCATTGGTGTTTAGCTCAATTGGGTTCCAACCTGTGTAAAACTTGTGTCAAACGGTGCTTACCACCTCTTAACTGCTGATAACCATTTAATTGCAACAAAACACCTTAGCTGGGGAGAACTGAGTTTATGTACTTTGTTTCTGGTCTTAATTCACTTTTGCAGGTGAGTTATTCTCTTGCATCTAAATTTGTATAGTTAAACAAGTTTTCAGTTACCTTTTTGCAAATTACATGGCTGCACTTTTTATTTTTTAATCATAACAAGACAATCATTGTGTTTCACAATCTCCTGCTGGTGGTAAATAAGAAATTACATGTACACATTGCAAAAACTCCAAAAAGTAACAAAAACATTAACATTTTTACATGTTTTCTGATATTACAAATGCAACCTTTGATATGATGTAGGTATAAATTTATTTACAAAGAAATACTTGAACTTCAATGCAAACAGAACAGACAATATTCTATTGATCATTCTAAAATAACTTCTTGCTTAACGTTGTCTAATCTGGGCCTTTTCTGTTTCTTGCTGTGGAAATGAGGCCATACTCTGTGTGTATAGAAATTTATGAACAATTTTCCAAGAGCAAAAATCCTTTCCAAATTTAGTGAAATTAAAAATCCTCTGAAACTGTACAATAAGTGTGCACATAATGATAATATACAAAATGATAATTCTTCATTGTGCCTGCAAATAAACAGTCAAAGATCATGTTTATAAAAAAAAGTTTAGGAAGAGACAGCTGCTAAAATTAAGTAATCATACTCACATAAATTGAAGCTGAATATCTTCTGGACATCAAATCCACATTGTAAAAAAATCTTCCTTGTGCTTATAAATCACATTACAGCACATATCTAGAGACGAACCAGTACAATAAAAAGTTGCTTACAAAATTTGCGTCACCATTAAAAATACATTCTATTTAATAAAGGTTTGATTCCCCTGATGTAAATGTGCAAACAATATTTGCCTTTACTCCTTAACTCAGTTACACTCATTCCATTCCCTCATGCATTAGGTGAGAGGAGATGAGAAAAGAGTCTATTTTCAGCAGTAGCAGCATGTAGTTGGGGAGATATCACTGTTGTTGATGTTGTTAATGTTATGAGGTGAACTGGAGCAAACACCAGATTTAGGCTGGCCAGGTACCTATCTATGTTACCATTATTCCTTCTCTACTACCCATCTGTACTAGTGTGACTAAGAACCAAATCTAGCAGGAAAAGTGACCAGTCTTTAACTTGTGTTGCTGCTCTGGTGGTAATAGAGGTGGTAGCAGATGTGGCAATAATGATGATGGTGGTGATGGTGGTAGTAGCAGAGGTGGCAATAATGACGATGGTGGTGACGGTGGTAGCAGAGGAGGCAATAATGATGATGGTGGTGACGGTGGTGTGGCAGATGTGGCAATAATGATGACAGTGGTGATGGTGGTAGCAGAGGTGGCAATAATGATGATGGTGGTGATGGTGGTGGTAGCAGAGGTGGCAATAATGATGATGGTGGTGACGGTGGTGGTAGCAGATGTGGCAATAATGATGACAGTGGTGATGGTGGTGGTAGCAGAGGTGGCAATAATGATGATGGTGGTGATGGTGGTGGTAGCAGAGATGGCAATAATAATGATGGCGGTGATGGTGGTTAAGCTAGTGATTGGTATAATAATGATGTTGATGCAGAGGAGGAGGATGCCAATGGAAGCAGTTGGTAAGATGATGCTGCTGAATACTCTTGCACCTGTCCATCTTTACCTACACTTAATTTTACCCATTCCCTACAACCATTTCTTCACACATATTTGGTCTCATTCTCTTATATTTTTTATCTCACTTTCTCCTTCAATCCTTTTCTTGATACATATCAACCTATGCTTCTCTATCTCTTCTCGTTCTCATCCTCTTTCTCTCACTCTCCCTCCCTAACCTCTTTTTCATTTATTCCCTAATATCTTTTTTCCTAATACATTCTTTGCCACTTTTTATCCCAGTTCCCTCTATACAACCATTCCCTCTATACAACCACCTTTTCCCAGTCTCCCTTTTCTGACACCAAGTGCCAAGGAATGTGGCAGGGTAACTATTTCTGGCTTGTACTTGAACCCTGACGTTTATTACCAGGTAGCCCCTTTTGCTAGAATTGACTCAATCTGAAGTACATATCTTCTCAGCATATCACCAGTAGCCATAAAAAGAGTCCCAGCAATTACCTATCTAACCTATCACACTCAGGGTACACAAAGTAAATATCCATTACAAAGTTTGTTTTAGTTTTCATAGTTAACGAGGGAGACAAAAGAGAGAGAGAAGAAGGGAAGAAGTAAGGCAAATAAAAAAGGAAAGGCAGACAATGAGATCAGAAGAGAAATTAATGGAGTTGGAAAGAGACACAGAGAGACAGAGACAGAAGAGAGAGAGAAGAGAGAGACAGAGACAGAAGAGAGAGAGAGGAGAGAGAGAGAGAGAGAGAGAGAGCAATCATACAACAAAACAACCATGTGAACAAACATCTATGTACATCTATATACAGAGCAAAATGTTGACAGAAGCAAATAGAGGTGTTTTTGCAATTTATAAATTGCATTTAACAACCAAGACAAAGAAACTTAAACAAAAGTGAAAGAAAAAAAACACAGAGATTATAAAAATCACTTACCTATCTTCATCCCCAGCATTGTTGCTCTTCTGCATGCACTCTTTGACAGCCTGCATTCCCTCTCTAAACCTCTGCTGCAGACGTCGGGCATAAAGTGACGCCCCACCCTCGCTCATATACCCAGAACTCATATCGTCCATTTTGTTCCCCTTTAGAATGTCCCCATCAGACATATAACCAGAGATATAATCATATGTATCATAGTCAGAACTGTAATCATCATAGGAAACATTTCCAGAACCCGTAGACGTAGCACGCTTTATTGGTCCAGAATAGAATTTGTTCGCTTCCATCAGCGATCGATTCATACCCATTCGATTGGGGCTGATTCCAGTCATGGCGTAACACTGGTTTTGCGATACTGATATAGGAATCGGTTTATTCGGTGAAGCATACCCACGCATGAAACCCTGTGCATAATGCATGGATCTATTTATAGGCTGCATTGGTTGGATGTCAAGTGTTTCACCAGAATCTGCGATAAATGTTGTCTTCTTCTCAGAAAATGTAGTTTCCTTCTGTGCTTTTGGATCTTTAAGTTTTTCAGGATCCTTTTCATCGCCTTTGTTTATGACATCAGTCCTTACTTCAGCATCAAAGGTTGTTTCCTTCTTCTCACCATGATGTGGTTGTACGATCGCAACATTATTCGCTGGTCGGTTGGTCTGAGATCCAAGCACCTTGACTCCCAACCGTGGTGAGTTAGTGGCACTTGAACTCAATATAACACTATCATTAGAGGAACTGCTTGTTGTACCGCTTGTTGTGCTTGTATTCTCAGGAGAGATTTCTGTTTTCGGTGATGAAGGTACATCTCGATTATTTGGCGATTGTGGTGTTTGGATGTTACTGCTGCTGACCGCTTGAGTACCACTGTTGCTACTACTTGGGCCATTGGACACTGAAGCTTGTGACGTTTGAGGACTACTTTTGTTGGTGTTAACAGTTGTTCTAGTTGATGGCGGGGGTTCCGTTTTTGGAAGAGGAGGTGGTTGGGAAGATCGCGTATGGACAATGGATACTGATGTTTGCGCAACACTGTCTGATTTCAGCTGATGAGGGGTACTACATGTTGGTTTTACAACATTCACAGACTGTGATGTTATCAAATATGAGTGAGTAAAATCTTTGTTTTGTGAGCTTACAATTGCCTGATTTGTTGGCTTAGCAAAATGTCCTTCACCTATGCGTTCAATCCGACCATCTGTGTACTCAATTTCTGTGTACCGCGTTTTCTGAGCATCTTGTGGAGATTGCCTTGTAAGTGAGCCTTGAGAATGAGTCGTAGAATGTTGTCGAGGCAGACTGTTGCTCGAGATCTGACTGCCATTACGATGTGGAGGTATAGGTGGCGCCACTGACTGGCTGCCTTGTGCAATGTTGGATTGCCCACCCTGAGATGCATACTGGGAACTACTGGATTTAGTTGGAGTCTGAGGTTGTTTCTGCAGCTGCTGCTGCTGTTGTTGATGTTGCTGCTGCTGCTGCAACTGTTGTTGCTGCTGCAACTGTTGTTGCTGTTGTAATTGTTGCAACTGTTGTTGTTGCATTTGTTGTTGCTGTTGCATTTGCAGTTGCTGTTGCAATAACTGTTGATGCTGTTGATGTTGGGGACTCTGAGCCTGGGATGATGATGATGATGATGAATGGGACTTTAACTTTCTGGACAGACTTGATGGTTGGCTCTGGGAACCAGGAGTGGACCCAGCTGGTGTTGAGTCCTTTGAGGAGCTGGTTCCTCCACGCATTTTCTCCTCCTTGCCTGACCGCGATGAAGTTTTACTCGATGCTTGCGATGGTTTTGGAATGGAACTTCCCACTACAGGTATAGAACTACCTGCAGAATTTTGTCCACTAACTCCACCTGGTGTGGGAATCTGACTAGCCGGAGAAGGGCTAGATGACAGCGACAATAATGATGATGATTTTTGAGCCTTACTGTTCCCTGACTTTGGTATCAAAGTTCCGCCCTTGGTCACTCCCTTTGTGAAGGTTTGCGAGCCTGATTGTTGCATCCGAGCCTGTGCATCATTGCTTCGCTTACTGCCCGATTTCTTGCCATGTGACACTGGCAGAGATGAGGTGGGCGTTGCTGGCAGGGAGCTACTATAGGGGGAGGGGGAACTTTGCCTAGACTGGTGCTGACCTATGTTTAAACCTGTGACGTTCTCCCGTTTTGCAGAAAGAACCCCACCCACTATGGGGCGGGGTTTTGATAGCTTGGGGCTATCAGGGTCATTTGTGCTGGTTGTACTAGTGGCGCTACTGCTTGGTCCGGCGTCAGCAGAACTTGAGCTTCGAGCACTGATTGACGATGATGTATCACTTCGTGAACTAGTGCTGATGGTACTTGTACTAGCACTTCCTGTGCTTGTGCTCCCTGTACTGCCTCCTTTTGAGGGTCTGGAGCTACTTTTACTCTTCGATTTCTCTTTGGTGTTGAATAATTTAAATTTGTCGAGCATAGAGTTTTGTTTGCTTCCAGGCAGGTTGGAAGACTTCTGTGGTGTTTGAGACCCAGGGGCAGGGATGTTGCTGGAAGACTGAGCTTTGTTCTGGGATTTGTCAGGAGTTGCTGACTGGCTGCGAGGTGGAAGTCCTCGCCCACTTGGTGTAGGAATACCAGACACAGGAGGTGAGGTGGCTCGCTGGGTAACTAGAGCAGGGTCATGCTCTTGAGCTGTAATAAAAATAATGTTTATATTTGCTTTGAATTTTCTTGGTCAAAATTGATAGCTCATCAAAAAGATACTTAACAAAATCTAATGAAATAAACCATTTTATTTCATTTTAAGGAAAGATATTCATTGTTGTGTAATGTTTGCTTTTTAATGTAAGACCTACTCTCAAAGTAGTCACAGAGTAAAGGGACATAACCATGCTTCATAATCTGATATTTTGTGCACTTCAAGGGAAAAAACTCTTTTTACAGAAATAGCTTTTTATATCCACAGTTACTCCCCTTCTATTTTCTACTCCAAAAAACATTTCACTAATAAGAAAAAAAAAACATCCACTCTTAACATTTAAGTAGTATGTCCTTAAAATAACCTTTAGTCCTGAAAAATACTATCTTAAATAGCATAAGGATGCTTTTAAATTTCCCAAAGTAGATTTTACATGGTTTATTTAAAATGTATTTATACTTAAAGGTCTCTACCCTATGACTAAAAATTACAGTTATTAAAATAGAATGTAAAATGCAAAAACTCTCTGCTTCTTAAGTTTTGTCTTAGAAATTACTGATAAGCATTATTTAAATTTATAATGCAAGTTAAGTGTCATAATTTGTACTTTTGCCATTTGATTCAGATGTACCTCCAACATGTAACCATTATATAATATTATGACATACACTTCACAAATGTCACCTTTTGGTTACACATTATTTTATCCCAATGAAACCATTGACATTTAAGATAAATCATAGTTTAAAGCCATAGACTGCTCGTTTGTTCTCAACCAATCCTTAAGACTTAGCTAATATAATCAGCACAACTTAATGCAAAGGCAAAATGATGTATCAATTAAGACCAGGCAGCAAAGAGAGTAGGTCCTGATCAGACAGCTCCCAAGGGGAACTTGCTGATCTGCTTCTGCACTATTTGCCTAGACTTAAATATTCTGCACTCTTGGTTATTAGTTGAAGAAGGGGGTGTTAACCTGTTCCAGAAATCTTACAAATAATATCTCACCTGGGCCAGGAGGGTTGAGGTTGTTCTGTTGTCGGACCTTTGACCCTTGACCTTGAGATTTGCTGCTGCGGCCTTGACTTTGGTCCTTGGCAGACGGATGGGCAATGGTGGGACACTTATTGCCCTGCTGCTTGTTGTAGGAGGGAAGTCTGGAAAATAAAATAATAAACATAATGATAGATGTTTATATACAACAAGATTGAAAGCATGTTCCTCTATGCTGTACAATTGACAGTACATCCCTCTTTGCTGTACAAACAAGATTGACAGTATGTATCTCATTTGCTTCAATCCCTTTACTCATGACAACACCTTTCATAAAATAATTTCCGAGGGATAATGTCAGACCAATATAGATTAGGCCTACATCAAAGTCTGACATCTCTAGGAGCGTGGATCATTTCCTGCCTAGGGTAGATATAAAATGACATTTAAATTACAGAAGATGTGCCGTTTTGCTATTGACCTTATATAAAAATTATTATGCTGTAGGAATTATATCATTTTCAAAGGGGACTTTTTTTTTTTGCTGAATTGGAAAACTATATTTTTGAATATTTGTCATAGATAGGCTTCTTAAAGCAGATCAACATGAAAACATCTATATTTATAACAACTCACCCCTTAAAATGATGGCACAATCAATATAGGCATTGTAATACTGAATCCATTAATAAACATACAATATTTGGTCACACGGGGCCAAATACAAAATTAATGATGTATAAACATAAAAAAACATCAGTTAAATATTAAAAGTAAGTTATAAAACTGTAAGTATATATAAAAATTATTGATAAACTTATTAAAATTGGATTGTAATTATATTTGTATAATCTTAAATTGTCAACAATTTCCTTTGAAATAAAACTCCAAAGATGATGTCTCTGTACACTTTGATGAAACATTTACATATCTGTACTAAAAATCTGTTAGCTAACGCAGTGATGGCACTTCATCCAAACATATCACTGACATGTGAAAGAACCACAAATCCTCTCCATTATTTTTAATGACCATGTCCATATTAAGCATTAACATGCTATGGAACCCATACTCCTAGTTACTCTTACTATTGACAAATTAATGTAACAGTTACTTGACATACAACTTGACATATAACTTGATAACAATCCTGATAATACAACTCCTAGTGAAAAATGGTTGATCTGGATTTGCACATTTGCATATGTCTTGCCAGTTTGCACATATCAGGTTTATAGGATCTAAGGGAAACCATTATGTAACCATGACAACTCGAAAGTGATCTGTCACATGACGTGTTAGCCCTTGCCTCAGACACACCTTCCAGATGACATAGCACCTCCAAAAGAAACAGAGAGCATCTCCTAGCAAATTTGATGTTTTAGCACTCATGGTTAATTTAATAAATCCTAGAAATGGAAGTGAGATCTGAAGATCCCAACCTGAGGGTGAACTATTTTGATGGAAACAAAGCCTGGCATGTTTCCTGTGAAATAGGTCACCAGAGGGTTGGGATCTCCCAATGTCACATCCATTCCTATGAGTTGATTCTTTTGCTCACCAACTTACCAGCTAAAAACCCCATTCTGTTGGGATTATATTATGCATAGTTGCAAAAAAGCCTATAACAAAGCCTTAACACAACAAGGTAAATTAAGTTGGTGTGTATAGGAAAGTGTGATAATGAACATATAGTTATATTCAGTTGATTCCACTTATTTGCATATGTAACTTTCCATAGAAATTTATGAAATTAACTGAAATATACCTCAAACCAAAAATCAATGTAGCAGTACCATTTCATTGAGCTTATTTTGTTTTCAGTTGCTGCAAATTGTATTTATTAATAGTAACTCTCAGCCACTGTGTATCCTTAGAAATCTGTTTACAATTTTTATTATAAGATAAATTACTGAGCTCATAATTATTTACCTACAAACCCAGTTAAACAGCTGATTCTTTTTCTATTCTTCTTTTCTCTTAGGCCATTTTGTTTTTGTGACAGCGAAAAAAAAACATCTTTTTTAATCATAGTATTGCAAAGTGCTATTTTCAGATGTTACTTTTTAATGAATCAGAAGTGAAATATATCTTCATTTACTATGATGTAAACATCAAAAAGGGTTGTTGTTTTTTAAATTCATTAACAGATGCAATTATGTTAGAAAGAGTTATGCCTTAGTACTGCACTATTTTGCCAAGGGAGAGAAATGCGCTATTAAAACTCCAAGAGTTATTGATGACATCATTCACTCTTGACATTTGTTAACCTTTGCGAAAATAAGTGAACATCTGGAAGATCTGATAGAAAGTGTGCCATAGGCAGTAGACCATAACAGTGTTAGTCAAAAAGGCTGCTGATCATGCAGTTGACACAGATTAGTGACTGTGTTTTTTAAAATCCCCTAGAAATGGTGTGAAAATTGACCCAGAGATTAACTAATTAGCGAGCTTCAGCAGGTAGGTGAGCAGCGTTGGATTATGCCCTTATATATATTATAGATAACCGAAATCAGGCTGACACAATATGCATATAATCATTAATTTTTTAAAAATGTTAAGAAGAAAAGGTTTGGTGTCTGAATATTTTATTCAATGAAAAAAAATATGTGTATAACCATTAATCGATTAATGAGAATCAACTATAATAGAAAATATTTAAGGAAGAATAAACAAATTTAATTGCCAATCAAGCCTATGTGTTCTTTAATGTTAAAAAAGTTGTTTGATGGCTGAAAGAAATGACTTCATTATTTAACTAAATGTAAATGTCAGACAATCACATGTATTTTTGTACCATTTATATTCACTTGATTATGTAAACATTACTCAAATTATTTATTATTTATTTCAGAGATAAGTAATGTTCTGTGCTTTAAAAGCAATACTGCATTTGGAAAATGTTTCTACATCATTTTTTATTATTTTCATATACCGACTGATAAGTCTGTAAAAAAGTAGGAATACAATTTCAATATCCATGTGATATAGCCAAGTGACATATCCATGTGAGGTACCCATGTGAGTTACCCATGTGATATATCCATGTGAGATACACATGTCACATATCCATAAGTGTTAAGTTTTTCCATCACATCTATTTTAGGAACATTTTGAGATTGCCTTATCAAGATAGTAAGCGAAAGAATGGCTCCAGTATGAAGAAAAGAAATGTTGGAGGGCTAACAAGTGTCAGAAAAACATTCACAATTTATCAAAAACTTTAAAAAGTGTTTAAATATAAGAAAAAGAAAAGTTTAAATTTCTATAAGGTATGTCTAAATCAGAAGACAATAAGAAAAAATAAAAATATGATGACAACATTATAAATTGAACCCTTCTGCCCAATAAAAAGAATCTGCGATGATTTAAAACAAATGTCATCTTTTTTTTTAAGAGTTCCAACGTTTTATCTTTCTTTTTAAGGTACCATGTCTTCATTTCTTAACAGTTCTGGTAATTCCATAAACCAGCACAGATCAACTGTAGCTTTAAAGTTTCACTAAATTTAATAAATGGTAATCCAGAAAAAGAAGGTCATGATGGCCCTAAATTGCACACCTTAGGACCCTGGCTTTCAGTATGTTGTAAAATCTAATCGCAAACTAAAAATACACAACTGAGCCTTTGGAATGTAGTGATCACATGTCATTTATTTAACAAATTGATTGCAAACATTAACCCATCAAGACGTCTATGCAGACTAAGACTTGAAAAAGTTCTGTTAAGATTAGGTAAAAAAAACTCTTTTAGGGTTATTTTAGAGGGTTATTTTTTATGATTTAGCCTTCTGACTTTTTTTTTAATCCCATGTTACCCAATTACAATCTTGTCCAAGATTTCATGCAGACAAACATCCTGACCAAGTTTGGTGAAGGTTTGGTCATACATGTGGCCTCTGTGCTGTTAATGTCACAAGGTTTTTAGAAAATTTGCCCAATGACCTACTTTTTGAGCCAGTTACAAACTTATACATGCAGTGAAACATTTTGACTAAGTTTGTTGAAGATTGTAGCATAAATGTGGCCTCTAGTGTGTTCACGAGGATTTTTAAGAATTTGACCTAGTGTACTACGTTTTGACTCTCACATGCCGAAGTTTTCTACATTTATACAAAAAATGATATTTAAAAAAGTTACTTTTTTGTGTCATACAACACAGAGTTGAAATCAAACTATTTAACTGTGTGTTTCAATACTCAAGCCTTATTGCATACTGTCATCAGTTTCTCATTATGTGGAATAAACTATTTCCTTCTCAGATTTTTAGTTCAAAGCTTGGTTGTTACAGAAAATCCCACTGACCTACAAACATAGACAGCTACAAGTATTGTGAAGACAGACACCAATATAATGCAACTGACATTTCTTCTAATTGACATTTCTTCATCAGTGATCTCCTTGAAAAATGATCTCCGCCGGTAGAGACTGAGACCACTGGAGGATGCATTGTGTTTTCTCATCCTGAGAAACCTACCGTCTGCAGCAAGCAAGACAATCCCCACTTTAGAGGTCATGTGCCTTTCAGATCACAGTAACCTCTGCCACTAAGAACAAATAAGGACATATGGTTTTATTAACAAGATTTGAACATGATTACAACATTTTTAAATAGGTTGTTTCTAATATATAATGCCATTAAAGATTAGTTCTTAAGTCTGGAGCATGATTAAATGTTAACATAAATTGTGCTGGTTTTATAACATTTAAATTGACTGGTCGCAATAGCTCAGGTGGTAGAGCGTCGGCTTGCGGATCGGGAGGTCGTGGGTTCAAACCCCGGCCGGATCAAACCAAAGACTTTAAACTTGGTAGTAGTGGCTTCCCTCCTAACGCTCGGGGCTAATGGGACAGCATTACGCCTCACTCGTCGGTGTCAGTATAATGGACCGGCCGGGTTCAGTCCCTGGGCACCTCATAAGTGCACCTGTGCTATAATGATAGAAATGTTGCTGCGCAGTATTGGCAAAAATGCCGGCTAATCCCTAATCCCTAACATTTAAATTGTATCAAACATGTTTACTTTTGACACCAGTATTGATGCTGTCGAGTGCCATCTCATCAGGATCTGCACTTTTTGTTGCTTTGTATGTAGCAATATAACACAGCCATGTGTGTGTATAGTTGTAAGTCAAAAACTAAGAATATAGTAATGTAGCAGTATAAGAGATTAATATTTGCAAACGGACTTCAGGTAAAAAAACACTTTAAGACACTTCTAAGAAATAATAGCTAACTCAACCCAAGATGCATCATCAGATGCAGCCATTGTAAACAGTCTGGTCTCCAGTTCCTGATGTCACCATGGTGAAGACTGTCTCAGACAGGTAGATTTACAATGACTATGGACCACAATGTACACACTCCACTGGGATATATGACCATGTCACTTCATTGCAAAATCATCTGTCAACACATTTTCTCAGCAGAGAGGGGAAAACAAATTTTGTTTGGTGTTTAAATACATCAAAACAACAAACTGTTGATCTGGTATTGGTGAAGAAACTTGAACAGTCTGGGTAAAACCACCAACACATCACCACAATCAGCTTAAAGACCTCCCCACATGAAAGTTCTCTGACAGGGACTGAAGCCCATGTAGTGAAGATCTGAGGGGTGACAAGTCAGCAACTCTATACATGTTTGGCACACATTGCGACAGAATAAAAAAGGCAAATTAAGTAAATATGAAGGGTTGCATAAAAGGTTCAAAGCTACAAAATGAGTAAAAGAGAAATATTACAGAGTAAAAAAAAATGTTACAGGTCTTTTATTTTATAATATTAAGTTTAAAATATTTTATAATATTAAGTTTAAAATAATTTTAACTAAAATTGCCAAAAATGTGTTGAAAACTAAATGGCAATATAACATCATTTCCGAGATCACAAAAAGAAAATAAATCTGAAATGGTGCAAGTAAAATGGTGTTGTACTGACACCCATGAATAGAAGATGTTTCTTCTTGAAAATAGAAAATGAGGCAACAATAAAAATAACTTTTAAAAGTGAAAAGTAGAAACTACATTTTCTTGCTCTTGTCATTATAAAGTTGTGACCACTAATATGTATTTAGTTCCCAACAGCTGTTTTGATCAATCAAAGACATTGCTCAAGCGCAAAGGCTTGTGGACTATTTATATACTCAGGGATTTTTCTTGCCTTGCTATGTGTGTGCGTGAGATGGGATGGTTAAAGCAAGTGAACACAAGTAAGTAAAACACATATATGCTCAAAATTCACACTTTCTTAAAATCTGGTCAATCTTGGCGGCAGTGCAGCATTAGTTCCAAGACCTCGAGGTACCAGGTTCAATCTATGGCGAAGACACTGACAGGCTATACTGGTTTTATTATAGTTTCTTGTTCCCAAATTTATTTCATGTAACGTGTTCTGGGCATGATTTCAAATAATCATATTGACATAATATAACAGCAGAGGCTTTGCTGTACATGTCTTAAGCTGACTGGGTCTGACTGACAATCCATGACAATTTTGGTTGTGTGAGGTAGAGCTTTGGATTTGACCACGTTTAGCCATAGAGTTGACCAGGTATAGCTATGGAGTTGACCAGGTATAGCTGTAGAATTGCCCAGGTATAGCTTTAGAATTGACATTAGGTATAGCTGTAGAGTTGACTAGGCAAAGCTTTGTAATTGACCAGGTATAGCTTTGGAGTTGACCAGGTATAGCTGTGGAGGTGACCAGGTATAGCTATGTAGTTGACCAGGTATAGCTATGGAGTTGACCAGGTATAGCTGTGGAGCTGACCAGGTATAGCTGTGGAGTTGACCAGGTATAGCTTTGGAGTTGACCAGGTATAGCTGTGGAGTTGACCAGTTATAGCTATGGTGTTGACCAGGTATAGCTGTGGAGTTGACCAGGTATAGCTGTGGAGTTGACCAGGTATAGCTGTGGAGTTGACCAGGTATAGCTTTGGAGTTGACCAGGTATAGCTGTATAGTTGACCAGGTATAGCTATGGAGCTGACCAGGTATAGCTGTGGAGTTGACCAGGTATAGCTGTGGAGTTGACCAGGTATAGCTGTATAGTTGACCAGGTATAGCTATGGCATTGACCAGGTATAGCTGTGAAGCTGACCAGGTGTAGCTGTGGAGTTGACCAGGTATAGCTATGGAACTGACAAGGTATAGCTGTGGAGCTGACCAGGTATAGCTGTGCAGCTGACCAGGTATAGCTGTATAGTTGACCAGGTATAGCTATGGAGTTGATCATATATAGCTGTGTAGTTGACCAGGTATAGCTATGGAGTTGACCAGGTATAGCTGTGTTGTTGACAAGGTAAAGCTATGGAGTTGACCAAGTATAGCTGTGTAGTTGACCAGGTATAGCTATGGAGTTGATCAGATATAGATGTGGAACTGACTGGTTATAGCTGTGGAGCTGACCAGATATAGCTATGGTGTTGATCATATATAGCTGTGAAGTTGACCAGGTATAGTGGTTGAGTCGACTAGGTATAGCTATGTAAGAAGACCACACTCCAACCTGAACTCAAAACCCACACTTTAAGAAGACCACACTCCAACTTGAACCCAAACCTACACTGTAAGAAGACCACACTCCAACCTGAACTCAAACCCACACTTTAAGAAGACCACACACCAACTTGAACCCAAACCCACACTTTAAGAGGACCACACTTCAACTTGAACCCAAACCCACACTTTAAGAATACCACACACCAACTTGAACCCAAACCCACACTTTAAGAAGACCACACATCAACTTGAACCCAAACCCACACTTTAAGAAGACCACACTCCATCCTGAACCCAAACCCACACTTTAAGAAGACCACACACCAACTTGAACCCAAACCCACACTTTAAGAAGACCACACTCCAACCTGAACTCAAACCCACACTTTAAAAAGACCACACACCACCTTGAACCCAAACCCACATTTTAAGAAGACCACACACCAACTTGAACCCAAACCTACACTGTAATAAGACCACACTCCAACCTGAACCCAAACCCACACTTTAAGAAGACCACACACCAACTTGAACCCAAACCCACACTTTAAGAAGACCACACTCCAACCTGAACCCAAACCCACACTTTAAGAAGACCAAACTCCAACCTGAACCCAAACCCACACTTTAAGAAGCTGAGATGTTACAAGTAGGTGACCCTTGATTGGCACCCCCTAGCTGGTATGGTTTGGAGCAAACAAAACATGTCAAAGAAGAACAAAATAAACAATCTAGTGAGTGCTTTTTTGGCATGCTATATGTATCAATCAATAGAAAAACACATTAAACATATCAGTCACATGTCAGATCACTGTGTCCCAGTGTGTACACAATGTTATAATGAAGTCTGTAACAATGCTAACACAGTATACAATATCTGGGCTCATATATTATTTATACCTCACCTACAATATGTCGTCTGCATCATACATCAAGGACATCTTCTCAGTAATTTCTCTGAGAAGTATATACATCATCTCTGAAACCCAGTCTTTTGTGTGAACAAAATATAGTTTCATGTCGATAGTGCTTTTTTGTTGTCAACAATAAATAGAAACACAAATGCTGTTCTTTTACTATAGAATAAATTCAAGACACCAGCAGTGTTTGGAAAAATATAAATAATGTTGATATGTTTAGCTGGGTGTTTTTTCCTCCAATGTTAATGGAAAGGTAGATGTGACACTTGTGTTACTAAAATAAGTATATCTAGATTCCAACATATTATTTTGGAAAAATATAATTAAATGTTTAATGTGTAGTGGGACTTCTCTATTAACTTTGTGGAGAAGCACATGTATTTAGTGTATACATGTATTACCAGCCAAGCTTTACAATTATTCTTCATTAGGCGCCTAATGACCTATCATGTGTCGTGTGCCGTAAAACCCAAAATACAAATACAATCATTCTTCATTCGGCGCCGTATGACCTTTCATGTGTCGTGTGCCGTAAAACCCAAAATACAAATACAATCATTCTTCATTCGGCGCCGTATGACCTTTCATGTGTCGTGTGCCGTAAAACCCGAAATACAAATACAATCATTCTTCATTCGGCGCCGTATGATTTTCATGTGTCGTGTGCCGTAAAACCCGAAATACAAATACAATCATTCTTCATTCAGCGCCATATGACCTTTCATGTGTCGTGTGCTGTAAAACCCAAAAATACAAATACAATCATTCTTCATTCGGTGTCGTATGACCTTTCATGTGTCGTGTGCTGTAAAACCCAAAAATACAAATACAATCATTCTTCATTCAGCGCCATATGACCTTTCATGTGTCGTGTGCCGTAAAACCCGAAATACAAATACAATCATTCTTCATTCGGCGCCGAATGACCTTTCATGTGTCGTGTGCCGTAAAACCCAAAATACAAATACAATCATTCTTCATTCGGTGTCGTATGACCTTTCATGTGTCGTGTGCTGTAAAACCCAAAATACAAATACAATTATTCTTCATTAGGCGCCGAATGACCTTTCATGTGTGTGCCGTAAAACCCAAAATACAAATACAATCATTCTTCATTCGGTGTCGTATGACCTTTCATGTGTCGTGTGCTGTAAAACCCAAAATACAAATACAATCATTCTTCATTCGGTGTCGTATGACCTATCATGTGTCGTGTGCCGTAAAACCCAAAATACAAATACAATCATTCTTCATTCGGCGCCGTATGACCTATCATGTGTCGTGTGCTGTAAAACCCAAAATACAAATACAATCATTCTTCATTCGGTGTCGTATGACCTATCATGTGTCGTGTGCCGTAAAACCCAAAATACAAATACAATCATTCTTCATTCGGCGCCGTATGACCTATCATGTGTCGTGTGCTGTAAAACCCAAAATACAAATACAATCATTCTTCATTCGGTGTCGTATGACCTATCATGTGTCGTGTGCCGTAAAACCCAAAATACAAATACAATCATTCTTCATTCGGTGTCGTATGACCTATCATGTGTCGTGTGCTGTAAAACCCAAAAATACAAATACAATCATTCTTCATTCGGTGTCGTATGACCTTTCATGTGTCGTGTGCTGTAAAACCCAAAATACAAATACAATCATTCTTCATTCGGTGTCGTATGACCTTTCATGTGTCGTGTGCTGTAAAACCCAAAATACAAATACAATTATTCTTCAAGTGGATTTTTGAGTTATACCATGTCTTTACCCAAACAATTAATGTTTTTGCCAAAGAAAGTCAGAAAAAAAGTTGAACTCTGATACAAAAAATGTCACAAAAATTGTAGAAAATTTTATACCTTAGCTATTCTTTTAAATTAATCAGTGTTAATATTCATTGTTATCAAATTAATTAACCTTCTGTTTAAATTATGGAACTTCTTTTAGTGCAAGTAACTGTGATGTATATCAATTTAAAGTTAGTATCTGACACTTTAAACCAGAAATAAGCTGAAGAAAATGCACATAATGTATGGTTAACTGTAAGGTCTTGCTTAAAGGTTAAAGTTGCATGATGTTACAGACTAGTGTGGGACTTGCCTTATAACAACTTGAACATGATTTCAGTTGGATTGGCTCTATCTCTACATACACAGCAAATTATGCTACAAACCTCTATATTTCCAATGAAGTTGTGATGGAAACAGAATAAACTAAAAGCATGAACATACTCTTGGTCAGTTATAATTCCCCAAATCTCAATTATGATGGTTTGCTATAGTTATGAGAAAAATGGTTTATTTTATATAGGCAAATGTTTTAATATAATTATAAATAACTTATCAGGAAAAACAACATTAAGAGTACTTCAGACTGGGGGTACCTTACAACTATCTTAACCCCTATATTTTCCAGAAAAATGCACTGTAAGTTTGAAAATCTTAAACACTGTAAGTGTTACTGAGTGAAGGCATTTATTATTCCTGAATGTAATCTGTGTTAATTTGTTACATGCCTTCAAAAAACATTACAGGAACCAAGGCACAGTAATGCAAACTTTCCCTTATATTGCTATGCACATATTTATAAGACAGACAGTCAAACAGTGGAGATCCCTATTGGCCAGCTCCTTCCTGGAGTCTGTCTGATCAGGACCTGACATATTTATAAGACTGACAGTCAAACAGTGGAGATCCATATTGGCCGGCTCCTTCCTGGAGTCTGTCTGATCAGGACCTGCTTGCAACAATGTCTCCAGCAATACCCCTGCGAAATGGGTTCATGAATTTCATGAACTTATTCAAGAACTTCATGAACTTCATGAACTGGTTCATGAATACCAAAAAATGTTCATCAATTTTAGATTCATGAACAAGTGTTTATTCATGAATATGTTGAACTTCAAGAACTAGTTTAAGAATTGTTGAAAGGGTTCATGAATGTCAGGAAGAGTTCATGAATGCAAGGGAATGGTTCATGAACGTAAGGAAGGGTTCATGAATGTCAGGAAATGGTTCATGAAAAATGTGGTGATGAAACTTAAAATTTAAACTTTAAATGACAATTGAGAAATTTTCAATGTTAGTGACTTCATGAACTGAATATTCATGAACCAGAACTTACAAACTGAACTGGGTTAAATAAAGTAAACAGAAATACTTTCACTGTGATTTGTCTGCTTGTAATTGCACACTGTTTTAATTAATTAGATTTTGCTTGACAATGCTGAAAGACCAATATCTTCCTTGTAGACATATAGATGTGTTAGATAACATTTGAAAAATAATTATGATTGCAATAACAACTCCAGTTCTGCATAAGATAAATTCAATAAATATCATGTGTTTAGAGCTAACTGATACAAAAAACATCATGTTAAATTGGTTTAAAACTAACACAATCCCTAGGAGTTAAAAAAATATGAATTTTATCAACTACTGACTTAACAAGAGGGCCATGATGGCCCAGTATTGCTCACCTGAGTATGACTGCTTTTAACAAAGTTGCTATGGACCTTGTTAATTGAACCCAGATGACCCATATTCGAACTTGACCTAGAAATTATTGAAACAATCTCTTTGAAAAATTTCAAGGTTATTTGTACTGAAAATGTTACCTCTAGAGTGTTAACAAGGTTTTTCCATATTTGGGCTCTATGACCTAGTTTTTTAACCTAAATGTCCCATATTCTAACTTGAGCTACAAATTAACGAAACAATCTCTCTGACAAATTTCCAGGATATTTGGACTGAAAAAGTAGCCTCTAGAGTGTTAACAAGGTTTTTCGATATTTAGGCTCTGTGGCCTAGTTTTTGACCCCAGATAACCCATATCCAAACTTGAGATACAAATCATCAAAACAACCTTTCTGACAAACTTCCAGGACATTTGGACTTAAAATGTAGCCTCTAGAGTGTTTACAAAGTTTTTCGATATTTGGGCTCTGTGACCTAGATGTTTCAACTCCAGATGATCCATATTCAAACTTGAGCTAGAAACCATAGAATTAAGCTTTCTGACAAATTTCCAGGTTATTTGGAATTAAAATGTTACTTCTAGAGTGTTAACAAGGTTTTTCCATATTTGGGCTCTGTGACCTAGTTTTTGACCCAAGATGACCCATACTCCAACTTGAGCTAGAAATCATCAAAATAAAAAAAACTGTCTGACAAATTTCCAGAATATTTGGACTGAAAATGTAATCTCTGGAGTGTTAAAAAGTTTTTTACATATTTGGACCATGTTACCTAGTTTTTGATCCCGGATGATCCATATCCAAATCTGAGCTAGAATTCCTTGAAACGACCTTTCTGACAAATTTCAAGGACATTTGGACTAAAAATGTAACCTCTAGAGCATTATCAAGGTTTTTCTACTTTCAGGCTCTGTGACCTAGTTTTTGACCCCAGAAAACCTATATTCAAAACTGAGCTAGAAATCATCAATGGACCTTTCTGACAAATTTCCAGGTTATTTGGACTGAAAATGCTACCTTTAGAATGTTAACAAGGTTTTTCCATATTTGGACTCTGTGATACTGAAATACCTAGTTGTAACAATGTTGTTATTTAGTTGCCATTTTTTCAGCTTCCTGGCAGCATTGTTTTCATTGACACATCTAGCTGACACACATCAGACTCGTGGTATTCTAGTAAATACATTAAACTTTCACCCATGTTATTAGATTTTCTTTTTTAATAGACATGTGATGAACTTGGTCATCTGTCAGTGCCATACTTTTCTAGCTACCATTTTACATCTTCATGAATTTGTTCATGAAGTTTATGCTCAAAGGTTCATGTTTTTTCTCATGAATATGTTCATGCATAAATTCATGAATTAGCAAAGTTCATGAAATCTAGTTTTAACTTTATTATGATTTTTTATTCATGAACTTATTCATGACTTAATTCATGAATGATCAAAGTTCATGAAACCTAAATTTTATTTTTCACGATTTATTTATTCATGAATAAATTCATGAACTTTTTCATGTATTTATTCATGAATTTCATGAACTTTTTTCACCGGGGCAAGGCTTCTGACAATCTCATGAAGTTTTAAGCCAACTGCAAGGAATTTGGTATTTGTTATTAACAATGGAGGTAGTTTTATAATTTATAGCCTACCCTTTAAGATTGATAGACTGATATAAAAGGCAGGGCTACTGAGACAGTCGTATATCATGATGTAATGGTGTTGAGAAAATCAATCCTGCTGAATTTTTAACCAAACTGGGAATTATGTACTTCGCTTACAGGCATAACAGTAAGTTACCCTTTATTGTCCTAAGTTATATAATATTTACTAATATTTTGATGAATGTTAGGTCTTTGTTTGAAAAAGGAGTTAGTGCAGACCTTGATCAAACAGCCGAGCTCCTTATCTGCCAGGGACTGGCTGATCTGGATTTCTTCTGTTTGCCCAAGTCAGATCAACTGGGGCTAAGCAGCTAAAGTGTAAAGAACATGTCTGTTATATAAATATTTTAGACAATCAGTTACTATGGTATTATATGCTAGTGTGTTTCCTTCTATCAATTTGTTTCCCAAACTTGCCTCCACATTTTACTGGCAGTACAGACACTTTCCACATTTGTTTCAGTTAATAATTAAGAATAATTTGTCTGCAGTCTAAATTTCTGTTTCTTAAACTAAAAGCTGGCAGCCATGTTTCTTAATTATGCCACAATTTGTGACTGACAGATGGCTAGTATATTAACAGGAACAGCACATACTTAATGTCTTTGCCACTGTAAAAGACCTCTAAAGTGGACCAAACTCCATATATAGATACTAAAACACAAGCAACTAACAACCAGATGAAGGTAATTTTTAGTATTGTGGGTCATAGTGGAATACTTACAGTAACATACTTTATTTGAACTGTGATTGTAGGGAGGTGCTCGGTCAATTGGTTAGAGTTGCTGATTTGTAAATCCTCTCCCAAACGCCGCTTAACCTGCTGTAATCTGGTGGTTCTATCCAGACATAAGTCTGGGGACTTCCTCCACCAATTACTAGCTGGACATCGCCAATATGACCATAATTGTGTCAGTGTAATGTACATGTAGCAAACAACAAAAATGTGCTGTGATCCAATAAGGTTGTCTAATCACAGTTTGCTGTTTTTATAGAACTGTATTCTGTGACCAACATGGTAGTTAATTTAAAGAGGTAAGGTCAACAGTTATACAGTTAGACTAAGGCAAATTAAGGCATTTTTAAACACTATCTGTCCAGAGTTAAGAGAAAGCTGCATTTCCAAAGCATAAAGAATTGAACCTGCATGAACTTGGCTAACGGAGGTTAATCATCATTCCTAGGAAAAAAGCAGTGTTTGTATACAAATTGATATGCATGTAGAAAGTGATTAGACACATTGTGTCATGGCATGCTTCAAATGGTAACGTCAACAATCTGTTTCATCTAGATGTTCAAGTGATAATATTGTGTAATGCAGATAAACATGAAATGCAGATTTACGGATGAATTTTACACCTTCCTGAGAGAATATAATCACTCAATGACTAAAGGGGCAAAAGGAGGAATAAAAATGTTAGTAGAAAAAGTGTTCCACAGGCTATACATTATTTACTAAGCTGAGATATTTACAATACCCCACACTGCCTTCTGTGGACCTATACCAAGTTTAAAATCAGGATTTAGATTCAGATCACAGGGATGTAGTGTTGCTGAAATAAATAGTGATTGTAGTGGAGCTGTTTACTAAAGTTGGTGACAGACCACCTAATAACTGGGTGTTAACTTTGACCTTACAATCATGTTTACTAAAGTAGTTTCTATAATTGGTGTTAGTAACAGTCTTGTAGCTTTTGTCTCAATGTATAATTTATATTTAGAAGCGGTGGTCGTTTTGCAGCTGAAGACTTGCTTTAAAATGTATTGTGCAATCAATTTACTAGGGAAAAATTTTAAAATGACCTTTACTTGCATAAATTTGGTACCTTTAATTGCTTACAGAGTAAAACTTACACTGCACAAACAGCACCTAACATGTGGTGCTTTGATTTTATTTTTTCTGTGGAGGTGGGGGACAGGGGGTGATGTGGATTTATTTCTTTAATTTATTGTTGTAAAGCAGAATTTTCCTGCCAAGCCTCTTCAGTAAAACAGCCACACTTCACAAAAGACTTTCTAAAACTGATGTATATTTGATTATTTGAGCATTACAAATACAATTATAGGCATCCAATTGGTTTTCAGGTAATTATGCAACTGATTTATTTTAGCTTGAACACAAAGATAAATTGAATTAACAGTGGGAAATAGATCATTACTCACAGAAATTCTCTCATATTTGTCTTAAAAAATATTTTAATATTTCTTTAAAGTTTTTAAGTAACACTTTATTCTTTTGAAAGGATAAAACTGTGTTTTGCCTGGCACAGAAAAAATGATGGAATATGCTCCAACAGAACTTGAAGCCAGGCAATGGGAGGCTAAGCAGTCAGAGGAGCTAGGACGGCAACTCTACCACAACGTCTCAGGTGCCCCTTATAATTCATCAATTATCTGAGCTAAATAGTTAAATCCCTTGCATAATACTATTTGCATTCAGCCAAATTTTATTATTGGGATTATAAACCTTGCAGGGACATTTTTTGTAGATTGAATTATTCCCCTCAAGACATTATCTTTCTATTCCCAACCTTGTTACATTAAATCCATTACCATGACATTCTGGGGATGCAATTTCAGGTAGTGAAACTGCCACAATCTATTCATAGTGAACAACATTAATCTCAACCTTCAGCCTTTATTTTTGTTTTGCAACTATTTTATAACTAAACAGAATTACACTAGCAGCACACTGTCATATAAATCACCACCATTTCCTTAATGCAAGAGAGTTTGGGAGAGAACGTCACTTTAAACCCTTCGTATGCTTACAAGCACCCAAAATCTGAGTCATTTACTCATAACTTCAGGCAAAGGTAGCACAAGAACAATTTCTATGGACTCAAATCAGCATCAAGCAGTATAGATCTGGGTCAGAAAGATATCAGCAGGAGCTGGCAGATCTGGATCTACACATTATTTCAAGCAATATCAATACCGGCTAAGCAGAATAAGGGGTAAAAGGTTTTATTTTCAATTTCCTGTGACAGTGAAACAAGTTTTAGAAAGTTGTCCATGCTATGTACACTTTTCCAGCTATTTCACACTTTTTTTAAATGCTAAAGTAATTTACACCTACACATTAAGAAGCAGAACTGCCAAAGCAGATCTGACAGCTCCCTGCAATAAATTCTAGGGAAATTAGTATTGGGCAGTGTTTTATTATTTTCTAAGAATTGGTTCCAGAATAAGCAACTAGCCAGATTTCCTTACCATGACACACCCTATTTCATAACCCAATTAAAGTTCATAAAAGATGACATGTTTATTGGTGATAAATACATCCATTATATGTACTTTAATAACAATTAAATGTTCTAATGCATGCAAAGACCCCTACGTTTATCTCTACTTTACTGAATATTGTACTGCCCCTTCCAATTTCCACTTAATTAAGCAACATTAAATCAGTCATTAATGTGTGAAGGCCATGTTGCCTCAGGGTACCTGTTCTCAATAAATAGGCCAGCAGATCATTTTGACCATCCCCACCACACACACTCATCACTAAACATCATACCTACAATGACACAGCATTTTGTTTGGTTTCTCTCATTTTAAACCAGCAATCTCAACATTTATTTTTGAAGATTTTCACTACAGCCAAATAATGTCATTCTAGCTTAGCCATTTTCCTGCTTGGAGCTGTCTGATCAGGATCTGCACCCTTTGCTGCTGACTTTCTAGCAATATGTATTAGCAACTTTTCTTACAAATGTGACAAGATAACAAAGAATAATTATGGATTATTACCAATATGTAGCATGACAAGGGTTGAAGGCAATCTGAACTTCTTGGATAATTTACGAATAATCTGAATAATCCGACAGTTGTATGTAGGTAGTTGGATAACCTCAGTCATATTCTTAAGTGGAACTTTTTTTCTGTCAGATCATTCACAACTACTTGACTGTTTCCAGAATTTCCACCCAGAGGTATTCAGTGTGCTGACAGATCTCAAAACAAAGATGACAATGCAGAATCAATCAAACGGCGCTGTTGTTTTTGTTTTCTTAACTTCCACTCATCTCCATCTCACTGTACATATTAGGAGAAAACTTTTCTGGCACACAAAAAGGCATAATTCTGTAAGTATAACTGCATCAGATACAACCAAGCATTGACCATACTGAAGATAGAATTACCTAAAATAAAGATTCTGGAAGATCAGGGCAGCAAACAGTTTTGTGACAGCGTCCAGAGTGATAACAAAGCTGAATTTTGGAGTCATTAGAGATTGACCCTGCATGACCTTTACCACTGGAGGGCCAGACTTCATGTTTGGGAAACAGTACAGCAACAGATATGTATGTCGAAAAAGACTAGATGTGTTAATTGAGTCTGGGCTGTTTCAAATGTTACATTTATATTGTAATCCATTAAAACAAGATATTCAAGTTGTTATATTTGTGAAAATTCCTATAAAAAATAAAAATGGATTTCCAATGCTTCAAAGAAATATCACTCAGTGACTGGAGGAAAGGGAGAAAGGAGACAACAAATTTTGTTTTGGAAAAGTGTTCCATTGACTATGCATTATCTACTGAGCCAAGACATTTACAATATCCAGCAAGTGGCTTTACTTCAGTCTGTGGTTGTATACCAGTTTATGACAGTGGTTATTCCTGTCATCTTTGGTCCATTGTTCAGATGTTGTTAGTTCACAGCATCTCAGTCTAAAGACACATGTACCACACATGTTCAGACTAGAATAGTTCAATCTGGATTTAGATCCAGGTCACAGGTGTAGTGTTGTCAAAATAAAAAAACTGGATGTCAATGTTGAACTCAGTTCATTATGTGCATACCTTTAATTGTATAGAGGATTAAACTAAAACTGCCCAAACAGCACTTTTAGCACTTTGATCTTGTCTGCAGCCTTTCAGAATAAGGTAACCTTTGGTGCTTTGTAGAAGAAAGGACATATTTTCTGAACAAGATAATAATTTTTCATACAGTTTTTAAAATGTTCATATGATTACAGTTTTGTTTCAACAATTTAGTTGGAGAAATGTTTAAATTATCAAAATAAATTGCTGTGATATTATTACTTTTAAATCATGTTGAAATGATTAACATTGATAATGATATTGATGTATACTGACATGATGTCTACTATGGTCACATGGTATCCATGATGTCAGTAATGACTGTAGCAGAGTGACTTGTAATCCGAGTCTGAAATGTTGTCTGCGAAATCTCCTGTTGCTCACACAGACTGGGTCTCAGTCCCAGTTGGGTGTAAACATTCATGCCAGGAGCTGTTTCAGCTTACCTTCAGTGTATCTGTGGTTCTACCCAGACATTTATCTGGGAGATCTTGTTTCCCTAACAACAAATGGAATTTGTCAAAATGACAATTTATCTACCCAAACTTAAGTAAAAACATTTTAAAATCCAGTAATTAGGGTTAAAATAGTCACAAGAACCTTTTCGTATGTTCCTCTGCATAAGCACAAGGGATTTGGTACATGATATGTTTCAGTACATTAGCTTACAAAAATAATATTGTTATTTCAACTACTAGATGAGATAAACATCAACACATAACTTTTGCTTCTAACTGTGTTCAACAAAATCCCATATTTACTTTTTTGTTTATTTCTCAATTCTACATATTTTAATGTATGTTTTATGTATTTGATGTAAACAGACCTCTATACTCAAAGCTGTATGGACTTGGGCAAAGTTGTTCCAGTATGATAACATTATGCATTTTAAACAACATTATATATTTATTATAAATGATTCCTACCCAAAATAACTGACAATTTCAAGGTCAAACATTTGTAGAGATTTGAACCTTAGTCAAATGTGGAATGTCTCTTAAATAATAAACTTTATTTAGAATTAACAATATCCAACTTCTTTTTAAGAACTAAAGTAAACATGTTCTGGATTAATTAGGTAAATAATGAACAGTTATTAAGTCATATGACCAACAGAGATATTACCAGCAAAAATCCAAACCATATTCCCATTCTATATAACTTGATTGTATTTCATATTGGCAAAATATTAAAAGACTTCCAAATATTTTTCATTTTTTGTTACAATTCTTGAAGAAAAATACACACTTTTTTATGCATTACCACAACAATTCCTAATGTCATAATGGAAATGTGATCGAACATTTATTTTCTGCAAATCATATCACAAGACTTGGTCGCCATTTTATGTAAATGGCTTTTAACTTCTGTGGCATTGTCTCAAATTTGCATTCAGCTATGTTTGTTTTTTAAGTAAAGAGATCCTACAGTTTTTTGTCAACCATTTACAGTATTATTTTTGAAAGGAAACACCGCTTATAAGTATATTTTACATTTACTTGTACTTGTCACTTATCATAGTTCAATACAACATGTGTCCACTTTCTTCTTCTGTGCATGCAGGTCTGAATTCTTCCGACAGTTTTGAATGCTGTTTTATGAAACATCAAATCTACTTCTATGTACTTTAACATTCTTGTTGTCAAATACCACATAGATTAAACCCTTTGTTCCTGCATCTAACATTAGTGCTGAATATCTCCACTTAAGAAAAAAAATCTCAGCTTTGGACTTTGTATACAGTAATCTCACCCCAGAGCCTATCTACATGCATTATCTGCCCTTCAGTGAGTAAAAAGCTTTACCCCAGACTGTTAACTCCGACATTTTAACTCGAAACCCATCTACTCAAAAGCCTCACAACATGAAGTCCTCTGTCAATAGTCAAACAAAGGAATCTAAATATCAATATCAATCAATACTGATCCTGTCATATCAATCGATACTAGATTTTCATGCAGATAATATGCTGATAACTAGATATTTTCTACCAATCAGTGTCTAAGATCTGAGGGGAGGAGGCTCAACCATTGTGTCCTCCTTCCAATCCATTTTTGCTGACACATGTGTCTCAAAAAGACAATTTCAAACTAGCTCCCATACCACATGTTTTGGTTAAGAAATGCAGACACATACTACTTCACAATATCTGCAGTTTACTTTTTGAAACAGAAGGATTTTTGGATTAGCATTTTGTGTTTTGTAGGTTTTGTAGGTGTTGGGATAATGAGACAAACCAGTTTCAGTCCCTGGTGCACCTTATAAATACCCCCACCTGTAATACCTTTTTCTGGCAACATTAAAGTCAGACAATTTAAAAACTTTGAAAACTGAGAAAAAAATCAATAAAAAACTGTGCAAATTACTATGAGAACACTTTCATCAATAAACTGCTTATCAACAAGTATTCAGTCCAAAACGTGCAAATTAATCTGTGTACTATTCTATGAAAATGGAACAAAGGTTTCGCATGCGGGAGGTAGGAAAAGTCGCCTTTTGATCGTGATGTAATGCATGATGAATGACAAAACATGGTGAACGTTGACAGTTTATCTGATCTGGAACAAGTGCTTTATCATGGCAAGATAATCTGTCAGACAATTTGTTATGTGTCAGTAAATTGTCCAGAGTGGGAGGTTTGTTTGCACAGCGTTTAGATATTTGATGTTATGGGCTTACAGTTGCACTCAATAGCTATGGTTATGTAAACTCAAGCTGTTTTGAAGATATTGAACAGAACACATATACAATCAATGCAGTTCCAGTAGAACCACTGATAATTATCAGGCCAGTTGTCTTATCACAGAGTCTTACAATTATCTATGGACATTGATTCTGCAAATGTTTCTGAATGGTCCCATTGGTCAAGTTTTACTCAAATAGATAAGGTGACCTTTAATTTACTGAAGGAAGCACACCTGTCAACACATTTTTTTAATATTTAAATATTTTTTTTTTAAATGAATGGAATAAATTATGTTATTTTTGTAAGCTGAAGATTAACTCTGAGCAAAACATTTAAATTGTTTGCTGAATAGATAGGAAACTTGCAAATGTGCATTTTTTTTATTTATTTAAAATACATTCAATAAAAGTTTGAAATAATTTGAGTTTAAAAAATGTCTTGTAAGACTAAGGTTCTCGATAGTCTATTAGAAAATATCTATTTGACTATATAGACACTTTGAATAAAAAGGAAGGTAACCATAAAATATGTATCCAAAAAACTGGGTAATCATGACCATTGATAGGATAATTATGCCCCAGGTATTGTTTAAATATCTCAAGAATCAGTCATAACCTTACCAGTTTAATATGGAAAATGACTCTGCTAATTTAATGTGGAAAGTGATAAAAACTGAACTTGTTATTGGCCTGTAATGTGATAACATAGGCACAAATGTAAACTCAATCCATAGCACTTATAAAGCTATTAAAAGAAAAACAAAACTTAACATTAGATCGAATACAACAAAACGACTTGTAACTCAGTGAATATGAAGCACACAGAAACAAAGTTACACTGACAAATGTATTTTGGTATCATTTACTTAAAAACCAAATACGACAAAATACAATGAGTCCTACAAAAGTTTTTGATCAGAGATGAAAAATACAGGCATGGATGCAGCCATGCACACATGGACAGGTCTGAATATGTCTTTTTCACCACTTTTGAATAGTGGTGTCATAAAAATTGCTCCCTTTTTTTAAAGAAACAAACTCCATGGAACAACATATGTGCTGCTTACACCACACTAAATTTAATCTGACCACTAAATTTAATCTGACAGAACACACAGAATGACTAAAGATGAGATTAAATGTCATGGGGTCAGGAAGCCACCACTGACCGCAGGACACAATGGAAGGTCACATGTCAGAAATGGTTGAATTTCCTGGCTGAGAGCCCTAATACCAACAGTGTCCCTTTTCAAACTCTGCTCTGCAAGTTCTTCAACAATAATAGCAGATTAAAACAAACAACACAATGTGAGATAAATCAAAGATGACTATTTGTTATAATTTAGTCAAGATATTGCCTATCTTGCTATACAAAGGTGGACCAGCTAATAGGCCAACAGTGAAGATCTGATCAGGATCTGCACTATATTGGCTGCAGAATCCCAGTAGATACCACATGCAGAACTACTGCATACAGGTTGTAGCAAATAATTAACAATTAGTAGGGGATATTCAGAATATGGCAGGTGAAGTGATAGTCTGTGAAGACAAGTCAACAATGATTGGTTGTTATTTAGTAACAGTCTCTACATGACTCCCCATGTACTTGACAAAATATCTAATTAAAATACTTTCTCTGGGTTGGGCTGTATTTTCTATTGTCTGTGATGGTATGGTATGTGGTATTAAAGCAGTTGTTGCTGTATGGTGTAGTACTTGTTGTTGGTTGTACTTATTGTTGGTTGTACTGGTTGTACTTGTTGTTGGTTATACTTGCTGGTTGGATTTGTTGTTGGTTGTACTTGTTTTGATTATTCTTGATGTTGGTTGGATTTGTTGTTGGTTGTTCTTGTTGATTATACTTGTTTTGGATGTACTTGTTGTTGGTTATACTTGTTGTTGGTTGTACTTGTTGTTGGTTGTACTTGCTGGTTGGATTTGTTGTTGGTTGTACTTGTTTTGATTATTCTTGATGATGGTTGGATTTGTTGTTGGTTATACTTGTTGTTGGTTATACTTTTTTTGGATAAACTTGTTGTTGGCTATACTTGTTGTAAGTTTTACTTGTTGTTGGTTATACTTGTTGTTGGTTGTACTTGTTGTTAATCCTAGGTGGCTACATTTTACATTAACCCATATTTATGATAAGGTAACTACTTACAGCTACATGCAATTGTTATCAGACATATTGCTAAACAATCAGCAGCAATCACTGGTTTATCACAATCTACTCTGTTTGCTAAAGCCAGGTTCAATACATATTTAGAAATTTACAAGTTACTGGTCAAAGAAAAGTTGTACCAATAAAGCCATGATGCAACTGGTGCAGAAGATGAGGAGAAAGGATGCAATAATAATGATGATGATAATTATGGCTATAAAGGTGATGATAAATCTGATGATGATGGTGGTGATTGTGATGATGATGATAATGATGAAGTTGAAGAAAATGATGATGATAATGATGAAGATGATGATAATGATGATGATGATTATGATGATGATGATGATGAAAACGATGACAATAACAATGACAATTGAAGATAATGACAACCAGTGATCAAAGTGGAACATCTACATTCTACAAAGATATTGAAGAGCTTTGAGTGACCACAAACAGAACAGCCTTGAGGCCATAAAGATAATAGAAACTTTAGGGTGTTCAGAAAACAGTAGACCTGGACACAATCAGAGGAAATGAATCACAAATGGGCCTCTAACCACAAAACAGCTACTAAGGTGGAAACTAGCACAGTAAACCTTAGAAACAGTAGATGACAAATTTGAGACCTTTTGTCTTTTAAGCAGCAGCTGGGTCAAAAAAATGTGTGGGAAACAATAGCTGATCTAAACACATTTCCTCCCATTGTCTTCAAACTCAATAAGCTTGGTGAAAGGAAAAATGATGGAAATAAGTAAAAATACAACAATTCTGTTGCTTTTAAGGAAGTGTTTTATAATATGATAAAGAAATTAGATCTAGTTTTCAATTAATATCAGGCTAAAGTGGCCCTATAATTACAAAAACAAACCAAAATAAATGCAAGTAAGTACTGTTCTCTATGACAAGTTTTTAGTTGTTTAGCAGACTTAATCTACTTTCTTGTCATTAATTTAAGTGTAATTGAAAAGGACTTCACATAAAGTCATACAATATAGGAATCAAATGTATGTATCAGCCTTCTCTTTAACCTATTATGATATACAGTATATACACACATCACAATGTCTGCTTTTCAACTAATATGAGTTTTGATGAAAAATCTGTACATATTCTATACTTTTTTATTTAAGAATTATAATGACATACTTTAAGCAAACTACCAGCTAATGAAACTAGGCATAAAGGTGGATTAGGTTGACACATCATATACAACAAAAGCTGGTTATAGCTTAAATGACACAATTTATATCAATAGCTTATATTTCTATACTTTTGAAAAATAATTTACAAGTCTTATCAGTTCTCTTCTACCAATACACAAGGTCAGTAGTAAACTGCAGGTAGATCAACAAAGGGAAGGAAAAATGTAGAACAGACAAGCACAATTAAATGGACTGATGGGAAAAAGCTGAAAGCCATAGAGACAATAACTAACAGACAAAATGAGAAAACAGAAGGGCAGGGGAAAAGGTGAGAAAATGAAATAGTAAAACAGAGAAAGAAATGGGTATACTTATAGAAGGATTGACAGCTAGAGAGGGAGAGAGATTAAAGGAAATAAAAAAATTACTTGGAGGTACATCGGAAGAAAATAAAACTAATAAAACATTGAAAACAAGGGGAAAGGAAAAAATGAGGGGAGTCGTCTAAGAAAGAATGACAGACAGATGGAGACTGTGTCGTGGATAGACAGGAGGATTCTGAGAAGAAGATGGAAATTTAGAAAACCTTCGAAGATATATATATATATGCTGAATACACCACAAGAAGTACATGTTTAAATAAAAAAACAACTGCCGAAGCAGACACAAACACATCATAACATGTATACACACTCCTAATGGATATCTATATCAAAGTAAAAAGTAATACATGCCACCATTATCAAATTAGAACACTTAACAGATAAAACACATCCATCATATAACATCATGTCTCCATTTGAATACACAAACATTTTCCATTTAGAAACAATTAAATGTCAATTAAAATCCAATTAAGAAATACACTACCTGCTATCCATGTTAATTCCCACCATACACTGTTGACAATTTAACCCTGAACTTAATGACCTCTTGCTCAACAGCTTCACACTTCACTATCAAGCTAGAAGCAAACTTCGTGACATCATTGCTTATATTTGAAACCAACCCTCAGGGATTTTGAATCAAAACACTACTACTCAGCCCGCCAATGTGGAGTGAAGTTACAAAATTAGCTCCTGAGTGCAGTCACTACTTGAGTAAACCTGAATACAATGAATAGCTGAATAAATGACATGCAAGAAGGACAGAAAAGTACCATGATTTATCAATTAAAAAATACTTCTAACTTACAATTTCTTCATTGGCTTTGTCTCAATGTGATATATCCTTTAAATGGTTCATGGTTTTATTTAATTTTCAGGCAAGGAAATCATCTAAACATTCCAGTGTCCCTTTGTTTAGAGTGTAGTAAAACTGTCACATGATCACTGATAAGGGAGGATTGCATCTAAAAATAGAAACCATGTGACATGTGAGGCAAGTTAACCCAGTGGGGAATCCTCACTTTGTATGAACAGTCAGGTTTTGTAAGTTGGATTCTGATTAGATATCTTGGGTTAGTAGCTCTGGGATGTGTTTGTAAGCTGATTTTTGATTGGCTGACATTTATTTGGGGGGCATTAACATATTCAGTATTGATTAAATTCTGTTCCCAAGGAAGACCCCTGTGATGCAAGATACAGATGTTTATATATTTGGGCAATAGCTCCAGTCCTGCCTAGTATAAAGAGATCAGAATTGCTGGCAAATAGTTTAGATCCAGGTCAGCCAGCTCCCAACAGGGGGTGTCTTGATCATGAACTGCATTATTGGCTGATGAGTGTCTAAATATTGTTTTCATTCCATTTCATGCACATTTTAGCTAAAGCTATGATTATTTATTGCCAAAATAGTACAGTATGATAAGGGTTATGGGGAAAATAGTTATGCTGATAAGGGGTCTCAGCATTGTCGCATGCTTGAATAAATAAACAGCTCACGCAGCAGAACTGCAGGGTTTCTAGCCCAGTGGAGTCAGAATATGCAGCTAATTAATATTTATGAAATGAGGTAAAATAATCATTTGGTGAAACAAGCTTTACTTATTCATATCTTAATGTGATTAAATTATGAAATAATAAACAGGAAATAAGCAAGTGGTGTTTCTTTCCCACAAAGTTGTACATGAATTTGTGATTAAAAGATATCAGATTTCATCTCTGTGAAAGTAGACAAGGCTTGGAGATTTCTTTGAAGTTTTAGCATGTGTACAGAAAAAATATGATTTTATATATAAAACAGTGAAGTTTTGTAAAAAGACTTCAAATTTTGTAAAAAACAAAACAATACAATTTACAATGTGAAAACTTAACTTTACAATATACAGATTTTCCTTAAATAAACAAATATATGACACAAAACATACTGTTACTCTTTTAGAATACTTTCCTATTTTTGCCATACTTAAAGAAACAAAGGTACATTAACTTAGATTTATTCTCAGATAGCAATAAAATATATTCAGTAAAATCCATCCATCATTGCTAACAATGAAATGTTTACTACTACAGATTTTCCAGGAATCGTAACAAATAAAACCACCCATCCATACACAGCTGTCTTTTCTTGTGATAAAACACCTTATTTATAACACTACTATTACGATTTATCTCCATTTTATTAAACTATACAAGATTTTTGGTTTTATTCAATATGAAATAAATTCCCATATTTTCCTAGAAAGAAATTATATAATAGATCATTACAGTTTTACTGCAAAATTTCTTTTCTGCTATTTATTATGTTTGCATGTTATTGTTTCTTTCATTTCACATATCAGATAACATGACTTGAATAATTGTTTGCAATTCAGCATGATGTATAGTGTCTCTATAAACTAGTTTGCTGATTTTAACATATTTTTTTTTTATTTTGCATATTATTTTGATTCATTGTGTACACGTTTCTGTGTATATTTAGGTAATTTTTTGTATGTGAAAGTAGGTATGTGTATTCATGAAGATTTTTATATGTATATATATATATATATGTGTGTGTGCATGTATATAATTGTATTGTCTTCTTGAATTGTAATGTAAGCCTTGTTATAATGACAATTTATACACAAAAGGGCCATAGACATGTCGTTTAAATATGTTGATGCATGCGTGAGGCTCGACACTAGATGATGGGCCATCACAGTATCTCACCCTGAGCATATATGCTCAGGTGAGCTGAAAATTGAACTAAAATTTATTTTAAAGACAGGTAGAGTTACAATTTATCTAGAACTCTTGTATTGCTTACAATGTACTGAAATGGTCTGGACTCGTCCCTACCAGATCCCTGCTGTCAGGTCAGTATGTATACAACTTGCAGCTAACTTTCATACTTTAAGTGATTTACTCTAAATTCTTTTCATGATTTTCACAGCCTTATTATCTCATTAAAGCCATATTGATAATTCTAGTCTAATAACCAATTAAGGAATCTCAGGTATTTTCCAACTGCCCAATAAATAGAAGCTTATCTCTACTATTGAGCTGACTTCTCAAAAAATATTAAAAAAATATCTTTGCAATTAACTGCATATCTGCATGCTTATCTACAATATATATTTTATCTGATATATACATTTATTTCACAAAATATTTTCTCTGCATATACAAGCAACAGTCCTTTAAAACTGCCAAACAGACATTGCATGTGCTAGTCAAGGGAACAGACAGTCCTATAACAAACAAGACACATCTAGCTCTTCACTGACTTCAGATGTCTCAACAGACGGGACTGCTTACATCGTACAAAGCACAAGCTGTACGTGAATATAAAGGGTAGGTCCCTTACAAACCACTAAAATAGCTGCATGTGGAAGTGATGATGCAGAAAGAAATCAGGCCAGGTAGAAAAGTAGATGCAAGCAACCCCCATGTGCATACATGTGAACTTTGTCTGTGGCCAAAGTGGGAGATTTTCGCTTGCAAAGTGGGAGATTTGTTATTTTCATATAAATATAGAAGCAAGTTATCTGTTTCCAAGTAGGGAGATTTTTGAAAATGTGCAAAAACACCCCTCATTTTCAAATAATTTTGGACCTAAAAAGAGGGAGTCTCCAACTAAAAGAGAGAAATTTCACATGTATGCATGTGTTGGGTCATCAGATTACTTCATCAAATATTTTGTTCACTACAATTAAAATTGCAAAAAAAATGCCAACAGATTTCACAATAATTAAGGCTAAGCTTGAGTTAAATATGTCAAAGTGATTTTGGGAGTATATCATTTATGTATTCCATTTATAACATCATGCTACTGGAGCAACATTTCAACTCAGATTAAATACAACATTTCTCAAGTCTGTAGTTTCTTACCTAGATTGAGTTTCCTCCCCTGCTTGCTGGTTACCGTTCTTGGTGTGGTTGTCAGTTGCCTCCCCTGGATGATGGCGTTGTTGTTGTTGTTGCTGTTGTGACTTCTGCTGCTGTTTATGTCGAGACAAACTGAAGAAGAGACCTAGGATGGCCTTAAGATTCCCATCTCGAATGTCTGGAAAAAATATATTCTTATTTGTCATTGTCTGAATCACTGATTTAACTGTTCTTAAAAATGTGACTTTTTATGGGTGGTGAGGTGTGTGTGTAAAACACAATGCAATGAAAAAAATATAGTCTCACAGCAACATCTAGCAATTATTTATGGTGGAAGACCTGTGATAATTGTCTAGGTGAACCACTGGCACACAGCAGATCAGATGGAAGACCTGCCTAGATGTAAGTTCTTGCCCCCAACTGGGCCTCAATTGCAAGTTGATGGTTGCAGAAGTGACACATCAGTTACCACCAACTTAGCCACAGATCATTGTATGTTTGCATTTTGGGTATTTAGAGTCTATTTACATTATAGTATATTTGTCTGTTCTAGCCAGCAATGAGTACATTTGTGGTTCAACCAAGAAGGACTGTGGTCTGATTGTGGTTTGAGTTGCATGCATGTATTCATATCAACTCTCAATAAAGAGATTATTTGTTTGGTATCTTACTACCTAGGCAATATTGATACAATGTCCAACTACTGGTATATATGCCTTAAGTTATATATGTTTAGGAATTTCACCATTAATTTTGGTGCAAATAATATTTCAGATACATTACATGACATATATAATGGTTGTTTGTCTATAGTTGTTTACATTGTTTCAAATGAGTCAATTAAAAAAAAAATTATAAAATTTATAAACTCTGTTAGCACTGGAGAATCATAAAAGATTTTAAATGAATCCCAAAATTATCTGATCAGTTGTGTAAGTGTTGGTATTATCCCGTGACCCGTAATTACTTTCGTCCATGATGCCTTATTCGTAAAATAACAATGGTGGATGAAGGAAGCCTGACTCAAAAGAGAGGAAGGCCAGCATTGTCTTATTTTGAAAGAAAACAATCATTAACTCATAGGATGGTACAGCTCAAATCTAGAATTTACCATAATCAGAAAAATACAGACAACACTGTTTACTTTCCTTATGTGTAACTAAAATGTCCAGTGAAACTATTGGCTATGATAGACTATGGCGACAAAAGTGAAAGGTAAGGTTTTAGTTATATACATTTTTTTTTGTTAGTGAGAAGAATAAACATTATATTTTACTCCTTTTGAGCATTTTAAGATTTGCACCACAAGATCATATAGGCTAACACACAGTATTTGGCGACAGAAAAAGTTCCATTCCGAAGCCATATGACTTTAAATAAATGTAAATTAAAACAATAAATAACAATTTTGAACACTCAATTAATTGCTATTCAGTGATAATGCCTGGCAGAAATTACATTCAGCAGGAATATGTTGACTGAAGATGTATACTGTGGCTCTTAGAAAACTTACATCAATAAATTTAGGAGCTTTATATAATTTAGTATGTGAAAGAGAAAGAAAAAGACAAACATTTGCTGGAAGAAATTTAAAAACAAGAAAAAACGTGGCCATGACAATTTTACACAAAGTATTAAGCAAGATTGGTTTATTTGAACTGAAGTTATTGACTGGAAACTGTTTTTCTATTTTGAGTAACAGTGACCTTGACCTTGATCCAACTGGCCCCAAATATCGTTGAAAACCTGGTTAAAAAACTCTTAGTTTGGTAATTCAGTGGTCAACTGTCTGCACCATCAAACTGGAAAAAAATGTATGCAAACAATGTTTATCCTACCTAACCTGTGTTATGATCTTGACATGTTTTAACCTGTTGTGATCAGTTAATATGAGTTCAAGTCAGGCCTGAGGAGGGATCAATCACTACTGCTTTGGTCAGTTTTAGTGCCAGTTTTCTCTTTATGTTGAATTGTTTTCAAAATAATATGTTGTTTCACTGCATTTTAGTGGTGTTATTATGGCTTTATGAAAGTAAAGTTCAAGTGAAAATGCAAATTAATGCAAGTTAATCCAGCAATTAAGATAATTAGCAAAAATTAAATATGACTATGTACATTATTAATAAGATAATTATCATAAGTAGCAGCAATTGCTGCTAAAACATAAATGATTTCTCAATAGTTGATACTGACCTTTTGCAGTGATGCCGTCGATATTGACCCCAAGGTTAACCAGGAAGGTCAAACACGTGTTGATATTCTCAACCTGAAAATAGACAAAATGGAAATTCAAAGTAAAGTAACACACAAACAACACACTTATTGTCAATATTTTAAAATTTCTCACATAAATCTGCTACAATTATTCAGGTCTGTCAATGGTGGTTGGTAAAATTTCATATTTTGGTGCATTAGATAAAATACTAGTATATAACTTTCTTCTTGTTTACATTTGCTTTTTAAACAAAATGCATGTTAGGTGAATTTATATTGAAAATTGTCCATAAATCTATCTGCATAAATATGTTTTATAAAGATGCAAGGATATGCCACACAAGGGGAATTACTTTGGAATTACTGCTTTACGGGAAGGGAGATAACTGCTATTTCCTCAATCTATTACTTGGTTAAATAGTGTCACAATTATACATGCTGACATTCATAAACAGGCCATTTTCTGTGTCTTTGATCAAGCACAGCTCATAATAACATCTAATAAAATATGGGCGTATGTTATAAAGTTCTTGGAAAGAAAATAACAAAGGACAATCTGTGAAGGATACTGATCTTACAAATATTGAACATTTTGAAAACTAAACATAAGTGCTGCAAAGCAAGATTCAAAACCAAAAAATGTCAATAATAAAAAATTGTATGCATGTCTACTTTACAGTTATTTTTATATTTCAACACAGCTAGCAAGGGCAATTACATAATCATAGTTAAATGAAATACAATTTTATATTTAACATGAGGAGTCTCTATTGAATGGGTCTAATACACTGTGATCAGCTAACATGGCATTGTAACAGTTCAGTTTTCCATTTTATTGATAAAGCTCAACTTTCTATACAAAAACTCTTGCAGACATGTCTAATTCCAAATATTGCTCTGTAGTACTCTCCGACCCATAGAGGCACTTTCACTTCTATTTGTTATTACAATGAATTCAATCCACCAGGCTCATATATCATACAACTTTATTTTCATAAAGGATGACATTTATTTGAACATCTTCCATCAAAGTCATGTTACATGTCACTAAACAAACTATCCTCGGAGATAAAATTTCCCTCATTCAGCGGTAAAACACAAAGGAGTTCCAAATGCAACTGGCTTTTAGCAACAACTTGAGATCAGCATGACACAAAATCAATTTTGTCATATTTTTACTGGTAAACTTTCTCAAGGGATAAAAGGACATGAAGATATCAGAATTTCTTCATACTGTTGTTTTGGCACATTTTATTATGCTAATAATTAAGTATGTATAACAGTAACTTAATGAATAATAAAAGATTGTCATTTTTCATATTTTAGATTAGTGAGTTTGCATTAAATAGCAAATGTTAACCTTTTGAGTCTGCATAAAGTATGAATATTAATTTTTTTTTTTTTAATTTGGCATGTGTACATTAAATCACAAATGATTGTTAACTTTGATCTAAAGCTTAATCTGCAGTAGTTGCTTATTACAGTTAGGCTGTGTGAATGACCTACTTTACCATCTATTGTAATCAATGTCAAAAATATATAATAAATAAACAAAATAATTCAATAAAATATTTAATTTATATAAATACTAAATAAATTATAGATATTCAAATATTTTTCTGATTATTGTTGAGCCAACAACACGCAAATATTACCATAAATCTCTGTTTATCGCAATGCTTACTGAATAAAGCAGTAGTTACTTCAATTATACAGAATCTTTTTTTTCTTATTATGAATATTTTATAGCTGGTAAGGTTTTTTGCTAATAAAATTTCATATTTTATTTGTTATTTGCCATTTCAAAGTATTGAAATAACTTTTTACTGTTCATCTAAGTTTAATTAGGATAAAATGTTTATTTCATGGGTTTATCAATACATGAATAATTTTACAGTTATTCAAAGGTGGAGCAATACGTTGACAAACCAGCCAATACCACATATGTACAAAGGAGCAAAGAAAGAAAAAAATGAAATGCCACCCAACTTCAATTATGAATTCATGAAACGCAATAAGAGCATACTTCAATTATATCTAGAATATACATGAAACACAATCACAGCATACTTCAATTATATCGAGAACATACATGAAACACAATCACAGCATACTTCAATTATATCGAGAACATACATGAAACACAATCACAGCATACTTCAATCATATCTAGAACATACATGAAACACAATCAGACCATACTTTAATTGTATCTAGAACATACATGAAACACAATCAGAGCATACTCCAATTATATTTAGAACATACATGAAACACAATGAGACCATACTTCAATTATATCTAGAACATACATGAAACACAATCACAGCATACTTCAATTATATCGAGAACATACATGAAACACAATCACAGCATACTTCAATTATATCGAGAACATACATGAAACACAATCACAGCATACTTTAATTATATCGAGAACATACATGAAACACAATCACAGCATACTTCAATTATATCGAGAACATACATGAAACACAATCACAGCATACTTCAATTATATCGAGAACATACATGAAACACAATCACAGCATACTCCAATTATATTTAGAACATACATGAAACACAATCACAGCATACTTCAATTATATCGAGAACATACATGAAACACAATCACAGCATACTTCAATTATATTTAGAACATACATGAAACACAATCACAGCATACTTCAATTATATCGAGAACATACATGAAACACAATCACAGCATACTTCAATTATATCGAGAACATACATGAAACACAATCACAGCATACTTCAATTATATTTAGAACATACATGAAACACAATCACAGCATACTTCAATTATATCGAGAACATACATGAAACACAATCACAGCATACTTCAATTATATCGAGAACATACATGAAACACAATCACAGCATACTTCAATTATATCGAGAACATACATGAAACACAATCACAGCATATTACAATTATATTTAGAACATACATGAAACACAATCACAGCATACTTCAATTATATCGAGAACATACATGAAACACAATCACAGCATACTTCAATTATATCTAGAACATACATGAAACACAATCACAGCATACTTCAATTATATCGAGAACATACATGAAACACAATCACAGCATACTTCAATTATATCGAGAACATACATGAAACACAATCACAGCATACTTCAATTATATCTAGAACATACATGAAACACAATCACAGCATACTTCAATTATATCTAGAACATACATGAAACACAATCAGAGCATACTCCAATTATATCTAGAACATACATGAAACACAATCAGTGCATACTTCAATTATATCGAGAACATAAACACAATCAGTGCATATAACCAGTCACAAATACATAACCAATCAATACATTACAAGCCAAATTGACCAATCAACACCTCCTTTTCATATGTACTGGGGCAAAGGTTAATGTATTTTCCCAATGAAAAAAAGTAATGTGATCAAATCACTGTCATCAGCACTATCATCTTGATAAATCTCTAGCCTGGTAAAAAGGAAGCTCAAATTACAGAATCAATACACATACACTGAGAGAAAGTAATTACCTATCATCACCAGCTTTATTCCTTCCTTTTGTTCCAGGTTTAAGTTTAGAAGGCACAATAAATTAATTGTAAATCAATACACAAGAGTAAGTGTTTAAATAATGCAAACAACAGCATGTAGAATGGCATGCTACAGATCTGAATCCATTGCAGTTCCAGTGAACACAACAAAATAAATGGGTGGCGTCTCTTAAGGACATGGTTTCATACCTGTACAGAGTTCATGTAGAATCAGCAACATTTTACAAAACAGGTTGTATGGACTAAACACAAGAAAGTAACAAAGGACTTTAATTGTGAAGCCAAATTGGTGTCCAACAACCTCCACTTTCAAGGCAAACTATTATTTTTCCATATGGGCATTTATAACATATCATATAACATGGCTACACAATGCGTTTACAACCCTTTATTCTCCACAACAATTAACATTACAAAATGATACAACCATTATCACTACCATTACCAATGTCACAACCATAACCATATAACCAATGTCACAACCACCAGCATATTACCAATATCACAACCGCTAGCATTACCATTGTCACAACCACTAGTATATTAAAAATGTTGCAACCACTAGTATATTACCAATGTCACAACCACTAGCATATTACCAATATAGCAACCATCAGTATAACTTATGTCACAACCACCATCATATTACCAATGTCACAACCACTAGCATTACCATTGTCACAACCACTACCATATTACCAATGTCATAACCACCAGCATATTACCAATATCACAACCACTAGCATTACTAATATCACAACCACTAGCATTACCACTGTCACAACCACAAGTATATTACCAATGTCACAACCACTAGTATATTACCAATGTCACAACCACTAGTATATTACCAATGTCACAACAACTAGTATATTACCAATGTCACAACCACTAGTATATTACCAATGTCACAACCACCAGCATATTACCAATATAGCAACCATCAGTATAATTAATGTCACAACCACCACCATATTACCAATGGAATAACCACTAGCATTATCAATGTCACAACCAACACCATATTACCAATGTCACAACCACTAGAATTACCAATGTCATAACCACTACCATATTACCAATGGAATAACCACTAGTATATTACCAATGGAATAACCACAAGCATTACCGGTGTCACAACCACTAGTATTACTAGTGTCATCACCATACACTTTCACTTTCAGTTCATAGTAACACTTCAAGCAGTTATACAGGAAAAGCAGGAGATCATTTCTTTGGACAGCAATATAACACAAAGACTGGGACTGGAACTTCTGAAATAGCTTACTGGCATGATTACACAATATGCTACTGTCACTGTACAGCAATATAACACAAAGACTGGGACTGGAACTACTGAAATAGCTTACTGGCATGATTACACAATATTCTACCGTCACTGTACAGCAATATAACACAAAGACTGGGACTGGAACTACTGAAACAGCTTACTGGCATGATTACACAATATTCTACCGTCACTGTACAGCAATATAACACAAAGACTGGGACTGGAACTACTGAAACAGCTTACTGGCATGATTACACAATATTCTACCGTCACTGTACAGCAATATAACACAAAGACTGGGACTGGAACTACTGAAATAGCTTACTGGCATGATTACACAATATTCTACTGTCACTGTACAGCAATATAACACAAAGACTGGGACTGGAACTTCTGAAATAGCTTACTGGCATGATTACACAATATTCTACCGTCACTGTACAGCAATATAACACAAAGACTGGAACTGAAACTTCTGAAATAGCTTACTGGCATGATTACACAATATTCTACTGTCACATTTAGTTACAAAAAGAAAATCTGACAAAATATGCTGAAAACCATGTTTAATATGTAGATCATTACAATCAATTTGTGGCTGATTTTGATATGTTTTATTTGAAGATTAAAAAAAGAGAAAAAATAAAAAGGTAAATTAAAACCAGACCTCACCCAAAATGTAAAACCAGACCTCACCCCAAATGTACCCCTAAGCCTAACTCTGCATATTCCCAAGAGGTAAACTTGAATTTAATGTGATAATTTGGAAATTAAAATGGCAAAATATATAGGAAGCTTAAAGGCACCCCTTAATTCATTATAGAACAAACATCTTGATGATCTATCTGCAAGAGGAACACCCTTGAGTACTACAAAATTCCCATGAAAACTGACATAAATCTAACAAGAAAAAAAAGAAAAGAAAAATGACAGAAAGTGACATTGATCTAATTGCTTGAGCGCTCTTTCCCTCCCATCTAAATTAGGCAGCAGCTGTATGTATAATACTGATCATGAAGTATGCAATTACAAGTGTTACTATTTCCCTACATGTAGATGGTGACAGGATTCATGGCTTCTCTTAACCCAATCAAAGATTAAGCTGAGAAAGGTATGTGTGTGACATTGTAAAGGTTTCTTGCAGGGTTTTCTGTTTTCTCACTTCTCTTCACTGGGAGCTGTCTGATCAAGATCTGCATGTATTGCACTTATACTGCATGTTATATGAATGTTAGTTTGAATGTTCCCAGATATTGTCTCATTTACACGTGTCTTGAAAACTTCCAGATGCTAAATGGTAATAAAAATATTTATGTTCATCGTATTAAGTATTGAGCCTGAAAAGCACAAATCAAGCATAGACAGTGTTAATCCAGTTTGGGAGTGAATTAAGACCTAACAAATTATCCTTCTGATAGTATCAAGCTCATCCTCTCGCCTGCTTATCATATTTTTTTATATGTTACTCATATATTACTCTCCATTGTAATCGACTATCCTTTTTAACTTTTTTGTTTGTATTTGTTTTTTATTTTCATTTTTCTGCAAATTAACATGACCTGAACCTATATAGTTGTAATTTTCTGAATCAAAGACCATGTACTTTGTGCATGTCTAATAAAATTATGTTCTGTTCTGTTCATACCAGGATTCACACTATTATTTTTTTGTTGATTGTCTAGCAAGACATATAGCTTCCTTTCCTTGCAGATGTCAGTAAAAAAAATGAAGAAATAAATATTTTTATGAACCAAACAATGCAGCATAATCAAGGTAAGCAAGCAATAATTCAAAACAATAACAGCTGAGAGAATATTAAGATGCCAACAGGGAGGTATGACGGAATCCTTTCAATATTCCAGGAGTTTTGATTAAATTACGAATAAAAACTGATTGACAAATTCATTTAATATTAGCTTAATCAAAGTAACTTTGGCACTCCGAGTTCACAGTGAAGCACAAAATTGTTAGCTAAATACCGCAATCACATGCAATCTTAATAATACAGCTGTCAATTATGACAAAAGACAGTGGGACAAAATGTTGACATTATACCATGCAGTCAGTTATTTACTGCTGTCCTAATTAACTGCAAAGTTGTTTTTAAGTACAAAAAGAATTTCAACAATCTTGCATAAAAGCTCTAATTCATCTCAGACATTTGTTAAAGGTCATAGACTTTAATACAAACTGGAAAATAGCATTAACCTTTCCTGCAGGGTAGAAAGCTGGCTATTGGCGCCATTCTGGAGAGTGGTCATCTATGAAATGAACCTATGCCAACTAGTTTAACTACATCTACCGGATCTCTACATTGATTGGATAGTCTTGCTACTTGCAGCCATATACTACGGTATGTGTAACAAACCTTTATTGCCTGGATTGGCCAATACCTACATTTACATGATTTGGTGGTAAAACATAATGTCAGTCATCAATTTGTTCAATTTAATCAGATTAAAAACTCAAAATGAAATAACTTAATACAAACAGAGCCCATAAAATGCCATTCAGCAATTGACGCGATTCAAGGTCACAGAAAAGCTTTCATCCGCAAAATTCAAACATCCAAAATCAATCACAGTTGCTCAGATATTTGTTTCAGCTCACAAGGTCACTTGGAAGCTTTATTGAAAGTGAGCACTCAAGGTCAGACAAAAGCTGGGGAAATGAGTCAGACTGGTTCTACAAGTAGATTGGATTAATGCCCCAAAGTGCTTTAGTGCTGCATACACATCAACAATGTTTTAATTAAACATCATTGCGCTCAATGGTCTTATTGGAATAATTATCAATGAAATTATCAATTGTGCATTTTCCATTATCAATAATCAATTATTGACTCATGGTATATCTGCTTAGCTCCTGGCTCACATTCACTCCTGGAAGACTGAGCATCATAAGCAACCAAATACAAGCACACGCCTTCAGCTTTACTGCATTAATGCATCTCCAGAATTAATGTATCACATACATTTTTACTGTTTTAATTTAAAATCCAATCCCCCCAGCCTACATTACTAGTGGGATAATATACCTTAATTAACTTTTGTAAGGGGATAGATAGAGGGTATTATTAGAACTGCCTGGCATGCTTTACATGTAATACTGAACCGTATTGTTCAAATTATATTTTGATGTTTTTACACACTCATCAGTAAACAATAAAATAATTGAATATAGACTAAAACTTGGATTAAGAATTACTCAAAATTTAGAAAATATATTAAACAACTTTCTGAACAATTATTTTTAATCGTTCGATTTTAATTTCTATTTTTAATGTGAGATAATATTTACACATATTTTAAAAGTAAAATATCCTTATTTAATGATCAGTTCTAAGGATTCTGAAAAAAAAGAAACCCAGGAATAATACAATTAAAAACCTGTCAAGCACAGACTGATCAGGCATATGCAAAAGGTGTAAATCCAGATATACCAACTAAGTGCTGCTGATTCACAAGCAAAAATATTTCAGTTTAGTTATAATTGCAAGTAGTTGTGAGCAAAAAGTTAAGTATCACTATGGACTATGGACAAATGCAGAAGGTTTTGGGCTAACTCTACCAATTCATAGGTGACGCGCTGGAGCGCGATGCCTATATATGGAATGCTCACTGAAATTTGCACATGAAGAAAAGTTTGTTTTGCGGACTTTCTAAACCTGAAATATGGGTCCGAATTTGGTAAACGGCGTTCTGTTTTAGTTATTTATTTTATATTTATTTATTTTTGTGTGTCTGTAACTTTCAAAGTAACTTTGAAAATAAACTATAAGATAGTGAGAAAGAAACAACATACTATGTACAAGAAAAATATTATCTGAACAATTCTTACTTGTGTAATGTGAAGCTGCTGCACATGTGCACTTTCTGCATGGACACTTACTTTTATAGTTAATTATAATAAATTTGCAACTTTTTTCTACATATGTTACAAATGAAAACCAATTAAATGGTGTCGAATTTTGTGTTTTATTTTGTTTTAAACCAATCTATGGCTTCATGAATATAAGTTACTTTTTCTTGGGATTTATAGTATACTGAGAACTTTTAAATAAAAACCATAACATTTCAAATGTCTTTGTTACTTGCTCACTTATTGCTTTAATCTATTTACCTCTTCCACTTTTTTGCATCGCCTTTGATGCTTTGCATCAAAGACTTTTCTCGTATAATATGACTGGATGGACTGGTTTCTCTAGACAGATATCTGGCAATAACCAGTGGTCAGACAATGGTCAGACATCTCAGGTGTAATTGGTAGCCATTAGTCACCAATTAGTTGCCAATTAGCCATTAATTAGACCAGGAGTTTGACCTTACAACTGACCCTAAAGTTGACCAGTAAGAAAACTTTCAAGTGACCCAGACTGACCTCAAAGGTGACCTGAAAGGACAGTTATATCTTGTCCATCAAATGTATTGTCCCACTCAATATCTGTCAATCATTCAGCAAGGCAGAAATGGTGTTCATGTGAAGCAAATAGTGTGCTGCCTTCACTCTGATAATATGCTGTATACACTTGACTGGATAAAATATCTCTAATAAATTTATCCTGACATAATTGTGTGAATCAGTTCTGGACCTACCTTGACAACTCTGAATATTTAGTATCTGTACTGTAAAAACTTAAAAAATGCCAAAACTTGGAATGAAATCACAGGCTTTCAGTGCCTAGGGCTAGCACCTAAACAACTGTGTTAACCTTCTTCTCAATTAACAACCAATAATTGGATGCCATTTAGATGTGTAACATTTGGAGATTCACTGACCCAAAACACATTTTACATACTGGAAGTTTGGTTTCAGAAACAACAACAATAAGGTCATTTGTTTTACAATACATTCTTTGTTATTGTACTGTAATTGGAGGCATCATATGCGCAATATCCAACCAACTTCTTTCTGAACTCACTTTCAAGCTCCAGAAAAAAACACTCACCTGTTGTGCAACAAACTTTATCAAATTCCCATGTCCACTCTAAATTTTAATCACCACAGTTGTTCAGATAAGTGTTAATTTCGATGACTGTGTTAATAGGGTCAAGTGATCATGGAAAGAGCCAAGATATAATTTATGTCTACCTTATTCATTTTCCTCTTCAACTATTGACAATTATTTGTCTTAGAAATCATAAATACCGGTACATGATCTTGGAAAATGGATATGGCCACAATGTGCTTTTTGAAAAGTAGAAAGACAAAAAAAAAGAAAATCACATTCTGATGTGGTCATTATGCAATAAAATACTATTGTGAAGGATAAGTCTTTATTCTGCTACAGACAGTATGTGCTGGTGCCAAGTCCATTATTCCTGAAAATGGATCTGACCCAAAGTTTGGCAGGGATCGTATCAAAGTCATGATGTTTAGGTTGGGCCAACTCAGCTCTAATCTTCCTACTATTGGCACAGGACATATTACTGTGCCAAAGACTGTCAAAATCGATGTATCTGAACTGACTAGGACTGATGGTTAGTGAGGGAATGATTCGCTTTTAAACAGCGAATCCAAATCAAATACAACATTGACGTAGGTTTATAAACAAAAAACTGCTCTAATGTGATAATGTTGATGATAAGTTGATATCTCAGGTGACACAAGAACGGTTAGGAAAATGTGCTGAGTAATATTTGCAAATGAACTTTCTGTTGAGCATCTGAGACAGAATCCAAGCTTGCAGAGCATAAATACTGCCTAAGCAAGCAACATTTTTATTGGCAGGTCCACCTTGAAAGAAAACCAAGCCCAGACTGAAACAATGGAAAAAATAGGGAAGCTGCTGGTAGCCACCCTATGGGTCTATCCATGGAATCTTAGAAAGACTAACGAGCATGGTTTATAACCGATATATCACAAGTCTGGTTCACCCAGATATGGATTTGCTGGGGCCATACCAATAGTTGACTTGTTCATATATGTACTGCTATTTATTATTTCTTCATAAATTTAAGTTTTTAAATACAGCCTTCATTAAATTGAAACATACATCAAACTATATTTCAATCTGAATTTGACTTTGGATCTACAAGAAGGTTGAATCCAATGAAGCTACATCTCATTCTGCCATCACGGATTTCCCAATGATCTATTTTTAATGTTGGTACATGTATAGTTTTAACACCTTGTTAAAATTCTATGTGACAATGTAGGTCAATTTAAAGTTTAGATACTTTTCCGAACATTGACATTAAAAAAACACATTTTAACATAACAAACATTTGGACATATTCTGTCATTTAGTTTATAACATTAATAACATAGTAAACATATGTCGACAGAAAATCCCTGATAGTTGTGTGACTGTCAGCTATTTAGAATGTACATTCAAGATATTTGCAGCAGTTTCACTGGATATTCATTCACAGAGCCTCTGTAGCTCAGTTGGTAGAGCAACCGGCTAATATTTGGGGAGGTCTGTGCTTCGAATCCCAGTTTATGCTCACTATTTCTGCTCCGGTTACAGTTGGTGCCATAATCAACTACAGTAGCCTGTTTGTATTATATGATATGTAACAGTGCTACAGAACAGAACCAGGGATGAGATTGCAGGGAATCTCATTGTGTAAGGAGTGGGGAGTGAAGCATTTTCACTGGTTGTTCATTCACAAAGCCTCTACAGTTTGGTTGATAAAGTGACCAACTAATATTGGGGCAGATCTGTGGTTCGAGCTTGGTTGATAAAGTGACCAACTAATATTGGGGCAGATCTGTGGTTCGAGCTTGGTTGATAAAGTGACCAACTAATATTGGGGCAGGTCTGTGGTTCGAGCTTGGTTGATAAAGTGACCAACTAATATTGGGGCAGATCTGTGGTTCGAGCTTGGTTGATAAAGTGACCAACTAATATTGGGGCAGATCTGTGGTTCGAGCTCAGTTGATAAAGTGACCAACTAATATTGGGGCAGATCTGTGGTTCGAGCATGGTTGATAAAGTGACCAACTAATATTGGGGCAGGTCTGTGGTTCGAGCTCGGTTGATAAAGTGACCAACTAATATTGGGGCAGATCTGTGGTTCGAGCTTGGTTGATAAAGTGACCAACTAATATTGGGGCAGGTCTGTGGTTCGAGCTCGGTTGATAAAGTGACCAACTAATATTGGGGCAGATCTGTGGTTCGAGCTTGGTTGATTAAGTGACCAACTAATATTGGGGCAGGTCTGTGGTTCGAGCTTGGTTGATAAAGTGACCAACTAATATTGGGGCAGGTCTGTGGTTCGAGCTTGGTTGATAAAGTGACCAACTAATATTGGGGCAGGTCTGTGGTTCGAGCTTGGTTGATAAAGTGACCAACTAATATTGGGGCAGGTCTGTGGTTCGAGCTCGGTTGATAAAGTGACCAACTAATATTGGGGCAGATCTGTGGTTCAAGCTTGGTTGATAAAGTGACCAACTAATATTGGGGCAAGTCTGTGGTTCGAGCTTGGTTGATAAAGTGACCAACTAATATTGGGGCAGATCTGTTGTTCGAGCTTGGTTGATAAAGTGACCAACTAATATTGGGGCAGATCTGTGGTTCGAGCTTGGTTGATAAAGTGACCAACTAATATTGGGGCAGATCTGTGGTTCGAGCTTGGTTGATAAAGTGACCAACTAATATTGGGGCAGGTCTGTGGTTCGAGCTTGGTTGATAAAGTGACCAACTAATATTGGGGCAGGTCTGTGGTTCGAGCTTGGTTGATAAAGTGACCAACTAATATTGGGGCAGATCTGTGGTTCGAATCCAAGTAAAGGCTCACTTTTTCCACTCCATTTACATATTTGTTAACAGTAGCAAATTCACTGCTGTGCATTAAATAGCAGTTGTTTCTTTTGATATTTACTTCTTGTTATCTCTTCTGGTTGCTGTTTTTTTATAACAAAACTGAATTAAGCATGACTCCATGCTTAATGATGCACTTATTTTGTTCATTTTGAAGACAAACATCAAAGGACAATAAATCTGGAATAATTAAAACTGCAGTCTGTTCTATCTGATGAATAATAAAGCAGGAGTGAAGTGTATAATAAACTGTGTACAAACACACAGATGGACAGACAAATCATCCCATAATATGACCCAATATACTGAGGTATGAAAAGGAACAATATTGGCTATAAAAATGAGTACCATTACTCAGTCGACATAGAATTTACATTTGCAAGTAGCTTACAATTAACTCAGAGTATTAAAACCAACATTCTGTTTTATGAACTACTAATGTCTAAATGAGTAGGAAGCACTCATCAAGGCACTTACCTCGTAGAGATGGTAGTAATTACACTAGTGCTAATTCATAAAAAAGGTACTTTATGTTAATCAAAAAAAGATTTAATGGCTACATGACATGAGTTGATTCAGTTCTAGTATACAAGTCTTCCTGGGATGGTTGACCTGTTCCTAAAATTTAGAGTTAAAAGTTATACTGTGTGTATTTTTTTGTTTTACATTATCTTTATATATAATTAGTTATATTGTCCTTTCATAACAATGCAGTTTTTTATTGATGACACAACTTGAGCAGATATTTTATTTTACTTGAACAAAAATAGGTTTTTAAGTCATACGGCTACTATTTTCAAAGGTGAAAAACTACTCGATGCCTTCTAGGGAAAAATCAACAATAACAATGGCAAGAAATAAATGCAAGAAATGGCAAACCATCTTAAGTACAGACAGTATTGGTAATAGTAAAAAGAAAACCCAGCTTAAAGCAAACAAAATACTTGAGCTTTGAAAGGAAACAATCTCTTTACAGCTGCTATCAAAATGCATAGTTTGGTTTATACTAATCAAACTTACCACAACACTCTCTTTATTCAAGGATTGTGGGAGCAAAACAACAACAAAATACAACCACACAGTTTTTAAGCCCCGTATAAGAGTGTGGGAAGTTGTACATTATGTTGAGGCTAATGAAGGAGCCATTTGTGAGAAAAAGTACAAACACTTTGTGTTGAAACAAGGAATTACTCTTATCATCTTGTAAGAGTGCATATAATTCAAGTATCAAATGAAAAGGAAACTTAGATATTGTAAAAGTACAAAAATGTATAACACTTTTATATAAAACTGTCTGCTATGGTAAAATCATAACTGAATATAATAAACTATCTGAATTTATAACTCTATCTTCTTCAGAAATCATGGCATCTTGAAGCAGCAAAATAAAAAAGTACATGTACACGAACATCTTCTATGGCCATTTAACATTACACACGCTAGTTCGACATCTCCAGATGGTTTCCATTCTGTCACAAGCAAAATCTCCCAATCTCTGTGATGTGTCCCCTCCACTTACCAATCGTGTCACAAACCTGACACTTACTATCAATCATATCGTCACGGAAACCAATACCAAAACATGACCGGAAATCAATGACAAATTGGCTCTCTGGCCGGAAAACCTTATTTCATGGAATTATTCTGTTGGGATAAGAAGGAAGTATGGCTGTCATGAAAGTAAAGATGTCACATCATTAAAATGTGTTATAGTTGATATATGAGTCTTGTTTTTCAACATTTATTTTTTATTTCTTTATTTCTTTGCAGTCTTTCATGAAATATTTATTGATGCAAGTTAATTTTGAAATGTCATACATGACATCATACCAGTAGTAAGAAATAAATGACTAGTCAAAATAGCAATTTCACATGACTGACAAATGGTTAGTTAAATAAATGTAAAACACATGAATGTTGAATGTTAGTGAACTTATAGACAGTATCTAACAAATACTGGTATACAGCCTTTATCGAATATGCCATTCTTTTTGTCAAATACAAGTTCTTTTTCATGTTTTGTCATATACAGGTTAGATGAGCGATCCATCCATCCATCTGTCAACTCTGTCCCACAATTCTGTCAATTCATGTCAAACAGCAGCAGGTTTCAAGTCATTAGTAAAGCGACACCCCTTTTAACAGCTCTCCCTTTTTTGCCTTTTAAAAAAAAGGAAAATAATCAATATTACAGCAAGAGGAATGTCCTTTGTTCGGACTGCTGGTTGGGCCCATCATGACAAATGAATTTCATTGAGGCTGAAAAAGTGCAGAAATCCCTACTGTATTACAGAAGGGGTATTTGGCAGTGTAGAGAATACAGTACTGCAGTACTGTTAGGTGAGGAAGGGGATTATGTTGAAAAGCAAATGTTCCTCACCAGATCGTTATCATCAACAACATCATTATAGACAAAACTTTTGTTGTTGTCATTGTTGTTGTCCTTGTCACAATCATGATTATCATCAGCATCCTTGCCTTTATCATGATTAACATCATCAGCAACACTTTCATTTTTTTAACAATTTAACAACATTGTCAGTATCATTTTCATGGACATCATCAACATTATTATTACTAGTGGCTATATTACACCCTCATCACTACAGTAAACAGCATGTATGACAGAGTAAAAATTCACTGATACAATCCAGGCCACAACTGTGAAGATGATAATTAAGGGTCATGGTCAAGTTCCCTCTGTCCTAACTGCAAAGAAACAGGTAAACCAAGATAATATGACTAATGTGTCGCATATTCTTGAACTACCATTACTGTGAATACATCACTATACCCACACCAAAACGCTTGCTTGCGACAAGCTCGTCACAAGTTTGCGACAAGTTTGCGCAAGCTTGCCGCAATCTTAATAAGATTGCAATTCTTAAATATTATGGTCGCGGATGCGAGCACGCTCGCTTGCATAGAAATTAAGGTTGCGGTTAGGTTTTGTTCGCACACTTCTCGCAATCTTAAATACCATTAAGATTGCGAGAAGCTTGCGGTCTTGCAAGCTTGCAATCTTATATTCCACTGAAGATTGCAAGAAGCTTGCGATCTTGCAAGCTTAAAACTAATTATTATTAGGATTGTGGATAGGTTGTGGTCTTGCAAGCATAAAATTATTCCAAGACATTAAGAAATTTATTTTGTATTTCTTTAAAGAAGTAACATTTGAAAGAGAACTTGACCAGCATGACCAGTTCCACTTGCAGATATACAGCAAGAAAGCTATGATGGCCCTGTATCGCTCACCTGAGGACACTGGCTTTAAAATTTAATCACAAGACTAAATGTTCACAACTGTGCCTTGGATTCTAGTGATTACAAGTTATGTTGAAGCAAATCTTTGCCTACAGTTACACATCCAGATTTATTGCAAACAAGTTCTGTGAAGATTAGGCCCCAAAAAAGTATTTTAATGTGTTCTCAAGGTTTTTATAGATCTGACCAAGTCACCTACTTTTTGACCATGTGACCTATTTATTAACTCATCCAAGATTTCATACAGACAAACATTTAATGACATTCTGACCACCAGTGTTGATTCAGATTGGATCAAAACGGTAGCCTTTAAAGTGTTTACGAGCAAATTGTTAATGCAGCTAGATGGACAGTTGGTTGAAAAAAAGCTTACCAGAATGTGACATAAAAAAGTTCTAAATACTAATTGCCAATTTTTTTAAATTTTTATTTTGTCATTGTTTATTATTAAACAGAAATCACACAACCCTATACAAAACAGTCCCAGATTTACTCTCCCTAGAAAGTAATTTGGTAATGATACCTTACTCCCATCTTGAGTTATTTATAGAAAATCCAAAAATATATTTAATAACTTGACAACAATTGATCCCTAAAGCAATTCCAAACATATTCTTCCCATGAGATAGTTAGTTAACTACTTAATCTGATTAATCCTCAAAAAAAATAAAATAATGAACATAAACAAAATAAAATGTATTTAGTAACAGTGACTCAGTCCTTCAAACTAATTGACAACAAAAACAATCCCATACTTTGGCATCCCATAAACAAGTTAACTTCCAAATTTGATATCTATCTAAATCCTGAGTAGACATGGAAAGCAAACTGCTGTTATGAGTTACATTACAGTGACCTTGATCTGACTGATCACAAAAGCAATTTTAAGCTATGTTATCATTAAAGACAGCTACAAAAGATTTGGTAATAATAGCTCAGTACAATGTTTATTTTTTTTTATCTCATTCCAAAGATGTCAGTTTTTTAATAACTTTTTGTTGTTGTCTTTCGAAAACCTGGTCAAGTAGATCTACAGTCTAATATCTAATATTACAACAAAATAACAGAACAGACAGTAGAGTATTATGTTAAAACCACTCTTACTTTATTGGGAATGTGAATAAACACCATTTAATAATAAAAGTTTAAAAGTCGCTTTTACGGTGTTTTAGTAAAAGTCAATCATAACTTTCGGAAAATAACCGAAGAAATCGCCGAGCGGTCCCGATTTACAATGGCACATGCGCAGTCTACACTTCCGGCCGCGCCAATTTTCAACGAAATGCAAAAAATGTGATGAAAAAAATGAAAAAATTGACTTTCCTTCACTGGACTACTAAGCAGAGGTGAGACATTGATCTACTTAAACAAGTATAAGAAGCACCACATTTTAAATCAGGTTTTCTGAACGTAGTAAGTTTAGTACATTAACGGTTTAGAATGCAAAATTAACGTGTTAAATATTTTCGCCATTTTTATCAGTTCCGACATTTCACCTTAGTTTTTTCTTATCACAAACGTTTTCTGAAACCGTTGACTTTTCCATAAACATGTGTTTTCTACTGTATATTTAATTTATGTTTCACTTAGAGTTGATACGGTTCTGACAAGTTCAAACGTAAGACATTTTTGTAATATTGTTTATTTTAGAGTGACCCTATTAACGGTTATATCCAGTTACCGGACATCACACATGGATACATTCCATACTATAGGAATAAAGGCACATAAAACGGTTTCAAGTGGCTACACAATATTTTTTGTTGTTGATTACATTGTGTTAAAAAATAAATTTAGGTCACCGGTAATAGAGATATCCAAGATAACTTGTACATGATGATTGAACACATACATAACTGTGTTTGCTAGTATGGCATTGCCACTCATGTAAAGTATTTTATTTTCTGTAATAGTTTGAAACAGCCAGATGCAAGTGAACAAAAAAAGAATCGGAGATGCAGACGGATGTCAATAAGGAGGTCAGTGAAGAGAAACGCATGGATGACAGACAAAAGGTACTTAGATAACTATGTAACATTTTGACCATTTGTACCAGTTCTTGTATTAATGCATTTGCTACCTTTTAGCACTACCATGTTTATTATTAATTGCATGGCACAGCTGTTGGTACATGAAGATGCCATTTTTGGGAAATCATATGTTGTTTTGATTTTGTTTGATTTTTTGTTACATCGCACATACATATTTATGGCCATATTGGCAACGTCCAGCTAATTATTGGTGGAGGAAAACCTCCCTACATGGAAGTTCTCACCCCGACTAGTACTCGAACCCATGCGGTGAGGGACTGAGGAGCTTCAAGTCAGCGATTCTAACCGCTCAGCCATGGGCGCCCCTGTTTTGATTGCAATATTATAATATTAAAATTAGTTGGTATATTTTAAATTTAAATTTCCTTTGTTCTCTGTATTCACTTACATTAATAAAAAAAAATCTTGCTGTAATAACCATACATTTTGAATTTACTGGCTTTTTATTTATCTGTGTGTTTATGGTTGGCCTGGTGTCAGGATAATATGACTGGATGTGGTATCATGTTATTTGTTCATGGCATGCTATACACAGTGAAGGCAGCACTATATCTGCTTCAAGTGAACACCGTCTCCAGACAACTGAAATACCAGTACTACTGTTGGTGGCTCAATAAACCTAATAAACAATCAAACCACCAACAATTTATTTGAAGACAGTGTTCAATTGAAGCCAATATAAAGCTGTTTTTACTGATTTTAGCATGCCATGAACACCTGGCATGATACACCCAGTCACATTATCCTGACACCTGACTGACTAGTCATAGAACTAGCTGTATATTTGCATGAGTATTAGCAAGGGAGCAATAACACTACCATTTAACATGACTTTGGTATGTTGCAGCCCAGACTGAACCCAATGCCTCTAGTACCAGGAGCCGGCACTCTACGGATTGCACTACCAGGTCTGGTGTTTTACTTTTACCCTTTGTGCATATTAATGCTTATAAAATAACCAAGATAGTATTTCGTTAAGCTTTACTTTTTAGTTAGTTCAGCATTTCTCAGCTCAGGCTTTAAACATATAAAATATGGGGGTGCTTTTGCCTATAGCTCCTGTTATTTGTTGCTGTTTTCAAATTACTGTTTTAAAGAATAGGCAAGTTTGCATCATGACCAAAGCTGTAGAAGTTTGTGTCAGCATCTAATTAGGTTTTTTGTTTGTTTCCTTGTTTTTTGTAAAATTTCCAATCTATTTCTTTGAACACTTACTCTGCATCAAAATTTGACTGAAAAATCATTAGGTGCCTGTGTGGTACAAATAACACAAGACCCTTACATACTAAATAAATCTTTCATTGCTAAATAAAAAATCAGGTAATGAAAAAAAAATTAAACAATGCAGAATGTTGGATTTTTTTTCTTTTTCAGACGTAATTGGAGAAAAAATACATTTGCTGTGCAGGTGAGAGGAAGGATGCAAGATTCCCTCAAGCTGAACTAGAGTTGTCATCTGAGAAATCAACAAGAACTGACTATGAACTGTTTTTGAACACAATACCTGTGGTACTATTTCTTGAGTGCATTGTATGTATTTTAATTTTAATGATAAATAAATTGATACTTCAGTTTGATTTAATCATTTAAAATCCTATTTGCTAGACCCCTGAAAATGGCTTGTCGTGCTTTCTCATATTAATAATAAGTGCTTAGCGAGCTATGGGTTAAGAATATAAATTAATTGATAAGCATCGTTTAATTGTTTCCTTTAATAAATGACCACTTCTTCTTTGTGTTTTTTGCCATTGTCTTTAATTAAAGTGGAATATATTTAGTATCTTTCTGTTTGTGTTATTTTCCCTGTAAATTTTTTTGTTGCATCAGATTTTTAAGTGAAAACCACAAATGTTATCTAGTGATTTTATTTATGTCAATCTAGCCACAACCTTAGCCACTCAGCGGATTTGATCAAGCAAAGAAAAAAACAACCCACAAGCTTGGGATGATAGCGCAAGCTTGCAAGCGTGCCAAACCGCACGCATGGGATAAGTGAGCAAGCAAGTCAAACCGCTCGCTTGGCATGGTTGCGCAAGCGAGCAATCAAGCTCGTAAAGGTTCCTATCGCAAGCTTGCCAAGCGTGCAAGCGAGCTTCTAAGCGAGCCAAATCGCTCGCTTGGCATGATTGCGCAAGCTTGCAAGCGAGCAATTAAGATCGTAATGGTTCCTATCGCAACCTTGCAAGCTTGCCAAGCGTGCAAGCGAGCCAAATCGCTCGCTTGGCATGATTGCGCAAGCTTGCAAGCGAGCAATTAAGATCGTAATGGTTCCTATCGCAACCTTGCAAGCTTGCCAAGCGTGCAAGCGAGCTTCTAAGCGAGCCAAACCGCTCGCTTGGCTTGATTGCGCAAGCTTGCAAGCGAGCAGTCAAGCGAGCAATCAAGATCGTAATGGTTCCTATCGCAACCTTGCAAGCTTTATTTTAAGATTGCGGCTTTCTTATCGCAATCTTACCGCAAGCTTAAATAAGATTGCAACACGCTTGGTTGCAATCTTACCGCAATCTTGTCGCAAACTTGCCGCAAGCTTATTTAAGCTTGCGGTTTTGGTGTGGGTATAGGCTCAATCTGATCTGAAATCTGCTCGACTGTCATTTGGTGCTAGATAGGAGAGAAGGGCATTAAATCCAGTAACAAAACCTTATGTAAAAACATTTATTCTCAGACTTCTAACCAGGAATTGATAAGGATTTGGCAAAAAGATGTAGATCAGTCAGCTTCTTTGTTTGCAGGTCTTTATCAATATCTTTTATTATATTTTATTATAACACTTATGCATGGTATTGAAAGTATCAAATGCAATCATTCTTTATCTACTATCACACATGTTTCACATATTTCACATTTGCTTAAAAACAAACAAGAACTTTAAAATAAAAACAAAACATTTTAGCCAGGTGTTCTTGCCAATGGCCACTATTAAACTAAAAAAGCTGTCAAAGTAATGAAGTGGGTTGTGCTAATTGTAACCAATGGAGAAGTGGGAGTGGTCAGAGGAGCATATGCTGGGATAAAAGCAATGTGGGTGGGGCTCAAATTAGAAGTGTGGGTAAAAGGAAGGTAAAAAAATGTCAGAAGAAATTAACTCAAGCTGCTAACAGTAATTTCATGTATTCTTCAGAAACTGGTTATATATATACATGGGAATGAAAATAGTTAAGAGTTGAAAATGTTAAATGAATAAAAACATGATGTACTTTGGAACTCACACATCATATGTTGCCTAAATGTATTATTTTGATTTATATCTATCGAAAGAAATATGTTTGGTCTTTCATTTTGTATGAACTGTAATGAGAACATTTATAGTATAGTGCTAGGATTGCTACCAAATAACACAAAGCAATATCACAAAGAATATTAATTAGGACATTTTAGGGCAAAGTGTATCCAGAAAAGTCATAAAACAAATTGTCCATATTACTTTGCAATTTGTGTTTATATTAAATCACAATTAGTCTAGACAAATGTGAATAAAAAGCTCTTTTCCCAGTTGTATTTCATGATCATTTTGCCATAAATCATGATAAATTTGTATTTTTCATGACACTTATGCTTCAAACTCCACAAAATATTGCACAATTACGACCATTGTGCATCTATCAGCTGTACAGAAACTGTCTCTTCGTAGTTTTTCTCCAAATTTATTCATAGCAGAAACACATGCGCGTCGGAAGTCCTTCACTACATGTACTATTCATGGATTGGCCTGAACCTGCTATATTTGTTGATGAGAAAATACTCATTCTTATCAACTTACTTACACAAAGATAACTAGATGAACCTGTATTGCACAATTATTGTCTGTAAATAGTGCTGAAACAGTCCAAACTGATCTCAGCAGGAGGTGGCTGATGTGGATCTGTACTATTTGCCTAAGCCTGGCCAGCTTGAGCCTCACAGGTTTAGAATTGATATATACAAATGAGTCAAAATGGTGGACATAAATCAGGGAGCAATTGGCCCCCAAGGAGAAATCAAGTTGACTCTGATAGCTGAAATATTTCACTCTGACATGCAAAGAGGCATGCTTTGTTTACTACAATCTTTGACTTAATTGCCAGACAGGGACACTGGATTCCTAACCAAATCCTGCTTTGTTAAGAAAAGAATTGCCCTTTGCAAATACTGTGTCCTTCTTTTACATAAGCACAATATGATACCAGCTCTCTAGCAACATGTTTTAATACATTTGCATCTACACTAAAACAGCTAGTATATAAATAACCAAAGTAACTACAAGTCTTTAACAAATAAAGAAGGTTAAGGATTAATTGCCCAAGAGAAACACTTAGGACAGTCATTTCTCTAAAAGGTTCTGTACACCAGGTTTTCATGGCCAAAGAAAAAATCAATGTCAAGGTCATTGTTGGCTACATTTCATTAAATCAACCCAAATTAGTCCACCAACTGTCAAAAGGTTAAATCCCTTGTTATGTCTGTTATGACTCTTTGTCATGCTAACAGGATGCTTGTTTCCATTCTGGCACCATATAAATGTCCAGTCATATCACACCCCAAACCTAACTCTGTACCATTCTTCCCCCAATTCTTTGCTCCTAGACTGATCTTTTAAAGATAAATCTCCTTTGTTTTGCCAGTCATAGTAGGGGAACTGCTAAGAAATGTGAGCAGATCATTTAAATAATTGTCTTCTTTTGTGTCTACTCTTGTTACTTCTTAAGTAATCCCAGAGGTAGAGGGGAATTGAGAAAAGACAACCTTGTATTCCTCAAAGCAACTAGACTGCCAAACAATTTAACCAGATTAAAATAGAAGCATGTTTTAAAAGGGATGTGTTTCTTTCCCAATTTCTTTAATTTGTCTCAAATAATCGAAAAACATAAACATTGGCAAAAACATATAAGGATAAAGTACAAATTTAACAAAATACAACCAAACTGCAAAAAGCAGTGACAGCTATTTTATAGGAAGCTTGTCAGCCAGCCATGTCTAATAGTCAATTAGAAAATATACTTAATCTCAGGATTTGTTAGAGACCTAAAAACAAATGGTGTTGGCCGCAAGACACATCAGCAACATGTGAACAAAATGTGAACAGATATGGTTATAGAGATTGTGGTACCTTAATGCAGCCGATTTTGGACCAGAAGACAAGACAGAAGTGCCTGAATGAAATATTATCATTGGAATATATACTGCAAAAAAAAAATATAAAAGCACTAAAGCAGACAGTTACAGATAGCTGCATTATAGGCTGGCTGTGTCCATTAACTACCTTTTGACTAATTGAAGACCATAAAATGATGTTTACATAGTACACAATTTAGAAAACAACTGTAAGAGAAGTCCATCATTTTTCCAAAGTGTCTCCAATCCATTATTGATGACCAGGGATCTTGAGACCATGTTTAATGTCACCGCCATCAACCTTTGCACATGTTCCTGTAAACATTTCCAAGCAACTCTGTTAGTGTTTTCAGCAAACAGAGAAAGGCCGTCTGGTTGATGCTATTGGATGGATAAGCGGCAGGGAGCAATTTCACACATAAGTACTTTCTGTATAATATGTAGCAGCCATGTTGAGGACAATATTTTAGGAGGATAGCTCTTTGTCATGTCCAGTAGAAGAGGAACTAAGTATGTAGCCTCTAAGCCAGATATTACAAATACACCACACACCCTTCAGAAAAAAACAAAGAACAAACTAAAAACAGCCAAAAGTTCTCTATCTGTCCATAACACAATAACAAAAACCTGGATCTACACAATTTGCCAATTTTGGTCACCTTCTTCTAGCTGGTTAAGAGTTGAGGTCAAAGCAAAATGTAGCCTCCAATCCATTTCTCACTCTCTCGGCCATTGGCTAATCAAGATTATTACTCTGCATTAACAGAAAAGGTTAGAAGAGAATTATTAAAAACGGCTCTCCAGGGAGTTTACAAACTATTCCCCTTCATAGCTGGAAATAGCTGTGAGAGAAAAGTGGTTTATCCCTGGAACTATGGAACCATGCATGTTTTACCATTTGCTAAACACATGCTTGATTTAGTGGAACTATATTATGACATCCTATATAATTTCTCTTCCAAACCACTGAAAAGTTTGTTCACATTAAAACTGTCACACTAGAAACTATTCTTATGATTACAAGCAACAATAATAAGAAGAAGCATATGCCAAAAAATAAGAACTTTGAAGAGAAATACTGTTACATGCAAAATGCTTCTTTCTTAATGTTAAAAACTAGTGCTTAATAGAAAAAAAATGATGATAAAGAGAAAGTTCGCATGATTTAAAAACTTTGAGTATTTAAGCAATTTGGTACTATGACATTTTCCAGACAAACACAAGGGAACCAAAGCAGGCTGTTCTGAAAAACCAGACCCAAAACACCCCATTCTGTTTTTAACTCTATGCTATTCTTGCTCGGAACTTGCACGGGAGTTTCATTGGATTCAACAAAACTATGGTGCTGAAATAGATTTTCTAATATAAAAATAACATATTATAGAGACTTTGGCATCACAAGCTATCAAGTTACGATATAAAAAAAAGAAATCTAAATTCTATCTCCTCATACACGCTCTGTCTCATAAAGCAACCCCTGTCCCCATTTCTTAAAATACCAGGTTATTTTGAGCTTCCACACTTTACCATTTCTGGACTATTTCTTAAAAAGGTCTCATTAATCTAAATGCCAATTGGAAATAGACACCTGAATAAAGATAACTGAAAATACATGCACTGGGATGAAAAATCCCAAACAGGAAAATTCTGTTTATCAGGGTAAATCAGTGGTATATAGACTGCTGTGTAAGAAGCTTGATATCTTGGAACTTAAACTAAGTTGTCCCATTATCCTTTGTGTTCTGTTACTACTTACATTGTATTAACCAAGAGCCAACACATGGTACTATTGTCACTTACAGCTAATCATTGTAGAAGGAAGCCCCAAGCCATACGTCCAGGTAGAACCACTGGTGCATCCCAGGTCAGCTGGAAGACCTCTTGACATGAAAGTTTGCCCAGACTGAGACTCAAACCTTCCCTGTGAAGGGCTCAGGAGTTATATATTAGTGATTCTACTGCTCAGACATGGGCTTCCTCATTCAAATCTTAAATATTAGTTTTTTAAACAATATGACATTTAAGGACATACCATATATACTATTTTAAAATAATTCTTTAGCTGCATCATTCCACATCAGAATATAAGGTATATGGTGAAAACGTGTGGACTGAGTTTCACTATAGAAAAAAAATATGCTCATCTTATCGCAAGTCTGGGGCATGCTTTCATAGCAGCAGTAGCACTACCAGTAGCAGGAATAAAGAACCTCTCTGTCTTACAGGGTTGGTTTAGGGTGAATTATCATGGCAAAGGCAGCACTACAGTATCTCCTGCAAGTTAATTGAACTCTTCAATGTTATAATATTGAAGTGTGTTTTTTCAACGTGCAGTCATAGTAAAGGCAAAGGTAGTACATCAGCTTCAAGACATGTCACATGACTAAAATATTGCTATAGGAGAGATTTATGACACAAGCTAACAAATAATTTAATCCCTGCATTTCAGTTCTAGGTCTGTGATTCATGGACTCATATACGACTTCATTGAACTTCTTTTTGACTAAACAAAAACCCTCAAGTTAGACTGGATAAATCATGCCATGAGTTTGACAGGTCACCACATTTCACCCCTTCAGTATAATAGATCGATGATGTTTAATGCTGTAGTTTCATAACCAAATGGTTAAGTGGACCCTGCCAATAACTGTTCAATGACACCTTAATTAAGTTCTTTGACTTGAGAGCCGAACTAATAAAACAAGATGGCTCACAGTGACCGTGACCTTATCAGAATGACGAGGCTTTTTAAGCAACATGAACATAAGAAAGTAATTAACACTACTGTGTGGTTTGTTCTGGAGACAAATTGGCACAAATGGATTAAAAGCAATAGCAAAAAAAATCAATAATTATGTTTTTCTCAGTAAGATGCTTTCTATTTAAGGATATATATAATAAAATAAAACATTTCCTTGGTCTAAAGCATTTATTGCAAAATGCTAAAATCTTAATGCATTTTACCTAACATCTCCTAAAATTATCTTTAAAATGCTAATTCTGCCAAGAAGTCAAGAAATTAACAAAGACTTCCCTGTTTCAAAATAGAATTTTGAAATGTTGACATTCTGACATGTTTTAATTTCTCTTTCTGGAAGTATAGATGAAAATATAGAGGTTCCTAAATCTGATGGATATTATCTTTGGAGCCCTTGGAATTAAACATAATTTAATTAGTGATATAAAGTACATAAGTCTAATTTAAGCCTGCAAAGTTTCAAAATAAGCATTAGCTATGTCATTGACATCATTTTTGAAAGTTACCTTAAAAGGATAGTAATTCACTCTGGCATTAATTGTATCTCTTAGCCAACTAATTAGCAGAAAAAAGATCAAACATATAAGATCAAATATACTAGTATCCCTCTGCATGTTGTCTGATCAGGATCGGGGTCTGCATTATTTGCTGTTGAATTATCCTGATATATCATGCAAAACCTAAATCTCTTTCCTAAGTAAAACTTTACAACATCACCTTTCTGCTGAAGAACCAGAGCAACTTAGAGCCATATATATATATATATATATATTAAATAAGCTAAAAAAGTCATTGAGACCCATTTATAGCAGATATAATATTTTTTAAGACAAATCATCTTTACAAGTAAAATTCACAAGTTTAAGCTTAGAATCAGATATAAAATTAGATTAAGTGTACTTCTGCAAAAATTCAAGCTTCAGCATTTTCAAGGAACTAGTGGCTTTTATCTCCTGTATATATTGTACATATGTTGATATTTTGTTATAGTAAGTGTTATTTTGTCTATATAGCTTAAATATGCTTCCATCGGTTTTAAATTCACATTGAATGTGCTGTTAGTTGTCTCACTTTGATGGAGGTATTTTTATTTACACTGTTTGTTTGCGAGAAAAGCCTTCATAAAGTGCAAGGTAGCAGGTTTATTAGGCACCCCAGTCAGTCTTTCTGCCGCCAGACAGTTCAAAGGTGGTAACTGTTGTTGTTGTTGTTGTTTTTTGTGTGTGTAATATCTTGACCCTGTGTTGTTGTCAATTTTATATTTGCTATTTATGCCTTTGTCTAGTGGTAGATCAAATTTTAGTATTTAAGTTAATCATGTGTTTGAAGACTTTCACAAGTTGCCACCTTGGATTACACCTTGGGTCTCCTGTACATGAAGATAACACCCTACCACCTGTACATGAAGATAACACCCTACCACCTGTACATGAAGATAACACCCTACCACCTGTACATGAAGATAACACCCTACCACCTGTACATGAAGATAACACCCTACCACCTGTACATGAAGATAACACCCTACCACCTGTACATGAAGATAACACCCTACCACCTGTACATGAAGATAACACCCTACCACCTGTACATGATGATAACACCCTACCACCTGTACATGAAGATAACACCCTACCATTGTCTATTAAAGGCTGTTACATATATACTTCTACCAGAACATCTGAAGTCTGCCATTAACATATAATTCTACCACTTCGTGTAAATGTGGAAGCATCAGACCACTGACATTGACACTAAATTAAAAAAATTGTTTCAGTTGTTGCCAATATATATATTCCATGACCTCATTTAAATTGATACTTAGCTTATAGTTTTATCAACCACTAAGTTGCTTATGTTCTAATTCAGTAACATTTTGATTTGTTTATTCTTTATACAACTGCTGATAATAAAATGGAAATACTTTTTTTCAAATTTCAGTGTCTCAGGCAACCATTCAAAAGTAGACAACACAATCTGTTATTTATCATCTGTTTCACTACAACCTCACGATAGACACAAGTATAGAACTAAAATTGTATCCAATACTAAAGACAGTCTTAACCAGGTCTGCCACTTAATTTAAGTCTGTTTTACAGTAGGATTTTCTTCTATTCCAGAACTGCCTAATTATATTAGTCTTTAATGTAAGCCTGCTATTTAAATCAGAAGAGATAACATTTTCCCTTAAAACAAGACTATTTCTAATGATATAAGCACAAGTCTTGTCACATAAAGAATAGATATTAAAGTTCGGTGCTATTAAGTCATTTGTATTTCTCTCATTTAAACATAAGTAACTATAAATGTTTTATTTAAAGTTGCCCCTTAAATAAGACTTTTCTTAAACTTAACAGGAGTCAAAGTTACAACATTCTTAAGACAGACATACTGTAATTATATACTAAATCTTAAAACAGATCTATCCCAAATCTAACCTTATTAGTCCTAAAACTTCTACTCTTCTTGATATATTTTAACTGCATAGTAGTGTATCTTCGATTTGAGTTCTGCTTAATGATAAGTCCTGCAACCCAGACTTGGCCTAGAATTGTAGCTGTGATCTTTTGCAGACATCAGGTAATTAACAATTAACATCCAGTGAAATGATCAGCTTATTTCCTCAGCCAGCAGGATTTTAACCAATCAGATTATTCAAATCCTGCTCTAGACAAGGTTTAGCTTCATGGTGTCCAGATTTTTTGTGCTAGAGTAGTACTTGAAGAAAATAGAGAAAGTTTTAAATAGTTTGTTTATGCTGATTTAAGTACAAAAAGTAATCCCTCATGTTGTTAAAATGACATAATACTATGTGCATATTTATTTTATATAAATAAGGATGAAACACTTTTAAAATACATATTGCACTATAAATGTATCTGACAAAGAAATGACTTAATTTGAGATAAGTTACATTTTAAAGTGATTACTTATAATTATCATACAGTTAAATCCAATGAGCCAGAAGCAATTTCAAATCAAACCAAATAGTGTTTTTTATTAACAAACCTTATATAAGAAATAGTAAGATTGCTCAAGTAATTCTTCTGACTTTAATTGCTTACTTAACCTCCTAAATCCTCCATCAGGGTAGAACCAGGGACGCTGTGCAAACCACCTTAGTCAGGGTAGAACAAGGGACACCGTACAAACCACCTTAGTCAGGGTAGAACAAAGGACACTGTGTAAACCACCTCAGTGAGGGTAGAACAAGGGACACTGTGTAAACCACCTCAGTCAGGGAAGAACCAAAGGACACTGTGTAAACCACCTCAGTGAGGGTAGAACAAGGGACACTGTGTAAACCACCTCAGTCAGGGTAGAACAAAGGACACTGTGCACACCACCTCAGTCAGGGTAGAACAAGGGACACTGTGCAAACCACCTTAATGAGGGTAGAACAAAGGACACTGTGCACACCACCTTAGTCAGGGTAGAACAAAGGACACTGTGTAAACCACCTCAGTCAGGGTAGAACAAGGGACACTGTGCAAACCACCTTAGTGAGGGTAGAACAAGGACATTGTGCAAACTACCTTAGTCAGGGTACAACCAGGGACACTCTGCAAACCACCTCAGTCAGGGTAGAACAAAGGACACTGTGTAAACCACCTCAGTGAGGGTAGAACAAGGGACACTGTGTAAACCACCTTAGTGAGGGTAGAACAAGGGACACTATGCAAACCACTTTAGTCAGGGTAGAACCAGGGACACTGTGCAAACCACCTCAGTCAGGGTAGAACAAGGGACACTGTGTAAACCACCTTAGTCAGGGTAGAACCAGGGACACTCTGCAAACCACCTTAGTCAGGGTAGAACCAGGGACACTCTGCAAACCACCTTAGTCAGGGTAGAACAAGGGACACCGTACAAACCACCTTAGTCAGGGTAGAACAAGGGACACCATGCAAACCACCTCAGTCAGGGTAGAACCAAAGGACACTGTGTAAACCACCTCAGTGAGGGTAGAACAAGGGACACTGTGTAAACCACCTCAGTCAGGGTAGAACCAGGGACACCATGCAAACCACCTTAGTCAGGCTAGAACCAGGGACACTGATCATTAAACCACCTCAGTCAGGGTAGAACAAGAGACACCGTGTAAACCACCTCAGTCAGGGTAGAACAAGGGACACAGTGCAAACCACCTTAGTCAGGGTAGAACCAGGGACAATTTGCAACAAACCACCTTAGTCAGGCTAGAACAAGGGACACTGTGCACACCACCTCAGTCAGGGTAGAACAAGGGACACTGTGCAAACCACTTTAGTCAGGGTAGAACAAGGCACACTGTGCAAACCACTTTAGTCAGGGTAGAACCAGGGACAATGTGCCAACCCCCTAAGTCAGGGTAGAACAAGGGACACAGTGCAATAAACCACCTCAGTAAGGGTAGAACCAAAGACACTGTGTAAACCAGCTCAGTAAGGGAAGAACCTGGATGCACCAACTAGTGTTGCTTGCATAGAAACAAGGGACACCGTGTAAACCACCTTAGTAAGGGAAGAACAAGGGACACCATGCAACAAACCACCTTAGTGAGGGTAGAACCAGGGACACTGTGTAAACCACCTCAGTAAGGGAAGAACAAGGGACACCGTGTAAACCACCTCAGTCAGGGTAGAACCAGGGATACTGTGCAAACCACCTCAATCAAGATAAAACAAGGGACACTGAGCAACAAACCACTTTAGTAAGGGTAGAACAAGGGACACTGTGCAAACCACCTTAGTCAGGGTAGAACCAGGGGCACTGTGTAAACTACCTTAGTCAGGGTAGAACCAGGGATGATGTGCAAACCACCTTAGTCAGGGTAGAACCAGGGGTGATGTGCAAACCACCTTAGTCAGGGAAGAACAAGGGACACCATGTTAACCACATTAGTCAAGGTAGAACCAGGGACATAGTGCAACAAACCACCTTAGTAAGGGCAGAACGAGGGAAACCTTGGAAACCACCTCAGTAAGGGTAGAACAGGGATACTGTGTAAACCACCTTAGTCAGGGTAGAACAAGGGACACAGTGCAATAAAACACCTCAGTAAGGGTAGAACCAGGGACAATGTGCAAATCACCTTAGTCAGGGTAGAACCAGGGACACTCAGCAAACCACCTTAATCAGGGTTGAACCAGGGACACTCTGCAAACCACATAAGTCAGGGTAGAACCAGGGACACTCTGCAAACCACCTTAGTCAGGGCAGAACCAGGGACACTGTGTAAACCACCTCAGTGGGGATAGAACCAGGGACACTGTGCAAACCACCTCAGTCAGGGTAGAACCAGGGACACTGTGCAAACCATCTCAGTCAGGGTGGAACCAGGGACACTGTGCAAACCACTTTAGTGAGGGTAGAATCAGGGACACCTTGCAAACCACCTTAGTCAGGGTAGGACCAAGGACACTGTGCAAACCACCTCAGTCAGGGTAGAACCAGGGACACTGTGCAAACCACTTTAGTGAGGGTAGAACAAGGGACACTGTGTAAACCACCTTAGTCAGGGTAGAACCAGGGACACTGTGTAAACCACCTTAGTCAGGGTAGAACGAGAGACACCATGCAATAAACCACCTTATTGAGGGAAGAACCAGGGACACTGTGCAACAAACCACCTTAGTCCGGATAGAACCAGGGATACCATGCCACAAACCACCTAAGTGAGTGTAGAACCAGGGACACAGTGCAAACCACAGTAGTCAGGGTAGATCAAGGGACACTTTGCAAACCACCTTAGTCAGGGTATATAGAACAGGGTACAAACAACCTTAAGTCTTTAGTTAGTTTCACTGAAATGTCATAACCACTGTTACAAACAGCAGTTAGCTAGATAAATGCTTAAAATTCTCAAGATGAGCTAAATCAAGACTCTAACACAGGAAGCCCCATTTTCTGTACTAAAGTATCTATTACAGTTTTAGGTTGGGGACCATTTATAACTTGGTCTGCAAACATTACTCTGGGCCATTCTAATTGCCTTTGGTCATTAGGGGCCTCTGTTATAACAGCTGGATCAGTTACATCCCAACAATTATGGCCACATGTCTGTAAGATCCAGTTTCAACAGTGGTAAGATTAATGTTCACAATGTTAACTTACAACTGACAAACACAATTGATCAGGCCTACATATGTATGCAAATAGTGTAGATCTAGATAAGCAAGACCCAGATAGGAGTGTACACATGATGAGAGCCTGTATAATTTTCAGCTAAATTTTAATATGTTAAGTTACTTTTACAGGTAGTTTTGTATTACTAATAAACAACTTTGTCTAAGAACTAAGTTACAGTGATATTTTATATATACAAAATATTTTATTTGCTGCTTGTTTTAACATCAGCACCAACACAATTATGATCATATTGGCAACATCCAGGTAAATATTGGTGTATTGTTTTGACTTAATTTGTCTTTGTTTACATGGACAATCCTGCAGTCCCACCATTCTAAGGCTATATATCACAGCAGATATAATGCTGACTTCACTGTGAGAGTGTACACAGTCTACAAAATCCAAACACTGAAACAGAAACATATGTTGTATTAACATCACTGTGCTGCTCTAAATTATCATATCTATACTAGTTAATTCTTCCATTAACACAGAGAAAACATTAAAGAAGAAGCCTATATGGTGCTACCTTTGCTGTGATAGTCTTAATTATCTTATCCATGCCGGTTAATTCTTCCATTAACACAAAGGATGCACCAACTAGTGTTGCTTGCATAGAAACAGCTTGAACACTCTTAAATTGTGCTTCCTTCACTGTACAATTCCATGAACCAAACCTCATGGCCTGCTCGAGGCATATTTGCCACTTGAGCTATATACACTATATATATATATATACACTTCCATTCTTATATATGTGGTTCCTTAAAATACTTTCCCATTCTTATATATGTGCTTCCTGAAAATGTATTTCCATTCTTATATATATATATTTGCTTCCTGAAAATACTTTCCCATTCTTATATAAATGCTTCCTGAAAATACATTTCCATTCCTATATAAGTGCTTTCTGAAATACTTTTTCATTCTTATACATGTGCTTCCTGAAAAAACCTTTCCCTTCTTATGATTCATTATATAAGATTCGATAAATCTAACCCACCAACAATCTCCCACCACTTTATCAGCAATAGATACTAACACCTTACCTTAAACATCCTATCAACTTCAATACTTCTTTAAACACTTTCCTTTGGACTAGGGTTAGGCACATAGTGATGATCTACTGGTCATCCAGTTCTTATACAGTGGGACCTGTCCAATCAGGGTCTGCACTAACTGCATGTAAATCTCAGGTGACCATGACTAATTCATTTGCAATTTGTAGTTATAAGACAAACATTTAGTACGTTTTAGTTTCAAAATGCAGCAGGCCCAGAGATGAGGTTTTACAAAATATGTAATTGCATTTTCTAAGAATGATTTATGTGTGCAATTACACTTAATCAAGAGCTATCTAAGATTCTATGGTTTGAATGACATTAATGCAGATGAGAAAATACACCTTTCAGGTTTATTTTGTCAGAAAGGTCTTGCTTTAAGTATTTATTTTCCCACCTGGAAAGAAAAGCTGTTGACTCTCACACCTTCACTAAACACACAATGCTAAAATACTTTACAGTCATGAGGAAGCACAATGTAAGCCAATTCTGAAGCAACGCCAATTCTGAAGCAACTGAAACTTAAAATGGGAAATCATAAATCAGTTTATATTGTGCCTATTCTTATAAAAGTTAAAATGAGAGATCATAATTAAAACATAATTTCCCATAATTTGTTTACACTGCCATAAGGCTGAAAACTAAATAATATATGATTGAAAGTTTTGATTGATTGCATGTTACAATTGATTGCTGCTTGTTTCAACTGACGGATGATTGTATGGACCTGTTGCATTTCTCAAATGATTTCGTGTTTCAATTTTTTCAATGCCTTTACAACACATATTAACTTTTGAAGAGACACAACTTTTTCTTTTTCTCAGCACAATCACCTAGACTTGAATTCTAGCAAACACTTTAGCTAAGAAATCACTAGCTAAGACATAAGCATAGTCTGGGTCCGAACCATTCTTGTAGGTAAAGATTGAAACTGACAAAAAATTACATCCATCTGCTTGGTCAATATCAACATTCCAATCAGCCAATCAAAAAAACTTGAATTTGGGCATGAGGCAGAGTTTTAAAAAACCTTAAATTTTGGAGGTTGCATGGTTACGTAATGGAAGCTCCTGAATATATCATAAGACAATGTACATTGCATGTCTCCAGTTCACACATTGATCCTGGACAGAAATAATTCACCCATCTCATTTTCCATTTTCTGCACAAACTTGTTATCTTACAATGTTTGCTTGCAGTCTTCCTTCTCCACCTCATACTCTTTGGTTTTCATTGTCTCCTGAAAGTATAATTTCCCAGCGTGTCGTAATTGCTGTAATTTGCACTTTCAACATTGATGGGCAAAACAGGATGATTTTGTCAATAGTGTGCAGATGATTGTTTCCGCATCACCATATGAGATCAGGATTGTCTGATTCTAGGAAAACATTTTTAACTGCCTGGAAAAAATGGTGGCTTTAATCCCAACTTATCAATTCTTGTTAAGCAAGCTTAGAGATAATATTTTTGGTTTTCAACTGTTGATATTATTTGTCAATGTTATAAACACATAAATGTTTTAGTACAACAAAATATCATCATAGTGATTGATAAGGTTCTAGACAAACATTTTGACTGTTGTTGTTTTCTTTTACCAGAAATACTGTAAAAATATTGTCAACAGTTGATATTATTGGTCAATTCTGTAGAAATAAAATGATTGTGCCATTAACAATATCTTAATTATGATTGCCTTCTTACAGGAAAGTACTGACTAGTTTTAGTAATTGTATAAACAATTGTTTTATAATTCTATTTCCAACCAACTGATCTTTTTGTTATTTACAATACGCAATGAATTTTCTGAATAGTGCAAAATTTGATATATAATTTAAAATAATTTCAAAACAAATGTTACTCAGCTTAATATCTTCTGTCAATGTGAGAAACACAAAAGCTGTTGTTATGAAATTGCATTGAGAAAACTGCTATTTCCAATTTAGAATGCAACTTTTATTAAACATCATATTTGTCTGTACAAAAGGAATGAGAAGATGCTAATAGAGAAATCTCTACAAAGTAATTTCTTGTCATATTAGTTCATATTAGTTCTTTCCTGAGTATATGGAGTTGATACTTTAAATGAATAATTATAATAAATCTACTGGTTATGAAACAGTTTTAAAATAGTAATTGGTCAACATATGGAAGATATATAAGGACACCAGCAATCAAATGAACAATGATTACAACAAAAAATACTAAAATGCTTCTAAATCCAGCTGAATATTTTAACAATTTCTGGAATTTTACGATGTTAATGAAATTTTGTAGAAGAAGTCGAAAGTGCTGAGTTTCATTTTTTAACATAAATAAGCTGACAATCATGAGAAAAACATTTCTTGGAGCTAGAGGATTTTGTGCCGTCTGCTGCAGACATTTGTTGGTTTTGGGGCAGACAGAAAGGAATGAATGCCATAGGTCTCTTAGAAAGCTTTATGAACTTCCACAGCCAGTCTGCACCCTTTACCTAATGGTAATTATGGCTTAGCTGCAACTCAAGCATATTTTTCATATTATATTTACAGAGACTTCAGGCATGGGAACATTTCCCGCTATACACAAAATGTACAATTTATCCAAACTTTTTAAATGACATATAAAACTTAGTTCTTGTTCATGTTCATGGTCATTAATTATGTTCCAAAATTGAATTCCCTTTGTAATGTGTAGTAATTTTTCAGATAAAATTACATTCTGGTTCTATAATTTTTGTACTTGCTAAGGTTTATATCTGTGCATGGATGTAAGTTTTATGTTCTTTACTTGCTTTATAAAATGTAAAAGATGATCGAATACAAGTCTTGACAATTGTGGCTTTATTTGTTCATGGACAATTTAATCTTTGCAGAAGACGCAGCACAACAAATCAAAATCTCAGTTGCCATCATACATTGCCTTCTTTCATCTTTTTGATCTGCCAGAACTAATTTGCATTGATCTTTGTGTGAAAAAAAACTGCAAGGCTTATTAATATTTCTCCCATTCTTTCAATTAGGGTAATAAGGTTGAAATATACATTATATACAAGATGACAGCAGGCATTGTTTGATTTTAATAGTTTAATTTTCTTTTATTTGCATGCTACTAAAGCAGCTACTAAATTGTATAACTATTTTTTTTATTAATGTTGATGTTTTATTTTCCTTAAAGACAACAACAAGCAACATACTTATTCTACAACACTAACATACTGCAAATTGTTATTTCATCTCTCTCTCTCTGACTATATAAATCCATTTTTATATTGTATTTTAGCACCTTCAGGTCTCCTCTGTGAGAAATCAATGGAAAGACAAAAATGGTGCTATTTTATGATTTGTTTATCTTGAACAGTGGATATTTTATACATTCTCAAGAGATTTGAGAGTAAGAATCATTTCACTCCCATTTTCATAAATCAATATTTCTTAACTCAGATTTTCTTCAATCTTATGCATTATGTGTGAAAATTCACTTACTACAGCAGGAGAAAATGGATTTCAAAGGAAATTATCATGATCACAATACTTTGTTAAGCAAACAAAGCGGCAGTTTTGTGGAAATATTTCTTGCTCTCCATCTTCTTATATCTGTCTTATTAATTTCGCTGTCTTCCCAGTCTTAATCTCCTTCTTCAAGATTATAGTATCATGGTGAAGTGGGTAGTACAGAGATGGAGGGTCCCAGGTAAGATCCACAGATCTAGCACTAGATATTGGGATAGACTTACTGTTACTTACTCCAGGTAGTTATAACTTTCTACAATCTGCTTTTTTAATGCAGCAGGTGGACTATTTAAAACACAATAAAACTGTCTTCATTATAATCATCACCATCATCATCATTAATATCAACATCATCATCGTCACCACCATCATCACCACAACAAGTGTAAGTAGTACCACATGCAAAAAATGGCCTGGTCAACACCATAACATTTCCGGACCTGGCCTATTAGGAATAAACCTGGAGCCTTTTGCACTTCCAGTGACTGACACCCTAACCCTCAGCAACACCAGAGCCATACTTTGCTTTGACCAATCAGAATGCAGCTGTTGAGGAACGAGGACATTTTACAGTCCAGTACCTCTGCTGACACTTGGCACACTATGGGAAGTGGTTATAGAATTGACTGAGATGAGGATGCTGATCAATATCACCAATGTTGTTAATTGATCCATTACATTGTTATCATTTCCATCAGTAGTGGCAGCAGCAGCAGGAGTAACAAAAGCATTATATTTGATTTTGTTTTCCTGATCAGGTTTCTGTTTACAACAAACTTTAAATGCCCTACTTCTTAATAATGCATACTTTTTTCATTTTCAAACACTAATATGCTAACTAGATATAATGCAATATTAGAGATATCTGTTGCTAGATAAACAGTAGCAAATGGTACAGATCTTGATCAAATAGCTGTTTGGTCTGAATCTACACTACTTGCTACCCCCCCCCCCCCCACCACCATATTCAATCTGTAGATGTGTGTGATGAGAAGGGTTAAAAATATAGGTTTTTTGTTATTTACAAGTTGTTGTTTGAATTGACTACAACAACAACAGTAGCCAATCAGAAGCAACTTTTCAAGGAGGTTTTTTTACATATAAGTAGGACTAAAATATTAAGTCATAATCTTCTTAACATTAATTAACCAAGGTAAAATAAACAGTATACATCTACATCTAAGACAGGTAATGTACCATACATGTACAAGGACATTTGTATTGCATACTAATTATTGCAACAGGCCAAGGGTTAAGTGTCCAAGCTATTAAAGCTTATGAGAGTGGCCTAGCTATTCAAACTGACCAGAGTGCCCCAGCTATTAAAGCTAACCAGCATATTTTTAAGCTAAGCTAACCAGAGTATCCTAGCTATTAAAGCTAACCAGAGTGTCCCAGGTATTAAAGCTATAAAGAGTAATCTAGCTATTAATGCTAAGATGACTGTCCTAGCTATTAAAGCTCACCAGTGTCCTAGCTATTCAAGCTATGCTACAACCCTAGCTATTAAAGCTCACCAATGTCCTTGCTACTAAAGCTAATGAGAGTTTCCCAGCTATTAAAGCTAATCAGAGTGTCCCAGCTATTAAAGCTAGCCAGAATGTTCGGAAAGCTAAGCTAATCAGTATCCTAGCTATTAAAGCTAACCAGAGTGTCCTAGCTATAAAAGGTAACCAGTATCCTAGCTATTAAAGGTAACCAGACTATTCCAGCTATAAAAGGTAACCAGTATCCCAGCTATTAAAGCTAACCAGAGTATCCCAGCTATTAAAGCTAGTCAGAATGTCCTAAAGCTAAGCTAACCAGTATCCTAGCTATTAAAGCTAACCAGAGTGTCCTACCTATAAAAGGTAACCAGAGTGTCCTAGCTATTAAAGGAAACCAGAATATCCCAGCTATAAAAGGTAACCAGTATCCTAGCTATTAAAGCTAACCAGAGTAGCCCAGCTATAAAAGGTAACTAGAGTGTCCAAGCTATTAAAGGTAACCAGAGTGTCCTAGCTATTAAAGGTAACCAGAATGTCCTAGTTATTAAATATAACCAGGGTATCCAAGCTATAAAAGGTAACCAGTGTCCTAGCTATTAAAAGGAACCAGAGTGTCCTAGCTATTAAAGAGAACAAGAGTATCCTAGCTATTAAAGGTAACCAGAGTATCTCTGCTTTAAAAGGTAACCAGAGTGTCATAGCTATTAAAGGTTACCAGAGTGTCCCAGCTATTAAAGGTTACCAGAGTATCCCTGCTATAAAAGGTAATCAGAAGGTCCCAGCTATTAAAGATAACCAGAGTATCATAGCTATTAAAGGTAACCAGAGTATCCTAGCTATTAAAGGTAACCAGAGTGTTCTAGCTATTAAAGGTAACCAGAGACTAGAGTGTCCTAGCTATTAAAGCAAACCACTGACTGTCCCAGCTGATAAAGCTTTCCAGGGAGAATATGGCATTTTGTGCAATCATGTTTACTGCTAGAGTATGCCATAGACATGGGTAATATTGTTAAAGTATTTGAATGTTGATTAAGAAAATTTACTGCTTGTACATAGACTACTAGTCTAGGAAAAACAATAACATTTTTTCTGTTGCGTAATTGATTTTAAAAGACAAATCTATATTAATGGTAGCTTTATATAACCACAATCTCTGTATGATTAGTTTTATGTACTCTAACAATTACCTGCCAATACAGTTCCAACACATTTTTTATTATAGCTGATTCTTATTCTAAGGCTCTTAATTGGCACCATAATAAAAATTTAAATACTTTTAAAGTTGAAAAAGTTGCTGCTGCTGCTATAATTATGGTTATTGTAGATATAAAGATTTTTTTTATAACTTTATTGGATGTCATTGAAATTCTCATAATAGCTCTGTTAATGACATTGATGATGATGATTACAATGATGATGATGATAATAATGATGATAAATGATAATGATGCCAAAATGGCAATGATGATGATGATGATGATGATGAAGGTGATGATGTTTTACAGTCTTTGATAAATAATTTTGCTATGTCTCTATGATATGGGCCCTATATCTATAATGTAAATATATAAATTATTACTCACAATCAATTTTATCCTGTTGCAGATAACAAGAATCACATTTTTCTTTCCTTTTCTTTGAAGAAATCAGCATAATCCACAAGTTGGTATTCACAAATCAACAAAAAAATATCTTCATTATTTCCTGTTTGGCGTTTTTATCTGATATCTTATCATATACACAAGACCTTAATAACTGATGGTAGAACCTTTATACACTACCACACATTTCCTCCTATGATCTGTTCTACTTCTGGAAACCGTTCTGTTAATATATAGCACTTAACTGTCATGAATCTTTAACAAAGATTCCAAGCACACATTTTTTCTGCAAGTCTATTTATTGTCTTAAATTTTGTTTTTGCTTTCCACAGCAGAAAAAATACAACAAAAAAAAGCTTGCTCAGTGCTTCAGTTTAAGCCAAGCAATAGTCGCGGACACAGTGAAGTTATGTTTTTAATAGAAGACATCTGGAGGTTGGGATCAAGCTTCTATTGAGAGAGATTTCCCAGCCTCTCCTCTGGGTCCATTAGAAGCACTATTAATGAAAATAAAGCAGCAGTAGGAGACTGACTCTGTTTACAGACTTGGGCCAGTCCAATCACTACATAGTAGCAGAGGGGTGGCAGGATGGCATTGTTCTAGCTAGTAATAAAGGGATGCATTACTGGGTTGAGTTGGGTTTTTTTAATGCTTTCAGTTTAAAATAAATAGATCAAAACTTATATATGTTTACAAAATCTTGTAGAATACACTCAAACTGAAGTGTGTCATAACTCTGCTCACAAAAAAAAATAAATAATAAATGCAGTGGTTGATTTCACCTTAAACAGCACAGACCGGACCTGGTAGCACAATCAGTAGATTGTTGGCTCCAGGTACAGGGTTCGATCCCTGGCCGTGACATACCAAAATCATTAAAAATGGTAGTGGTATAGCTCCCTTGTAATGCTCATGCAAACATAAGGGTAGTTCCATGACTGGTTGGCCCGGGGTCAGGATAATGTGACTGGGTGTGGTATCATGCCAGGTGTTCACGGCATGCTATACACAATGAAGGCAGCACTATATCTGCTTCAAGTGGGACACTGTCTCCAGATAACTAAAATACTGTTGGTGGGATGATAAACCCAATAAACAAACCATTGAACAGTACAATATTGTTTTCTATCTATAAAGATGCTAAATCCATATAGTCATTAACTTCAGATACATTGAAAGCAATAAAGATACATTTGGTGTCAAAATTTAGCACTGCCTTACATGAAATCTGAATAAGAAAAACATCCAAATTGGATTGAAAAATATTTTGGCCAAGAAAAGTGCATTATAGGATTTGGGTTGTTTCAAGACATAAACAAGGGATGGCAGATTGTCAATTATTCTGTGACACAAAGTCACTGAAGTGGGAGAGAGAATAATCAATAGTAAGTGAAGCATTACTGCTCACATGTTACACAAAGCATTGTCCTCAGGAGAAGGGGCATTCCATTTGAAATTTGAGGTAGAGACACCTCGATTCTAGAGCTGTCTCCAGAAAAAGGGACCATATCCATTCTAATTTTTTGGAGGGAGGCAGAGCGGTGCCAATGACAATAGTGCATTTATTAGACTATGCCATCATAATCATCAAATAAAATTGAGTAAAACTACATTCTGGCATAAACAGGTTCAAACAATAGTTTAGCAAATATCAATACAAAGAGAGACAAAGAGAACAGAAGCTAGGAAAGAGAGGTGATGATGATAAGAAAAGATAGAGAAAAAAAAAAGAGGACAGAAAGTAGATGAGAGAGAGGAGACAAAATGAGTAGGCAGATGACAAATATAATTCAATTATGTCCGAAAAACAGAAAATGTAAATGACAAAGTGAATGAGTTAAGAGTTAGAGAAAGAGTAAAGAAATATCCATCCTTTCAACCCTCTCTGGAGAAGTGAGGTAAGGAATCAAGTTTCAACAGTTTATGGGGACACAATTAATTAAAGGTGACTACAATCAACAAAAGCTAGCAGCATGATCAGTAACAGTAGTCAAGAATAGGGTAGAAATGCTTTCACAGGATAGGGAAGTATACACTGTAGGCAATTCAATCAATTAGGTTGAGGGTAAAAGAGAAACTTAATCTGTCTTTGTTTTGGAAACAAACAATAAACATGAAGTAAAGATGCCTTTTGATAAAGAAAGTGTTATTTATAGTGATGATGATTTGGTTCTTAAATAAAAACTCTTTGTATAACCTACTATAGTCACAAAAGGGTAAATATTGTTGAAATATTTTATACATGTATTTTGTTTCTGAACGTTCCTGATTTATTCAGTAACCTAGTAACATGTCAAAAGGTAATTAAGTTTTTCAGTATTTAAGTCACTTTGACATAAAATAAGAGTCCTAATATTGATTTAAAATTTAGCTTACATGACCATTCAATATTGTACTGAGTGTATATAAAGCAGATACTTGTATATTGCTTCGGTCACTGTCATATCATACATCACAGGCCTTAACAATTGTATATAACTTGGTGCATTTACATCTATCTAATATAAATAGCATACTAAAATTTAATAAATAATACATACAATTCAATCACGATACTTTGACTCACAATCGAACAAATTGGCTACTTAAAGGATACATTTCCTGGTCCGGTTAGTATTTCTATATATCACATGTAGGAAATTTTATGATACTTTGGATCGCAATACTTCGGAATACTACACTCAGTCGCAGTCCTTTCAACCAATTATACACCTAATTAAGTCACAGCTTTATGAATACCGAAACCCAGCACCATGTTTAGACACCTCCTTGAGTACAAGCAGCTCAGCTTGCATGCCGCCATCAGCTGGACTTATTTGGCACGGCGATCATGATTGTGACAAACAATAAGCCCTTTTTTACTTTTGGTGTTGACATAGAATTGAGTAATTTAAGTAAGGGTGTCCTGTATATTCAATAGGCAAATTAGTTGCTCACCATATGCAGAATGGTGAAAGGCAAGGGTAAACAAAAACATTTGGTCGACAAATCAGTATTTGTCTACTACGCTAACTCACACACTTTAACTATACTACCACCTAACCACTATCATCCCTTCATGAAGTAAAAAAGTTAATTATTTGTCTCATTGCTAGCTGTTTAGCACAATGAGATGCATTGTTTTCTGTTTTATAGTAAATAATGATGATTACATGCAATTTTATATAATATATATACAACAAACAATAAGCTTTCTTTTAATTTTATTCCCATATTACAATGACTAAAATAACAATAACGACAACTTCTTTTATGTCAAGTAGAATGTGGTATATGGTAATGACAACAATGGCTGACAGCTGCAATCAGCAATGTCACTAATGTAAGTTAACAATATTTCAGATTCTTTTATTAAACAAATAATTTGGCCGATCCTATGGACGGTTGTAGTAATGTGATTGTACAGTATATTTAATTATTTGTGTGCTTTTGTCTGTTTTTTTGTGTGTTTGTTTTAAATATGACAATCACAAAAAAAGTAGAAATTAGTTTCCCAAAAAGAATATCAAAATAAGAAGCCCTCACCAATAGTTCAGCCAGTCTTAATGATCAATATATACAACCCATTGCAGACCCATCACTTAAAGAGGATCGGGGGACTAGTACTATTTAATTGATTTTTTTCTATCACAACAAATTGATTAAGCGGTTTCTAAACAATTTATTTCCTAATACCCTCTGGCCAATGGAAGAACAGCTGATAAAAAGTGCTGTAAAACTTTGACAAAAGGTCTTTGTTTGAGCAAAAATGAACAAGGTAAGCTGGCTGGCTGTCAAAAATAATCATGACACATTTTTGAAATTGTAAGTCATATATGGTATAGTATTTTATGATTTACACAAGTTTACCAGTAAGATTGATAAAGCTAACTCTTTTTATGGTAAATTGTCATTATTTGTAGACATGACCATTATATGTAGGTGAATTGTTGTACCAATTCTATGCCATTAAAATTGGCAAAATTAAAGGCAGTAACACACACTTTGCTGATTTCTATTAAATGCATGTAACAATATTGAACACCTATTTTGGGGAATCTCAGTTTAGTATCTTAATACACTGATATGTCAGTGCTAAAAAAAGATGAATATGAACATTACCATAATTTTAAGACAGGACAACCTATGACATAAATCGCTCTTAATGTTCATTCTTTCAAAATCTTTAAATAATCACACTGGAGAGTTCTGCTAAAAAAAAATAGATACTGATTTTAGTGTGGTTAACAGGGATGATAAGACAACATGATCCCAAAAGTCAGTGATAATGTGATTTTCTTTAAAAATAGCTAACTGTGCAGCGTGGCTCTGATAGGAAAAACCTATTTGTAGTATCAAGAAGGTTGTTATCCTTTCCTTTTAACATAGATGTCGGACATCAATAAAAAGAATTTTGCAGGATGTTTTCAGGCAACTTCAATTCGCAAAATGGGATCTAAATATTGGATGCAACCTTTAAATTATGATATGAGTGAGTGACATGGAATGGATTTAGCGCAAAAGCTATTTTGGTGACCCCTAGACAGAATCTACCTTTAAAGTGAAAGTTCCAACACGTCAGCATGAAAATGCATCAGGCATTTGATAGAGCCTGCAGTGTGCTGGAGTAATGAGTATGATGGTGATTCCTTAATTAAGGGAACTCATCAAGGCAGCAGGGTGCGGAAGTGTTGAAAGGGGCCAACTTAGGAACAACTATGAGGCTGCAAGAAGGGGTACTAACAGGAGCCATGAAAAAAGAGGGACTGGAGGTAAGGTAACAACACATTTGAGATGCAAGATATATGCCCAAAGCATTACAAATGAAAGGAAAACAATAGGTAATTTTTATACTAGGTTTGACATATTGAAACATGCAAGAATAATTTTGTATGAAGTTTATATTAAGAAAATTAAAATTATACATATCTTGAAATAATAACATTCACAGTCCTACTTGATTTGACATATTTCAGTAAGATTTACTGGATGCAAATGTGTGTACATATACAATAATTTACCAAAGGATACTCAAAAGACTTAATAAAAATGTTTCTTTTTAAAATGGACCTTTACTTATTTACCTATAAAATAGTTTTCAGTCAACTCTAAGGGATAAAGTAAGACAGAAAATCCAGCTTTAAAACTATAACACACATGCCGAATAGTCATTTATAATTGATGGCAAGCTAGTTTAAAGCAAACAAAAAAGGTTTTTATGTTGGATATCCTCTTTTTCATGATATTGTACATTATTCTGAATGAATTGTTTAAAATTATATTCAGCAGTAAGAAAATACCAAATCATCCAGGGCCTTAAAGTATTGACCCCTGAACTCCTTATGTGCTACACTTGATAATTATATATACTTAAGTCTTTGTGTCATTTTAATTACAACTATACACAACTGTAACTAGACAAATAGCTTACACTCAGCAGGATGGTTTCTGATCAGAATCTTCACTATCTGTCAAAGCCTGATCAATTCAAGCTGAGCAGGCTAAGAGATAAGTGATGCTGTTGGACACAAATCAAGACTCATCAGTCTTAATGAAGGAAGATTTAACATCCATCTCAGCAGTTGCACTCCCACTGAACCCCAAGCCACACTTCCAATGTGATATATTAGGGTAACAAAGCTATGCTTGGAGCTTAACTGACTACTTAACTTTGAAACGGGGAGTCTAGGGTTTGTTTGTATCTGTATGCTTAAGGGAGTTTTGTTTTTACTCTTATCTTTTTTACATAATTCGCACCACACAATAATAATAAAATATGCTTCAATTTCTCTATTTTAATGTTTAAAACCATTAGTTGCAAGTGTTCATTTTTATTGTAACCTTTCCTTGCTTTATTTTCACAAAAAACGCCCACAGTTAGCACCTGTGCATTATGCAATAAATCAACCCATTATTTAAGCCAACAACTGCCTACTGTTCCCAAGCCACACAACCTCTGTATTTTAATGCACAATTTATATATAATTCATGCCTTTCAATAAGCTTTTTTATCCTTTATCAACAGCCATATTGTTCTATGTTCTCATTATATAACAATAATAACAGCCATACCACAGTTAAAATGAAATCATTGTGCACTGATAAGTGATTATTTATAGCATCGTGATTTTTTTTTTTTAATTTCTCACAATTTAGCAATTACTGTTTGAAGAAACAAATGATAAAAAACATTAAAGTTCCAGATAAGATAGTCAAATGTGTGGAAGAATGAGACATAAAGCATTCAGATGAGGTTTAAAAGAGTTTTTTATTAAGAAAAGAAAACATAAAAGTGAACTTAATAAAAAATAATCTTGCAACAAATGTAAATGTATGTGAATTTCTGAGACAACCCATGTCACAAATAAAAAAAAACTTAATTTAATTTAAAGCAACCCTTGTGACTAAATACAAGAAATTTTAAAGCAACCCACATTACAAGTACTATGAATATTCTGCAACAGCATGTGCCATTTTAAAAACACAACCCTAATCACTATCAAAATGTGAACATCTGCAGCAGCCTTTGTCACTTTATCAGTTCGGAACTTATGCAACAACCCTTGTCTCTATAAAAATTTGTGAACTTCTGGGACAACCCTTGTCATTGCTGTTTTATGGCTCTGTGTTTGCTGCTCATTAACAATAAAGCCAGGAAGGAATGCAGACAATTTCTCTGATAGAGTTGCTGTTTTTTTGCAGAAATTGCCGCATATTAGACAAATATTTTCTCATTAACATCTTGTCTGGTTCCGCAGATCATGACCTCGCCAGATGGGGATCCTTGTAAGATATGATGTTACAAAGAGCATTCAGGGGAAGTTGTTGTAGTTCTTGAAAATGTAACTTCAAAACACAGGATTTATATGATGTGGTATTCTAAGAATGTTTCAATGTTTGTTTGTGACATTTGTGTATTGTCAGGAGTTCTTCTTTTTTATGTATATTTTCTTATTATTAATCAAACCCAATGTACTTGCCCTTTCCCTTAGAGCAGACAATGTATTGTGCACAGAAACAGAAAAAAAAAAACATCTAGTATAAGGCAACTTTCTGATGTTGGTGAATAACACTGCTCTTAATCTGGAACTAATTGGAGATAATTTCTTGACATTAGATCTCAGAAAAACAAGAATTTCTCTATAAATCCCTTACATTCCCATAATGCATCAGTCTTTCAAACAAACATTCCCTGGAAGACAAGGATTTTTGTCATACCTTTAGTTAATACCTCTATCTCTTTGTAAGTCGCATTGCTGAGACCTGAAAGCCATTTGGTGCAGTTTCACAAATGCATCTTTAATGGCTTGTCCAAGTACCTTTCAGATGTGTTCTTACATTCAAATAAAATTATCTTAAATATGATTCTTCCTTTGTACAGAAATATTGTCAGCATTAAAAACACACACATTCTAACAGCATTACAGAAGGACCAAATACTAGGTCAAGGTTATATAATACCTTAGAGTAGCTTGTCTGTATCTGACAATCACCAGTTCTAAGAAGACATTCTAACATCTCTTGTAGTGGAAGCAGACAGATTTCAATGTATCATTATGCAACATGTTTGTTATATCATCCTTTGAATGGTTTTATAAATCCTTGCCTTTTACCCATAAGCATATGGCAGGCATGTTTGTTATACACTATCATATTGTCATTTAAATTCCAGCTTTCTGAAATTGTCAGCTCAAGGAAGATGTAAGCCCGATAAGGAGTAACCAATTAAACTTGTGGAATTATATCCTGTTTCATTAATTAAACAAGGCACTGTAGTAGAAAGATTTATCAAAGATAAACTCTAAGCAGTTTATTCTTTTTATTAAAATTCCCATTGGTAATACGATTAGTCTTAAAAGTCTCAATGCCTATGAAGGCAACCATAATTTAAAAAACTGCTTTGATAAACAAAATTTAAAAAAAAAAAAAACATTTTAGGGCTAATACAACTTTAATTACAAGGTACTATCTAACATGGTGTTCATGACACCTGTATCAGACCTGATAGAAGAAATATATTGAAATACCTGCTCCAAATTTTAATTCATGATAGTTGATTGGATAAAATTGAGTAACTGCATATTTTCATCTTAAACTCAGACATATTTCCTCTTTTTTTGTTCTTTTTAAAACAGTAAAAACAAATAATGAATTATCGAAATTCTTTTCAACCTTTAAAAATATGTAATTATATATATTTCAATATCAATGATTGTTTTTTAATGCTTGGCGAAACAACCTGAATCTGAATCAAAGAAGACCCCCAAGATGTGTAATGTCATGTAAGTCTAGTCCCCAAAATACTGATGGTTATGGACTTAAGAAAGGAAGAAAAATATTCAACAATTCAAACCATACATTGTGCCTTAAACATTTGATTTGTAAAAAGGAGTACTTCAATAACACTGCAATGCTAATGGCTTAACCATTCAAATTGAGTTTGATATTAACAATTAAGCCAAGCTGAATTATAATACATGTATATATATTCTGATTGTTTAAGCAGATATATGTTCTATGTGTTTCATCATACATGTAACTTTAAAGTTTCAGAATCAAAGAAGACTCAAAGTACAGAAATGTCTTATAACTCTAAGTGAATGGTATATCAATTCCCTAATCATATAGGTGAATTTAGTTTCTTGATGGAAGGAAACTTCAATATCTGGAATTCTAACCAATGAACACATTTCAACTGTCCTGGTTATCCTGTATTTATAAAGCTTAGGCAGACAGGGTAGATCAAGATCAACCAGCAACCTGCTGGCCGGGTGCTGTCCAATCAAGTTCAACCAGAATTGCCCAATCAAGAACTACCAGCAACCTGCTGGGAGCTGTCCAATCAAGTTCAACCAGAATTGCCCCATCAAGAACTACCAGCAACCTGCTGGCAGCTGTCCAATCAAGTTCAACCAGAATTGCCCAATCAAGAACTACCAGCAACCTGCTGGGAGCTGTCCAATCAAGTTCAACCAGAATTGCCCAATCAAGAACTACCAGCAACCTGCTGGGAGCTGTCCAATCAAGTTCAACCAGAATTGCTCAATCAAGATCAACCAGCAACCTGCTGGGAGCTGTCCAATCAAGTTCAACCAGAATTGCCCAATCAAGAACTACCAGCAACCTGCTAGGAGCTGTCCAACCAAGATTAACCAGCAACCTGCTAGGAGCTGTCCAACCAAGATCAACCAGAAACCTAATGGGAGCTGTCCAATCAAGATCAAACTATTTGCTGTTACATGTATGCCACTATTAATTGGTATATCAACATTTAAATGTAATGTGTATAATAAATAAGTAAAATAATAACAACTGAGGATGAGCTGCAAACACAATTTTGCAATATAATTTAGGGAATATCACATTGATTTGTAACCTTTCAATTAATTCAAAGGATGAACTATAACTATAATCTATCACTTGACCTTCAGAAGTTTTCATCTTTGTTGATATTGACATCATATATTGGATTTTCAGAAGCTACATATACTTAAAGAAAGTATGTGATGATGTACATTTTATCATAAACAAATCATACCATCTTCTACTCACAAATTATTATTCCAGAGACTATAAAAAGAGCTAACACTTAGTCTGCAAGGTGTGTAGTGTAGATCCAGATCAACCAGCTTCTACCTAAAGCTGTCTGATCAGGATCTTCACTACTGGCAGCTTAGTTTCAAGCCGTACATCTGTATGGCAAGGCACTTTTGCATGTTGATGTAAGATGCTGACTTACAAATACAAGCTAGGGATATTAACCAAATGTAGCGTGACAAGGGGTTCAGCATCCACTGCAGTGCCAATGCCGTAAGTCTGCAATTGTGATACCAGTTTAAACATAAGGGATTTCAGATTATTAATAAATGTTTGGTATGCTATGTCTTGCAATAATTCTATAGTTCTGACCTTCAAACTTTACATTCCTATTGTCTCAGATGGTGGTGGTGGGAACAGAGGTGCGGGCGGGGCAAAGGTGTTCAAAGTTGTTCAAAAGTTCTGCATCAAGTAAAGAAATATTAATTGTCAGAAAAATAAGAAATTTTGACCTTTATAGGTGATTTAAAGTGATTAGGGTTCAATGTGTCTTTAGTGTTTGCTGGTCTTTGACAAATCTGCTTATGATTGTCTCCCCATCATTCTAAGTGACTAATCTTCAAAATGGATTATTTAACACTTCCACCTGTTAAAACCATGACCAGTCATCACAACTTTATCATACTTTCCATCACTCTTCTACGCTCATAAATTACAGCAGCTATCTAGCATAAATAGCCTATCATTATAACATCATAATGATTTGCTCATCAATCACAACTGTTATCATAAACTGGGAATCCTCAGGTAATCAGGACTGACCATCCAGTATAAACTATTTACCATGTCCTGGAATGTGCATCCAAACACTCTTCCATTGTTTTCTCACACTTATCTGTTCTTGTTATGCTTACATTATAATAACATGGCTACAGCAACAGGTGAGCCGGACACCATTATTAACAACACCTGGTGAAGAACAATGCAAGTTTTATTGCGTTGCAGGTTTGTGTCAGTTAAAGATATGGCTATTTTTTACTTTAAAATAATGCATCTCTCTTTTTCAGTCATAATTAGTTTCTTTGTTGAAGTAGATATATTGCTTGTTGTTTGTTTGTTACATTGCACCAAACACAATTACCACTGGCACACTGATATATTGTTGCCATTCATGCAATATCATGGCTTTAGTTTGGTCAGATGATATGTGGAGAGAATGCGTAGAAGTATTTTGTGCTCAGTAGGCAGAGCAGGTAAAGGGTCCCGGGTTCAAGTCCTGACAGGCTGTCCATTTTTCTCTCTATGCAACAAATGACAGTGTGCTCTGACCAGTAGAAACCTTTTACTATGGGCGGCAGAAGCATGTGATAGAAACCATTATTAGAACCATACATTTCTGGTGGCAATGCTTTCTTGGATTTTACTCTAACCAATAATTTAAACATAAATTAAAAAATGGTTTGGTTTAACATCCCAAACTGTTGGTTGCACAAAAACAGTATTCACATGTAAATGCTGCCTTTACTGTGATAGGACGGCACAATGCACCATGACATCTCATGACATCACTTCCATTGTTTTCTTATGCCTGAGTCTGTTCCAGTAATGTGGACGTATCCACAGTCGCAGGTGTGATGAAAAGAAAACACACACCTGGCTACAATGTACAGACATAACATGCTTGCACTACATTGTTATAGGTCAGCTTTCCAAAGACTGTCACCAGTCATTCATGCTAAAAATGAATGTCATGGGCAAATTATTCAATGATGATTTAAAATAAATTTTACAGTTATTACTCTGAGACTCTTACTTTAGACCTGTATAAGAGCATTGTAGTTCCAAACTGAAACAATAGCCAGGATACAGAAGGTTTTACTCTTCAAAGAAAATAAAAGTATTTATATTTTAAATAGAATTTTAACAATGCATGTGTTGGAAAAAAATCATCAAAGTTCATGATTGGCTTTATTTACAGTACAACTTTAAGCCAAACATTTAAAATTAATGCAAGCAAGCTGTAAAAGGTTAGTCTGAAAATGACACCTATGATAAAGGAAAAATAAATGCTAAGACATGTTTTAAGTTTACTTCAAATCTGACTTTCAAGACAGCAAAAAAGACATCTTTGCTTGCATAACTCAATTATCAACATTGACTTTGCAAATGAGTGAATAAAACTGTGGGGGGACACTAATTAAGGTGCAGCAGATGACAAAATCATTAAAACAAGAAGGCCAAGATGGCACCTAATTGCTCCCCTGAAGACACAGGCTTTTAGTAGGCAAACATTCTTGCCAAGTTTGGTGAAGATTGGGCCATAAATTTGGCCTCAAGCATGTTCATATGATTTTCTAAAACTTGACATAGTGACCTAGTTTTTGACTACATGTGACCCAGTTATGAACTAACCAAAGATTTGTTGCAGACAAACATTCTGACCAAGTTAAGTAAAGATTGGATGAAAACTGTAGCCTTTAGAGAGTTCCCAAGCAAATTCTTCTGCAACATGACACATGACGATTGGCAGATGAAGGGGTATCACAAAAGCTCACCTTGAGCATGATGTGCTCAGGTGAGCTAAAAGAACATTACAAAATACATTCTTTAATAACAAGCTATGAGTACATGCATGAAAAGCAAATTTCCTGTCTAAACAATTTCAAAATCACAGATGTTAATATTTCAACTTTTAACATATTTTTTAATTAAGCAGCATTTCAAGTTGAGAGCACAACTCATTTGCAGACATTTTATGAATACAGAGACTGCTGCATTAATTATGAAGTCATGGCCAGTTTTGATGTGGTATGGGTTCTGGACTTTGTTGAAGGTGCTGTGAAAATGATCAGATGAGATGGAATATCATGCCACCCTGGATGATCTTCTGCATCACTATTCTTACAATCATCAGAAATTACAACAACAGCAGAAGTAGCAGCAGCAGCTTGGTTATTTATATAGAGATGTTTGATGTCATTTATGATGATGATAGTGATGATGAAAATTATGATTGATAGTAGTGTTTAGAATGATACTGTAGATGATGATAATGATGTAAAGATGATTATGATGATGATAAAAAAACAGCTTTGTTTTTGGTACACAAATTAAGCATATTTATATTTGAAACCATACCTGCCCTTTCATCCAAGCATTAAGCTCTGTGTTATAAGCATCTTGACATTGTAGCATATAAAATTAAAACACAGTAGATGTTGATTATGAAACCCCGGGCAGGTTCCTTACCATACATGCTTTCATATAAGCCTATAATGACCAGACACAGCATCTGGTGGATGCAAGATTAAAATTACGAACAAAATAATGTCAGATTCAAATTGACCATCACCATAATGTTGATTAAAATTAGTCATAAAAATAATGCAACTCAGATACACTTTAACATGCTTTTCCTTGAAAGTCCAAAATTAGGTTAAAAATTGTATTATCCTTTCTTAATAATGTCAGCATATGCAACTTCCTGACATATTTTCACATTAGGTTCTCTTTTAAGCTTAGACAGTTTCACTCTTAAAAAGCTAAGCATGAACTGACTAGACTTACTACTTAGGAAAGTAGTTCAGGTTCAGATCAGCCAGCTTGTGCTGGGAGTTATTTGACCAGGATCTGCACTATTTGCTGCTGGGAGTTGTGTGACCATGATCTGCATGTGACCAGGATCTGCATGCGACCAGGATCTGCAGAATTTGCTGCTGGAAGTTGTGTGACCAGGATCTGCAGTATTTGCTACTGGGAGTTGTGTGACCAGGGAGTTGTGTGACCAGGATCTGCAGAATTTGCTGCTGGGAGTTGTGTGGCCAGGGAGTTGTGTGACCAGGATCTGCACTTTTTGCTGCTGGGAGTTGTGTGACCAGGATCTGCACTACTTGCTGCTGGGAGTTGTGTGACCAGGATCTGCAGAATTTGCTGCTGGGAGTTGTGTGACCAGGATCTGCAGTATTTGCTACTGGGAGTTGTGTGGCCAGGATCTGCAGTATTTGCTGCTGGGAGTTGTGTGGCCAGGGAGTTGTGTGACCAGGATCTGCAGTATTTGCTACTGGAAGTTGTGTGGCCAGGATCTGCAGAATTTGCTGCTGTGGGTTGTGTGGCCAGGGAGTTGTGTGACCAGGATCTGCAGTATTTGCTGCAGGGAGTTGTGTGACCAGGATCTGCACTATTTGCTGCTGTGAGTTGTGTGACCAGGGAGTTGTGTGACCAGGATCTGCAGTATTTGCTGCAGGGAGTTGTGTGACCAGGATCTGCAGTATTTGCTGCTGTGAGTTGTGTGACCAGGGAGTTGTGTGACCAGGATCTGCAGTATTTGCTGCTGGGAGTTGTGTGGCCAGGGAGTTGTGTGACCAGGATCTGCAGTATTTGCTGCTGTGAGCTGTGTGACCAGGGAGTTGTGTGACCAGGATCTGCAGTATTTGCTGCAGGGAGTTGTGTGACCAGGATCTACAGTATTTGCTGCTGGGAGTTGTGTGGCCAGGATCTGCACTATTTGCTGCTGGGAGTTGTGTGACCAGGGAGTTGTGTAACCAGGATCTGCAGTATTTGCTACTGGGAGTTGTGTGGCCAGGATCTGCACTATTTGCTGCTGGGAGTTATGTGACCAGGAAGTTGTGTGACCAGGATCTGCAGTATTTGCTGCTGGGAGTTGTGTGACCAGGATCTGCACTATTTGCTGCTGTGAGTTGTGTGACCAGGAAGTTATGTGACCAGGATCTGCAGTATTTGCTGCAGGGAGTTGTGTGACCAGGATCTGCAGTATTTGCTGCTGGGAGTTGTGTGACCAGGATCTGCAGTATTTGCTGCTGGGAGTTGTGTGACCATGATCTGCAGTATTTGCTGCTGGGAGTTGTGTGACCAGGGAGTTGTGTGACCATGATCTGCAGTATTTGCTGCTGGGAGTTGTGTGACCAGGATCTGCACTATTTGCTGCTGGGAGTTGTGTGACCAGGATCTGCAGTATTTGCTGCTGGGAGTTGTGTGACCAGGATCTGCAGTATTTGCTGCTGGGAGTTGTGTGGCCAGGGAGTTGTGTGACCAGGAACTGCAGTATTTGCTGCTGTGAGCTGTGTGACCAGGGAGTTGTGTGACCAGGATCTGCAGTATTTGCTGCAGGGAGTTGTGTGACCAGGATCTACAGTATTTGCTGCTGGGAGTTGTGTGGCCAGGATCTGCACTATTTGCTGCTGGGAGTTGTGTGACCAGGGAGTTGTGTGACCAGGATCTGCAGTATTTGCTGCTGGGAGTTGTGTGACCAGGATCTGCACTATTTGCTGCTGTGAGTTGTGTGACCAGGAAGTTATGTGACCAGGATCTGCAGTATTTGCTGCAGGGAGTTGTGTGACCAGGATCTGCAGTATTTGCTGCTGGGAGTTGTGTGACCATGATCTGCAGTATTTGCTGCTGGGAGTTGTGTGACCAGGGAGTTGTGTGACCATGATCTACAGTATTTGCTGCTGGGAGTTGTGTGACCAGGATCTGCACTATTTGCTGCTGGGAGTTGTGTGACCAGGATCTGCAGTATTTGCTGCTGGGAGTTGTGTGACCAGGATCTGCAGTATTTGCTGCAGGGAGCTGTGTGACCAGGATCTGCAGTTTTTGCTGCTGGGAGTTGTGTGACCAGGATCTGCACTATTTGCTGCTGGGAGTGGTGTGAGCAGGATCTGCAGTATTTGCTGCTGGGAGTTGTGTGACCAGGGAGATGTGTGACCAGGATCTGCAGTATTTGCTGCAGGGAGTTGTGTGACCAGGATCTGCAGTATTTGCTGCAGGGAGTTGTGTGACCAGGATCTGCAGTATTTGCTGCAGGGAGCTGTGTGACCATGATCTGCAGTATTTGCTGCTGGGAGTTGTGTGACCAGGATCTGCAGTATTTGCTGCTGGGAGTTGTGTGACCAGGATCTGCAGTATTTGCTGCAGGGAGTTGTGTGACCAGGATCTGCAGTATTTGCTGCTGGTATTTGTGTGACCAGGATCTGCACTATTTGCTGCTGGGAGTTGTGTGACCAGGATCTGCAGTATTTGCTGCGGGGAGCTGTGTGACCATGATCTGCAGTTTTTGCTGCAGGGAGTTGTGTGACCAGGATCTGCAGTATTTGCTGCTGGGAGTTGTGTGACCAGGAAGTTATGTGACCAGGATCTGCACTATTTGCTGCAGGGAGTTGTGTGACCAGGATCTGCAGTATTTGCTGCTGGGAGTTGTGTGACCAGGAAGTTATGTGACCAGGATCTGCACTATTTGCTGCTGGGAGTTGTGTGACCAGGAAGTTATGTGACCAGGATCTGCACTATTTGCTGCTGGGAGTTGTGTGACCAGGAAGTTGTGTGACCAGGATCTGCACTGTTTGCTGCAGGGAGTTGTGTGACCAGGATCTGCAGTATTTGCTGCTGGAAGTTGTGTGACCAGGAAGTTATGTGACAAGGATCTGCACTATTTGCTGCCAAGTCTTCTAAGCATTGTGTAAAGCTGCCTAGGAATAATAACTAATAACTATATTCAATAGTAAATTAATACAATTATGGTTTACTATTTATTCTTGCTGGGTAAGCACAGAACTTTTTTCAATTGTACATGCTCTAGTGAGGGTCTAAATTGTTTTAACCATTATGTGCTACATGTGTTAATAGTAAATACCTTTGACATATCTTTACCATAATTTATAATACGTCCAATAAAACCAAATAAACACATACTATGTATCATATGATTCCCCTTGTTTTCCATTCAAAACACACATTACATATGTTGTTATATTACACTATTGTAATACAGTTATTTGATTGATGATGTCATCAACGTCATCATACTGCAGATTGTCTCATAGCACCATTTCACTAAGTATTGTTGTTAATATTTTGTAAAATCATATATTGGTGACTAAAATCATGTGATAAAAGAATCTGACACTCAATTTCATTTTATATAAACATTTATAAAACTCATTCTGGAAAAATGATAGTAAGACCATCATAGTCTCGCCTTGTATACTTTTTCTGAATTCATTTAATAAATGTCCATATTAAATGTCAACTCATGCCAGATCCTTTTTATATTTATTATCTTAATGACATCTATATCCATAAACAGCGAAACTAATTTCAAACTGACACAACAGACACAATAAGTAAACAAAATATAGGACTATCCAGACAATAGTTTATGGCCATTTTAGGACATTTTGTCCTCCCACAATATTAAGATCATATGGTGAAAAACATGATTTAAGCCTACACATTCAGCATAAAATACATTCTGTCTGGATTAACTGAACATTTTTATTCAAAAGACTGAATTCAAATGTCTTCTTTAATGCCAGAATCATGATGTAAACATACAGTGACACCTACAATACCACAGTTATATGTATTACATACAGATTTAATTATAGTAGAACAGAATGTGGACAGCTCATTAAACTATTCTGAAATATTCCTCACACAATAATGTCTTTATAATTCAAAAGAAGTAAAGATTCTCACTAATATTTCAGTGAATAACACATTATATCCAGATTGTATTATAGATTCTAGACATGTAATGAAAAAGTCTGGTTAGAAATAATGCCATCCAATGAGGAGTTTGTACAGGCTGTATATAGACATATCAAGTACCAGGAATTGTGAAAATCTCCATTTCTGTTTAAGATAAGGTTTCTGGAAATATATTTTCTTCAAAGACCATAAAACAGCAAAATACATACTAACCAGACTACATGATTTACTTTTTGCTTCTTTTTCCCCTCCTTTTCTAGACAATTTTGTATCTACAAAAAATCTACTTATTATTATATGGTATTGTCTTTTGAGGTCCTAGATCAAAATTGAAAATCATGAAAAAAATATTTTTACGTACAAATATTTTTTATGAAGTCACTGCTTAGAATTTACAATTTTATTTTATAATTTGTGTAAAGGAATTGTATTTTTTTATTTTAAAAAATGGTTCACAATAGTCTGGGTTGAAGCTAATATGAGGTCAACACAATGTGTCAATGTGGGTCATTGGGGGTCAATTTCCCCAATCAAACTGACTTAGTCATTCTGAGAGTAATATTTTAAACATAAATAAAGCAGACCATTATAGCTAAGGACATGACAATAAAGTACAAGGTGGAATGTCATAGATGTGGACCAAGGCCAATACTTAGAGTCTTGGTACAGGATTTCTTCTTCAATATCTATTTTGTAGTCAGTCTCAAAAAAAGTTTGAAAAACCATAAAACTGGACACCAAGAATCATGCAAAAAGTTTAAAATATACTATTACAGTGAAGGCAGCACTTCATGCACTGCAAGTGAATCTTCATAACATATACATGTAAGACTAGAACTGTAATCTGATGGAATAACTTATTTTCATCTGATTCTAACAAAAATAACATGTGAACAGGTTCCCATGGTATCATTGCAAAGGTCTGAAAATAAATTCAATTGATGCAAAACTGGAGAAAAAAATCTTGAAAAATATTTTGTCCATAATTAGACAGACAGGGACAACCTGATTCTGGTATACTGACACTTTGTAACGAAGCTGGAACATCAAACCGAACAACATGTACCATTCTTCTATAATGACTGGAGCAGATCGAACCATAGAATCTTAACCAATTACTCAACAAGGGGCATAAAGACAGCACAAGAGGCACAATGGCAGCCAAAGAGGCACAATGACAGCAAGAGGTGTTGGCTGCTTTCTTTGTCCATTAGAATTCAGACTTTATTCATGTCTAACCTGTTTTAATGGATCTCACAGTATGCTTTGAGGGGAGATGACATCTGGCATGCTTGGTAAAAATCAATAATCCATGTGGGTGTGCTGTTATATCCCTATACTGCATTAAGTTTGTTTAAATTCCTAGTTTTTGGCTTACAGCAGTTATGTGGATGTAACAAGTCACGTTGCTAGAGACTTAGTCACAGACAATGTAGATTCTGATCAAACAGTTTCCAGAAAGTTATGGCTGATTGTAGTCAACACTATTTGCCCTAAACCTGAACATTAATAGCAGGTTGGGTGTTAAAGTCTATTATTTTACTCTGGATGTTGTTTTTTTCTCCCATGACTTGGACAGAATGAGATATTGCTTGCTAATACAAATACTTTGGTGAATTTATGATCAAATCAAAATAACAATCAATAATAGAAATTTAAATGAAGTATTGATTTTGTATAAAGTGTAGAGTGTTATCCATTATTAAATCTTTTGGTTTGAAAATTTAATGTAAACATCAATTAACAAGGTATTGATTTTTTTTTAAAAATTGTGGCTTTTAACATTTTGTTTGCTTTCTTTATTATTTTTCTGGTTATTTGTTTTCTATCATACCTTCCAGCAAATTTGATTTTCGATAATTTATGCTTTCCTTTAACCAGAACCTGCCTACTATTGATGAAGCAAAACTTCCCACACCGGATATTTTAATGGATTCATTAAATTATTGTTGACAAGATATTCTATATATGGAACATTTTTGTTGATATTTGCCATGCCATATTTTTAATTCTTTACTGCTGAACACATTTCAACCCATTTACATAAACATTCCACACCGTATGGACTTTCCACGTACTTCTTAGTTGCTTACTTACAACTGCATAATTATGTTACAAGATTTACCGATACAGATTTAGTAGCATATAGTGTAGATCCTGATCAGCCAGATCCCAAGTATTGCTTCCCTGACAAATAGTTGAAATGTGCAGCAGGAAAGTGAATGAATATAATAACCCTACATTAAATGTTGCATATTAGCCTTTCCAGTGATTCTTAAGTGATGAGCCATGATTACCTATGCATGGTTTCCTTTTTCCTTTACAAATGCTCAATTTCTTAAGGGATATAAGCAAAAATTATAAGTGAAAAAAAAATGACGGCAGAAAAATGCTATGACTCATTCATTCACACACCATGAGACGGAGAATGGAAGCCCTAAAACATCCTGTTTTAATTTCAAACCTGGGTTGTGGCTAGAGCCTAAGACACCCCTAGCCATTTTGTTATTAATCATTAACGAAACAAAAAAGCAATCATGCAAGCAAAAGTGAGTCAAAGATGAGATGAAAATCCAGGTAATGTTGAACATAAGGTGAGTTAATACACAACACTGTTGGAAAGAAGGTTGGTAAGGATATGTTTTTAATTAAAGACTCAGTAATTTGTGTTAGCATCTTGCAAATAATTCATGATGATAAGCAAGCCTTATCCTATTTTTTTGTTGATACATTGATACTCGGTCACATTCTAAGCTATTGTATAAGGTATCAAGTACCTTACATGTTAGAGAAACAAGATAATTATAGTGCTGAAGTAGCAAAAAGTGCAGATGCTTATTAGATAGCTCAAGGCCTGAGTCAGCTGATCTGGTCATCTACAACACTTGCCTAGGCCCGATTGATTTGTGGTTAGCAGGTTAAGAGTTCAAGAGCTGGGACCTTGAATATAATAACTGTATCCAGATGTTTTGTCTAAGGGATGGCGAGACACTAGAGGGGGCAATAAAACATACAGGCATGATAATGTCATGTTTTCATCAACTGTTAGTGTTTACAGTCATTTACAACCCAGTTCATAACTGGGGTAAAATTGTATGGAGACCACACAAATTAATGAAGAAATGTAATTAAGGAAAAAGCTTTTATCTTAGCAATAAATGATCAGCCTTCACAATAATACACTGTCTTTGTGATGTACCTGAGATACATTGCTGTGGCATAATTATGCTCATTAAAGTAACATCCAGGTGTTATCAGTGGTGGACAACAAATGTTTTGGGAATTTGTCCTAAGGTGCAATAAAGTCAGTCAGGTAAAACATTTTTTAACATTCAGGTTTTTGACATGACTGGAACTTGAGGCAAGAGGGCCCATGGAGTCAAGAGACTCCACCCGTATGGTCACAGGCACCCCAATAACAATGACAGAATGCATTGATACTGCAATGTTATTTCAATACAAATCCCAGTTTATTATACTTTAACTTCAAAGGTTGTGATGGTATGTGGAACACATTTGTTTACTGAAGTTTCAAGGGGACAGCATGCCATAAATATTGATAATTCTTAATGCATATTTTTCGACAGAAGAAAACAACAACTTGTTATACATTATTTGAACTGCATGTAAGGATAAAACAACAATGTAGGAAACAAATTACATGTAGAATATTTGACAAACCAACATAATGTTATTTGACAATTCAACATAATATATATTTGACAATTCAACATAATGTATATTTGACAATTCAACATAATGTATATTAGACAAACCAACATAATGTATATTAGACAAACCCACATAATGTATATTTGACAATTCTGCATAATGTATATTTCACAAAACAACAAAATGTATATTTCACAAACCAACTTAATGTATAGTTGAAAAACCAAAATGCCCTCAATATGGCTATATCTATCCCAGTGAACACCTGGATGTTCATTACAAATCTCAGTTTGTTTGTTTATTTGTTTATTTATTGGGTTTATCGTCCCACCAACAGTATTTCAGTTATCTGGAGACGGTGTCCACTTGAAGCAGTTATAGTGCTGCCTTCACTGTGTATAGCATGCTATGAACACCTGGCATGATGCCACACCCAGTCACATTATCCTGACACCGGGCCAACCAGTCGTGGAACTACCCTTATATTTGCTTGAGCATTAGCAAGGGAGCTATACCACTACCATTGTTAACGACTTTGGTATGTCGCGGCCCGGGATCGAACGATTAGGTTTCGTATATTATAATGCATACAAACTATTATATTTTCTACTTACATGTATGTGAAGAGGAAACTATGGAAACTGCTAGTGAATCAGAAGCTGAAGGTGCAGATCCTGATCGAGCTGAGAGACACAATAGGAGCTGGCTATATCTGTATCTACATTTGTTTGCAGATACCTCATCAGGATAAGAAATAACATGAGAAGCAATCACACGTGTCTTGCCTTTCCTTTATGTTGTGATTCTTTCTTTTGGAGAGATACTAAATATTCCTACAGCCATATATGTGCATCTAGAAATAACTGATACAGACTGAGACAAAAGAAATCAAAAATAGAATGAGAACTAAACTTTCTCTGGCTAAATGTGACATCACAATTACTTAGGTTTTGGCAGTTTATAGGTCTTATTCAATAATATGCAGAACACAAATATTGTCTTTGCTTTCACAGCACAGTTCTCTTACTACAAATCAATGAGCAAAAATGATGTTATGTTTAAATATGATTAAAGATACCATACTGAATGTTTAAAATATTGAAATATATAAAATTCTGAAATATTTAGCATCAACTTTCTATTTATTACATTTGTGTATTGTGTTAAAAATGTGCTCTTTCATTTCTTTTAAAATAGGGACATTATCATTAGTAATGTTTATAAAATGAATAAAACGAATTAAAATTTATTTATCTAATTGTGTATCAATTAAATATCAGTGAATATATTCTCTTATCATAAAATTGAATTACATGACAATGGAAATAATCTGAAATCCATTTCAACAAATACATAACATATTGATAGATATTCTGTTAAAATACTATTTCAGTAACAGATTTTATCACTGCCCAATTTTAAACGAAGGACAAAATCGTAACAGCACAATCGAAAGAACAAGATATTAAAACACATGAAAAAAATGAAGATTAAACACAAGACAATCACCAAAAAATGTGTTTTTTTTCTGAATTCTTCACCAAAATAACTATCCACACATAAGGATAGGTGGTACCAGTTATATTGAAAAAAAGGACAAACACCAAACAAAAACTACTTTCCAGAGTCTTCTACTGTACTCATCCACCAAAACATTTCTGTCAGATCCATTGCCCTGATATCTCCACCATATGCCCTCCTCTGACAGAACTTTCCAAACCCTCCCCAAAACATATCAATAAATATGTATAATATTATTGCTTAGAAACCTTGGAGCCATGAAAATGTGTTTCCTTTCCCAACTGTAACCTTGATCAATTGATTTGTTTCAATTGGCATCACCCCTCAAACCAATTAAGCCTGAGAAATGCCGGAAAATCAGGCCAAATGGATGGCTACAAAACAATGATAGGGTGAAAGGACAATTGATCCCCATTTCTAGATTGCTGTGTTCCACATGTAGGTAGGCATTGTCGTGTAAGCTTTTTTCCGGATGTGGCATTTAAGGAAGGATAAACCTTAAGCATGTTTTTAAAGGAATCTGGTTTGTAGGATGTGACAAGATCAGCCATTTAACTGACTATTTGGCCATTTAAACTTCAACAATGATGTACATGAAACAGTCGACAAAAAAGATATAAATAATTTGCAAGAATGTTGCCAACAGATTAATTTTTAAGGTGGTATCTGACATGCTGGACCAAAATTTCTTTTCTCAAATAACCCAAAAAGTCATTGTTACCTGAAAAGGTCCAGTTCATTGATGTCCAAAATTTGTGTGAACAGTCAATAATAATTCAACACTCTTCACTGCAAACATTTATTTCCTATCTGAGCCATGCAGCAGAGATAGCTATTTTTAAACTAAGAAAACCATGTGACCACTTATGTTATATATTCATCCCAGTAAGCCGCTCCGACATCTATATCTATTTTTAGCAGAGACCACTGTCAAGATTTTTATACAGTTGGAAAGAATACATATTCAGAGTGATTTTTTTTTGTGATTAGTTCTGTCTAACAATTCAGATAGTGTTCAAAATCGTATTTATTAAGAATAAAGGATAGGTTAATACAGAAATTATGCCAAAATTCCCCAAAGCAATGGTTTGATAGTGTTACATGTATTTAATATTAGCAAATTGAAATTGTCGGATACCACCTTTAAGTTAGTTATTAAAACAATTTTTAAATGTTTTGACATTTCATTGATGAAAAGAAATAAAAGAAATAAAGATAAAAAAGCAAGTTTACACCACAAAGTTGTCTTAGTAACAATAAATGAAAGAAAGGATATTTGTAGATTTCTGTGTGTGATCGTATTTTATTTCACAAGGCATCATAGAAAACATTATTTTTCTATGACCCTAAGTGAAATACAATACCATCATATAATGAAATCAACAATTTTCTTTTTATGTCCTGAAACTCTATTTTAATCTATTACAATTATTACCTCCTTCGGGACCCTGAGTGAAAAAGATAACACTATTATTCCACTGTGGGCAAGGGGGGAAATAATGAAACACCCAAGAGCATGAAATAAAAATACTCAATTTTTCTTTAAATTAAATATTAACCCACGTAGCACGACCTCACAACAATTCTTTCAATAACATAGCACACAACAATAACCCCATACAACAACATGTCACATATCTTACAAGTCTAATTAACTAAATAATGTATAATTCTTACACAATGTCACCTTCTTAATTTGAAACTGAGCATCATGTTTCCATTGCAAACAAGTGATGGGTTTGATGACTTGATCATCCCACCAAACATGATCAGTTATCTGTAAAACCTGCTGTTTTAATTGTGTTTATAGCCTTTATTTACTGTTAAATTATGTTTATTTACTGTTAAACTTATGTTTACATTTTTTTCTCACTACTTTACCCACATCAAAGAATGTACAGTGCATAATATCATCTTCAGATGAAGAATAGAAAGTTGGTAAGATATTATCTCAATTAACACAAAGAATCCATATAAAGCAAATAATGACAATAACACACAAGTAAGTGTTTCAAGGAACAGTCTATGACACATATTTTGAGTCAGTCCTGGCAACAAATGAATCACCATGACAACCCTGACAGACAGCCGACAATTGTCAATATGCAATAACACCCTCAAGCAGATTCCTCCAACCTCTTACAACATCATCGGAGCACCTTATTTTTGCCTGATTAAATTTTTTAGGAATAAAATATATAATTATTTGACAGATAGGGCAATTTGTCAATCAATTATAAAGAGATGAATTCTGCATCTGCCAAACATGACAAATTGCTAAACAAGTGTGGGCAACTTTTTCTGGAGGAAAAAATACAAGGGAGATAAAACCTTTCCCGCACAAACTGTTTCTTAAGTGTGACAATGCTTAACTCCCTTGCTGTTTTAAAAATAACCACAAAAATGCTTTTTAATAAAACATAGTGCTTTCCCTTTAGCACTTTTACTGGTAGAAAGTGTTTCCATAGTTATTCCTCTTTGACTAACTCTTCTATACAAAACAATATAATAACACACTCCTCACATTTAGTTACCTCTGTCATACATTACTACAGTCACAATAATTGGTTGGCATATAATGTGATCATGGAGTTGCCTCATGTGATGATTAAAACAGAATATCGATACTTTTATTGTAAATGGTGTTTATGTTATAATGTTCCAAACATTTAAAAAGCATAAACAGTAATGGGTGTTTATGTTAAATTTAATATTTTTTAATATTCTAGGATATTACACCCTTAATTATTTAAATAAACATAAATGGAAAATAATATATATATAAATATTTCAAATCTGATTTGTCTAAGTCATATTTCTAGGCACAAAATCTTCAACATCAACCATATTGCAGTGTTCTCTCTTACATGCAGTGTTATTATAGGCACAATATTTTTCTTATGATGCTAAATATGCATTTATTAGAAGAGTTTAATGTGGTATTAATTTAAAAATGAATACAAATTGCTGTTTTCAACATTACATGACATATTTAAAGTAAACAACCAAAATCAATTTTGTAAAATGTTGTTTTATGATGTTCTACTCTGACTAGTTCTGTTATAATTTACAACTACTGCATTTTTGACCATGGTACATTGTAATATATTATTTACATAATGCCCGAGGTCCACAGAGAAGAACTGATGGAATCAAATAAGCACCCTCATTGAACAAATTTGTTATTATTCCAACAGAATTTGTTCAAATAAACTGAAAATAATGGTCATGAAACTTATTTGAAAACAATACCATAATTATGATTGGACACCTAGTGGAAATAAATAAATAGATATAACATTCATACTTTGAAATGGAAAATCTGACAATATATTTAAAATATAAACTTAGTGCAATCCTGTTTTTATAATAAGCTAGCACAGAATGATACTTTCAATACCAGCTTTTATTTGTAGATCAAGGTGGTAAGTAAGTGCATAATAGTATTGGAAAGATCATTGTGGAAAACATAAGTTGATAACAGTATGGGAAGATTATTGTGGAAAACAGTTAAAAAGGAACAACTTACCATTTGTGAAGTGTTCTTAGGTTTACTCTTTATATCTTGCAGCTTTTCATTGGCTGAAAGAGAAACATTAAATATCAATAACAATTAGCAAATTATTAAAGTATTAACTGAAAAAAACAGGCTTTATTTGCACTGGTTTAAAACTGGAGTAGCTCAACAATTTTATTAAATAATTTTTGGAAAAAAGATACTTTTTAAGTATTTAAAATTCATACTTTTGGGGTATGGCTATTATTAAGTACTTAACAAATCAATCAGAAATTAATGTTTGTGTATTGTTACTAACTCTATTTATTTCAATTTTTATGTAAGTATTTAATTGCAATATATTTATACTTGACCTCAATTTAAAAGAGTATGCATTCTTTACATCAAACTTATCAATAAAACAGTTGTAGCAGACGCTGCTGTCAAATACATGCTGATCACAATTGTTTTTTCTTTCAAAAAGTCTGATATATTACAAAAACACTAATTTTGACTAATGTAGAGCAAGGAAAATAAAGTCAAATACTTTCACTCATGGTTTTCATAAAAGAAGTGTGAGAAAATCTGCTACTTCATTTATTCTTATTTGTGAAAATTTTATAACATCTTTTATCTTTAATGGCAACACTCATTACCAAGTGGTTTCATCTATATTACCATGGCAACATGGGACCTTTTGCACCATGCACAGCTGGGTTGCATTGCAGCCATTTTGTTTGTGTTTTTGTGCTGGGGGTGGTGGGCCTTACCTCCAAACGCCCCATCAGTCTGACAGTGTGTCTGTCAGCTAGTGTATCATTCCGTCCAATTATCTGTCATTCTGACACTAACGTGCAACCCATGCAACCGTTATCAAGCAGACTGACAGATTTTTGTTACTGTCAGACAGAACTTGGTTGCATCGTTATCTCAAGATGACTTTCTCTTAACCTCTGTCACTCATTTTTATGACTTCTCTGTGAAAACTTTCTCCATTGTTCCAGAAATATTTTTGTAAGTACTTTTTTATACAATGGTAGCACTAGCTTTTGTCAGAATGAAGCTTTACTCTGATTTATTTATCCAGGAACTTTACTTACCATTCAAGTATATTTGATTGTTGTCTTATTCGGTTTCCAAAATGTAAAAATTGTTATCCTAATATGACCAATGAATATATTTCTTAGTGAGTGATTAGTGACAGTATGGTTGGAAATATACAGAAACGAAAGCAAACACAATGTTTACTAATTCCATTCCAAGTACAAGATTCAGTTACACCACAGTCTGCCACATTATCCTAAATTCTAACTAAATAGATGAAAAACACTTTAAAAACATAGAAAGATTTTGCTGTACATTATATACCTATAAATGCATAGTAAACCAATTCATAATTCCTGCAATTTAAGGATAAAATAATACCCTTGCTGCATTTTTCTTTGTTACCAGTCTTACTCAGTTTTGGTCAAATTTATTTCATGAGACTCAATGGGTCTCAACATTTGTTAGCAATTTCTTTCTTTAAAAAAATAGGGTAGTTACTTAATGATGATATTTTATAAGAAATAATGATAACAAAAAATTTACTCATCTAGCATTTGATAAGGATGTAGGACAAATCACTCTCCACCACCGCAGTCACCATGGACAAAATATGTTTAAATAATTTTGACATAGGTGAATAGATTCCCCCGCAAGTGAATTTTCCGATGGACAGAACACCCCCAACCCCCTCCCCTCCCCACCCACCCCTTTTCAAGGCTGACAGAATCGTGATACGAACGTGTCTCTCAAACTAGGACTTGCAAATAAATGAAATCCTGTAAAATAAGGTATGAACATGTATGTTGTTTATGTTGGTTAAAGGGCCAAAAATATTAAATAACCTATGTTTAGTGTTGTTTTAGGATTTATGCAGGTGATGCCTCCCATGATAATGTTAGGACATACCTAACCTAATGTCAGAATAACTAAGTGGTAGTGGTATAAAACAATGCTGGTTGGAATGGGTAAATATATCTATCTACTACTCACTGACTGCCTCTATGACATCTGCTAGAAGGACGCCATCTGTGACGTCTTGTTGAAGGTCCGAAATGTATCGCTTGCTGCGGGCTTTCTCCAGGTAATGGTTCGCCCAGTCTGTGTAGATCTGAAAGATATAAATAATTTGTGATTATGGACACAATTTGCCAACGAAAGCAATTAAAATAAAACATTGTAAAGTATTACTATGTACTTGAGGCAAGTGAGTGGATGCCATGTGGAGAGTGTCTGGGTGAGTGTGTATGGCTGTTATAACAAATTATGAAATAGTATTATCTGGGAGATATTGGTTTAGAAGGAATAGGTGGAAATTTACACATTTTATCCAACAAAATGAATGTCTGTATGCAAGTACATACAATTTCTGATTTAAAGATGTCAAAGGCATGAAGCATGAACACAAGACCCTTTTTCAAATACATGTATAATAATTTCATAAGGTCAATCAAGAACCTAATAATGTTGAAAGCAGTAATCTATTCCTGTATATGTATACACTATAATGAGTAAAATACACATAATTAAATACAAGTCATGTACTTGTAGCAAAGTTCCTGCTGAGTTTATTTGATTGTTAAACCAAAAGAAATACTGGAACTATGGTATTTTCAAATATCATTCTTTATTCTCTGTCTGTTTTTTTATGTATATCTTCATTGCATAGACTTTTAGACATCATTTTAGGAAACAAATATTTCTGTTTGCTTCAGCTCACTCAGTTATGTTTTATTTATAATGCATTTTTTTTATTTTCTATATTTGTATAGTATTATTAATAGTCTTCGTAAATCTACAGATGTAAACTGTAAGTAAATAGTTAAATTTCATTATCTGCCTACACAATTCATTATAATACCAAGACATATTCATTCCAACAAGTTCATTATTTTTCAAAACTTCCCAGGTGGACAATCCATCTAAATTAAAGTTATAAGAATGGAGATTGTTATATACTAATAATACCTTGTCATATTTTCTAATATTAACTTCATAATCTGTGTTTTTCTAAATTTGACATTAAGTCAATGATGCGCAGCATATATGCATGCGCCCTCTGCACGGACACATACAGTAGTCAATCATTTTCCAAGGTTTACATAATTATTGTCTACATTGCCAACAAAAATTCACTGATTCCTCTTCATCACATTGGTCATTGTGCTGTCTAGGCCATGGACAAACTGAGAGAAATTGTATGAAATGTTTACATGCAAAATCAATCTACCAACTGCACTCAAAGATCAATATTTTGTCTGGGGGCTTCCATTTATCATTTCCTGAAGAGGAGAGGAGCCACTCAAATCAGGTTTGATCAGATTTCAGCTGATTTCTACAAAATGTCTGTCAATATTCTCAATAACAACTGATGCAACATTCTACACTTGTCAGAATTAAATTGGAATTAATGGTCCAGCAGAATGAAACAAGAGTGTTCTATTTTAGAAGATATGTTGCTGCCGTTTCAATGACATCTGGCCATAAGTAAAATGCAAGACCCTTTCCTATAGTAAAGATGGTATCCTAAAGAGCTTGGTTATATCAAATACATGTTCTGGTATCAAAATTTTGGCATACTTTCTTCAACAACTCATACTTTTATGAAAGTAGGGACAATTCTGATTTCATCACAGTTGTTAGACAGTACAAATCAAGAAATAAATTAAAAAAAAATCCAAATCTATAACTAAGCGGTGTCTGCCAAAAACTTAGGTATTGGCATCAGAGTAGATTACCCGATGATTATAATTATGTACACACAAAAGTTGGTGGTGATGAATTGGGTGTTGTGATTCACTTTTCACATAGATGTAGGGCATCAATTAACAGCACTTTACTTGGTTATTTGAGAAACAAAACCTTGTTCCAAACTGTCAGATACCACCGTTAATATATGTGTTTTAATGTCTCAAATGACAAATCCATCTAAGCTGCTAGTTGTTTTTTGTAACTTACACCAACTCTTGATGATAAAAAAAATCAGTATTAACCTGTCATTTAAGTCACTATTTGAGTTTAGTTGCTTTGTTTAGGCTTTGAATGCCAGTTGTACTCTTAGTCTTATTTGATATAAGCATATATTATTTTGTGGAAACAAACCCTTTATCTTTGGAGATTTAGGTCCTTATAACTATAAGTTACAAAACACATTCTCATTAAATGTGTTTAAAATAAGAATTATCATTTATTATATAACATGAAACTGGCAGAAGATAGATAACTTAAAATGTGTTTCTTCTAAAATTCCTTCACCAAAAGAAAGAAAATAATTGTGAACACCTGGATAAATATCCACAGTGTCAAATGCTGACTTTAATTTAGACTTGGCATAGCAATAGGTGTCAAATAAAAGCTATTCATGAAGCAGGTTAAGTGTTTTTTGTCTCGTGGCAATGGGTTTGTCAGTGTGTGTTTGGTTTGGAGGGAATAATTAACACTGTTTAGTTTCATTCTAGACTTCAACACCTGTCTAGGACATGTTTTAAGCCAACTTGCTACATTTGTTAGTAAACTGTGCAAAACTCTTGTTTTTATTTACTAACAACTATATGCAAATTGAACATAACCTATCACATCAGACATTGCAGACATTGCTGTTTATAATGCAATCCTGATTCTAGATCTACACTATCTGCCTAAGCTTGATCAATTTGTGCTAAGCACGCAAACAGTTAATCAAATTTGGCACACAAAGTTATTGTACTGGTAGAGGACATGCTCTTGGAGTAAAGGCTGTTGGTTCAATCCTGCTTGCAATGGTTGTGCTCTGAAAAGATATAATCCTCAGGACCTACCCAATCAAAGAGCACACTTTATCAGCACAATGATCACTTATTTATATATTTGACAACTTGGACAAATGGTGATTTGAAGAAAGCATGTCAATTTATAAGTTTAACAAGTATTAATGCTTAGAAATTAAGTTAAGAACCATTTTTAAAATCTTTAAAAAGTAGCGCTGTGTGTCAATCCTGAATTTGGTTATTCTATTGATCAAAATGATGATTTAATTAAAAGTCTATCTAGTTGAAGAATCAAGCATTTTATAGTTCATTGCCATAAATCTAATCATACCCTTACCATTGTATAAGTTTATAATCATAACACAATAGTATAGTACAATGCATCCACAACAAAACTGCACATACAAATGCTTTTAATCTGTTTATTTGTGATTGACAGTTCAATGTTTATTGTTTGTAGAGTTGACCCCTGAGCTGTTAGGGGTATTGTTTGTCTAGTTCTATCCAAAGGTCAGTTGGTTACTACGCTTTTAAAAAGATTGAGGTATATAGCTCCAAATATATAATAAGGAAAGTACAACAACTGGTCATCCTAGTGTTAGGGATAATATGACAGTTATATAATAACAAATATACAATAAATGCTATAACAATGGAGGTAGCACTAGATCTGCTTCAAGTAAACATAATCGTTAAATAACTGAAAGATTGTGATTCAAAGATTGTGGTTTAACCAAACAAAGCCTTGTAGGGCTGCACTAGTTTATGCCAAAGCATATTTAAGGAATAATTGACCTGGTGAAATATGTCACATTTTTTACACAAAATATAATAATGATGGGAGGACACTATATGCTTCCAGTTGCATATAACTGTGGTAATCAGATTGTTGATGGGGTTCTACACCTTACCTAAATGATATTTTGTCTGGACAATTAATATCATCAAAATTATTCAGATTATATATAGTCCTATTTCTAACACACCTGGTAAGAAAATCATAATTTAATCTCATATTCTTCTCAATGTCTTAATTAACTATACCAATTCTGTCAACACCTACCCTGCATGTTAAAGTAATGCTAGTAATATTCTTAGAAATTTGTCGGCAAATAAAGCAGATCCTGATGTGTTAGTTTCCATCGTATCTATCCTACTGACCTGGGCCTGATAAATTCATACTTAGTAGGTTAAGAGTTATTTAGCTAATATCATTACAAATAAATAAGCCAATCTAGGCATGAATTGCTCCCAGTTTTTATTGGTTAATGACCAATTTAGCAGCTGCACGTCTTCAATTAGCAGATTGTCTCTAAATAAACTTAAGCCAAAGAAATGCATGAAACAAATTGTCCATGATGCAAAGCAGCATTGGTACAGGCAAGGGTTTTGATGGCGTTTTGTAGATGTTGATTATTATTGCTGCTGTTGCTGCTGCATCTATACCACTGCTGTTGCTGCTGCATCTTTACCACTGCTGTTGCTGCTACATCTATACTACTGCTGATGCTGCTGTGTCTATTCCAATTTTCTGTTGCTGTTAACAATAGTCTTTCTCAAACTCTGCCTCGCATTATTTTTATTCAGCAAGTAAATAAAATCAGAGATTGCCAGATATCTTAGACTCTAAAATATCTCACCATTTGCTGGTACATCTGAGGTTTTACTTTAAAATGCTGGGGTCTAATTCATCTAAATAAATCCAATGAATTATGCAAAATATTTGTAACATGTGCCAAAGCCATGTTTTTTGTCTCACTAAAGGTTATGACAGGTTGCACCATATCAGTCTTGTGTGACGAATTATTCCAAGAATCACAATTACAACCACAAGCATATGTAAAGGAGTGTTTTTAAAGCAAATGAACTCTCAGGATACATTCTCAGCATTCACAGAACAGTTTCCAAATTTTCACTGCTATAAAGCTTTCCTCAGGAAACAAAGTCTAAAGTTACTCAGTAAATATATATACATATATACACAAAACTAAAATTAGGAAACAAAACAAAATGATGCTCCAATAAAAAATACTCACAACTAATTACATTTGATAAATGATAATTTAATACCCTACAGAATACACAAACAACACACAGACAAAAACATATACATTTATAGATCTACATAAAACAGAAGCAGCAGACACCTGCCAGCCTCTTACTGTTATCAGGCTGCTGCTGTCAAAAACCTACATATTAAATTCTCAGTCATCTTCTCACAATTTCACACATACATTATTGTAACAAGATGTATCTGTAATTTAAGTCTTGGCAGCAATAAGTGAGGATTCTGATCTGACAACTTCCAGTGGATATGGCTGATCCAACTAAACACGTTTTTTCGTTTTTGTCTTAAGTCAGTCCATGCTTGAAAGGCTAAGAGTTAACATGTGGTTTCATGTTCAGTCTTAGAGCAGCTGAGAATTGTTCTCATTCTGGAAAATCACGCCCATACATCCACTATCGCGCCTACATATTTCCTCCCCTTTATCAAGAATTCTTTTAATCCTGAAATCTCACATAAAATTGGTGTATAAACTTGAATTTCTTGAATGTCTCTATGGGCATATCAAAGCTTCAAAAGTTCTTATCTTGCTGCTATAGTTCACAGCCCATGCTGTATTCTTAATTTACTACTTATGTCACTGGTGGTGTGCCAGTGGTTCTACCCAGACATTTGTCTAGAGGTCTTCACAAATAATAACTGAAAGTCACTATAATGACTACAATATTTCTATTTGATGTCACTTCAAAGACCACTTTATTTTCTGTTTGTTTATTGGGTTTATCATCCCACCAACAGTATTTCAGTTATCTGGAGACAGTGTTCACTTGAAGCAGATATAGTGCTGCCTTCATTGTGTATAGCATGCCTTGAACACCTGGCATGATACAACACCCAGTCACATTATCTGACACCGGGCCAACCAGTCGTGGAACTACCCTTATGTTTGCTTGAGTGTTAGCAAGGGAGCTTATACCACTATCATTTTTAACGACTCTGGTATGTTGCGACCCAGGATCGAACCCAGGGGCTCCCATACCTGCAGCCGGTTCTGTACCGATTAAACTACCAGGTCTGGTACAACTTTATTGCTGTTTAACATCACTATAAAGACAAATATACTGCTGTTAAACAATACTGCTGCTGGGTGTCATTTTAATTACCAAAATATTACATGTACTTTCTTGCAATATATTGCAAAATCATTGATATGCAAAACAATCAACGAAATGCACATTGACACACTCTTCAATATCCAGCAGCAAAGAGTGCAGATCCTGATCATAAAGGCTTTACAACTGAGTATGAGCTAGACGATCAACATGCACACGATGTCTCTAAAGCCTGATAAATGAGTGCACATCACTGGCTTAGAGAGAGACCAAATTTATAATGCATAACTGACTGGATTGTAGTGTCTATTTACAAAGTCTAAACCCCAGTGATAAATTAGAGCTAGGTGCAGACTCTATTAACCCCTAGATTGCTACATTTTGTAAAAACCCAGACTAAATTCTCAGGGTTCATTTCTTAAATATTATATATGTTACATGTCAGGGTTGATAAACTTATAAACAGATACTGAGCAGCAAATGGTGTAGATGCTGATCAGACAGCTCCCAGCTGGGAGTTGGCTTGTCTGGATCTGCACTATTTACATATGCCTTATAAATATACCAAAGCAGGCTAAGAGTTAAATGTTGCAGCAAACATAATACAATAAGTGCAGCAAATAAAATTCCAGTTCCCACAGCTTCTGAAGTACACTTTTGCCATCATGCAGATGAAGCAAAATTTATAACCAGGTCTTCTATGCCAATGAAGTTTCCAAATGCACATTTCTGCTAAAATGAAAGTTGGCTTTATTTGAATGTACATGTGCATCATGTGCCTTAAAATATCTACTGCATCTCAATTGTCCAGAGTTATATAAGTTAAAACATATCATCATGATTTATTGTACCAATAATTTACCTGGGTATTTTTATCATAATTATGTGTAATACTATACTGTCATTGAATTATGTGTCTCTGTACCCTCAACCATGAAGCTTATAAGGATGATGTTTATCATCCCACCAACAATCTTTTAGTTACCAGAAATGGTGTCCACTCTAAGCAGATATAGTGCTGCCTTACCTGTTAATAGACTGCTGTGAACACCAGGCAAGACACCATATATGGTCATTATCCCAACACCAGGCCAACAGTAGAACTATTTTATCTGCTTGAGTGTTAGCAAGGGAGCTATACCACTACCAGTTTTAACAACTTTGGTATATATTTGGCATCCTGTACCTGGAGCTAATGCCCAACAGATTTTACTACCAGGTTCTGATGCATAATTGGGGGTATTTCTAACTGATTTATATCAAAGGTTAACTGCTAATCATATTTCTCAATGTTTTGACATTTAAACTTTTTGAAATAATAAAAATGATTTATAATCAATATCATGCTTGTGTGTGTATATACGTGTGTTTATTAAAAGTTACAAGGTATACATTCATTTTCTTCATAAAGTTCCAAAACATTTCAGGTTGGTAAACCATTATAGATTATACTTCTATGCATTTGTAATTGTTTCATAAAATTACTAAAACAACTGATAATTTTACTGCGATTTATGCCAAATGTGTCCTTTAACCTTGGACCTACTGTTTTGGCTTCAGCTGATCTACTTTCTTTCCTTTTCTCGAAAATGTAAATGTTTAACAGCCACTGTCAATCTAACCCATTCTGGCATCATTTGTTGGTTATTGATCCCATGATCAAAGTAACAAACAACACATCATATTACATGTACATTATTTGCAAAGACATCCCTTGGTGGTTGGTACTTTTTTTATATAACCCCACTTCAAGAGTTTACTATAAGAAAATAAGATTTTACAAAAACACTCATGCATGGTGTGTGTAACACAAGCTATATCAAATTGTTAAGTTTTAAAAGCTTATTTCTCTTTGGGCTCCATTTATTTACAACTATTTACAACTAATTTCTCAGGCCTTTTTCAAAAAAAAAATAAATAAGCTCCTGCAACTCCTTGGCAATATTTCACTTTGCTTTTGACAGAGAAAATTCGATTTGTTGAACATTTACAAGCATTAAAAAACTTGTTTCTTTAAAGAACAACCTTTAAGGTTCCTAAAATAATGTAACTGTTGTGTCATACACTATATATTTCTACTCTAACATTGGTTTCAGCAGCTGCACCAATCCAGAATATAGGTTTTTGTTAATAACAACACCCTTGAAAAAAAACTTGTGCCACCCCCATCTCAACAAATTAACCCAAGTGTTTTATCTTAAGCTTAGGTTGGCCTGTCATACGTGTGCATCCAAAAAGGTAAAACGTTTTAGTTGGGTTCAAAGGTTTGGGGTATTTAATTTAAATGCTACTACTGATGCCATGCATGATTGGTGGACTGCTTCAAATATATGTACATGTAATTAAACAAACAATATTAATATAATTACATATACATAGCAATCAATATTGAAAACAGTATAATAAAGTAAGGAACCTGTGTCTTTATTCAAAATAGTGCAATCATAATTGCATAACAAATATCCTTATAATCCATTCAGAAGTATATGTCATGCCCACAATAATTCTGACAAATCTGCCAGACTGCCTCCATGCCAAATGTAACCAAGCATCAAACCAGGCTGAAAATTGCCATTGATGATGCATGTAATTTGGGGAGCACGTTTACTTGAAAGGCGGTAATTAACATCCCAATACAAGGGGCACCTGCCCTAGTAATTAAATGGCAGATTGTGTAAACAGAGCCTGATACAGTCAGGTATCTACTGTAAACAGGTACATGTTATATGTACAGGTCAAGATAATTTTTCTATAAATATCTTTAGAGATGTGAGGATTTAAAACTCTGGATAAACATTGAACAAGTCATTTCAAATTGAATTTTTAAAAATGTTCATGTATGATAATCTTCAAGATAATACCGAAGGGTTTACACCAGCATAATGATTTGCAAGACTGCAGTCTAAAGGAATACAAGGTAAGAGGTATACAAGAACTAACAAAACTTTACAGTTACATATATACATTATTTACTGACTTGACTGCTTAGTATCATATTACCCAGAATACTGTTTTAATGTCATAGTTTTCAAAGGTAAAAGTTAGTTGTGTAAACTACACAATAGATACTCCATGAACCGTACTCATCTTTCTTTTTATTAATCTTATAAATTTACATTTATTAACTTTTGATTACTTGTTATGGATAACTGTTGGTAGAAAAGAACATGATCTGGTATAAGCTTTTTTTTAGCTATTTTTAAAGTTGAACATTTGCTTAAATTGACAGGTGGTGGGTGGGGGTTGTGGTTGTGGAAAGGGTACATCACTCACAACAACAATATTTGTATCAGTAACAAAATAAACAACATAAAAACAAACCTACCACGGTAAAGAGATATAGGTTTAGGCAGTCTCTAACAGATGTAGGTTCAGGAAGTCTCTAACAGATGTAGGTTTAAGAAGTCTCTAACAGATGTAGGTTCAGGCAGTCTCTAACAGATGTAGGTTTAAGAAGTCTCTAACAGATGTAGGTTCAGGCAGTCTCAAACAGATGTAGGTTCAGGCAGTCTCTAACAGATGTAAGTTCATGCAGTCTCTAACAGATGTAGGTTCAGGCAGTCTCTAACAGATGTAGGTTCAGGCAGTCTCTAACAGATGTAGGTTCAGGCAGTCTCTAACAGATGTAGGTTTAGGCAGTCTCTAACAGATGTAGGTTCAGGCAGTCTCTAACAGATGTAGGTTTAAGAAGTCTCTAACAGATGTAGGTTTAAGAAGTCTCTAACAGATGTAGGTTCAGGCAGTCTCTAACAGATGTAGGTTCATGCAGTCTCTAACAGATGTAGGTTTATGCAGTCTCTAACAGATGTAGGTTCAGGCAGTCTCTAACAGATGTAGGTTCATGCAGTCTCTAACAGATGTAGGTTTAAGAAGTCTCTAACAGATGTAAGTTCATGCAGTCTCTAACAGATGTAGGTTTAAGAAGTCTCTAACAGATGTAGGTTCAGGCAGTCTCTAACAGATGTAGGTTTAAGAAGTCTCTAACAGATGTAGGTTCAGGCAGTCTCTAACAGATGTAGGTTTAAGAAGTCTCTAACAGATGTAGGTTCAGGCAGTCTCTAACAGATGTAGGTTCAGGCAGTCTCTAACAGATGTAGGTTTAGGCAGTCTCTAACAGATGAAGGTTTAGGCAGTCTCTAACAGATGTAGGTTCAGGCAGTCTCTAACAGATGTAGGTTTAAGAAGTCTCTAACAGATGTAGGTTCAGGCAGTCTCTAACAGATGTAGGTTCAGGCAGTCTCTAACAGATGTACGTTCATGCAGTCTCTAACAGATGTAGGTTCATGCAGTCTCTAACAGATGTAGGTTCAGGCAGTCTCTAACAGATGTAGGTTCAGGCAGTCTCTAACAGATGTAGGTTCAGGCAGTCTCTAACAGATGTAGGTTTATGCAGTCTCTAACAGATGTAGGTTCAGGCAGTCTCTAACAGATGTAAGTTCATGCAGTCTCTAACAGATGTAGGTTCATGCAGTCTCTAACAGATGTAGGTTCATGCAGTCTCTAACAGATGTAGGTTCAGGCAGTCTCTAACAGATGTAGGTTCATGCAGTCTCTAACAGATGTAGGTTCAGGCAGTCTCTAACAGATGTAGGTTCTGGAAGTCTCTTACAGATGTAGGTTCAGGCAGTCTCTAACAGATGTAGGTTCAGGCAGTCTCTAACAGATGTAGGTTTAAGAAGTCTCTAACAGATGTAGGTTCAGGCAGTCTCTAACAGATGTAGGTTTAAGAAGTCTCTAACAGATGTAGGTTCAGGCAGTCTCTAACAGATGTAGGTTCATGCAGTCTCTAACAGATGTAGGTTTATGCAGTCTCTAACAGATGTAGGTTCAGGCAGTCTCTAACAGATGTAGGTTCATGCAGTCTCTAACAGATGTAGGTTTAAGAAGTCTCTAACAGATGTAAGTTCATGCAGTCTCTAACAGATGTAGGTTTAAGAAGTCTCTAACAGATGTGGGTTCAGGCAGTCTCTAACAGATGTAGGTTTAAGAAGTCTCTAACAGATGTAGGTTCAGGCAGTCTCTAACAGATGTAGGTTTAAAAAGTCTCTAACAGATGTAGGTTCAGGCAGTCTCTAACAGATGTAGGTTCAGGCAGTCTCTAACAGATGTAGGTTTAGGCAGTCTCTAACAGATGAAGGTTTAGGCAGTCTCTAACAGATGTAGGTTCAGGCAGTCTCTAACAGATGTAGGTTTAAGAAGTCTCTAACAGATGTAGGTTCAGGCAGTCTCTAACAGATGTAGGTTCAGGCAGTCTCTAACAGATGTACGTTCATGCAGTCTCTAACAGATGTAGGTTCATGCAGTCTCTAACAGATGTAGGTTCAGGCAGTCTCTAACAGATGTAGGTTCAGGCAGTCTCTAACAGATGTAGGTTCAGGCAGTCTCTAACAGATGTAAGTTTATGCAGTCTCTAACAGATGTAGGTTCAGGCAGTCTCTAACAGATGTAAGTTCATGCAGTCTCTAACAGATGTAGGTTCAGGCAGTCTCTAACAGATGTAGGTTCATGCAGTCTCTAACAGATGTAGGTTCAGGCAGTCTCTAACAGATGTAGGTTCATGCAGTCTCTAACAGATGTAGGTTCAGGCAGTCTCTAACAGATGTAGGTTCTGGAAGTCTCTTACAGATGTAGGTTCAGGCAGTCTCTAACAGATGTAGGTTCAGGCAGTCTCTAACAGATGTAGGTTTAAGAAGTCTCTAACAGATGTAGGTTCAGGCAGTCTCTAACAGATGTAGGTTTAAGAAGTCTCTAACAGATGTAGGTTCAGGCAGTCTCTAACAGATGTAGGTTCATGCAGTCTCTAACAGATGTAGGTTCAGGCAGTCTCTAACAGATGTAGGTTCATGCAGTCTCTAACAGATGTAGGTTCAGGCAGTCTCTAACAGATGTAGGTTTAAGAAGTCTCTAACAGATGTAGGTTCAGGCAGTCTCTAACAGATGTAGGTTCAGGCAGTCTCTAACAGATGTAGGTTCAGGGGATGACTCTTAAGTTGATATTGGATATGATAACCATGTTGAAGAATATTGTGATCTTAAAGTCTTTCCTATTAACGTCACTGTGACACTGACCTTTAACCTCTTGATCCCAAAACTATAATGGGTTGTCTACTTGCATGACCATTGTTCCTACTAAGTTTACTGATTGTGGATTTATGCATTCTCTATTGATATTAAGGAGACCACAAAAATAATAATCAAGGTTGCTGTGACCTTGAATTTGGTGCCACTGAACCAAAAATGATTAAGGTTTCAACCACTCATCATGACCAATGTCCTTATAAAAGTTTGATGAATGTGGGTTTGGCAATCTTTAGTTAACAATTTAGGAACAAATTGACCTACCAACCAACGAACTGACCAACATCAGATCTGCATAACAATTTTCTTCCTCTTCTTTGAAGAGGTTTGGCATTTAATTTATGAACAAAACTAATTTTGTGATACAAAACAATGGACCTATGACACTATATCTCACTATAATTATAAATCTGCATGTGCTAATGAGTCATCTATAGCCCTGGACTGTTCAATTAGATCAACTATAAGGTGCATGACTAACCTTCATCCTGTTCTTGTAGATTATAATAAACTCTCTTTCCGAAAGAATATTACTCGAAACCTCTTCATGGCCAATAAAACCAGCTGCCAATAATTATTGGCTCTTGAAGCAATGACGCAGATCCCCTTAACATTTATCTCTTAGCTACTCCTTTATTGCCCCTCTTTATAATATAGACTATATAAACCATACCATTTAAAATGTTATGTTTCCTTTTTCAATTTTTTTTTTTAATATATTGCACAACACAATTAATAGTGATGTTTAGCTATTTTGGTAGAATCACCCGCAAACTGCAGCTAAATTTGTTCAAAGCTACTACAAATGTTTAATTATCTGCTAGAAATAATATAATTGGTAACATTATGCAATGATAAACACTAAGCACCAAACAGTGAAATTCTTGACCATCAGCTCCTAATGAATGTATAAGTGCTATTTGTCCATGCCTGATCAATTCATTTACCTCAGGTTAAGAGTTAATACTTCCACTACACATGGTTTCTGCCATTACATTGTGCCTTCACCAGGTATCATACATGATGTTACTGTGTTCTTTTTTGTAGGTAGTCTAACCATTCAGGTAACAGCAACTGCCCTAACAGAGCTCAACTATTCCTAGCACATCAAAAAATAGTTCCATATATTTCCATTGTAAGGTATGAAATAAAAGAGTCACACAGTTTACATTCTGTATCAATATAAAATCATCAAATGTTAAATGGATTTCGTTCAACCTGTTATAACTAGATGTAAAGGTGTCTGTAAAATGCAAAACAAAACAAAATACTTTATAGATAAACCACCATCTAGACATCATTACAAATACAGCACCCTGTGAAAGTGGTACATGTTATGTAACCAGCACAATGGGATAAACATCACCTTTCCTTGTCTTGACCCTTGACCCTTAACCTTTTACTTATCACACATCCACTACATTGAATGAGGAGTATATTTTAAGAGTGGGAGTTTATTAAACACAAATGATATATATGTACACCAGTTTATCTACAAATGTTTAAATATTAAAAATGCAACTACTTTTCAGATGCAGTGAATACTCAGTGCTTGCAGTGCTTTGATCTTCCTAAAGTACAAATATGCTATTTTGCTAACACTGAGAAAAGATAATATCCTTCAACAAAATATTTTCTAATAGCTGCTTTTGAGCCATATTAATGTTACATAAAATTTCCCAGAACTCTTTCTCCCAGATTTATAATATTATATATTCTAAAGGATCAATGACCTCTTTCTAAAACTCTCTATTTCAATTATAAGCTCTAACAAAATGCATATTCTATTACATTGCATTATTTTCTACATTTGCACAAAATAGGCTTTTATCCATTTGAGAATAATTTATTTAATATTTTACAGGAAACAGGAAAGCATATGAAGTATTCAACATAATATAAAATCCTTTGACAGACATGGGATCTTTTCTCAGTCCCGAAGTGGGAGACTTAGGCTCCCAGAGAGGGATATTGGGGTGCCAGGGAGGGAGATTTCCGTGAATGTGCGTTAAATTGACTATGTGGCTTATTTCTGTATGTAAAACATTTTTTTTTGTCTTTTTTATCAATAATCACAGTAATTTCAGTGATAATTTTTTTCTTTAAAATATTTTTTAATAAATTCTGAAATATATCTAACATAATTTAGTTCACTATTCAGACATAAATTGTATGCTTTGATTTTAAGCTTGTGGCCTACAAAAACAACAACAGCCAAACATGGTGTAAACAAGTAAAGTGTTTCATACAATCATCTCTTTCAAGCAAACAGCGGTAACTGTTGAGTTTGCTCTCTTTGTTTAATATTTCATCACTGATTTGTTCTCACTTTTATATTGGATTGCATGTGAATACCTTTGTGTGTGCCTTTTCAAATTTTGGTACATGTCACAAGGCTTATAGGACTTTGTCATATTTCCTTATCAAGTTAAAAAACTCTACCCAAAGTAACCAAATAAAGAGATCAAAATATTCTTAACATTAGGTTTGTACACAGAACTGGGTTATATTCCTTTGTTTTCAATGAATGCTATTATAAATGCTAATATATAAACAAACAGATAACTCTCTTAGGCGGCATTTGAAGAAATGGAATTGTTCAGGTTTAGACAAAAAATGTAGATCCAGATCAGCAAGCTCACAAAGTACACTATCAGAATACAAAAAAAATGAAGTCTACCAAAACAACAGCCTATTTTTGACAGCATGAGGTACATGTGTACCATATAACTGAAAACACCCAGGGATATATATAGTTTAAAAGTATTATAGTATATTAAATATGTAAATCAGTATATTGCACATACCTCTAATTGTTCTTCATTTTTCATTTGTTTACATTAGGCAGTATATGTTCAAAGGAAGAGGAAAGTGTGCAGAGGAAAGAAGAAATGTGTATTGCAAAAATGTTCATTTCCTTGGGGTTTTTTTTTTAAGAAACCTCTCAAATGTGGGATATAACCCTAAAATGAAATCATTGTTTATTTACTGAAATTTAGATAATATTCAGAAAGGCTGGCATGATAAGTGATGAGATAGCGATATAAGGAACTATGAATGTGTTTATGGGGTATTTTTTCCAGGTAAATTCAAGTGAGCATCCCACCTTAATTGTTTAAACCTGCCCCTCTCAAGAGTAAATGGTAAAGCAATTAAGTTAATGGCCTCCATTCTCAATGATGTCAGACCCTCGTTTTGAATCAGTTTTCATCTCTTGCAAGAATGAGTGGTTATGTTGATGGGTGGTGTTTGTTGTGGTGTTGATGGGTGGTGATTAGTTGTATTGGTATTGGTTGGTTATGTTTTGAGGTGGCTTTGATGGGTGGTGATTGTGTTCATGTTGGTGTCTTGAAATGGTATTGGTAGATAGTGATTGTCACTATGTTGGTTAAAACTATTTGATTTTAATATGATTGTATTTTAGGAAATGCTCCAGGTGTAACTTTTTATTGTCATGATGTTTGTAGATAGTTATGATGAAATTTTTGTATTGTGGTGATGTAAGTAGCAACAGTAGTGGGATTGGTTTATGGAATTTGTCTTGTGTTGTACATCAACAATACTAAAAAAAAACACATTTAAATTGAACATACTGGTAAGCAAAAGTCAGAAATGCTCAACATCACAATAAATGTTTCTCTTTGAGGGAATGCCCTTTGCGAAGATGTTAAGAGTTCTACATGGGTTTCAGTTGTGCAGTCAGGGCTACATCCATGTGGGGATTTTTTCAGCTAACATGCAGTGGGTCAGTGGTTCTATCCTGACATATTTCTGGGGTTGGTCTTCCTCTACCAATAATGGTCTGGTTGTCCACCATATAACCATTATTGTGTCAGTGTGGTGTAACTTACCATTTGACACTATTTACCAATCAAAGTCAAGAACGTTCTAAAACCCAAGGCATGTTTAACCTCCAGTTAGTAGATTTCAGCTGATTACAATCATTTGCCACTATAGGAGCTGCAACCATATCATCCTCTATCTTATCTAGCGTCTAATTGAAAGATTAATCCACGACACTCGCATACATTTCTTTTTTGCAGTTCTGCAAATTCTCTCCCAGTGCCACTGTTTTGCAGCCTTGCCCTGTCTTGTTTCAGCATCAGTTAAATATTGTATACATACACATTCTTTACAGGGCAAGCTAGGTGGGTGAAATTTGGAACAAAACAGTTAAAACTAAAAATAACATGGTAAGTTAACCTGAAAGAAAAAAAACAACGAAATAAATGAAGAGTTAAGTGAAAGGCAAATAGATGAAAAACAACAAGTGAGCTAAAGATCATAAGTCTTGGGAACTTAAAACATGAAAAATTCTATGAGCAGAACATGGTTATTCCAAATGAAGTTTATTCACTTTCTTCCATACAAAATGTAATCATATTCAGCCAGTTGTCATAGATGTCTAATACTTCTTCCATACAAAATGTAATCATATTCAGCCAGTTGTCATACATGTCTAATACTTCTTCCATACAAAATGTAATCATATTCAGCCAATTGTCATGGATGTCTAATACTTCTTCCATACAAAATGTAATCATATTCAGCCAGTTGTCATATATGTCTAATACTTCTTCCATACAAAATGTCATCATATTCAGGCAGTTGTCATACATGTCTAATACTTCTTCCATACAAAACTGAATCATATTCAGCCAATTGTCATGGATGTCTAATACTTCTTCCATACAAAATGTAATCATATTCAGACAATTGTCATACATGTCTAATACTTCTTCCATACAAAATGTAATCATATTCAGCCAATTGTCATGGATGTCTAATACTTCTTCCATACAAAATGTCATTATATTCAGACAATTGTCATACATGTCTAATACTTCTTCCATACAAAACTGAATCATATTCAGCCAGTTGTCATACATGTCTAATACTTCTTCCATACAAAATGTCATCATATTTAGGCAGTTGCCATACATGTCTAATACTTCTTCCATACAAAATGGAATCATATTCAGCCAGTTGTCATACATGTCTAATACTTCTTTTGTACAAAGTTAAATGCTAAAAAGTAAACATTACAACCCAGCAAAACAGTAGTTAAGTAACTTTCCAGCACCTTTTCTAGGCATTCTATGACATATATTTATTTGTGTTTTCTCCCAGAACCAAAACACACATCTCTCACTTATGTCCCGATCTGTTATAAAAAATGGTGTAAAAATACACACAAATAAATGAATAACTAACTGACAATCCTGAAGCCAGAGAATTGATTTGTCAAACCAAAACAGCTAAAGTCTCTTGTGCACAATAACATGAGACATTACTCAGTCTGCAGCAGACGTTTCTTAGAAATCCATTGCATGTATCAGAGAAACTTAACCAGAAACAGTTCCATGAATAATATAATAAATATATAATAATCTATAACTAAAATATAAAATCCTCAGTTATATTTCTATAAGGAAAATCCACAAAAATGTGCAGAATAAGTCTAACTTAAACTGTTTTTAAATCTAGCAGGAGATGAATCGTTTAATTAGTACATATGAGTTTACAAATCCTATGTAGTTGGTTATTATATTAGTTTTATTTTTGTTATACATTGCAGCATCAAACTATGATCATTATATCAATGTCCATCTATTATGGTGGAAGATGACCCCAGACAAATGTCTAGGTAGAACCACCGGCACACTGAAGGTTGGCTGCACGACCTCTCACATTAAGTCCATTGCCCTGAATTGGTCTCGAATACACAAGTTGGGTATATTATTTGGTATCATGTGTATTGCATAAATGAGTTTTTTAGGAATAATATTTTTCATTTCAGAAGAATTATCATCATTCTTTTACAGTTTATATACACAAATATATCAAATGTTTTCACAAAAACTGTGTACTGCTTGTGATCTTAAATAAATTTCATTAAATAAATTTTAAAATCTTTCATGATTATCATATTTGTTCTGTATTATCTAAATGTAACCAGAAAAAAAAGCTTTGAACAAAATGATATTATTTTCTCTTTTGTCATTGTTCTTGAATGAAGGGGTACTTATGTTCCGGGAAAATAGCCCACAGCATATGGTGAAACATGCCTTATGTCTGAAATGACAAGTTCACATTTATTTTTCCTTGACATAATAGATTTTCTTTTAAGGAATAATAAATACATTATATATGCTCTGGTACATGTCTGCAAGAATTATGTTATTTCTATTGATAAATAAATACTTCCCATTTTTATAAAAAAAAATATTGTGAATTATGTGTAAAAACAAAAGAATAATTAAACCAATGTTCTGCAATTTTAGTAAGTATTCATTTTGCAAACAATAAAGCTAAATTGATATGTTTTTCTTTTCAATGATTACTGACATTAGTATGATTATCCTTGCAGTTTCCAGTGATGCAAGAAGACCTCATGCAGAAAAATGTTTGAGTAGAACCACCATTGCCCCACAGTGGTATTAGGTCTTTAGTTGGGCAAGTCACCAATTTCACACTCAAAGCTGGAGTAATGTACGAGAGGCCTCGGGTTCGATACCAGGCCGCGACATACCAAAGTCGCTAAAAATGTTAATGGTATAGCCCCCTTGCTAACGCTCAAGCAAATATAAGGGTAGTTCCATGACTGGTTGGCCCGGTGTCAGGATAATGTGACTGGGTGTGGTACCATGTCAGGTGTTCACGGCATGTTATACACAGTGAAGGCAGCACTATATCTGCTTCAAGTGGACACCGTCTCCAGATAACTGAAATACTGTTGGTGGGACGATAAACCCAATAAACAAACAAACAAACAAACAAAGCTGGAGTAAGGTAGAGTGAATTTTCAACAAAACTTTTTGCATCCAAGATCACTACAAGAGATAAAATGGAGACTTGTCCATGTCAAGAAAATAAACTCTTATCCACTCCCATAATCTGCCCTTGACATTTAGATATCAAATTGTAAATTGTTCCTGCAGTATTTTCACACAATAAATATAACAGCATGCTCTCACATATAGAAGAAATATTCCCATGACTGCAAAAGTTATGAAGCTGCATTTGTGCAGAAATTGTGTTTTTGTTGAAAATAGTTTGCAGAAATCTGAGTTAGGGACTGGCAAAGATAAAAGGTAAGAATTTAAAACACAAATACTAGAATTAAAAGAAACAATGCATACAAAAGTGCAGAACATATACTAGTATATGGTTAAGTCTGACTAGTTATCTAACGGTGCTATGACCTTTCTACCCCTAACACAAAAGTCTTAAATAAGTAACTATAATGCCTTGAAAGAACATTTCCCTTGATCTGAACAATGGAATAATCCTGATAATATTTATTTCTCTTGACCTGAATAGTCACAAACCCTACATTTATCCCTTGACCTGACAAATCAGGAAGCTCTGAAAAAACTGTTTCCCTGACCTGACCAATTAAGCCTGAAAAACTATCTCCCTTGACCCAAGCAAACATAGATCCTGAAAAACTATTTCCCTTGACCCAAGCAAACAGATCCTGAAAAACTATTTTCCTTGACCCAAGCCATCAGAGAACCCTGAAATACAATTGCCCTTGACCCAGGCAAATAGAGATCCTGAAAAACTATTTCTTTTGACACAAGCAATCAGAGATCCTGAAAAACTATTTCCCTTGACCCAAGCCATCAGAGAACCCTGAAATACAATTGCCCTTGACCCAAGCAATCAGAGATCCTGAAAAACTATTTTCCTTGAAACCGATCTGAGAACTTTTGGTCACTTGTTAATATTTGACAGCACCAACAAATACAGAAATGGTAACAGCAAGTATCTGATCGCTTGTTTCACAATAAAGGTGATTTTTTTTCATGATTGGGAATTGTGTTTATAACAGTATATGAATTCCTTGCAGAAAAGATAAGTTGTGAGATTTATCTATGGATCAAAATATTGGAACAATAGAAAGTGCATCATTAAGATGAAGAAAAATTAAACATAGTGAGTTCTTACATGATGTCTAAGGATATAATAATGTCACTTTTCTACTAATTCTTCCTCAAACACAGATGACAATATGCAACATCATTAACAAACAGAACTTTACTGCAAATTGTATCCATTTTTATTCATTTGGCTGTTCAATATTTGATAAGGTTGACACTTGGATCATGGTTGAATTCGCCAAAAAAAATCCAGAAACTATTTGTACATACCAGCTTTCTCCAATCAACAATGTCAAATCAACCAGTTTCAGTAACTATTTGTATATACCAGCTTTCTCCAATCAACAATATGTCAAGTCAACCAGTTCCAGTAACTATTTGTACATACCAGCATTTTCCAATCAACAATATGTCAAATCAACCAGTTCCAGTAACTAATTGTACATACAAGCTTTCTCCAATCAACAATATGTCAAATCAACCAGTTCCAGTAACTAATTGTACATACAAGCTTTCTCCAATCAACAATATGTCAAATCAACCAGAACTCAGATAAATAAGACAGAAGTAAATTTGCAAACAAATTCTACAATATGAATGCTCGTTAAAACTGTGACAGTGCAACAATTCTAATGATCATCAACAATGTAAGGTTTGGGGAGAACAAAAAATTTTAGCCCTTGAAAACAGTTCCTTTATCTGTAGATCTTATTTCAACACCAGAAACAGGCAACAAGCATGTAACAACTACAATATAAACACAAATCTGGCTCTATCTTTGATCACATTCATCAACTTAAAACACCCTTAACATTTTTTTGTCCTCAATCCACACCCTGCTGTTTCTCATGTAACAAGATGTCATCACTCCCACCCACACCCTGCTGTTTCTCATGTAACAAGATGTCATCACTCCCACCCACACCCTGCTGTTTCTCATGTAACAAGATGTCATCACTCCCACCCACACCCTGCTGTTTCTCATGTAACAAGATGTCATCACTCCCACCCACACCCTGCTGTTTCTCATGTAACAAGATGTCATCACTCCCACCCACACCCTGCTGTTTCTCATGTAACAAGATGTCATCACTCCCACCCACACCCTGCTGTTTCTCATGTAACAAGATGTCATCACTCCCACCCACACCCTGCTGTTTCTCATGTAACAAGATGTCATCACTCCCACCCACACCCTGCTGTTTCTCATGTAACAAGATGTCATCACTCCCACCCACACCCTGCTGTTTCTCATGTAACAAGATGTCATCACTCCCACCCACACCCTGCTGTTTCTCATGTAACAAGATGTCATCACTCCCACCCACACCCTGCTGTTTCTCATGTAACAAGATGTCATCACTCCCACCCACACCCTGCTGTTTCTCATGTAACAAGATGTCATCACTCCCACCCACACCCTGCTGTTTCTCATGTAACAAGATGTCATCACTCCCACCCACACCCTGCTGTTTCTCATGTAACAAGATGTCATCACTCCCACACCCAAAACTTCCTTATCAGTCTACATTTTTCAAAAGAGTGAACAATTACAGCAAAAATCACAAGACAACTTCTGGATTTTGAGACCTTTTAAAATATTGAGCAATATACTACAAAAATACAGACACCATGTTCAGAGACCTTAGCTACCCTGTCTAAGTGGAACCTGGCAAAATTAAGTCAGGTTGTGTTGGCTAAAGGAAAAATTGTCATGTTTATTTGTCTTAACCCTAACACAGTCTAATTGGCATCATATGCACTTCTATAAGTTTGTCAAACACAAGTAAACATGCAAGCACAGTCTAGGAGCTTTCTGATGATCGATTTGTTGCCGAAGTCACTACCAATATGTTTTGTTGCCTATACAAGATTACTGGTTTGCAAATGACTAAAAAATTACTTTGAGCTATTAACAGCACCATCACTTGTTGGACATATCAGGTTAACTTGTCAAAAATGACTGCAGGACAGATAGACTGGTGGCAAAGCACATTTCACATGCAATATTGGCAGGAAGATGCAAGAGAAAATTAGCAGCCAAAGACTGTATATTGATGTCCTACATCTATTTGAGTGAAACAATAATTTGTTTTGTTTTTGTTACATCACACAAACAATTATGGTCATATTGGTGACGTCCAGCTAATTATTAGTGGAAGGCAACCACAGACTTATGTCTGGGTAGAACCACTGGTGCACCGCTGATAAGCTGGAAAACGTCCGTACGTGCCCCGACTGCGACAGAAACACGCATGGTGAGGGACTGAGGGTTTTAAGTCAGTGACTCTAACAATTTGACCACGGGTATTCTGAAACAATAATTATGACATCCAATTCATCATTACAAACATGTATTTCCTATCTGAGCCACACTGCACAGTTAGCTATTTCAAATCTAAGAAAAAAGAAATGACTATTTTTTAGATCATATTATGTAATTATCTGGGTAATCAGCTCTGACATCCATACCTATTTCTAGGAAAAATCCCCATCATGCTTATTTCTAAATTTGGAAAAAATGACTTTTTGGAGCACTTTTTTTATGATATGTATTATCAATTAAGAGTGTTCAAAATCATCTTAACTTATACTACTAATGTATGAGTTAATGCAGAAATTATGTCCAATTAAATTCCCCCAAACAGAGGTTAGTGTTACATGTAATTGATAAAGGCAAACTGTCAGATACCACCTTTAAACAGTACTTGCTTCAAAAGAAAACTTTCAGCATAAACACAAATTTTATTAAACAAAAATTAAGCCAAAGTGAAAAAAACTCATTAGAAAATCCCCTGAAAGGAACGTAACAGGAATCTGGCAGCAAAACATACACAATAAGCACAAACACATTTGTGAAATCACCAATGCTATTGTATATATTTTATATATGGACATTGTTTTTTTATAACAATTAACTTCTTAACCAATACTTTTTTTAAATAAAAATTTTAAAGCCTACTTGTTACAATGTTCAAACTATCACCAAAAGTTGTAAAGAAAACCACAAACATGTTAACAACTGCTATAAAGTTATAAGATCATATGGAGATTTCATTTATAATGTAGAAAAGCAAACTGCATGACAGTGTTAATGGGGGTATCATACAGTTTGGAACAGAGTTCATTTTCCCTCAAACAACCATATAAACAATTGTTACCTGACAAGACACCTCAAAAAGCTGTTTTCGATGTCCTACATCTATGTGAAAGGTGGGGCATAACAACCCACACTTCTTTACAAACATGTACCAGGATTTCCTATCTGAGCCATGCTGCACAGGAAGCTTAATTAAAGTAAGAAAAACCATGTGACCGCTAAATAGTTTTGAGATTGCATTATATCATCATTCTGGTAATCTGCTCTGATGTTGTAATCTATTTTTAGCAGAAGTCACTATCATGCTTATTTATAGATTTGGAAAGAGTCAACATTAAACGTGGTATCCGAAAGTTTGGACCAAAAATATTTTCATTAAAAATCTTAGTAAATTATTGTTAATTGAACAGATCTTGCAAAATGCTGTTTATTGATGTCCTACACCTGTCTGAAAAGTGAACCATAACATTACAATCGTCATTACAAACAGGTATTTCCTATATGAAGCATGCTGCACAGTTAGCAATTTTTAAACCAAGAAAACCATGTGACCACTAATGTTTTAGTTCATCCACGTCATCCGCTGTGACGTCAATTGTCTATCAGGGCTTTTTCAGGGTTTTTTTTGGGAAAAAGGCCCCAGCCAAAATTGGGAATTTTTGACGCGGTAAATAGTCATATTTGGGGAAAACAGTATCGACAAATCAAACCAATTGGTAAATTTTAACATTTATTTTTCTGCATTAAAGCTTAATCTGCCTTGCTTTTGTGTCCCTGAAAGTGTTACAGAGCTCTTCCAGAGTTTGTTCAGAAAGCTCTACAAGGCCTTCAATACAGATTCTCATTAAATTGGAGAGTTTTTCTTGGCCAAGGGAGCTTCTAAAAGATGCTGAACCCTCTCTCTACAGCTGCAGTGCTGGATGGTATTATGGTCATCATCTGCAGAAGTTGGTAGATTCTAGGGAACCCTATCTCAAAATATTTCGCGATCAGTATAAAGCCGGTACTGCACATACCGTTTTTGCTTCATAACTCCTTTCTGTTTTATACGCAGTCAAAAAGTTATGGGGAACGGGCCGAATATTGGCCCCGTGAGACAGGCTGAAAAAGCCCTGTCTATTTTTAGCAGGAATCCCAAATATGCTTATTTACAGATATTGCTACATATGAAAGATGTAGGCAAAGTGTCGGATACCAGCTTTAAAAGAGATTTAAAAAAAATATTGCCCCATTATTGAAGTAGTGATGAAAATCATCTTAATTGATTAGACTTAAGGATGAGTTTATGCAGAAATTACAAAACCGAGGTAAAGCTTTGTTAGTGTTATCATTTGATATCTTATAAAGCTGTTGGATACCACCTTTAAACCAGAAATGCATATAAGGCCATCAGGAAAACTTTCTTACAAACAGGTTCTCTGTGTTTCAAACAAAAACATAGTGAGTGCCTTAGAGGATATACCTTACTAACCTGAATATCAAATGCCATGTGCCACAAATCTCTCAGCCACTCCAGGCACTGGCATAATCATGTACATGTAATTATTGTGTCTTGCATCAAAAATCAACCACCTGATAAGGGCCACCTGTCTAGTTCCTGTGTAGAACCACACCATCATCATCTATCCAGAAGTGTAACTATGGAATTACCATGACAACAGCTGACCATGCCATTTCAAGGTCAATGGGCCATGGACCATCTACACTATGACTGACCCAGAGCCTGTTCTGATGACATACACACATGACTTTCTACTATTTCCCTCTCTTATCCACTCAAGAAAGTTACCTAAATGATGTTTTTGTTAGTAGTGACTACCATGTTATTTCTTCATGCTAATGCAGTCGACCTAACAAATTTCAATTATTTCTTGCACAAAAAAGTAGTTCTATGTATGTGTATTATACAATGTGAAATGAAATGCAGTCACACAGTAAACCCATAGTAGTAAAATCACCACCCCCACCCCCCACCCCACCCCAGGTTTAAAGTAGCTAGAGATATATGTCATTATAAAACAACATTGAATGGACATTGAATTAATAAACAAACCAGCCTCTAAAGTGCATAAATATACAACTTCTATTGAAACGTGGTACATGTGATGATGTAACCAGTGACCTTTCACTGAGCTTCAGAGATCTGACCATTATTCATCTGCTAAATTATGTCCAGAATGTTGAGTTTTGTATATTTTGAGAAGGGATAGTTTTCTTCCACAAAATAAAATATGGCAGAATACTGGTTCTAATTGTCTCAAAATGTGACAACTTTTCTAAAACTGTGAATACCACATGGCACAGTGCTTACAGCAGTTTGATTTGTGTGTAATAGACATTTGAGTTTTCTTTCTGCAAATATTTATAATGAAAAAGTTTTTTCCCTCAGTATTATAATTTTTTCTGTCCAGCTATTGATGGTCCTGACAGACAGAATAGAGCACTTTTTACTCTCTAAATACATGCTTTTGATACACTGACACATTTATATAACATAATTATAGTAAATATCAACTTATTTGAGAAAATAAAAATGTCCTTTATTACAAGAATTCTATGTTTAAACAACAAAATAACATTTGACATTTTTAAATCTTTGGCAATTTTGTAAGTTGCATCTTTCAATGAACAACACACTTACAATGAATCACATACAGGATATCTGAAAGGATTTAGTTACCTGTGTTCTGGTAACATAACCTTCTTAATTAAGCAGCAAAAATCTGCATAAGGTAATGTTAATTGAAGAGATAGGAATGGGGTATGGACTATAACTACATTAATTGGTATTTTTCAGCACAGTGTTTATCTGCCAAGAGCTAATACAAAATGTATCTGCTTGGACATGATGCAGACCCCTATTGAAGTGCTTGTTCCTTGTTTGTTGGTCATAAAAACACCTGGAACATCTTGTCGGTTGCTGCCTAAGTACCTTACTGAAAGGGTATAGGTATACATGCGAAGTGGCCAGTAAGATTAAATTGTGCCAGGTGTATACAATTACAGTTCAAGAACTTTTCAAGAACTTGCAACAGCTGCTTGCACTGTAGAAAAGGAATAAAATCAAACAGCTTTTGAACTGCATGTTGGTCTTGAATTCTGACTTAAAAAGTCTCATTTCACATTCCTTAAAGTCTGTATCCAACAGTATGGACCAAAATATTTTTATTAAATATCTTAGTAAACCATTGTTATCTGAACAAATCTTGCAAAATGCTGTTTATTGATGTCCCATGGATGTCTGAAAGAACAATAATCCCACAATCATTATAAAAAACATGTATTTCCTATCTGAGCCACGCTGCACAGTTAGCTATTTTTAAACCAAGAAAATCATGTGACCACATGTTTTAGCTCATCATCCACTGTGACGTCAATGTCTTTTTTTAGCAGGAATCCCAATCATTCTTATTTTCCAATTTTTGTTACATACATTAGATATAGGCAAACTGTCTGATACCACCTTTAATTACACCTTGAAATTTATAGCAAACTGAACATTTTAAAAACATTATATCAAAGTAAGTTACATAAACAATGACACTGCAACACAGCCTCAATAATGTCTTGTTCAGTCAATTTGCTATAATTAGCTTAATTAATACAATTGGGATAAGTTTGACTTCCCCAGAATGTGGCTTAAGTAAAACAATACAACACTTCAAACACTAAACTACAGTGAACCAAACACTCTCCTCTCTAAAGTATAAAACCACAGTAGACAGCTACACCATTCATGTTTAACAAGGCCATATATGAATAGCTATGTCGTCTAGACCCCTTCCTGTTTTCTCCTTTTTCAAACAACCAGTAAGCCTTTAAGTTTTGAAGCATCTTCTTTGAACTTCTTTAAGTCATACACATCAAGCTCAGTCACTGCATTTCCCCAGCATAAATAATTAATAAGCTTCAAACTTCAAAGATCTAGCATTACTCTATAACTAGGTTGTCAGTTTTCATGTCCTATTGTATTGCTGTGAGACTGAGGCATTCATGAATGAAACAGAAGATCATGAGGACAATCTATTCAAGGACAATCAATTCAAGGACATTCTATTCAGATTGACTTATGTTCTTTGCTTTCTAATAACCTGCAACCGGTTACTAGATTAACCGAAATCGGCGGAAAAACCGAAATCGGCTCGAAAAACCGAAATCGACCCGTTTTTCTTATAAATGTAAAAATATATAGTGAAATAAATGTTGTTTGGCGTTTACAAGTAAAGATATTAATATCGAGAAGGAAGTTAGTTAACCTGATGCAAGTAAAAGTTTGTGTAATAAAGCCAACATTGAAATCATGTATGCGCTCGGTCGGCGAATCGAAGTACTCCAAAGCGGCGCAAAATATTTCTTTAATATATCATTAAAGTTGTATCAAAATTTCATGAAACTGTGATATCGTTGTAATCACATCAACAAGAAGCAATTATGAATCGAAATCGGAAGACTGAACATCTTGGACGAAGCCCTATGATATGGTATAAAACGTCTGAATATCGGGCTGAATTCACTGTTACCGGAATCGGCCTATTTCGTAACAGGTTAACATCATTTTCCAAATAAACTTGGTGTATGTGTGTTACTGAGACATTAGGTCAAATTTATTATGTTAATGCAAATAGTACAGATAATTTTATGTAGTATATGTAACATGTAATTATTGAGTCAATACACGAGGTCAAATAGTGGAGCAGTTTTGAGCATTCATCACACTCAGACTATCAAGCGCGCGACAATTTTCTTGATGTGACGTCATTGAGTCTCATGTGTTTACAATGTAGAATAGGTTGGGAGAATTTGTCTGAGTGAACAGAATCAAAAAGGTTTGCGGTCGTTTGGTAAAAAATCGGCTTTCGAGATATGATTTGCGGAGTAATTTTTACCGGTAAGTTACAGTTTTGGGGGAAATATCTCAGAGCATAAAGTTCTACATTATACATTATTTATATTCCCACAGCTTTGGAGTACTTCGGTTCGACGATTGCGCGTATACATGATTTCAATGTTGGCTTTATTACACAAACTTTTACTTGCATTAGGTTAACCAATTTCCTTCTCAATATTAATATCTTTACTTGTAAACGCCAAACATTTATTTCAAAATATATTTTTACATTTATAAGAAAAACGGGCCGATTTCGGTTTTTCGAGCCGAATTCGGTCCGATTTCGGTTTTTCCGCCGATTTCGGTTAATCTAGTAACCCCCTGCAACATGTGATATTATACAGCTTAGGCAAATAGTGTAGGTTCAGTTGTCTTAAGGTTCAGTTGTCGTGTCAGTATCTGCTCAACTTGATAATGAGTCCCTAGCAATATGCCCTGACATACTTTGTATGGAGATGCAGGAAGACAACTATAACAATAAGTACATGTGTATTGGTTAGTAACAAAATGTGATGGTTAATAATATGGTAAACCACCACACTGTTATAGGAGACAGTGTTCAAAGCTTATCTATATATGCCTTGAGTTAGAGTCTGGAATCATGCTTAAATATACATGATTATTGGTAATTGTCTTTAATTAAGATGATATTCAACAGTTTGCCTATATCAAATACATATATCAATATCTTACCACTGCTTTTATGAATATGGACAAGATTTCCACTTAAACTCATACTTTAGTCTAAGTCAAGACAATTTTGAACAACACCTACATTGTTAGACAGTACAATTGGGGAAAAATCATGTTCATACTTTCCAAATCTATAAATAAGCATAATAGTTGTATCTGCTCAAAATAGCTATTGACATGAGAGTGGATTAACCGTATGACGATATAACATGATTTCAAAACTAATTTGTCACATGTACCAGTACTTTTTAGTTTTAAAAATAGCAAACTCTGCAGCATGGCTCAGATTGTAAATTGATTTATAGTGTAACAATAACAGCATATTGCACATTCTTTTCAGGTAACAATGACTAATATTATTTTGTCATTGGAAAGAAAGATTTTAGTCAAAACTGCTGAACACTACATTTAAGTTGTCATAAAACAATCCTACATTATAACTGAACTTGAGCATAATTATCAGCTTTGATATAACATTCAACCCAGGGAATCAGTCCAGGTGAAGGCCTGTTATTGTAAAGCAACACTTGGGAATATTTTGATCTAGAGACCAAGGTCATTCTATAAAATTCAATTAATCATATGTACAAGCATATCAGATTCTTTGAAAAAGCTCCCAGACTATTCACTCATTATACACAGGGTGTCAACCAACTCCAGATCAGGGAGGCCCAGGTTCAATTCCCATTTCCTCCATCAGCCAGGCGTATACTCCACAGCAAAAAAATTACCCCAACTGACAGAAATAAATAAATAAAATAAAAAAATACTTAATAAACTTATATCATTGTATACTTATCATTGTACTTATCAAATATAATAATACTGATCAAATGGTTAAAAAAAAAATCAATACATTTAATCTTTATTTCACAATTACCTGTGTTCTAAACTCCTCCGTCTCCATTTTGGCACCAAAGTCATCTCTCTCATGCATTCTCAACTTTATTTTATGATCAATTTAACAAACACAATCTGCCAACAAACTGTAACATTAATCATTAACTTTTTATGGTCAAGTCCATTTTGTCCTTTTCACAACATCAAGACGCAGATTCAATGTTCTTGGCCTTTCATGATTGTATTGTTGAAGATAATTCCAAACAAGATCCATGTATCTTTACTATAGTTCCTTTACACTCTGAATTACAAAAACATTTAAAAAGAAATGCTATCGTGTCACAAATTGTTTTTTTTCTTTTAATAATGATCACATATTGTAAAATGGAAAATAAATTCAATCCAAACATTCTTGAATTCTAACATTAATTAAATATTACTTGATGTATTTCCTAAGGGAAGAATTATAAACAATAAAATGCAAATCTAAATCACAAGCTTGAACCAGAACTAAGAATTAAAAGAAAATTAAGAAAACTTTAACAAATAACAGAATCCAGACATCACATTGAATAACAGCTAATATCAAATAAATCCTGCACAAAACAGATGCACTTTCACCATCTTTGCAGCCTTCTATGATTTTTTTTCTGGCAGGCCCATTTGCTCTCCATTGACAAGAATCTGGTAATGAAGCCATTGTAATTAGTTCAGACAGGTTCATCATTGTTTATTTGGGGGTTCCAGGTATCTAACTATCTTCCACAGCTGTTCTTACTCTATCTTATCAAAGATCAAAGCATCCAACCTCCTATCCCTACAGAAGATATTTGACTCTTCCATGAAAACAAAGCATTATGCTATAAACACATCTCATTTTCCACAATGGGGATGTCAGCATTCATTCTATCATATCTTATCTTAAGATCAAAGACCATGTCCTGCTTAACCTGCAATGAGGAATGACATGTTCCAAGATATCAATAAAATACATGTAAATGGAAAATTCCATTATATTCATACAGGGGTGTGAGAATAGAATTCCAGATGTTAACAATATTACAATGTAATCAGGGTCCTCAAATCTGACCCCTGCATACTGGCTTTGAGCAGAAGGATGACATCAAAAGGGGAGATTATCCCTCGACCTGCTTCACCCATAACAATATGCCACAATCGGTAATACTCCATAGTAAATTCTTATATAAAATTCTTAATTACTAACAACTTCATACAAAGATAATAAAACCAAACTTAGCAACAACTCTTGTAAATCTTAGAGTAGGTCCACACAACAGCTGTTCATCTGGATCTGCACTTTTTGCCTAAGCTAGTTTATAAATCAATATGTGTCCTTACCCAGATGAGGATAAACACTACCTCCTTCGGCTAACTTTCTTACAATAACAGTGAACGCTTGAAGCTTACTGCACTCATATAAGCAAATAGTGTAGATCTTGATCCATCTGCTCCCAGAAGAAACTTAGTAATCTGGATCTAAATGATCTGACTTAATCAGAGGGCAAAGTCTGACTGTCTCATGCCTAGCAGTGTAGGTTTTATCTTCTACGCCATCAGGAGTCTGCTACTACAACATCTTACTCAATCTTACCTGGGCTTTATGATAGGCCTCACCTTGTAAGTTTGTAATTATGCAATCAATTACACCTTTGTTCTATTCACTGTTTGTCCACAGATTAATTCCATGTTAGATATATTAGAAGAGTCTTTGTATCTTCATCCATGCCCTTAGGTTATACAGGATTTTTTGCTGTTTTTTTTAAACAGATCATTAGTTGTAATTCATAGGTTGTAGTCTACATTGGAACATTTATCAAAGAATACATTGGAACATTTACCAAAGAAAACAGCATTTCTTGATTTAATTAACATTGCAGTTGTCTTGGTTGTTACGCTTTCTTCTGTAAAACAAGTGAGCCATAATGACCTTTAATTGCTCATCTGAGGACTCAAGCTTTCAGTAGGCTCATATCTGGCATGTTGCCTCTGGCATGTTCACAAGGGTTTCCTAACATTTGACCCAGTGACAAATTTTTGGACCCCATATGACCCAGTTACAAACCTATCCAGGATTTCATGCAAACATTCTGATTAAGTATGGTTGCAATTAATTGGGTCATAAATGTGGCTTCTTGTGTGTTGACTTGGTGATCTGCTTTTTGACCCCATGTGACCCAGTAATGAACTCATCCAAGATTTCATGCAGCCAAATATTCTGGTTAAAAATGGTGAAGACTGGGTCATAAATGTTGCCTCAAGGAAGTTCTCAAGGATTTGGTCATAAATATGGCCTCTAGTGTGTTCACAAGGTTTTTTTTAATATTTGATCTTGACTCAACATGACCTTGTTAGGAACACGTCTAAGATGTCATGCAGGCAAATAATCAGGCCAAGTTTAATGAAGATTGGGCCAAAAATGTGGCCTCTTTTGTGTTCACATCTTCTTGTTGTTAATTTACCTAGTGACCTTGCTTTTAATCTCACATGACCCTGACTCATTCAAGATTTCTTGCAGAAAAACATTCTGACCAAGTTTGGTGAAGATTGGATAAAAACTGTAGCCTCTAATGTGTTCACAAGCAAAGTGCTTCCCAATGTAAAACGCACGTCACACTAGGCATGACGATGGGAAAGGGGTAGCAGAAAAACTCACATTGGGCATGTTGTGCTCAAGTAAGCTAACAACAGAAACTCACAAGCAAATTCTCATTTAAAAAATCATGAAAAATGCTGCATCACTAGCCTTAGATATTTAACTGTTAAACTAAAGAATAATAGTGCTTACTTTAAATACAACACAATAATGCAAGTCAAAAATAACTCATTATACATATAACTCATTCTCTAAGAAGAAATCAAACATAACCAAGCAATATCTTTATAAGATTTAAAACATTTTTTTAACCAAATTTAGGGTATCAAATGAAAATTACATTACAGTGTCTGAGGCTAACAACTCAGCTGATGCTTAAATAGCATACAATAAAAGAAAATTATAAAAATTCAAATCTGAAAATTAAAGGTAAAAGACAGCACATTTAGTCGACCAATAAACAATAACGACATCCAATTAATGAGGCAATATTCTGGAAAAGTTCATAGGGGCCAATTAAATAATCCTTTGGTCTATAAACCAAAGTCAGAATGACATGCAGACACATTTTTCCTCATCCAATAACTATTTAACTTGGTGCACTGATACACAATAAACCATGGCAATCCTTTTGTATCAAAGAAAAAATCCTGTCACAGCAGAAAATATTCTCCACATCCCATTTGTCTACTGTTGCTGTAATGTAATCCAGATCTCACTATACAGTTGCCTTATGCTGGGGCTGTGGTTAGCTCACATTAGCCATAGGTCCTTGCTGTTACTTGGTTAGAGAGCAATCACCAAGAGGGTGTCACCAACATTAAAATATATGTATATTAGGAGTGTTTTTCAGCTAGTTATATGTCTATAATCAAGATGCCTAAAACTAAGAACAAACAAGCAATTTTTTATTTTAGAATATATGTTTTTAAAATCCATTTTTCCATTTGTAATAAACTCATTTTGTTTTTAAAGTGAAGAAAATCTTTCCATTTCAATGGAAGTTTATAAACTGATCAGTGCAAATTAAATAGTTCAATAATAGTATATCCTACACTTACAGGCAATAAATTAATGAAAATGAGCAACTGTCCTATATACAGCTGGTACACCAAAATGACCATGAAGTTTCTTGCAATGTTACCCAACAAAATTAAGATTATTGACCCATAACTTGTGCCTGCAACTTGGTCAGAAAACTGTCACCTCATATGTACTGATTTTCCAGATTGTACTGTGCACTGTTTTAATCAGTGTGTATGTTGTGTCTCACACATCAGAAATGTAGTCCAATTATATGATTGTGAAAAAGAAGAAAGTGTTTGATCTAACAAGATTTTAAAATCCTAAAATGCCTGCAGACAAACAGATGTGTTTTAATTGTAATTTGCGTATGCATATGTTTTTATTTTTATTTAAATGAATTCCCAAAACAAGTTTCACCATTACGCAGATATCTTTTCACATGCAAATATTATAAAACAAAATTGTTTATAATAAGTGTTTGTATTTTGTGCTTTTTTTATAATAAAAGAAACATTTAAATTGATTGAACACAAGTTGAATTAGTTTTGTGCATTCTGAGGTTTAGCTAGAGGAGACATGATTCTTCCTTGCTGCATTAATACTATCAGTTTTAACATAAGCGTTATGTCAACACAATGAAAGCATTTAAATATTCATTTTTTTCACCATATGCTAAAGTGAGAAAATAAAAGCACTGTCAAATCATTATAAGAAATTAACAGTTTTCCAAACACAAATCATTCAATGTTATCAACCAACTTATTTAACTTAATTTATAAATTAAATGGTCAAAAGGAATTAACATGAATCCATATTTGTGAACATGCCAGGTAATTTTTTAAATTATATTATTTATCTAGGGAAATTAATAAACTTTCTATTGTTACTTAAGTGGCAGTTTTTCTTGTATCATGCATAATGTGTAACAAAATGCCTCAACTTTTTTCTTCCAACTGTCTAACCAAGCAATTAGTGACATGACCACATGCTGGTGTGTGGCAATCTGGAAATCTAATCCAGCAAAAGGGCCTGTTAGTTCAATACTTGAAGAAGGGTTATTGCTATGTACAACCCACACATATTTTAAATATGTACAATTACCAGCACATTTAAGGTAACAAGAACGATTATAATGCTTGCAGACTTAAAAGCAAATAGAAGAGAGACACATATTTTAAATATGTACAATTACCAGCACATTTAAGGTAACAAGAACGATTATAATGCTTGCAGACTTAAAAGCAAATAGAAGAGATCCTAAACACTCAACTCTTAGCGGGAGTTGATCTTAGTCGGCACTGTTTCCCTGGCAACGTCCTTGTAAATAATCGGTAAAATGTTAGTTGTATGCTCAAGGTAAACAGATTTCATTAGGCAATAACTGGTAACATTGTTATAACAAGACATACTGCAACAATACAGAATTACCTCAGATTGATGGCCCTATATACTTAACTCAACAAATTAATATAGGATTGTCAATGTTCACAACAGATAGTTTCCTAGTTTCAACTGCTGATAAATGAGACTTAATTTTTGTGTGTTTGCATGTGTGATATATACAAGGTAAAAATGGTTAGTAGATTATTGATTCATGCACACAATCATAAATTTATGTCATTCTTACAACCATGTTCAACCCAATAAAGTAGAACCCAATAAATTACAGCAAGCACTTTGCTAGATGGAAACACAGTACAGTGCTGATATCACTTTGCTATATTGGAACCCAATATATTTAGCTATCACTTTGCTATATGGAAACCAATATAGTATTGCTATCACTTTGCCATATAGGAATCCATTACAGTACTGATATCATTGCTATGTAGGAACCCAATATAGTTCTGCCACCACTTGGCTATATCGAACCAATACAGTAAGGTTTGTTATACAGGAACCCAATATAGTACTGCCATCACCTGGCTATATGGGAACCAAATACAGTAAGGTTTGCTATGCAGGAACCCAATATAGTACTGCCATCACCTGGCTATATGGGAACCAAATACAGTAAGGTTTGCTATGCAGGAACCCAATATAGTACTGCCATCACCTGGCTATATGGGAACCAAATACAGTAAGGTTTGCTATGCAGGAACCTTATATAGTACTGCCATCACCTGGCTATATGGGAACTCAATATACAAGTAGTAAGGTTTTGCTATTTAGGAACTCAATATATTACTGCCATCACGTTGCTATATGGGAAACTAATATACTAAGGTTTGCTATATAGGAACCCGATATATAAGGTTTTGCTATATGGGAACCTAATATAGTAAGGATGGCTATGTATTTACCCAATATAGCAGTGACATCACTTTGCTATATGGGAATCCAATTAAGTAAGGTTTGCTATATAGGAACCCAATATAGTACTGCCATCATTTTGCAATATGGAAACCTAATATAGTAAGCTTTGCTATGTAGGAACACAATATAGCAGCACCATCACTTTGCTATATGGGAACCTAATACAGTAAGGTTTGCTGTATAGCAACCCAATATAGTACTGCCATCACTTTGCTATATGGAAATCCAATATAGTAATTATCACGTTTCTACACAGAAACCCTATGTATAGTACTGCTATATTATAATACAACAAATCAGAGATCTGCAGCATATAGTACAGATTCTGATCTACCAGCCCCAGGACTATTTACCTAAGCCTGATTAATTTGTTCCTATCAGACTACGAGTTCTGAAATACACTATCATAAAAAGCTTATAAAAAGATAATTGGAAAGATAAACCAAACCTTCAGATAATTAGTTAGACAATCAAATGATCAAATTAGTAATTAGGTAGACAATTATATTATAAATTACAGACTCAAACTTCCAATCTACAATAGGGGCTGTACTGTTATCATTTTTTATGAACATATTCAGGTTATTTTAGTACAGTCTAGACACAGTGGTTGAATAATACAGATGCTAAGATAATGGGAAAGTTAATATTTTAATGTATGGGATAGGTTTGTCTGAAGCTACAAAACTGAGGAGGAATTTTCTCAGGAGGTACATGCAGCGGTCTACAAAATGTACACATCCCAATCCCTTCATTCTAGAAATATAAAACAACAACAGAAGAAATTAACTAAGGGAAGACAATGTTTGTGAAATTATTAGTGATATTAAATGTTTGTTTTTTGTTCATTTTTGCACATCACAGGTCAGCTGACCGACCAGCATATACCTGGGTAGAACCACCTGCACATTACATGTCAGCTGAGTGACCAGCATATACCTGGGTAGAACCACCTGCACATCACAGGTCAGCTGAGTGACCAGCATATACCTGGGTAGAACCACCTGCACATCGCAGGTCAGCTAAGTGACCAGCATATACCTGGGTAGAACCACCTGCACATCACAGGTCAGCTGAGTGACCAGCATATACCTGGGTAGAACCACCTGCACATCACAGGTCAGCTGAGTGACCAGCATATACCTGGGTAGAACCACCTGCACATCACAGGTCAGCTGACCGACCAGCATTTACCTGGGTAGAACCACCTGCACATCGCAGGTCAGCTGACTGACCAGCATTTACCTGGGTAGAACCACCTGCACATTGCAGGTCAGCTGACTGACCAGCATATACCTGGGTAGAACCAGCAGCACATCACAGGTCAGCTTGAAGACCTCAGACATATATCTGGGTAGAACCACCTGCACATCGCAGGTCAGCTGACCAACCAGCATATACTTGGGTAGAACCACCTGCACATCGCAGGTCAGCTGACCGACCAGCATATACCTGGGTAGAACCACCTGCACATCGCAGGTCAGCTGACCGACCAGCATATACCTGGGTAGAACCACCTGCACATCGCAGGTCAGCTGACCGACCAGCATATACCTGGGTAGAACCACCTGCACATCGCAGGTCAGCTGACCGACCAGCATATACCTGGGTAGAACCACCTGCACATCACAGGTCAGCTGACCGACCAGCATATACCTGGGTAGAACCACCTGCACATCGCAGTCAGCTGACCGACCAGCATATACCTGGGTAGAACCACCTGCACATCACAGGTCAGCTGACTGACCAGCATATACCTAGGTAGAACCATCTGCACATGGCAGGTCAGCTGACCGACCTGCATATACCTGGGTAGAACCACCTGCACATCGCAGGTCAGCTGACCGACCAGCATATACCTGGGTAGAACCACCTGCACATCGCAGGTCAGCTGACCGACCAGCATATACCTGGGTAGAACCACCTGCACATCGCAGGTCAGCTGACCGACCTGCATATACCTGGGTAGAACCACCTGCACATAGCAGGTCAGCTGACCGACCAGCATATACCTGGGTAGAACCACCTGCACATCACAGGTCAGCTGACTGACCAGCATATACCTGGGTAGAACCACCTGCACATCGCAGGTCAGCTGACCGACCAACATATACCTGGGTAGAACCACCTGCACATCGCAGGTCAGCTGACCAACCAGCATATACCTGGGTAGAACCCCCTGCATATCACAGGTCAGCTGACCAACCAGCATATACCTGGGTAGAACCCCCTGCATATCACAGGTCAGCTGACCAACCAGCATATACCTGGGTAGAACCACCTGCACATCGCAGGTCAGCTGACTGACCAGCATATACCTGGGTAGAACCACCTGCACATCGCAGGTCAGCTGACTGACCAGCATATACCTAGGTAGAACCATCTGCACATGGCAGGTCAGCTGACTGACCAGCATATACCTGGGTAGAACCACCGGCACATCGCAGGTCAGCTGACTGACCAGCATATACCTGAGTAGAACCACCTACACATCACAGGTCAGCTGACTGACCAGCATATACCTGGGTAGAACCACCTGCACATCGCAGGTCAGCTGACTGACCAGCATATACCTGGGTAGAACCACCTGCACATCGCAGGTCAGCTGACTGACCACCACACAAGTATTTTCTTGCTCAGTCCCTAACTCAAACCCATGCAGTGAGGGTGATATTATATGTTTTAACCACCTTTGAAGTCATTAAAAATGGTAGTGGTATAGCTTCCTTGCTAACACTCAAACAAATATAAGGGTAGTTCCATGACTGGTTGGCCCAGTGTCAGGATAATGTGACTGGGTGTGGTATCAGGCTAGGTGTTCAAGGCATGCTGTACACAGTGAAGGCAGCACTATATCTGCTTCACGTGGACAACGTCTCCAGATAACTGAAATGCTGTTGGTGGGACGACAAACCCAATAAAGTTAAACCACCATTGATATTGTATTGAACTATATCCCATACTCTTCATCAAACCATTAAGATACATGTATCAGGAGTAGATAAGGCAATGGGCAACTAGTGTAGATCCAGATCAACCAGCTCTCTACTGGCAATGTGTCAAACCCAAACCTATTCTATTTGCCGCTTGGTATTAATTATTTATAATTACTATTAATAGGTATAATTTAACCGTTACTCGTTGTAAGCAAAAAATGTGATTAAGTGTAAGTTTTAACCTTTAATGTCATATATAAGTGGACCCACCAGCAAAAGACTGACAGGATGAGCCAAGAATTGTGTGCAAAATATACATGTACTAAAATAACTCCCCTAATTTGAGATATTTTATGAGACATCTTTAACCAGCATGCTAAAAACACATGTCAAATACCTTTGTCTTCATGGCACGATAAAATTCACCATCTGCATTCTTCATTCACATTAGAAAACAAAAGTGTTTTTGCATTTTATTTATTGATTATTTTTCCATCAATAACCTGTTTTCATATCTATTTTACTACCCATGGCTTTTTGTCAGCATCTTTCAAAGAACTGCTTTATGAATGTGTAAGCCCCTGCAACATTAAGGTAACACCTTTTTTCAGGTATTGATCTAAATACAGGTGAGAAAATGAGATATTAACACGGTATTATTACAACTGCTATTGATCTGGTATATTTTAGCATGCATCAAACAACCTCTACTGAACATGTGTCTTCATTTAACTGAGCAAGTTCTTTCTTCCTTCAACCATCTTTCTTTCTTCATGAAACCATCTTTCTTACATCATTAAACCATCTTTCTATCTTCCTTAAACCATCTTTCTTACTTCATTAAACCATCTTTCTATCTTCCTTAAACCATCTTTCTTACTTCATTAAACCATCTTTCTATCTTCCTTAAACCATCTTATTTCTTCATTTCACCATCTTTATTTCTTCGTTAAACTATTTTAAGACTTTAACAATTAATAGTTTCTCCCAAAAGAAACAATTCCCTGGACCCAACCAATCAGAAAGCAGAATAACTGTCATAATGCCATTGGTTAAGATTTGACATCTCCAGCAAATGGAAAATTGAAATACTTTGTTTTGAATCAGTCAGTTCACATGATTTAAGGTATAATTTTACAGCAGATTATGCTAATTTTCCTTTCTGACATCCAGTGGATCCCACAAGTAATTAAAGGTAATATCTGACAGTTTGCCTACGTATCAAATACCTGTAACACACTTTACCCCTGTTTTGGTGAATTGAGGGCATAATTAATGCACAAACTCATGCTTTAGACTAATTGTCTGAATACAGATGATTATGTACAAAACCTTAATTGTTAGACAGTAGAAACCATAAAAGATTATCACTCTAAATGTTCATTCTTTCTAAATCTATAAAAAAAGCATGATGGGGATTTCTGTTACAAGTTGATACATAAAATTACGTCAGAGCGGAGAGGAATACCCGGATGATGAGAGAACTGATCTAAAAGTAAGTTGTCACTGGGGTTTTATGAGTTTAAAAATATCTAACCACATGTGCAGTGTGGCTCAGATAGGAAATACATGTTTGTAATGATGAGTAAGGTGTTATACTCCTCTTTTTAAATATATATAGGGCAGCAAAAACAGTATTTTATGGAATCATTTCAGGTTAACAATAATAAATATAGCTGTTTGAAACAACAAAATCTTGTCCAAGCTGTTGGATATCATATTTAAGTCATCCACTCCTACAAAATCAATCTCATGCTCACTCCAATCTGGACCATGATAGGTATTGAAGATAGCTATATTCAATCTGCACATTTAGCTGCAGAGTCTGCTGCAATATGACAACTAAACTTTGCGTGTAGTTATCAGCAAAGACTTATCTTATAATGGGTTATTAACAAACATTAATGTAACATAAGTTATGGCTTTGAATATAAGAGTCCTTGTGCTGTAGATTATAATGTAATTTAAATAGCAACCCATAAAGGTGGTATCTGACAATTCAGTCCAAACATTTTTTCTCAAATAACTAAATAAGTCATTAGTACCTGAAAACGTCTTGCAAAATGCTGTTCATTGATGCCAAAGATCGGTGTGGACTGTCAAGGATAAATCCCCACTCATAATTGGAAACAGGTGTTTTCTATCCAAGCCATGCTGTAGAGATAGTTATTTTTAATTCTTAGAAACCACTTGACCACTTACTTTTATATAGTAATCCACTCTGACGTCGTTATCTTTTTTTTTACCAGAGACCACTATCATGCTTATAGAGGTGGAAAGACATTTAGGGTATTTTTTTTTTTGAATAAGTACAGTCTAAAAATAAAGTTATTGTTCAAACTTGTCTTACTAACAACTTAAGTATGGTTTTATGCAAAAAGTATTACCAAATTCCCCAAAGCAGTGGTTAGATATTGGTATGTGTATTTAATGTCAGCAAACTGTTGGATACCACCTTTCAAATTGTGTAATGTTACTGCTGTTGAGATGAAGATATAGCTTCTCTTTAATCTGAGACTGAATGGAGATGATATCTCAACACGGGTGACAGACTAACATCTGATGCAAGACAGAATGTAAGTCAATCAATATAAAAACCCACAGCAGCTGTTATGCAAGATGACTTCAAAGGTGAAAGGTAGGCAGATGAAAGTGAACAAACTGGTTACTGCTAAGCAGTAATTTATTAGGCTTAGGCAGATGGGTTGGGAGCTGACTGAATGTTTGATCAGGTTCTACTCTATTTTCCACCAAGTCTAGCCATGTGTCATTTTAGCCACGCATGCAGTTGCTAAGCCTAAACTCATAGCAAGTTAACTTAGAATGGATTGTTCACAAATGTAGATGAAGCTGAAGATGGGTTGAAATGATACTGAAAAGCCATCCTGATATTTTTGTTTTTGATAAAGAGCTAACTTGATATTTTTGAAGTTATCTCCAGCTAAAGTTGATATGGCTTTTGAAGTGACAGCAGCTGTACTATTTTGTAAGTGTGATTCAAATGGTCATTACTTAACCACATTGCTTCATGGAACATGTCAGAAACCTTAACTAATCTATCTTTGAGCCTGTTTGGTCTGAATTGGTACACATCGTAAAGGGGTCACAAAATGCTTTCATTGACATACTGCTTGAGCACAGTATCTGCACTATGACCACAGCAGGCTGCGGCATGATATACCATTAACAGTCTGATTGCAAGGTCGAGACTAAATACCACATTCTCTAATTATCTGCTTGTTATTTAAATGTCACTGCTCCAAGATTTACCATATGCAGACACAGTTTATTGGTTTAACAATTATACCTGTCACTACTAGTCACAGCATCATGACAAAGGTTGCTGCAGAAACAACAAGTGGTTTTCTTGATCTCTGCTATGTTTGTTTGTTTGTTTATTGGGTTTATCGTCCCACAGTATTTCAGTTATCTGGAGACCGTGTCCACTTGAAGCAGATATAGTGCTGCCTGAACTGTGCATAGCATGCTGTAAACATCTGGCATGATACCAATCGGAACTCCTCGGGTAAGTTCGTCCTCGGGACAATCATCCCTCGGATGTATCTGGTGCAGTAATACTTAATGAAATCACGATCGTTTTGTTCGCCGGAAGTCGGAAGAAGAATATGCCTAAGTAGTTCGCACAAAACATAAACACTGCCATCGTTTCACAGCTGCGTGTCTGCTGCGCTGGGTAAATTAAAATTGGATGATTTAAATTTGAAGCCGCCACAAATAAAAGTTTTACAGGCATCGTCCTGTAGTGAGCTGTCACCCGAGCTGCCACCTTTGTTTTGACGTCTGTCTCAAAAGAAGTCCCATTTAGATAAGTGACCGAGGTGATCCGACTACCTACATACATCCGAGAGATGATTTGTGAATTATCCGAGGTGTTCCGATTGGCATGATACCACACCCAGTCACATTATCCTGACACTGGGCCAACCAGTCGTGGAACTACCCTTATATTTGCTTGAGCATTAGCAAGGGAGCTATACCACTACCATTTTTAACGATCTCTGCTATGTAACAATGCAATTGTGCAATAAATGTAAGTTAATGAAGTGATGAAAACTATTTACATGTATACTACATAAAGTATTTTCTTTAACTCTCATGAAACAGAACATTTTATATATGATCCATTGTTTGTGTTTTGTTCTCCAAGAAAATCATTTAAATTTTGTATGTTGATGACAACCATCATGTTAAAAAAAAGATGATTAATTTATAGAGTCTCAAAATGTATCATGGAAACTAAACAAGCATTTGATGTTTAAACTCTTACTATTGGGTATGGTGCCTCTATCACTATTACTCACATTCTAGGTGTGGACACACAAACACAGGAAGCTAAGGTCTTATCAACTCACCACTGCCCCTGAGTCACCTTCTTTCACTGGCCTTGAGACACTGGGGTTTATTTTATTTTACTGGCAAAGATAATGATAATGATCATGACAATGATGATCAAGATGATGATGATGATGATGATGATCCAGATGATGATGATCAAGATGATGGTGATTAAAAAGGACAATAATAGAGAATGAAAATGTTAATGATGTTGATGATGCTGACAAAGCTGCTGTTGCTGCTGCTGCTGATGATGATGATTGTCAGTGTATGTTTGCATGAGCCTATGTGTGTTTAATGTTCTAAATACATGCATAAATGCCTGTGTGTGTGTGGTCGAGAACATCTTATGGTCAGATGTACATGTTGTGATGGAGGAACCATTAATTAGACAATTAAGGATTGCATGTGATGTCAACAATGACAGAAAACATTAAATAGCAAGATGTTGAGAAACTGGAGAAACAATGTGTTACATCTGGACAAAAAACTGCTCTCCAGGTGTATAAGAGTCTACATTTACTGTACTTCTTACTGAGGGAGGTACTGAAGAGAGAGAGGTTTAGCAGCAGAAAAGAAGGGAATGAAAGAAGAACAATGGCATGGTAAAAAAAATATATACAGAGAAGAAAAATGAAAAAAGGGACAGGAAAAACTTGAGGGGGATGATAGATAGAAAGAGTAAACCAGAGATTGAGAGTGGGAGAGAGAGGGTGAGAGAGGGAGGAGAAGGAGATACAGAGTATGAGGATATTACAACAATGAGAATTAAAATGTTAGAATTGTAAGGTAAAGAGTATAACTGGAACAGAGGCCATTTTAAAGAATTTTTTATAGTCAGATTATAAGGAAGTAAGAGAGAAAAAGAAAAGAGAAAGATAATCAAGAAAAAGAGAAAATAACAGAATAAAATAGTGAGAGGAAAAATGGAAAAAGTAAGACTTCAGTCTCATGCTGCCTTCCAAATGAAATGGTTAAAATGAACCTTGTCTAGTCACTGTCCTAGACTGACAATTCAATAATAAGTTCACAACTGGTCAAATAAATGCAGTGACAGTTAGACAGATGAATGGATTGGGACTTATTTGAATGAACAGGCACAATCGACAAATGAATAAATAGAAAGACAGAAAATGTACAGAAAGGCAGAAAGATAGATAATTGGAAAGACAGAAAGATGGCATACAAAACTGGTACTCAGATGGACTGAAAACAAGTTTGTAATCTGACTGAAATGGAACAAATACAAACAGCCAGATAGACAGACAACTGAAAGAAAATTCTCAGTAATCATGGCTTACATATTGATTATCATACTGCTCAATAACAACTGCAAGAGAATTAGTAACAAAAATGCAAGTTGCTTGCTTGATGAAGAAAGTCTGAAGAAAGAATAAAAACCAAATCCTACCCCAAGATTCTTCCTGATATACTCCTCCATTCTGTCATTCATTTAACACAATTACTTTATCCGAGTCAACTCATTCAGAGAATTTAATCCAATCCACACATCTTCACATAAGAATCAATCTATACATACAATGAACCTAACATGATAGATTTAAACAAGAGATATTAGTTGCTTGATAATTATATAATAACATACCACTGGTATCACATAATATTTCTGTATCACACTATTTAAATTATCACACTTAAATCACTTTTGTATTCCTTGAAAAAAAGTTCAATCCTCTTCAAAACATAATGCTCATTTCTATATAAAAGTTATCATTTCTGTGTGACAAACATCCAATTTTAACACAAATACATCTGTGATTCCAATTAACACCATACACTTCTAGGAAACCAACTAAAAAAGTATTTTGTAATATCATAAACAATTGTACTTATTATAAAACACTGAAAAATGTTATTGTCCCATATAGTTTTAAATCCTGAGAACAGATTTAAGTGTTTAATGAAGTATAATCCATTTACTATCATAAATCATATCACTATCATCACACAATTGTAGATCTGTACACTCCACTTTATCCTAGTTGGTGAAAAAGTGATAAAAATCCATGCTGGAAACATAGTAGGGTTTTGGCATGGGAAAGTGAAAACAATTCAAGCTGAGCAAATGCACTGACTGAAAAACACCACTAGAATACACATCCTTGTTTCCGGATCCTTGCAGTCTCCATGCTGTTCCGACAATACCTTTACCCCCCCTGTGTTTTCCCTAGGTACTAGTACACAGTTGGATCAAGCTGTGGAAACAGGAGTCAGTGAGAGTGAGGGAGAGTAGGGGGAGGGGGAGGGAGAAAGTTATAGCCCTGAACACATGGTAACTTTCCCTCTCACCTGAGTTTCAGAACTTCTGTTTACTTTCATGTTTAAAGGCCCCCACACTAATGCCTTATTGCTACTTTATGCTTAAGTCAATGCTATACACTTTACAAGTAGTTGAGATAACATGCTCCCAGCTTATCAAAGTATGTTTGGCATATTAGTTTATAACGTGCTCACAGTTAATGTGTCATCTGCTCAAACACTACATTATTTTCCTCAGCCAACACATTCCTTAGAAAATCTGTTTCTCGCCTAATTGTTCAACAACTTATTAAACTTTATTTCCCAGTGTACACCTATCTAAGCTCATATTACCCCCAGTTTATCATTATGGTTCTAAGCTGATGTGTTTTTCACCGTACATGCTCCTCAGCTAAATAGTTCCATAGTTTAATACTGTCCTTGATATAAGTATGGCTATACAATCCTAAGTTCATAATATTCTCACCTTATATATTCCTCAAATTATGCACTAAATCCTATGTGTTTACATATTACAACATTTTGAGGTATTAAAATGTGAAAAACTTAAATGAAAGATATGAAGAGAGCATGTGTGCACCATGTTGTAGTAGCATCAAACACAGTCTAGCATATCCGGACTGTGTATTGGTTTAAACTCCACTCCACTGCATTTGCTGCAACTGACTGCACTGGCTGATAAATGAGATTTAACAATTTCAGGAAAATTATTTCTTTACCAGAACTTTACCCCTGCAGCCATCAGCCCTGACAAATAAAGTGAGAGGGAAATTTGAGGGTTTATTTCAGGGTGATTCTGTGAGCATTTATGTAGATCAATTAATTCTCAGAATACTAAGATCTCAAAGGATGATAAACCCAATAAACAAACAAACAAACTAAGATCTCAAATAAACACAAGTTTTTTTTCATGTCTATCTACTAAAAAAACATTATATGAACTATATACTTAAAAGTCACACGCTTAAATATAATATAAAACTTTCAATAAAAAAAAGAATGATACAATGATTAAAATCACTCCGATGGTTATGTTTATGTAGCAGTGTCTATAAAGCATTACTATGGGACATCTTGCACAAATCAATTAAGTCTTATCTCTGGAAGAATCAAATACAATGTTGAGGGAAATATTCTGAGCAGCCTAACATTGTGATCTTGGGTTGATAAGTCACCTCCTTGTTGATATATGTTGCAACTAATGGATTCCTAGTGATGAAAGAGATTCAATTAAGAAAATAATTAAGTCAAATAAATTGATATAAGGTGATTGAAGATTAATGCTGTTTACTGCTGCACATGGAACATATGTTGTGATGATATAATTGTTGTTGGTTAACTGTTATGCTTCAAATAATATGTATGCATGATTTCATCTTTATAGATTTTCAAATAAAAGAAATTCTCCTGCATGTTTTTTTATTTGTCTTGTGTTTGAGATACATGGCAGCTGGATAATTAATGTCATTTAAGCACCATCTAGACATTATTGGTGTAGACAAATGTCTGTCAGAAGCAATGGCACACTGAAGGTCAGACAGAACACCTCCCTGCATTAAAATTATTGCCCCAACAGGGACGCGAAAGAACGGCTCCATGGAGTCAGAGGTGTTACAGATCAACAACTCAACACTCTAAAGGCCATAGATGCCATACATATTTTTCTGCAATACATATACAGTGTAATTGTATAATTATGCATGAATATGTTACAAGTAGCAAAGACAGTTTTGTTTAGATACAAACCTGAGGAGGTCACATGTGGGCTCAAAAGTCTCATCACAGGACAGTTGTTGCTAAGACTGCATGTGTATTCTAACTTTGTGTCAATTAAGGTTTATAGACCAGCATGCATGTGTACATTTTAACAATACTGGTAAATGAAATTTAATTTAATACACTTATTTTTTAATACATCATTTAATACACAAATCTTATAATTGATGTTTCTTATTTAATATGCATAAATATTTTAATGAAAATCAGAGAATTTACAAAATTCCATCTTTTCTTTCTTGCTCTTCTTTCCTTCTTGCCCTTTCATCTCACAGTATGTATCACTTTCAAATACTTTCTTTTTTATTCTTTCTATTCATTGCCATGAAATGTCTGACACAAGTGAATACTGAATGTAGATCTGAAACCTAACAGCACTATATACTAAGTCATTATTTAATTTCATGTTCGTCTTATGTTCTCTAGAAATTATATCCAATTAGAGAGTTTAGCACGGAAATTGTGAACAAGATTCTGCATATTATGGACCTCTGATTCAGCATTATAAGTTTCTATGCCACCAGGGTCAAGATATTAAAGATGGAATGGTCTATAGACTTAGCAAGGTCATTACAATGTTCATTTTAACTATTACCAGGTAGTACACTAAGTCTTGTAAATAAACAATTATAAGTCCTTCATAATTATTAAATAACAACTACATGTGTATAAAAAGGTATCAAAGCATATTGCAATTAGTAAAAATTAGGATCAGATGGCTGTTTACATACAATTGTTCAATTTTGCTCAGCAGGTTAGCAGGTTAGTAGTTTTCAGTGATTTGTTATCAGAGACGAAATAATTGATTTATAATAAAGGTGAAAGTTAGCTCAATTAATGTCATAAGTTTAGGTCAGGACATCAGACCATGCTATGACAATTAAGGTACCATCAACTCCTGGACACAGTCTTCAGACAACTAAAAGATGTTGGTGGAATATATATCCCCCACAACAAACCGGAAGTGAAAGTCGTAATGTTTATCTGCTGATATCTGCACCCCCTGGCTTCAATATCTTTTGCCTGTTTCCTAGATCTATCAATTTTCTAATATCGACCTATTTATGATGATATGTAGCACCATTCAAAGAAAAGCAATAATAAAGGATAGACCAATCTCTGGTTTATAGATGGAGGATGCTCAATGTATATACATTTGAACCCTTATCCAGCTACTTCACAAATTATAACCATAGCCATTAATCCAAAACCTTCATGTAAATCTACAATGTATAATGTACAATGTGTACTTAATTTTTATTATTCAGTCATTTTGTTTAGTTCATGTCAAATATTTTGGCGTAGCCATCTAAACTTACTTTTCATTAACATAGAAATGCTGACATAAGCTCTTTTTATGACTTACAAGAAAAGATATACATTTTTATAAGAACAAGTTAAATGTATTTTACTGTTGAAAATAAAACTAGTATCAGGAAATGTATAACCTTCTGATGACTTTGTTCTTACAATCTAAAAAAGTTTTAAAAAATAACCAATCAATAAATTTTCTGATATAATGCGGTTATGCCTCAAAAATGCAGATATCTTTAATATAGATCCTTTTGGTTATAATTTCACATATTTATCCAAATGATATTCAACAGAATTTTAAAAAGGTAACATTTCAATATATACGAATTAAATTATGAGTGTACACATATCTTTAAAGTTTTATAGCTTAGACCATCTGATGACAGCTTTTAAATGTTGTACTATCTCATTAACGAGCCTCAGAACACAACTATCAGTGCCTTCCTTATCAAAATAAAGATTTTGAGAAAAAGAGAAAATTTAGTGAAATATTTTTTTTGACACAGAGGAAAATTAATTAGGTTGGAGTTACTTAACCATTTTCTATGGCATTATTTCAAGTTTTCAGAAGTAGATTGTCTAACTGATTATAGACAATGACTACATACGCACGTTACACTTTGGTGTTGTTGTTTTTTTCAATAATATTATGGATTATTTATAACAGTGTCTATAATGTTTAAATCTCTATAAGAACCACCAATAAAGTGCATGTTCATTCAAATAATGGTGTTATTAGTTAACAAAATAATCTTTAATGTATTAGTTAGTATGTTGACAGTTAAAATACATATTGTATTCTGAGGTTATGTAAAATTTAATTGGAATTATATTGAAATCCCAAGAGCTATACAATCTGTCACCAATTTTTGGGACAACCCTCGTATAACTGTGACAAAATAATTCATTGATAATACGGTCTAAATATATAATTATTAATAAGCAAAAGATTTTAACCATAAAATGCTAATTAATTGAGTAAAAGCATGACAAAAGCAAAGCCATTTTAACCAGGTAACACTCCAATATACATACTTTCATAGAACTAAAGTATTTCAGGCAGCAATAAGTACTTAGTACAGGAGGGGATAACACTATTCAGAATATTCAGAACACTATTTCTTTGCAGCAGTTGCTCCAAGTGGAACCAAATGTGAACCAATCAAACATGCCTCGTAAATATGAGTGTAACATTTGCAGTCGATTGATTGTTGAGAGATGCTGCCAACTTATATAATGGAAACAACTGCTTATTTCTCTCCCCTGTCTCTCTGAATCATAGTACATGTAAGAGTTAGATGGCCTTAAACATGGAACAATGCATGTATTTTCTATCTGAAGGAAAGTACAGGATGGCTGAAGAAGGTATTTTATGTTTGCTTGAAATCTAGTAGAAGTTTATTCTAAAAAAAAAGTTAAGCAACCTCAATCATCAGTATTTGCCTATACCTTATATTCACAAATCAACTATGTTTATCAAGAACAGTTTTCTTTTAAAAGTTATCATATTAATTTCCTGTTACTATATACAGCAAGTATAAAGCTTCATGTCTGTCTAAAATAATGAAGAGCCTCTCCCTAAAACATACATTCATGTAACATACATGTACCAGGCCCAGATAGTAGACAGAACGGAGTCTACGGTTTGACATCTGGGAAATGTCAAGATCCTCTTTACTACACATGCACCTCCAACCTCAATAAAAGCCTGTCAAAACTTGACTATACATCTTGACTATACATGCACCTCCAACCTCAATAACAGCCTGACAAAACTTGACTATACATCTTGACTATACATGCACCTCCAACCTCAATAACAGTCTGTCAAAACTTGACTATACATCTTGACTATACATGCACCTCCAACCTCAATAACAGCCTGACAAAACTTGACTATACATCTTGACTATACTTGCACCTCCAACCTCAATAACAGTCTGTCAAAACTTGACTATACATCTTGACTATACATGCACCTCCAACCTCAATAACAGTCTGTCAAAACTTGACTATACATCTTGACTACACATGCACCTCCAACCTCAATAACAGCCTGACAAAACTTGACTATACATCTTGACTATACATGCACCTCCAACCTCAATAACAGCCTGACAAAACTTGACTATACATCTTGACTATACATGCACCTCCAACCTCAATAACAGCCTGACAAAACTTGACTATACATCTTGACTATACTTGCACCTCCAACCTCAATAACAGTCTGTCAAAACTTGACTATACATCTTGACTATACTTGCACCTCCAACCTCAATAACAGCCTGACAAAACTTGACTATACATCTTGACTATACATGCACCTCCAACCTCAATAACAGTCTGTCAAAACTTGACTATACATCTTGACTACACATGCACCTCCAACCTCAATAACAGCCTGACAAAACTTGACTATACATCTTGACTATACATGCACCTCCAACCTCAATAACAGCCTGACAAAACTTGACTATACATCTTGACTACACATGCACCTCCAACCTCAATAACAGCCTGACAAAACTTGACTATACATCTTGACTATACTTGCACCTCCAACCTCAATAACAGACTGTCAAAACTCGAGGATATCATTAAAAAAGTAAGGAATTAAAAATAATGGCTAGGAATGGGTTAAAATGACAAGAAAAGTGATACATGTAAAAAGTGAAGAAAATGGTTAATACAAGTATTTAAACCCTTAAGAATAGCCCAACCTAAGTTTGAAACATGTGGCAATAAATCTATTTGTATATCAATATAAATATACGTACTGACACAAAAAATGTTGAAATGAACGACTTTAAACTGTACAAGTGTGTTTAAAAACACTTCGACAAGCACAATGTAAAGATTTGTTCATCATAAATGTTTGTACATAATAGTCCTGTAAACATATTCTTAATTTAACTGAATTGTCAGTTGCTTCCATTATAAAGCAGTTACTATGTATTCCTTGCTTTTGCAGTAAATACAGAATCGTGGGGTTTTAAAGATTCATTTTCTTCTGTCTATGAGAGACTTATTAGTATCAAAAAGATTTTATCAATATCATACAAACCTTCATTTTGTTAAGAAGTAAGATACATCTACTTCTAGTCAAGGAAAGTATACAAAGACATGTAACTTGTATTGACAACACTATACACTTAAACTATGACACAACACAAAGGGCAAATTAATTTATAAATTAAACATCACTGTCTTACCTTTAATCCATGACAGGTGAAGAAGACCCCACAGGATATGAAAAGAGAGAGGAAAAATAAATTGCATTTTTTATAAGCATTAAATAAGTATTTGTAAAAGGGATGAATGCTTGTTTGTTCCTGGCCTTACAAGTACCAATCCCCTGTACAAACCATCAAGCAACAAGAGCACTGAAGACAGAGCAAAATATGCCCATCAATTGAGTAATTTGAAACAAACTGCTGTGCACTCTTGTGCAATGCAGTATGGCAAAGTTTTGGACTGCACTCTGGGTTATTGCAAGAAAAACTGAAATTAAAGTAGCATAACATAAAAAAAATCTTTAATCTGCCAAACTGCCATGCACTGTTGTGCAATGCACTCTCGCATGATTGTGGAGTGCTATCTGGGTAAATGGAAAAAAAATTAAAGGGGAATAACATCAAATATACAAAAATTTACATGAGAGTAATGGCATTTATGTAGAAAGGGGCATTACTCAAAAATAAGAAGAGAAGAGTGACAGTTCTTGTGCATTGCACTTTGTTTCAATAACATTTATCCACCTATGAAGTTTCAAGTCAATAGCTCTGATAATGTAGGACTATGGTCCAGACAAACAAGTAATAATATTGAACTAAGGGGAATAACTCCAAAATCATGAAGTGTACAGTTACAGTTTTTATTCAGTGCACTCTGTCTTAATGAGATCTATCCTCCTGTGAAGTTTCAAGTCAATAGCTTTGTTAATGTAGGAGTTATGCTCCGGACAAGAAAATTAAACCAAGGGGCATAACTCTAAAATCATTAAGTACAGACTTACGATTCTTGTGCACTGCACTTCGTCTCAATAAGACCTATCTATGCATCAAGTTTCAAGTCAATAACTTTGATAATGTAGGAGTTATGCTCCAGAAAAAAGATAATTAAACAAAAGTGGAATAACGCCAAAACCATGAAGTGCAAAGAGATGGTTCTTATGCACTTCACGACATCTCAATGAGATTTATTCACCTAAGAAGTTTTAAAGTCAATAGCTTTGATAGTGTTGGAGTTATGCTCCGTACATTAAAATTAAACAAAGGGCAATAACTCCTACATCATGAAGTGCAGATTGATGGTTCTTGGGCACTGCTCTCCATCTCATTGAGATCTATCTATGATAAAATTAATGTTCAAGCCCCACTTGCAAAATCAGTTGTCAGTTGAGATTTGGCTAAAGCTCTAATATTGGTTGCTCATACAGTACCTTTAACACTTTCCACTGTCATATATTAATAACTAAAAGTTGCAAGGGGTATAACAGATTGGCATTGAAGCATTTTGTCCTGGTACATGAATTCTGGGAGTCAAATATAATTCATATGAGAAATAATTCTGTAAATAGGCAATGTATGTTGTGTACTAAAATAGAAAACAAAGCATTATGAACACCAGCAACAGCTGGCTGATCTCGATCAGGACTGTGCTTAGATCTTAGTAAAAAGTTCTTAGCAGCCTACTGACCACTAGTTAACACTGCAAGACAACATGATATGGAATAATCCATAGATTTATAAGGATAAATTATAAGGATGCTAAAGTTGTAAATAACCCATACTTAACAGAATTAATATTTTGTCTGATCTTGTCTTAATATCTGTGTTTGTTATTGCATGCATCTAAGGAACTAAAACAAGTTATTAAGGCTTAGCCTAACTCTTAACCTAAAAGTATAGATCCTGATCATACAGAAATCCAGTAGGAGTCTGTTTGATTAGCTTAAGCCTAATCAATTTAGTTATAGCGGTTACAAGTTATATTCTGAACTATATGCCACATAACATGCCCAACCCACCAATAACAGCCTTAACAGTGCCTAGTTCACTGCCACCGCAGACATTTATCCAATTAACTCAGACATGTACTTCACTATTACACAGGAGTCAACAGATTGCCACCCAGATACAAAAATTATCCAGCCCACAAAGCCAGACAAGAGATTTAATAAAAACATGACTTTGATATTAAAATGAAATTTTATCCAATTTGATGTTAAACAGAGCCATGAGAAAACCACATGAGTGCAGTAATTATTGTTACCATAACATGAAGAGTGCAATTGATTTACTATGATGTCACTAATTATATGTGTAAACAGATCAGCCTTTTCTATTACAACTGCTATAAAAAGTATTTTGCTATCTTTTAAAAGTAAAAAATATTATAGGTTTGAAAAGAAATACAAAAATAACAGCAAAATGCATGATGCAATGATGTAAATGCTGAATCAGAAAAATGCTGACATGCCAAATATGTAAGGATCAGGTGACCTTGACCTACCCTGATATTTTCTTACTTAGGTCCAACCCAAAGTCAAGCCATTGAGAGTCAACTAAATTGTGTCATAATATGACTGTGTCAAGTAGCTTTTGTTTGACTGAAATGTCCCACAGAACCGTTTTTAATAAAAAATGTAAGGTGTTGTTTAGATGGTGTAAGTTTAACCCTGTCAGACAGTAAAGGAGTGAAAATTAATGGTCAAAATTATTCCGTGGTAAATAAAATGCATAACACACTGGAAAGCAGGCAAGGCTTCAGATGCAAAAATACAATGATACAATACTGTCATTATGATTGCATTGTAACATTATTTAGGTCTAAAATAAATCCTCTTAAATGCCACGAGATGCAACCAAATTTCCCAGGTATGACAATTGGCCGAGGGTAGTAAAGGTCAATCCTTTGTGCCTCCAAAATTCAGCTTTCTCATATCTCTAGATGGTGTGGCAAGCAACACTGCCCAAAAATGTCTGATATAGCATACGCTGGAATCAGATTTAGTGCTGCTAAACAGTGTGAGTCTATTAACAAATCAGGAATAAGTGGTATACCGGTACAGACTGTGGGCAAAATGGAATACTGGTACTGAATGTGGGCAAAATGGAATACTGGTACTGAATGTGGGCAAGATGGAATACTGGCACTCACTGTGGGCAAGGTGGCATACCGGTACTGACTGCAGGCAAGAAGGTATACTGGTACTGACTGGGCAAGATAGCATACTGGTACTGACTGTGGGCAAGATGGCATACTGGTACTGACTGTGGACAAGATGGTATACTGGTACTCACTGTGGGCAAGGTGGCATACCGGTACTGACTGCAGGCAAGATGGTATACTGGTACTGACTGGGCAAGATAGCATACTGGTACTGACTGTGGGCAAGATGGCATACTGGTACTGACGTTGGACAAGATGGTATACTGGTACTGACTGGGCAAGATGGCATACCAGTACTGACCTTGGACAAGATGGCATACTGGTACTCACTGTGGGCAAGGTGGCATACTGGTACTGACTGCAGACAAGATGGTATACTGGTACTGACTGTGCAAGATAGCATACTGGTACTGACTGCAGGCAAGATGGTATACTGGTACTGACTCGGCAAGATAGCATACTGGTACTGACTGTGGGCAAGATGGCATACTGGTACTGACTGTGGACAAGATGGCATACTGGTACTGACTGGGCAATATGGCATACCAGTACTGACCTTGGACAAGATGGCATACTGGTACTCACTGTGGGCAAGGTGGCATACTGGTACTGACTGCAGACAAGATGGTATACTGGTACTGACTGTGCAAGATAGCATACTGGTACTGACTGTGGGCAAGATGGCATACCGGTACTGACTGCAGGCAAGATGGTATACTGGTACTGACTGGGCAAGATAGCATACTGGTACTGACTGCAGACTAGATGGTATACTGGTACTGACTGTGGGCAAGATGGTATACCGGTACTGACTGTGGGCAAGATGGCATACCGGTACTGACTGCAGGCAAGATGGTATACTGGTACTGACTGGGCAAGATAGCATACTGGTACTGACTGGGCAAGATAGCTACCGATACTCACTGTGGGCAAGGTGGCATACCGGTACTGACTGCAGGCAAGAAGGTATACTGGTACTGACTGTGGGCAAGATGGTATACTGGTACTGACTGCAGGCAAGATGGTATACTGGTACTGACTGGGCAAGATAGCATACTGGTACTGACTGGGCAAGATAGCTACCGGTACTCACTGTGGGCAAGGTGGCATACCGGTACTGACTGCAGGCAAGAAGGTATACTGGTACTAACTGGGCAAGATAGCATACTGGTACTGACTGTGGGCAAAATGGTATACTGGTACTGACTGTGGGCAAGATGGTATACTGGTACTGACTGTGGGCAAGATGGTATACCGGTACTGACTGCAGGCAAGAAGGTATACTGGTACTGACTGGGCAAGATAGCATACTGGTACTGACTGTGGGCAAAATGGTATACCAGTACTGACTGTGGGCAAGATGGTATACGGGTACTGACTGTGGGCAAGATGGTATACGGGTACTGACTGCAGGCAAGAAGGCATACTGGTACTGACTGGGCAAGATAGCATACCAGTACTGACCTTGGACAAGATAGCATACTGGTACTCACTGTGGGCAAGGTGGCATACCGGTACTGACTGCAGGCAAGAAGGTATACTGGTACTGACTGGGCAAGATAGCATACTGGTACTGACTGTGGGCAAAATGGTATACCAGTACTGACTGTGGGCAAGATGGTATACTGGTACTGACTGTGGGCAAGATGGTATACCGGTACTGACTGTGGGCAAGATGGCATACTGGTACTGACCATGGGCAAGATGGCATACCGGTACTGACCGTGGGCAAGATGGCATACTGATACTGACTGTGGGCAAGATGGCATACTGGTACTGACTGTGGGCAAATTGGTATACTGGTACTGACTGTGGGCAAGATAGCATACTAGTACTGACTGTAGGCAAAATGGCATACCGGTACTGACTGTGGGCAAGATGGTATACTGGTACTGACTGTGGGCAAGATGGCATACTGGTACTGACTGTGGGCAAGTTGAAGATTAACAACAGTTTTCTTAGCAAGACGAAAGCACAATGGCAAAAGAGATAGAGTGAATAAAATGAATATTATGATAATCATACTTAATTTTCTCCATGGGAAAATAGTTAATTAATTGGACTTAAATGAATCAGTTTCATTTAAATGATGAAGCTGCATTTTATTGATGAGATTTGCCTTGTTTTGTCAAATGTGTCATTTGCAATATACTGTATTTATTTAGTCATACTCTGTAATTGCATTTGTGGAAGGACGGTTTTAATTAACGACTGCATTAATAGGAGCTGAAACAATAAATAAATCAACATTAAATAAGGACTAAATGATATGGCTGAAAAATGTTGTATTTGACTTAATGTAAGCATCACTCAACCTCTGCATTGCTTTTGTGCTTCTGTTTTAATTTGTATCAATATTTATTCATAAATTGTCACCATATACATACATATCTGGTATGAATTTAATTGGTCAAGAGTTTCAGAGGAGATATTGTTTAAAGAATGTTGATGGATGTGTGATGCCGGAATGCTGGACACCGAATGCTGGACGCTGGATGGTGTGTGATCACAACAGCACAACCTTAGCCTAAGCTTAGGTGAGCCAAAAAGACAAGAAAATATTTTAATATGTAAAACACTAAGCCTATTATATAAGTTTAAAATTATATTGTAAATATATGCATGTACAAGGAGTTTATATTTATATAAATGAAAATATAAAAAAAGAAATGTGTAGTGTAGTAACCCAATTTTACTGAGGTCGGGTGAAAGTCAACATCAAAAATGAAACAAATAAATTTGTTCCATTTGTAGTTAAACAAACTCTGTAAGGCAAATTAGAAAAGTGACATGTGCAACGGCAATAATCAAAATTATTTGTTAACATAACACATGAATTCCAATTAACATGATGGAAATTATGATGATATTGATGATGTTATTGTAAGCGCTGCAGCAAGATTCATGTAATCAACTAAATTGGTTATTGTTTAACTTGTATCCTTTACATGGATAGGTGTTCACTTGGATAAAGAGCTTAGCAAAAGAACATGTAAGACTGCAGCAAATGTAATTTATATTTGCTGACAAGGCAACATAATAACTGCTCCAAAACAAACAGACACAACCGTTAACAGATACAAATGTATTTTTAATTCTAAACAAAACTCAATGTTAATGATCTGTGACAGTGTGAACTGCATTTCCATTCATAATGAGACAATTAACATCTTAATTAGAAAGGAAGGTTACAAGATAAAAGAGAAACACCTGAGTCAATTTAAGATACAGGTTTAGATTCATGACTGCACTCATCCAGGCTGTTATGGAGAGGAAAGGCAGACAGACTTCTGTTTGAAGTGTGGCCCTGTACATTGCTAACCTTTAACCTGCTATAAGCATCAAGTGATCAGACTTCGGCCAATACTGAAGCTCCTAATCAGCCAGCCCACAATCTACCATATTTGCTGATTATTTATGGGACACAAATGAATAGTTAACTTATTTTGGTATATAAATAAAGTTATATAAGTCTCATCAATAGAATATTAGACACATTTTGCCTATGCTTAACACAACTATTATACAGACAGAGGCAGAGGATTAGAGGGCAAATGTAGAAATTAAAAGTTTTTTCAAATGTCTTTTTATAGATATATATATATTATAGGTCAATATTGAAATACCAGTGAGTGTCACATGATATTGCCTGGAAATTTTTGTGGGTTTCAGTTAAAGAAGTATATAAAAATTCATCCATTTGGCTTGTCTTGACATTTAGCAGGCTGGTCTTGCATTTCTAGGTAAGTCAAATGTGAGATTAGACTGACGCATTGAAAAAGTGGAACTACTACGGTACCAGATTAATGGTACAAAAGCTCTGCTCTAATTATTCTTCAGTCTTTTTCATTCAATTAAACATTAATTCTAACAACTTAAACAAACACCTTTCACAATTATATTGTAGAAAGGTCTGGCAAAGCTATTAATCATATCATACCCTAAACACAGAAAAAAGATGACATGGAAAAAAGTATTCGTGAAAAATCTGTAAAATCATAACTTCTCCATAAGTCTTAATTCTTTAAAAAAAAAAAAACATAACATGAAAATATCTTTCAAATTTCAAAGATGAAACAAATGAATAATGTTTGATCTCTATGCAGAAAAAATTAAGAAACACTGAAATTGTATTTCTCTATTACTTGGGGAATCTTGGGAATTCTCATGGAGTTAAATTTCTTCTGAAGTTGATCCAAAACTTGATCCTAATTCACATCAAGATAATTATGATTAATGACAAAATGAAGCAAATATGCACTTTATATCTGGTGCTTTGTTTTTCATCAAAAGATGAATGGATGTGCACAATATGATAACAATAAATCAGAAATCTTGTAGTGCCTTGTAGCTAGAACTTGAAGGCTGGACTGCTGGGTTTAATTTTTATATTCATGTATTAATTCTTGGTCTGTTTTCTGTTTTGCTTACAAATGCATTCCCAGTTACAAAACCTGTTGAGACTTGGAAAGCCAGTATTTTTTAGCATATTGGGTTTTACTGCATGATAAATCTTAATCGGTCATATGGCGCCAAATGACGGTTAACGTAAATAAGGTATCAATAGGTTATAACTAATATGTAAACATAGTACAATTATAAAAATCTGTATGGTTAAAATAATGTGAATTATAATTGAAAACATGTTAGGATCTTGAAGGCTGAAGTGGCTGATTTAAAGCGACACTATTTGCTTAATTCTGATCAAATTCCTGCTAAGCAGGGTAAGAGTTACCATTCTTACAATGTTTTACATATTTAATTGGAACACTGTGTTCTCTTAATGAGTTTACATGGGCCAGTGCTCATGGTGCCCCCCTGTTGAGGCCAAGTCTGACCCCTAACTACACTTTTAACATTGTCAAAGCATTTTCTAATACATGTATTTCTACATGGAGTTTAAAATTCCCATAGTTTATAATAATATATTCAGTCATAAATTTGTTTATGGCCACAATCATGTCGGACATTCATCATTGTAAAATTATCAGAAATCAAAAAAATAAGGACCATCAAATATTTGATATTTTCGCATGTGTGAATATTTTATCAATATTTAAAATTGGCATGGAAATTTAATTGACTATCCAAATTTGTAACAAAATTTATTTATGGTAATTTTAATTATAGTGCATCATGAATTGTTATTAAAATGCAGCACTGGAAAATATGGGAAAATATTGACATTCAAGAAGAATGGTGTGCCTGCAGAAGTTTACTTGTAAATCTTAACAAAATGTGTCAAGCTTGTGAAGTGTTGTATTCCCAGGGGAGTGATTAGATAGAAGGAAATACATTTGATTCATTTGCTATAAAACATTTTTGTCAATAAATGCAAAGTAAGGTCTCAGAATTCAGAAAAATCAATTAATATACAATTTCTTATGCTCAATCTTTCATTTCCACATTCTTTGATTTCTCCAATCAATATTTCTAATGATCAATGTACAATTTCAAATGCTGGAAATCAATTGTGGAAATATTTGGTTAAGAAATATGAAATTTTTATAGCTATTTTATTACTACCATAAAATTGTTTTGCTCCTTAATTTAGGAATCTGAATAAATACATATTTCTGTGTCATCATTTTCATCTCAACATAAAAAGATGCCTAGACATAGTGATTGGGGCTTAGAAACAAAAACTTGCAGGTGTTGATTATTCAGACGGCTCTCAGCAGGGCACTGATTTGGATCTACATTATTTGCCTAAGTCTTATTTAAGCAGGCTTATTTGTAAATCTCTTGGAAAATAAACACACATTATAACGATTATAAGAAAAATGTATTGATCTCCTGGTTTTTGGAATGTCATTCTATTTATAAATAAATCTTCAACAGATTAAATCCTAAAATAGATATTTGCAAATATTTAGAAGTTTTTAAGGAATCATCTTGTCTCTTCAGCAGAAATGTTTGAATGAAATACCGACAAACACCTGTGTAAACAAAGTGCAGTGTACAGTTACAGATCAGGTGAAAATGCCAGGTAGGAAGAGTGTAGATGCTGATGGAACTAGGTCAATAAGGAACTTCTTGGTTGTATCTGCTTTACTTCTCTACTGTATAGCTTGATAACAGAAATGTTTACACAAATACCTTAATGAGGGAATTTTCTTATTATAGTGGTTTAGGTCCTATTTATAGAACAATGCAATTTCTTTTTTATTTTCCAACTATTATTGGTGGAAAAAGTGTTAAATCCTAATCCATGATTATAATAATTATATAACACACCTGACTATTGGTCAATAAACTTTAACTTCTCACAGCATAAAATTTGTAATAATGACATTAAAGAGTTAATAATAAAAAATCATTTACAAAAAAAATAAAAAAAAATAAAAATTATGACCTCTGTGAACTTTATTATCATGCAAGTAACCTTTTTAACCCTTGGCCAGAATAAGACATCTATTTGGTCACAGCATTCTACTGGCTACCATATATGGAGACTTGTTCAAAACAACAATTATAAACATTTACAAGAAGTGCTGTCAACAAATTTCTGGTATATAATCTTTGATTTTGAACTTTAACCTTTGACTGATGGTCATAGCATGCTAATCCTGATAATAACATCATGGTGGTCAGTTAATCTCTATAACACCCATCCTCATCCCAATGAACCAATGCAATATACCCCCTTAACCCCTGTGTAATTTCCTTTAAAGGCCCCAGAAGTCAGTAGAGGTCAATTAAGGATACCATTATAGGGTTTGGGCTTGCAGACTAATTGCAGACTGTGAATCAAATGGGCCCCAAGTGGATCTTAATGGCAACATGAATCCCATGGGAGACCATGATTCCTGAAAATCACATAAGGGTTTTTCCTTCCTGCAGCATTCTAACCATTGCTTCTGTCAGAATTATAAAATGTACAATTAATGTCAATTAAATAAAAATGAACTTAAGTACAAAACTGATAAAAACCATATTTAAATGCATACATCAGATCATTTGAATGCGAATTCAAAATTATATTGAATCAAAGATTAATTTTATGAAAAATTACATGTATGTATAAATATTTGTAAAATTATATATATAAATATTTGTGACAAAAGGTGTGCTTCCATCATAGCAACATAACAACTGTTGCTTACAGGTTCTGATTTGGTAAAAAACAATCAAAGTGCCATCATAATAAAGTATTGACCCTTAAGTTAGTATTATTAGAAAGACAAAATAGTGATGTATACCCATCCTTCCTGTATAAAATAAAAAAGACAGAATAAATCTCATGAAAAAAACAAGAGGGTCATGATGGCCTTTAATCGCTCACCTGAGGACACAGGCTTTTAGTAGGCCCATATCTGGCATCGAGTAATTAAGAGTTATTTACTTTTGAAATCTTTGGTGATGATTGGACCATTAGCGTGGCCACTTTGTTGATAACATTTTTCTAGAATTTTACCTAGTAACCTACTAAATCGACATGACCAACTTCAAAACATATGTAAGATTTCATACTGGCAAACATTCTGGCCAAGTTTGGTAGAGATTGGGCCATTAATGTGGCCTTTGAGAGTTTTCACAAGTTTTTTTCTAAAATTTGAACTAGTTACCTACTTTTTGACCCCATGTGACCCAATAATTAACTCCAAGATTTCATGAAGACAAACAATTTGATCAAGTCTGGTGAAGATTGGGCTATGAATGTGGCCTATAGAGTGTTCATATGCTTTTGTGTAAGTTTTGACCTAGTGACCTCCTTTTTGATCCCACATGACCCAAAAATGAACTCGTCCAAGATTTCATGCAGACAAACATTTTGACTTAGATTGATGAAGATTGGCCTGTAAATGTGGCGTCTAGTGGGTTCACAAGCTTTTTGTAAGATTTGACCTAGTGACCTACCTTTTGATCCCCCATGACCCAGTTATGAACTCATCAAGATTTTATGCACCAAACATTCTGATCAATTTTAGTGAAGATTGGGCCATAAATGGGGCTTCTAGTGTGTTCACAAGCTTTTTATATGATTTCACCTAGTGACCTATTTTTTGACCCCACATGAACCAATAACAAACTCATCCAAGATTTTATGCCGACAGAAATTCTGACCAAGTTTGGTGAAGATTGAGCTATAAATGTGGTCTCTGGTGTATTCAAAAGCTTTTTTCTGAGATTTGTCCTAGTGACCTAGTTTTTGACCACACGTGTCCCAATAATGAACTTGTCCAGAATTCCATGCAGACAAACATTCTAACCAAGTTTGATGAATATTGGACAAAAACTGTGGCCTCTAGCGTGTTCACAAGCTAAAATGTTGACGCTGACAACAGACGTCGGATGACAGACGATGACAGACGAAGCAATATCAGAAAAGCTCACCTTGGGCACATTGTGCTCAGATGAGCTAATAATAAAAGGCAGAGGTAACTCATTGTTCCATGCATGTAAATATAAGTTTTAATAAATAAGTATCATTCGTACATTTATAAAATGAAAAAAAATAAAATCTATAAGTCACAAAAAGTTTCTTTTAAAACACACCTTTTTCTAAAATCTTCAGACTTAAACTGTTTAGTAATAATAGATAATACTTAGGTGAAGAGTCAGATCTATACTATCTGCTGCCTAATCTCTAGCAATATGCTATGTGAACTTTCAATGTGTTTGTTAGAACATATCTAATAATGAATATGGGTTATAAATTACTATAACAGGTTAATTGATAACACCCTTACTCCCAACACCATCCTTCAAACAACAATAGGTCTTGATCTGTACAAGATCTACTTTTATACGCCCACTTTATATCCAAGCATCATAGATCAAACATCGGACACCTTCTTCAACAATCACTGTTGCCGCTTTCATTTTCTGTTGGATCCTGCAGAACTCTGGCCTGGATCCAACATCCATCCATGAGTAAAGGTTCCTCTTATCCTAGGATTGGTATTCAAGTCAATATTATTTTGTGTTTCATAGCCAGAAAAAATTTCAGTCATCTGAAGACAGCATTCAATTGAAAAGACTTGTAGTGCTACCTTCAAGGTCCAAGACATGACATGAAAACCTGACATGATACATGTATAGTACATTTTTTGCGCCAGTAACATTTTTGGTACCAACAACATTTTCTTAAAAATGTGCCAAACAGTCAAAACTTTGGAGCAACCTTAATGCGTGTACCTATAATTGCTTTTTGTGATGGTGTCACTAGTGACAGCATCCAGAGTTTTGAAGAAGCTGAACTTTGGAAGCAAAAAAGATCGAGCCTGCATGAACTTGATTTCCCACGGCCAGTCTTCATGCCTGGGAAGAAGTAGTGTGGTAGTACAGAAACAAATATGTATGTCAATGGGGACTAGATATGTTAATTGTGTCCAGGCTTGCTTTAATCATGAACATTAATACTGTAAAAAATATGTTATACGAGATGTTCAAGTGATTACATGTATATCATGTAATGCAGATATACATGAAATGCTGATTTATGAATGAACAACATTGCACAGGAATAGCACACAGTGTCAAACAGTGTAAAGGGTGGAAGAAAAATGCTATTAGAATGAGTGTTCCACTGCAAGTAGCTGTGCATTTAATATACAAGATATTTGAAAGTTACTGCAGAGGGTCTCACTGCCTTCAGTGGCTCTCTACCAGGTTTGCAACTGGGATTAAGATTCACATCACAGGGGTGTAATGTTGATGACATAAATGACATAGAGTTCATTTTGAACTCAGTGTATTTAGGTTGTGTCTGGTAGCGCTACGGAGCATTTTTTGGACCTAATTTTGGTTAAATGCAGTCATATGGAAAATATTTGATAATAGTTTCTAAAATCGCCTTGTTAATTAATGGCTGTGTTGTAACTTTTATCCCAATGTATAATCTATGTTTAGAAGAGGCGGTTGTTATGCAGCTAAGAGTTGCCTGCTCTTCAATGCATTGTGCAATTGATTTATCATGGAATAATTTAAAGTGACCATTATATATTTATTATATACAGTGACTCTCTGCCTGACGGATTTAACTTGTAACATTGTATCACAGTGAAATGATCATTTAATCAGATTTAAAACAAATATGGGGGTTAATTAAAAATAACAAATGTGATATTTTATCTTTTACTTTTTTCTTAGAAATTGAAATTTTTAAAATTATATTCTTTAAACTTGAACATCTGAAGGAAGAAATACTAACTCTTTCTGTCTATTTTTCCAAAATTGTAATTTGTATATTCAACTTTCTTTTGTATATATTGGTATGTGTATGAGAATGCGATGTTTACGGAACTAGTAATGATCAAAAAAACTGCTGTTTATATTTGTATGATGATCTCAGCAGACATGACAAATAACCCATGCCATTACTCATATGCTGATGATGAAAGACTTTCTCCATTACCTATGGTACAATTTCTCTGTTAGCAATAAGTTTTGGATAGTTTGTAGTCATTGGGGATAATTACTTTCCCAACTTATCTTACTCATGCTATCTTTACTATCTCCCTAACAGAAGAGTGTGTGTACATCATTCATAAATAATTATACCTCTGAAAGATTTTTTCCATCACTTGCATACCATTTGTTGTTTCTTTAAGGGGAAAAAATCTGTCCTTTTTAGTAATTTAACATGGTTGATTTCTTTGTAGAAATGCAGCCACATGATTTGTGTTTACTTGCTGACATGATTTTTGGCAGTTTTTGTGAATAGTATTGTCAACACTCTAGTAAAAGGTAAAGAAATGTCGACAGGTTTTCTTAAGACACTGACCACATGGGATAACGTTTCTATAGCATCTTGCATTTGGAGAATGTAGATATTATTTTCCATACATCTTTCACTTTGAATTCTCTACAGAGAGAGTTATCAGAAAAAATCAAATGGGGACCATGAACAAAGAATGATAAAAATTAAGACCTAGTTAGAAACAGAACCATTATGACATCAGTTCTAACAGTTACTGTTTACACCCCTCACGTAAACAAACCCAGCCCAGGTCTGGCTTGTTTTAACAATCTATAGACAGAAACAGCCAGAGAAATCTTCTGATATTTTTTGTTACACGGAAAAACTTCTCACAACTTTATTGAGCCGTAAAACTACTTCTAGAGGTACCTAAGATCTGGTTTCTCTTTGTGCCCTTATTTTTTTATCCATTTTTTTTGCTCTCTCTATACCTTTTCTCTACCTGGTGAAATTCTACAAACATCTGGCAATAATTGCTGTATGTCCAACCTTTCTGTAAAGCTTAACAATTTGCTTGCTAAGCAGGCATTTATATAACTATGTGGCAAATAGTGTAGTGCTAGACCAGGCAGCACTCTACTGGCAGCTGTCTAATCAGGATCTACACTATTTGCTGCTGAATCCATAGCAATATGTCTAGGCACCTTTTGCATATTCAGCAAAGAAATAAAACTAAAAAATAGTCTGGATTATATACTAATGGGACAAGTAGAGTTTAAAGGAGCTTCTTCAAATTTTGCTTAGTTTTCTTGCCAGGAAGGTACATCAGTTAAAAAGTTGGGCTCGGTCACTCAATAGTGATAGGTTGTGGCCTTCATATCAGGGTCATATTCATATTCAAGTTTCAGAAAGTGAACACATTTTTTGTATTTATCGTGCATATATGCAGAGCTTCAAACAGGAACCACCCTAATCATTTAAATCAATCTGTCTACAGGTTGACAAACATTAGTCCTACATAACTTAATACTTAGTTAATGTGAAATGATAGCCACACAGCTAAAATCTATTGTAGAACATCATCATCAAATTCCTGAATTGTTATGTCCAGATTGTTTAAAAAAGATGCAAATGTGATTATACAATGCAACACTAAATGAACTACAATGTGCAAATGCATCCTATAGAGCCGGTGGTAATTTCCATTACATATGAACTGGAATTGTATAGTTTGATACTGGAAGTGTTGTCATCTAAAGCACATACCATGTGCTACATTTCCAATTGTCACCATTGTTTCAAAATTTGCTTGCCCTTCTGAAGCACTGAATAGCACAGGGGTTGTAGTGCTTTCGTTTAGTTTAGACTTGTACATGAGAAGTTCTACCCACTGTACCCAGCCATTTGTCTGGTGTCTTGCTTCTCCAATACTCCTACACCATAATGACCATAGTTGTGACAGTCCACATACTGGCTTTGTTCAGGTATAACAGTATTTGATGCCATTTACTAATTAAAAATAAAAAAGAAAACATTTCACTTAAAAACATCCTGCCACCTTTACATTTAGGCCTGTCCTGAAAGCCAAGTAAGAATACCTGGAAATGAAGCATTAATTTCACTTCCTCCTCAAGAGTGAAGAGTACTCCCAGGGGCATAATTATTTCCAGCTGTGTTTATAGGATTGGGGGAGGTAGCGACTGTTAGGTCTGAAATCTGACACCCATGTAAACATATACCCATATAATAACTAAAAAGGGTACCAATACCAAAAAGATACTTCGAATCACAATGGAATGAATGTACAGGCTACTATGGATACAAGCGCAAGTCCCATCAATATTTCTATACATCTTATGTAGAAATGGTTACGATACTTAGGATCGCGATACTTTGGATCACGATTCTTTGGAATATTTCACCCAATTAGATGGTTGTTGGGGTCCCTTGACCCAATTATACACTTAATTAAGTCACAGCTTTACGAATACAGAAAACCGCCGCCATGTTTTGACACCTCTGAAAGTGAAAGCTTAGCTTGCTTGCTGACATCAACTTGGCTAATTGGCACGGTAATCATGTCTGTGACAAACAATAGGCATAATGTTCACAGTTTGGTGTTGACACGGAATTGAGTAAATTAACTAAGGGTATAAAGGGTATAAAGCCTGTATATTCTATAGGCAAATCAGTTTGCCATATGCCAAAAGATGAAAGGCAAGGGTAAATAAAGCCAACCTGTCTACAATATTTTACACACTTTTATCATATAAACACCTGAGCACCTTCTTCATTTTATGTAGTAAAAAAGTCATCTGTAAGTTGTCACATTATTTGTTGTTTATGGCAATAATGAACAATGATCAATACATGCAATTTCATTCATATGTGTATATATATATATATATATATATATATATATATATATATATATATATATATATATATATATATATAAATATATATAGGGATCCAATATATATAAACAATAAGCTTGATTTTAGTTTTTGGGCTTTACGGCACACCGACACTTGATAGGTCATACGGCGTCGAAAGCTTGATTTTAATTTCACGTATTTAAATGATGAAAACAACAATAACAACAACCATATCATGTCAAGTAAAAACTCGTTTACAGTAACAACAATGGCGGACAGCTGCAATTAAGAAAGTCACTTAGGTAAGTTATGATATTTCTAAATCTATGATCAAACAAATAATTTGGCCGGTTCGATGGGAACCTTGACTGAATTGTACTTGGCAAGCGACTTAGCAGTAAATAGTGCAGTTCCTGATAAAACAGCTCCCAGAGGTCTGGACTGTCATTATCTGTATAAGCCTTTCAATCCTAGATCAATTGAAAGATAACAGTTTCATTATATATATAAGATGCAAGATCAATCATCAACAATAACAAGTTGTCTTTTAAGTTGAGATGTGTAAGTGATTGATCAACCCTCAGCACATAGGTTCACAATTTTGGAGTAGTTACTTCTAGAAAAGATTTTCCAGCCTAATTATTGAAGTGGCAATTACCACATTGGCACTCACTATAATTGTTTTTTGTTTTAAATTTATATTCTAAGATTTCTTCAAGTATTATAAGATATCTTGCTTCTCTGTATCAGATTTCCTGGACCTTTGTAAGAACCTTTTTGTAAATGTAGCAAACTACTTTATTCACCTGTATTTTTCTCATCTCTGATATTTTATTTACTTATTTTTCTGACAAATCTACTTCCTTTTATCAATTTAAGATCTATAAAAGCTTTTAGATATTTCATAGACCATATTTCAAAGTTGACAATAAACATGAAATCCTATATATCACTAAGCAACAGAGTTGTCTGGCATGGAGGAAAAAGGAAACAATATGAGATGTTCGTGCCTTTGCAACTATTCCCATCAGAAACAAATACAGACAAATCGAAAAAGCAATTTGGACCAAATCTTCCCAAGAGATAAATTCTTTTTCGAGACACTTAAATACACAACATGTTAAAAAAGGACTCTTGACTTTTTATTCAAACAGAACTAACAGTAATTCTTGCACAATTAACTGTAAGGTTAAAATAATGGCAGATTTGTTTAATAAGCCCTGCAGGATTCATCATTTTTTTTCAGTCACATAAAATCTATTTACCTTAAGATTAATCAACAAGAGCTACTTAAGGCAAATCATTATGTGCTGAATGTCAGACCAAAAGTGCACATAAATGTGAGTTATCTTTGAAGAAATTCCACTGAGAAATATAGAGTTATAAGTAGGAAAACTTATATATAACAAATAATAAAATGCAGTTACTCCTGAAATTAGAATCCAATAGAATTTTTTTCCTTTTAGGCATAAAAATATATTAAAATAAATAATTTATGCAAGTATGAAGTAATTCCTATAAATAATAAAGGAGAAGTTGTCCTAAGAAGAATTTTCTTAAAAAAGCAAATAAAAAAGGACAACAACTACAGGAAGAAAAAAAAAGATGCAATCTGAGTTATATACAGAAATACATAAATATCAATCACCCACAAAAATATGAAGAAATTCTGACGGGCAATAAAAGACGAGGTATTTTCACAAGAAGCTGTAATAAAGGACTGAAAAAGAGTTGATGCCAGCCATACATTACCATAATAGAACACATTGGGCATATATACAAATTTATAACAACAAGAATAATTGGTAAATAAAGATATTTGAAGATTGTGTTGCATACTGGTGAAATATAACCATTTCAGCTTTATAACAACTTAAAATGCAAGATATTAATAAAGATGGGTATATAGTTTTTTTATTTGAGGAGCCTTCAGGAACACTGTCTAATAGAAAATAAAGTTAAAAAAAGAAGAAACTCCTCATAACCTTGTCAAATTCTGAGAAAGTATCCTGCTTAACAGCTTTGTTATTTTTTAGCCTTATGTACTTAGAAAAGTAAAACAACATTGGTTCTCTGGTAATATTAATGTTATATGTATATTATGTCAATATTGGCATACACATGTAACATTACTTTTAAGAAGAGAATGTTTGTCCAATCCCTGTATGTAAATCTTCAAGAAAATATTTGTCAGCTGTTCTCATTCATGTATAATGCATAGATGGTTGTTCAGATATACTAACCATACAGTTACAGAAATATGGTCCTTGTTTTGTTGTTCTTTCATTAGAGATGGAATATGACAGCAGATAAACATCTGGACAGAACCCATTCCACCATAGGTCAGCTGGAAGACCTCCCAACATGTTCTGCCCTGCCTGGAACTTAAACCTTTGTCTGAGTGGTTTTTTCAATGACAACCAGGAAAGAATGAATTCAGGAATTAAACCGAGAACTTTCCACCGTTGAGACAGAAAGTTAACCACTTTATTATAGCTGTACCATCTAAAATTTATAGGATATTTGCAGGATAATATATACTGCCTAGCAGCAACATACTATACACAGATGTCTACCTTGAACGGCAAGGTTAGAAAATTGAGACAGACTTGAGCCACTGATGGCTATCTCCTTTAAGCCACTGTCTAGATCCAAATATAATGAAATAATGTCTGAAAACAATCCCAAAATGGCAAGTGAATGAGTTTCCAGACAATTTATGCAGCGCAATGCTCTGAAACAATATGTGTGGCCAATAAAACAAATGCCAGTATGTGTTGTTGTTCTTCTAATTTTTCAGTTATAATATTAAAATAACTTTTCTCAAGTTATCATCATGTCCACTTTTAACTTTTAGCCTGACTATAATCAAGTACAGATAAGGCAAATAGTATAGACCCAGACCAGCCAGTATCCACTTTTTGCTGCTGTACATGTCTCTAGCAATATATGTGTCATATTTAATGTTTACATGTAGTTGTAAGCCAGAAACTAAGACTTAATTAACAAAGGCAGCAGGTAATATCCAAAATTTTAAAGGTGTTATCTGACAATTTGCCTGTATCTAATATATGTAACAACATCTAACCCCTATTCTTGGTTCATTTATGCATTGTTCCTGCATAAACTGATACTTTAGTTTAAGTAAAGGCTGCTAATAACATTACCTCAATTATTAGACATATAAATCATGACATAAATTCCTTTAAATGGCCATAATTTCTAAATCTACAAATACAGTGGGGATTTCAGCTAAAAATAGACACCAATATCAGAACTGACTTCCTGGGTGATCATGTAACATGAGTACAAATGTATGTGGTCATGAGGTTTTCCTAGTTTAAAAATACCTAACAGTGCAGTGTGGTTTGGATAGAAAATACATCTTTTTAATAACAAGTAGGGAAATGTATTTGCTTTGCTTTTCACATGGATGTAGGACACTGACAAACAGCATTTGTTGGATCTTTTCAGATAACAGTTCTCTAACTGGTTGCATGAGAGAGAAAAAAATGTTCCAAACTATAATCTTTATTATATTTATATATATTTGTTTTCACTGTCATACCAAACTACAACACCAGACAGGCTACTGTCACCAACCCAGACAGTACTACATATAGCGCAGAACATAATGCTGGAATACTTGCATATGCCTCATCTGAGGATCAAACCCATGATCTTCGTAAGAGGTAAATTATGCTCTAAGCATGGCACCAGCATGGCTGGAGACAATGGGTTAACACTGACCATATTATATTTATTTATAAGCATCACAAAATCTTCAATATTCACTTACAACGACATACAAAGGTAACAAGACAGATTTCTTGGGATGCAAAAAGTGTAGATACTGATTGGACAGATCCCAGCACAGAGCTGGCAGATATCTGGATCTAGACATTGCTATCATGCTAAAAGAGTGTAGATACTGGTTGGACAGATCCCAGCACAGAGCTGGCAGATATCTGGATCTAGACATTGCTGTCATGCTAAAAGATAACAAACACACCAAATTAATTCAATGCTCCAGGCAAGCAGAAAACTTGGCTTCAGGATTACATTATTTCAAATGACCTCAATAATCTGGACAGAGGCCCTTCTATAAATTTGAAACATGACCAGTTGGTAACGTGCCAAAATTTTCATCCATATCATACAATAAGTACTGGTAAGATCAATATATCATATTGTGGCAGACTGGAGGGGAAAACTAGACAGCTTTAGCAACAACCATCCCATTACAAAATCATAAACAGACAGTAAGAAGTTATATTCTTTTATTTCCCAACTTCCAGTCTTCCATCGTCTAACATCATATAATGCTGGTTTATAAAGCCAGTAATAAATAAATTATCTGGTACAACTTAAAACTGACCAGTTTAAATCTTTTTAACAATTTTTCAAACTTTTTTCATGTGTAGACCTATAATAAGAAAAAACTCTGCATAATAATAATCAATGAAATATATGATTTTACCAAAGATTGTGTTTCCATAGTCCACAAGTCTTGTCATGCATACGCCTTATTTATAATGGCGAATACATGATTGTGCCAAACCACAACTATCACTTTATGCATGAGGCAACATTTGGGCAATTGTTCAAAAGATTCTGAAGATGATTATAATTTCATTTTGTGTTTATTTATTTTTGTCTGCAACTGCCTCAAACATAATATGATACTGTCTTAAGATGTGTAAATAAACTTGCAATAATGCACAGAAGAAAATAAACATGGTAATGAATTAAATGAAAACTGAAAGGACAATTAAACTTTATTGGTCATCTTTATAACTCCATTTCTTCTTTTAAATAGGCTGTAGAATGCATTAGTTTCTCCCATTTAATTAGCAACCATGCCACAAAAGTCAATATATACTGAGATTTTAATGAGGCAGATATGTAAATTTTGAGTTTTCAGGAAACATGTTTTTTTACTGCATCCATTTTACGTGGAGAATTACAATATTTTCATTAATATTTGAAAACAGGCAATGTGAAATAATTTATTTATCCATATTATCAGGTTTCTGCCTGCATATCCTTTTTTATTTATTTGATTGTTAAAAAGTTGTGATATTTGCTTTTGAAAGAAACTAAAATATCTGATGAGAGACGTTGAGACCCCAAGGCAGGTGGCATCATGAATGCTGTTTTAGGTAAAAGTTGCATGCATTTAACAGTAAAATACCAACTTTATTCAGACATTGATGTTAAATGTAGATCTAGATCTTTGTAGAAAAGCCAATCTTTATAGAAAAGCCAGTAAAAGGCATTCCCATTTCTGATTTGTTTCTATTAGATGTTTACCTGTTAGATGATTTGGAATTTTGCACAAGAGATATGCACTGTTGCACTGTTACTTTCACTTCTTTTTTTTTGAAAAAAATAATGGTGTTTTTTGTTTAAGCTAAGATTTTAAAACAAATGTTACAAAGCATGGTTTTATGCCAGTTTAGTTAACAGCTTTGATGCTACAGTATAAGTAAACAACTGTCCATACTTGCCTGTGGTCACTATGCTCAATGAAGAACAATAATTTGGGACTATATGTTTTCAGATAATGATATGGAAGATATAAATGTATATAGAATTATTACGGTAAACATTTTGTTTAGTTATTTTATATATTTCATAAAAAAATGTTGAAAGAGGTAAAGTAAGGGAATTATTTTTACAAGAATGTCTGAAGGACTGATGACTTAATTAAGAAGGACAGGTAAAAAGTTAAGCTAACTCGTCCTTCAAACTACCATCAATAAAAAGTAAGCATCAAGCCCTATGTACTGGTCTGTTGAGTGTATGTAAAAGCTTCTGGGGTGATTCTGTTTATTGTATTTATCTTCCCACCACCAGTATTTCATTCATATGGAAACGATGTCTACTTGAAACAGATATTGAGGTGCTTTCACAATGAAAGCATGCCGTGAAAACCTGGCATGATCTAACACACTATCCGGACACTGGGCCAACCAGCCATGGAACTATCCTTATATTTCTTTTAGCCTTAGCAAGGAAGCTATACCACTACCATTTTTAATGACTTAGGAATGTCGCAGCCCAGGATCGAACCCCAGGGCCTCCAATACCTGGAGCAGACTGTTAACCAACACAGTTTTCAGTGATGAAATCCTTTTTCTCATACATGAATATGTTTGGATATATGTTTAACATATTTTTTCTGGCTGATTAAAGAAATGCAAAATTATGTTGTCTCTGTAAAGAAAAGCCTGTTTTAAAAATATTTTCTAGTTGATTTAAGTAATGCAAGATGGCCAGCTTACCTGTGTGCATGTGCCAATGGTTCTCCCCAAGCATGAGTCTAGCGTTTTTCTCCACCAACATTTAGCTTGACGTCACCAATGTGACCATAACTGTGTTGATGCAATGTAATTACAAGAGGGCCATGATGGTCCTTAATTGCTCACCTGAGGACACAGGCTATTAGTAGGCTCATATCTGGCATAATGTCATTAAGAGTTATTTACTTTAGAAATTTATGGTGAAGATTGGACCATTAGTGTGGTCAATAGGCTGATAACATTTTCTAGAATTTTACCTAGTAACCTACTAAATCCATGTGACACACTTCAAAACATATCTAAGATTTCATACTGGTTAACATTCAAGGTTTTTCAAAGATTTGACCTAGTAACCTTCTTTTTGACCCCAAGTGATACAGTTAAGAACTCGTAGCCTCTGGCATGTTTACAAGCTAAATTGTTGACCCCCCACACGACGGACAACAGACAAAGGGGTATCAGGAAAGCTCACCTTGAGCATGTTGTGTTTAGGTGAGCTAAAATTAATAAAAATTAAAGTAAAAGATGCAAAATGCTCTCCAGTCTCACAAACTCTTGATATTGAACCATTTCCAACTATTTCTTACAGCACACCAAGTTTCTGTGATGCCAATTAACCAGTTGGCAAGAAGCCAACAGATGTGATATCAACCCAAACTAAGAAGCAATTAAACAATCAGGTCAACTGCATGTGACCTGCTTCTAAGGAATCAATACATCATGGCTGAACAACGAGTCTTATCTTAACACCAACAATACAATCTTTTTAGTGCCTTGAAATAATGGAAGTAAATTGGTCATAAAACTTATTATTTCGAGTCCAACATCATTTTAAATAGCACCCTTTATTTGATTAGTAGGATGCACAGTGAAAAGGTTAACAATATTGGCCATATGGCTGTCTGGTTCTATGTTGTATGAGCATTTAACCAATCATATTATAATTAACTTATTGTTCACTGTGGCAACTTTCAACCACAACCATCAATATGCATAGCTTTCTGTACTTTTATGTATATGATCAGTACAAAACACCTGCATTTGGGAGCCAACTCCTTAGTTCAGTGGTTTCAGTAATGGCTTCTCCCTCGAATCCCACTCGTTGCTGGGGAGTTTTTTAACTACGCTTTGTTAAGGCTGTCAGGCTTATTTATTGGGACTCATCTGGTATTCATCATTTGTGTCAAAAGATTGGCTAAAGATGGTAAAATGGCTTCACATCTCGAAGCTGGAACTTAATTCTTTGCATCTATAGTAAAACCAATACCTAACACTTGAGTTAACCCTGACCTTGCTACATTTGTCAATAACCCAGACTAATTCTTATAGTCATCTTCATAACATTGATGTGCGAAGGTGCCTAGACATATTGCTACAAATTCAGCAGCATATAGTGCCGATCCTGGTAGCTGGATGATCTAGATTTACACTATTTGCCAAAGTAATATGAATACATGTTTGGCCGGATATGAGTTAAGGTATAGAACCTTGAGCTTAGTGGTTATCATACTGCCCTAAGATCCAGCCTGTCTGCCAGGGTTCTAATCCCGCACAATGCCAGGAGTTTTTTCAAGCTATGCTTCTTTTATGGCTGCCAGTTGTCTATTATGGCTTTAATATGCTGAAATGACCTTACAATATCATAAATAATAATTTCTTCAAAGAGGGTTAGTGTTATGGGCATTTTTAAAACATTATAAAAAGCAAACAAAGTTATTAGCTATGCCACATGGCTAATTTGCTATATGTATGCTTGGCAAGACACTGATACATTTAAAAAGGTCATATTACCATCACACAACATTAAAAAAATTACCTTAAAAAAACATCAGATCTGATCAATTGCTAAGTGGTTATCATGACTGGTATAGTTGTCTGAAGGTTTATAGTGGGCCAAATTAATGAACACCAGTGGCTTTAAAAGCGCAATTTGTATTGGTCCCATGATAGCTGAAGCATGATGGTGTATATGGGACAGATGCTGCCCAAACCACAATCCAACCCTCCATCTGCTGCATTTATAAAATTTATCAAAACCCAAACTAAGTTCTTATTTGATTAAACCTTCAATTATAAAAGCTACTCAGGCATGTTGATACTTACATCAGGCTGATCTGGCTCTACACTATTTACATCAGCCTTATCAATTTGGGCTTAGCAGGCTTTTAATAGCTAAGGATCATTATCATATTTGGTCATGCAATACTGACTAGCCCACATGTCAACATGACATTTATTGTAGTAAGATAGACACAATTGGTTCTGGAGCTATTACGAGTAAAGCAATCAAAGAATATATATGAAAACTATTTTTGAAGAAAACCATTGTCTTAGTGTTTTTCCAGAAGTCATTCTACAGACAGTAACAGATACATAAATGTTAAGAGGTCGTTTGACAGACACAGACAGTATTGTGTTACAGAGGTCATTTGACAGACACCTACAGTAATGTGTTACAGAGGTTGTTTGATAGACACCGACAGTAATTTGTTACAGAGGTCGTTTGACAGACACCTACAGGAACATGTTACAGAGGTCGTTTGACAGACACCGACAGTAATGTGTTACAGAGGTCGTTTGACAGACACCGACAGTATTGTGTTACAGAGGTCGTTTGACAGACACCGACAGTATTGTGTTACAGAGGTCGTTTGACAGACACCGACAGTATTGTGTTACAGAGGTCGTTTGATAGACACCGACAGTATTGTGTTACAGAGGTCGTTTGACAGACACCGACAGTATTGTGTTACAGAGGTCGTTTGACAGACACCGACAGTATTGTGTTACAGAGGTCGTTTGATAGACACCGACAGTATTGTGTTACAGAGGTCGTTTGACAGACACCAACAGTATTGTGTTACAGAGGTCGTTTGACAGACACCGACAGTATTGTGTTACAGAGGTCGTTTGACAGACACCTACAGTAATGTGTTACAGAGGTCGTTTGATAGACACCGACAGTATTGTGTTACAGAGGTCGTTTGACAGACACCGACAGTATTGTGTTACAGAGGTCGTTTGACAGACACCGACAGTAATGTGTTACAGAGGTCGTTTGACAGACACCGACAGTAATTTGTTACAGAGGTCGTTTGACAGACACCTACAGTAATGTGTTACAGAGGTTGTTTGACAGACACCGACAGTATTGTGTTACAGAGGTCGTTTGACAGACACCGACAGTAATGTGTTACAGAGGTCGTTTGACAGACACCGACAGTAATGTGTTACAGAGGTCGTTTGACAGACACCGACAGTAATGTGTTACAGAGGTCGTTTGACAGACACCGACAGTATTGTGTTACAGAGGTCGTTTGACAGACACCGACAGTATTGTGTTACAGAGGTCGTTTGATAGACACCGACAGTATTGTGTTACAGAGGTCGTTTGACAGACACCGACAGTATTGTGTTACAGAGGTCGTTTGACAGACACCGACAGTATTGTGTTACAGAGGTCGTTTGACAGACACCTACAGTAATGTGTTACAGAGGTCGTTTGATAGACACCGACAGTATTGTGTTACAGAGGTCGTTTGACAGACACCGACAGTATTGTGTTACAGAGGTCGTTTGACAGACACCGACAGTAATGTGTTACAGAGGTCGTTTGACAGACACCGACAGTAATTTGTTACAGAGGTCGTTTGACAGGCACCTACAGTAATGTGTTACAGAGGTTGTTTGACAGACACCGACAGTATTGTGTTACAGAGGTCGTTTGACAGACACCTACAGTAATGTGTTACAGAGGTCGTTTGACAGACACCTACAGTAATGTGTTACAGAGGTTGTTTGACAGACACCGACAGTATTGTGTTACAGAGGTCGTTTGACAGACACCGACAGTAATGTGTTACAGAGGTCGTTTGACAGACACCGACAGTATTGTGTTACAGAGGTCGTTTGACAGACACCGACAGTAATGTGTTACAGAGGTCGTTTGACAGACACCTACAGTATTGTGTTACAGAGGTCATTTGACAGACACCTACAGTAATGTGTTACAGAGGTCGTTTGACAGACACCGACAGTATTGTGTTACAGAGGTCATTTGACAGACACCGACAGTAATGTGTTACAGAGGTCGTTTGACAGACACCGACAGTAATGTGTTACAGAGGTCGTTTGACAGACACCTACAGTAATGTGTTACAGAGGTCGTTTGATAGACACCGACAGTATTGTGTTACAGAGGTCATTTGACAGACACCTACAGTAACGTGTTACAGAGGTCCTTTGATAGACACCGACAGTATTGTGTTACAGAAGTCATTTGGCAGACACCGACAGTAATGTGTTACAGAGGTCATTTGACAGACACCAACAGCAATGTGTTACAGAGGTCATTTGACAGACACCGACAGTATTGTGTTACAGAGGTCATTTGACAGACACCAACAGCAATGTGTTACAGAGGTCGTTTGACAGACACCGACAGTATTGTGTTACAGAGGTCGTTTGACAGACACCGACAGTATTGTGTTACGGAGGTCGTTTGACAGACACCAACAGCAATGTGTTACAGAGGTCATTTGACAGACACCGACAGTAATGTGTTACAGAGGTCGTTTGACAGACACCAACAGTAACGTGTTACAGAGGTCGTTTGATAGACACCGACAGCAATGTGTTACAAAGGTCGTTTGACAGACACCGACAGTATTGTGTTACGGAGGTCGTTTGACAGACACCAACAGCAATGTGTTACAGAGGTCGTTTGACAGACACCGACAGTATTGTGTTACAGAGGTCATTTGACAGACACCGACAGTAATGTGTTACAGAGGTCCTTTGATAGACACCGACAGTATTGTGTTACAGAGGTCATTTGACAGACTGTAACAGTAACGTGTTACAGAGGTCATTTGACAGACACCGACAGTATTGTGTTGCAGAGGTCATTTGACAGACACCAACAGTAATGTGTTACAGAGGTCCTTTGACAGACTGTAACAGTAACGTGTTACAGAGGTCATTTGACAGACACCGACAGTATTGTGTTGCAGAGGTCGTTTGACAGACACCGACAGTAATGTGTTACAGAGGTCCTTTGACAGACTGTAACAGTAACGTGTTACAGAGGTCATTTGACAGACACCAACAGTAATGTGTTACAGAGGTCCTTTGACAGACTGTAACAGTAACATGTTACAGAGGTCATTTGATAGACACCGACAGTAATGTGTTACAGAGGTCATTTGACAGACACTGATAGTAATGTGTTACAGAGGTCCTTTGACAGACACCAATAGTAACATGTTACAGAGGTCATTTGACAGACACCAATAGTAACATGTTACAGAGGTCATTTGACAGACACCAATAGTAACATGTTTCAGAGGTAGTTTGACAGACACCGACAGTAATTTGGTACAGAGGTCGTTTGACAGACATTGACAGTAACAAGTTATAGAGGTCGTTTGACAGACACCGACAGTAACGTGTTACAAAGGTCGTTTGACAGACACGGACAGTAACGTGTTACAGAGGTCATTTGACAGACACCGACAGTAATGTGTTACAGAGGTCCTTTGACAGACTGTAACAGTAACGTGTTACAGAGGTCATTTGACAGACACCGACAGTAATGTGTTACAGAGGTCGTTTGATAGACACCGACAGTATTGTGTTACAGAGGTCATTTGACAGACACCTACAGTAATGTGTTACAAAGGTCGTTTGACAGACACCGACAGTAATGTGTTACAAAGGTCGTTTGACAGACACCGACAGTAATGTGTTACAAAGGTCATTTGACAGACACTGATAGTAATGAGTTACAGAGGTCCTTTGACAGACACCAATAGTAACATGTTACAGAGGTCATTTGACAGACACCAATAGTAACATGTTACAGAGGTCATTTGACAGACACCAATAGTAAGATGTTTCAGAGGTAGTTTGACAGACACCAATAGTAACATGTTACAGAGGTCATTTGACAGACACCAATAGTAACATGTTACAGAGGTCATTTGACAGACACCAATAGTAACATGTTACAGAGGTCATTTGACAGACACCAATAGTAACATGTTACAGAGGTCATTTGACAGACACCAATAGTAACATGTTTCAGAGGTAGTTTGACAGACACCGACAGTAATTTGGTACAGAGGTCGTTTGACAGACATTGACAGTAACAAGTTATAGAGGTCGTTTGACAGACACCGACAGTAACGTGTTACAAAGGTCGTTTGACAGACACGGACAGTAACATGTTACAGAGGTCATTTGACGAATACTGACAGTTACATCTTATATAGGTCCTTTGACACGTTTTGCATAATCCTATCTAATTCTACTTATTTACTGTTTCAACAATTCCATACATATGTAACAAGTGGTATTCATAAAACCTATGGCAAATAGTGTAAATCCTGATCAGACAGCTCACAGCTGAAACTGGCTGATCTAAATCTACACTGTTTGCAAAATCTTGATCTATTTGAGCTTAGCAGTATAGAATACTGAGTAATGAAAAAAGTCAAAAAAGGGCATACCATGCTCTTAGCACAGAATGCTTAGCAGCTTATGGTTATATATAGTGTCAGTGTCCTTTGTTATGAATGTATTGTAAACCATTTATTTAACTTACGTTAATCATTGATTTAATTTATACTATTAAAAATGAGATAACCAGTAACAGAATCATATATATAATGGACATTGATGTATGTCAGCCCTGAATGACCATTTTTCTGCAACCATAACTCTTGTATTCAAGTGCTTATTATAACGGTAAGAAGAATCTGCAATAACTATCATAAATAATAGCACCGATGTAAGGGAAAACAATCTATTTTCTCATTACAAAAGACAACATTTCTATTGCAGTCTTCTCTTTATTGTATTTTTGCAACATTGATTCTTCTATAAACTTGAATGCTGTAGTGTTGAATCATCCATTCAAGATATTGATATTAATTCTACAATAACTGAAAAATCTGTCACCATTCATATGAAAATTACAAGCACTTAATGACTTTCTACTCATGACCTCTGCAGCAGATGACAGTTGGGTAAAAATTGAAACATTCATTATTTATCAAATGTTCCTTAACTACCCAGGTTTTTTCCACCAGGCTATGGCAAGTAGTATAGATCCAAAAGGAAGCTTGCAGATCAACATCTGCAATATTTGCTGCTGGGGCTCTAGCAATATGTCTCACAACCTTCACAAGTACTTATACATATAATGACTAACAAGCAGCAGGGTAAGAATTCATTATTCAACAATTATTGTCTACAACTGTAACAACAATCAGACAAGAGTCAGCAAAAAATTGATTGCCAATATTGGATATTGGATATATTCGATATCAGATCAGCCAGCAGCTCTCCAATCTAAAGATATTGATACAACATGTGACTACTTATCATAGTGCTCTTCTTATAGAAGGAAGAAAAGGTAAAAAAGAATTCATTTTTCATGTAAATTACATGGCATTGTATTTGCAGTACACATCTTTAAGGGCAAAGATCAGTCAATGACAAATCAAGTCCAAGCACTATAAAAAGCCAGTGTTTGAACAATATTTTTTTATTGACATGTTTTTTTTTAAATTCATAAAGACACTGCACCCTTCTAAAAATATTTGCAATGTATTTGTTACATTAACTTCCAGGATATATTCAGTAAACATAACATGGCTGGTAACAATGAAAGACACCATACCCAATCACATCGTCCTGATTTATCCTTAGATGAGCAAGGAAGCTATAATGCATTTATTATATTTTAAAACATTATATTTTAGTCTAGAATCAAACCTTGGACCTTCTGTCCCTGATGTTAACACTCTGCATATTGCCATGCAAAATCTAGTCTTGTCAGTAGTCTTGTCAGAAGTTACATTATCAACATCCATGCCAACATGATTGTTTAGAAAATGATCTCTACCAATAGTCATATATAAGGATGTGACGGAGCAACATTTGCATCAGATCTTTGAAAATATCTGTTAAAAAATCAACAAAATTATACAAAAAAGATTCAGACTTATTTAGATTTTTGTTTTACCTTCTGTGACATAGACATCTCCTGGGCAACTTTGTTGATATTAAACCCAAACTTTGTCAGACGATTTCCTGATGATTTCCCGTCTGCTGTTAAGGCGAGAGAAAACCCCGCAGCTGAAGTAAACTTCTGATTGTCCAAACACTCTCCCACATTATTGTTTGTTAACTCCACCTTCACCTTTTTAGCTTTATCCATTTTTCTTGTTGGTGTCCCTTAATTCAAACAGTTTGATAATTTTCTGTTATTAGGGTATCTTGTCGTTTATCATCAGTATATACTTTTAATATCCATTCATTGTGCTTTTATCTTATTTTACTTCAATCAGTCTTAATATTTTCTGGTAACCATTATTTGAAAAAAAAAATTGTTTTCAACTATTTGGCTGTTTTCTGTAATTTTTTTGTAAAGATTTCCAATAATTCACATCATTCTAAATCACAAAAACAATTATGTAATTTGGCAACTACAATACATAACCTATGCCATCCTAATCTGCTTCAATTTTTGAAAAAAAATGTTCCTTTTTTGTTCACATGAATATCATTCCTAAAAAATCTTCCAATTTAATAGGTATAAGCTCAGTACCATCACCATCTAAAAGTTCAATATATACTTCCCATATATTTACACATCCTCATTGAAAAAGAATTGGTTGAAAATAATCCTGAAACACATTTCCTATAGAGATACAGTACACTATACCTAAAAATAATGCAATAAAAACCTAAAAAGAAATTACCAGAAGAAGCAACAACTCGCACATAATTATGTTATGAAGTGGAACAGTGAAGCATGTATCTGGCTAGAGTTTAACTTTAACTTGCTTAGTACAAACATACCAGGCTGCATGAGGCAAAATAGTGTAGATCCAGATAGCCCAGCTCCTGCTGGGAACTGTCTGATCAGGATCTACACTATTTACTGCTGAGTCTATCTTTGCAAATGACTAAGGTTTTGTTTTGCCTAAAAATATATCTAGCATGAGAAGGTCCTAAAGTGTCTCTATACAAGTTACTTCCCCCAAGAGGGCAACATCTTCTAAATAATTTATGACCAGCCCTTACATTACCATAACGATAGAGAGGATCAATTAAAAAGAACCAATTTAAACTCATCGTTAGAGCCCATCATATGTACTTAACCTATATATGGTACTGAAATATAGGCATATGTCACATGGTAAAGTAACAAGCCTGTGGTATTCTCTTTGAAATGTTTTAGGCTTGAAAAATAAAGAATCAGTTACGGACAAAATTAATTTATTAATGCTTTAAGTTTTAAACAATACACTCAATGAATTATTAGATAATGAAAATAAAAAAGGCTTCAAGACAATTCTGATTTTTAATTTGATGTAAGAACTAGAAAAAATGTGATATTTTATAAAATATCATCTTTACTTTCAAACTTTTATAAAAGATATAAAGATATAATGTCTACTTCAAATTAAGTATATATATATATTGAAATTAAAAGGGTTTATAAATAATTTTAACAATTGCCTTAGTATTCAGGGTATCAACAGCTGTAATTAAAGGTGGTCTCTGACAGTTTAGACCAATTATGTTCTCTAACACAACCAAATGAATTGTTGCTACCTGAAGAGATTCTATAAAATACTGTTTGTGAAAAGTAAAGTATAACACCCATGGCTCACCTGTCCATACAAAAATACATTTTCTATCTGAGTCACTTTGCACAGCTAGCTGTCTATAATAAAACCAAGTAAACCGTGTGACAACTTACTTTTAAGGAACAATTGTTACAAATGTACAATCAGCTCTGATATTGATATCTTGTTTTAACTGAAATCCCCATGGTGCTTATTTATAGATTTGGAAATACTGGAATTAAAGCAATTATGTCTCATGATTTGCACAGTAAACTGTAGCAATTTAATCTAAAGTTTTTCATCAATTATGCACAAATTTCATGTAGCAGATAGTAGGCAAACTGTTGAATATCGATCACCTTTAATTATATCACCATATACAATTTATACGATAAAATGAAAAAATATTACCTGAAGATTTAATTTTGTTATGAAACTGTTGTATGAAAATAATATAATTGATTAAGCTATAGTAGTTTTAACTAATAACAAATATTTTTACTTTCTTTGTAACACCCAAAACACCCAAAGGATATCATTTAAAAAAATCATAATATTAACCATATTTTTAAACATTTTTATGAGTTTTACAATTAAGTCAATACAGAAAGACCTATAAATATGAAACCATACTATGAAGACTATATCACACTGAAATATCCATTGAACATATTCCAGTCACAAATCTGGATCCAATATTCCATAGATCACAACATTACTCGGCATTACACGAATGGACACCATATAATGTCAGTGTGGACTGTCCCTTTCAGTACTATCCCACAATTGGCAGACAATAGTCAGGAAAATGGGGGGGCGACTAAATATTGGCAATCAAATACTGTGAGGTCAGAGTAGTGCTGAGAAAAATATTGGTCTCTAGAAATCGTGATATTGACTATCTTTGGAAACATGGGATCAGCCCTTTCTATGGGAAAAATAAGGAATTTATAAATAATATGGTTGTAGTATAGTAAATAATTAAGTAAATAACACAATAAAAAAGCAGTAAATAATTAGTAATTTTTACCTCTTTTTATGTAAGAATACTGGTTAGTCCTTTAATGAACAAATAATCACTTAATAATTAAAATTAAATAGTGTAATAATTTTATGTCTGGTGAAAAAGTAAGCTATTGCATTCTGGAAACATAATGTTGTTTTTTGTGAGATATTATTAGCCCTCTGTTTTAAAGAGAAAAAATGTGACCAATTCATTGCTGTGTGATCAGGGTGTTTATGAGCGAGACTGGAAATAAAGTAGTGTTTAAAAACTGAGACAATGACATTTTTATGTGGGCAACCATTTTTATGAAGAAACTTAAAATATTTCTAACTGGAACAGTGGTTAATTGGCTGTTGAAAGGTCATAAGACCAATATGAGGAAGCATGCGGGTTGACACTTCTTTATGAGCATTTGCAGCAGTCTCAGGGCTAATCATCACATACTTTTATTTATTACATGCTGGCTAATCAGCACATACTTGTATTTATTACATACTGGCTAATCATCACATACTTTTATTTATTACATGCTAGCTAATAAGAACATACTTGTATTTATTACATACTGGCTAATCAGCACATACTTGTATTTATTACATGCTGGCTAATCAGCACATACTTGTATTTATTACATACTGGCTAATCAGCACATACTTGTATTTATTACATGCTAACTATAATTCTGTGACTTATACAGCTCTTATTTAAAGGTTTTTATTCCACAATGTGCTTTTCTCATTCCATATTTGATACTATCATAAACTATGTTTCTGTATAAAGCAACATTGTAACATACTAGTTAACTTCAAAATTGTTTTTAACTAAAAAAATCCATACAGTTTTGAGTACAATGTGTTTTATTGTTAAAAATACAATAAATATTATTCTGCAGTAATACACAGGATGATGTTTACAGAAAAGAAAAACTTGCTGAAAATGATGTCATTGTTTGGTAAGTCTTTTTTTAATAAAGCCTTTAAGTGGCTTTGTTTTTAATTCAGTCTTTGTGCCTTTGTTTCAATTCTGCCTTCATAACTTTTTTTAAATTCAGACTAATTTACTTTTTTATAAACTGGCATTAGTGACTTTTTTTATTTAAAGAAAGCAAAAAATACAAAGTTGATGAAACATATATTCAGAAAACACACATGCATTGACATATGAAATGCTTGCTACTTCCCATACATCACTAAAAACACGAAATAGAATGAAACCTTATATCCACGAAATTCAAAATTTAAACATCTTATAATTCCTGACTGCACGAAAATCGTTAACAACCTTTCTCTCAATGACTCCTCCATTATTTCTTTAAGACTGAAGAATTTGTCATTGTTGAACATTTGAAATGTCATACATCACTGCAATTGTATATATATCAGCAACGAAAACAAGTGACATAATAGAGTAACATTACTGTCATCCTTTCATTAACGTGTCTTATAATATCAAAATAATCTCAACTTTTCAACTTTTTACATATTATTATAAATTAAAAAGATAAACACTTTACAACATATCAAAATCACAATATCCAGAAACTTTATAACTGGAGGTTTAACACTTCACAAAACAACACATCAGCAGGTGCTGATCCCTCATCTCTTCGGTGACATGTTCTTCGAAAAGTTACCAACCCTGAATTAAAACTTATTAACAACCCTGCATTTAAATGTTTCAGTTAAAACAAAACCAGTCCACCACTCTCTAATCCATAAACCACGCACCATATATACAGTTCATGTACCATCCAATTAATGCAACATCAGCCATCTGCATGTAACCACATAATGACACACCTGAAACGACTAATTGCCGCAGTATAGGTAACTTGAGTACTTTTAAATACAAATCTCAACATCCCCCATTTACCTTTAGGGACAAAGAGTATCTATATGACTGTGAATTTAATACCATGGTCAACCTCTTCCACTTGGTATCTATATGACTGTGAATTTAATACCATGGTCAACCTCTTCCACTTGGTATCTATATGACTGTGAATTTAATACCATGGTCAACCTCTTCCACTTGGTATCTATATGACTGTGAATATAATACCATGGTCAACCTCTTCCACTTGGTATCTCTATGACTGTGAATTTAATACCATGGTCAACCTCTTCCACTTGGTATCTATATGACTGTGAATATAATACCATGGTCAACCTCTTCCACTTGGTATCTATATGACTGTGAATTTAATACCATGGTCAACCTCTTCCACTTGGTATCTATATGACTGTGAATATAATACCATGGTCAACCTCTTCCACTTGGTATCTATATGACTGTGAATTTAATACCATGGTCAACCTCTTCCACTTGGTATCTATATGACTGTGAATTTAATACCATGGTCAACCTCTTCCACTTGGTATCTATATGACTGTGAATTTAATACCATGGTCAACCTCTTCCACTTGGTATCTATATGACTGTGAATATAATACCATGGTCAACCTCTTCCACTTGGTATCTATATGACTGTGAATATAATACCATGGTCAACCTCTTCCACTTGGTATCTATATGACTGTGAATATAATACCATGGTCAACCTCTTCCACTTGGTAGCTCATGTTAGTGTTGACACTTTCCTTGGGAATGTCAACAATACTTTTGTTTGTGTTTGTAAATAAAAGTATTTCTATATATTATATTATATATAAGTTAATTAACGGTTGCCTTCAATGTGAAAAGAATAGGTTTAACATCCAACTTGCACTCTTTTTTGTCATTTTGTGAGTTATATTTAAATTCTATTTTAGTTACATCACACTTAGTGAGTTATATTTAAATTATTTTGGTTACATCTCATTTAGTGAGTTATATTTAAATTCTATTTTAGTTACATCACACTTTGTGAGTTATATTTAAATTCTATTTTGGTTACATCACACTTAGTGAGTTATATTTAAATTCTATTTTGGTTACATCACACTTAGTGAGTTATATTTAAATTCTATTTTGGTTACATCACATTTAGTGTCAACCAGTCCTAACATTTAACCTTCAACACAATTTGACTGTTCTGGTATAAATTACCAATGCTTTAATTTGCAATCAGAACCATTTTAAGAAGAAGAAAATACAAAATAAAACATCTTTCATCTTGTTGTAACTTGATCTTTAATCAATTAGTTCTCAAATTTTTAATACTTTAATGGAAACTGTGAACATTAAAAGGATAAAAAAGCATGCCAAATTAAAAGTCTGCAAACTGTGTTAACAACTGTTTTTTTATTTTCAAAGTCCACTACTTCTGTGTTTGCCATATTAGTGTCAAAATAAATTTTAGTTCTTCACTTTTTTCAACAATTTTTCATGCACCCCAATGTGTTGACAAGTCCATTAAACTTTTCCAACTGATTCCCTCCGATGTCCTCTAAAAATTAGAAATATGACCCCTAATTAGCAAAAAAATTATTTAAATTGATAATATTTTTTTTTTAAAGTCAGATTAGTCAAACTATTGTCATTTAACCAACACATCAAAATTTATTTCATTTCAACAAATCCTCCAAATTGTCAAATCTGTTACCTATTGATAACAAATAATGAACAGATAGTATTGTTTATTACAAATAAATAGCAGAAAATTGTACATCATGTTATATCCTGAATGCTTGGAGTTTATTATGCTGTTATTACAGTATTTCATGCATTATTATAAACTCATATTCTGTTGTAAAATTGACCCCACCCTCAATATGATTGAAAATGGAAGAAATAGGGGGCTGTTGTTTAGTTTATATACAAAACAAAGAAGATTAAAAGCAGATTATTTATTTTCCAAAGAAACAACAGCCTATTAAACTCACCACAGTAAACTTCTTACCACTTCAAATAACCCTGATGTACAATTTAAATAACTGACAATCAAAGCTAGTACAGAAGCTATCTGTGACTACTGATCAGAAAATGTTTACTATGTAATTAAAGAAAAACCTAAATGAAAGGATATATCCAAATATTCTTTATACATCTATAGAAATAACCATTATTTTATGTAAATATTTTGTAAAGTCTTTAACCCACAGTTGAAACAGACTTAAATTATTACAGAGAATTTCTTCAAGGTTATATATAGACAATGCCAATACTGAAAAAGATCATTAGGCAATCTGTGAGGAAAGAGGAGGATACATAGATAGGATGGACTGCATCTTCTGCTGAATCCAAAGCAAAATTTGAATAAGACAAAAGTTTGATAATTATATATGATTAAGTTTAATGAATGTCTTTTTTTAAAAGTAGGTAAATGGCATTTATGAACAATAATTTCATGTTTTATTAATGAACACATAAAATAAGGCCCCAACAACAAAGCAATCACAGTATCTGGCAAGGTCCGAATCATGATAGACTTATAAGACTGTGCATCTCTAGTTAGTAGTAATGACATAGGTTAGTGACTAAGTACAAAATCATAAAACCTTAACTTGCGACAAATATTGTAAATCCAGATAAGTCAACTCCATATATGGCCAGTGACTGCTGGGAGCTGTCTGATCAGGAACTACAGATTATTGAAGTTCAAGATAAGTCAACTCCCTGTATATGGCCAGTGACTGCTGGGAGCTGTCTGATCAGTAACTACAGATTATTGAAGTTCAAGATAAGTCAACTCCCTGTATATGGCCAGTGACTGCTGGGAGCTGTCTGATCAGGAACCATAGCTTTTGCTCACAGTGTCTCTGAATATAATTATTTATTTCTGCATTCAGTTGCTTGAGAAGAATTTAGTATAGATTATTATCATTTTATCAATCAGGTTTTCAACGAAAATCTTGGTTATTAGATTTAGGTATGATGGGCGGTCGGGCGGGTGTGCGGTCGGCGTCAAACAGAGGGTTTCTGGTCTATAACTTCAGTTTGCATAAACCAATCTTGATGAAACTTTGGATCTAGCAAGCTTGCATGAAGACCTATCTTGGGATTGGATTTGGGGCCAGTCGGGCCAAGGTCAAGGTAACTGTTATTTATAATACTCAAACAGTTTTCAGTCTATAACTTAAGTTTGAATAAACCAATCTTGCTGAAACTTTTAGATATAGCAAGCTTGCATGAATGCCTAGCTTGGGATTGGATTTGGGGCCAGTGTCATCAAGGTCAAGGTCACTGTTATTAAAAAAGAAAAACAGCTTCCAGTCAATAACTTAAGTTTGGATTAACCAATCTTGCTGAAACTTTGGATATAGCAAGCTGGCACCTAGCTCAGGATGAGATTTGGGGGCCAGTCGGATCAAGGTCAAGGTCACTATTACTAAAAATAAACAAACAGTTTCCGGTCAAACAGTTTCCGGTCAATAACTTCAGTTCGAATAAATGAATCTTGCTGAAAGTTTGATAAAGCAAGGTTGCATAGCTTTGAAGTTGATTTGGGGCCAGTCGGGTCAAGGTTACCAAAAACAGAAAAAAAGTTTCTGTTTAATAATTTGTGTTAAATTGTTGAACTGGTGAAAACCTGGTTTTTGTGACATGGCAATAATTCTTGTTTTTGTTTTTAAAATACATTACAGTGACAAGAAAAACACATCTTTATAGCAACATCCAGCTATACTATTGGAGGTACATTAGACCCAAGACAAATGTCTGAAAAGAACCACTGGTGCACCATAGGTCAACTGGGAGATCTTCTCATACAAAAGATGTTTCCTGGGTTATTTATAAATAAAGAAGGCTTAGGTTAAGGAATAACTTTTAAAAATGCAGCAGCTGAGACATTGAAAACATTGAAAATGACAATAATCATGTTAACAGAGTGACATTTCTTGACAGGGAAGTCTGACAGATTATACTTGAGCTGGGATTTTCTGTCTTGAGCCAGACTTCCTCAACACCCAGGCTGGAGAACAGAAACATGCAATATTGAGACATACAGAAAAAAAAAAAGGAAAAAAAACATTGATTTCAAAAACTATTTGCTTGAGTAATTGCCATTGTATTAATAGCATTTAATGTGGAACAAGGACAAAATAATTGTTTCGTTACAAATTATAAATTGAATCAGGAAATGACATAACAATGAAGGCACACATTCAATGAGTGCTATGATATTTCACTTCCAGGAAAATTAGATTAATATTCATCTGAGCCTGTTTATGCAATTACAAAAAAAATCAGGGGGTGAATTTAAACATGAAAAAAAGAATGAAGCTTGAAAGAAAAACTTCAAGCAACTAAAATTGTTGCATACTCACACTTAACTTGTATAATTTGTTTAAAACAATGTTATACATACAAAGTTAGTAGAAATATTGCTAGAGATGTAGAAGGCAATAGTGGTAGATCCTGATTCAACTGTAACCAGGTGGTCCTGCTATGAATATATACTATCTCATAATGAGTTAATAACTGAAAGCAGGTTGTGTTTGTTTTGGTATAACATCTTCCTGATGATCATCTCATGGAGACAGCCACACAGCTGTATTAAGATTTAACAACACCACTATGTTGGTTTTGAAGAACTAAAAACACCTCCATGTACATTTCCTAATTGGAACTCAAACCAAAGAGTTATGTTAGTTTTTTGTTGTTTTTCTGTAACATTTTTTGTACATATTGGCAATGTCCAGCTAATTATAAGTAGAGGAACACTTGAAACTTATGTCTCGGTAGAACCACTGGGACACCACAGGTTAGGTGGAAAACTAACAGAGGAGTTAAACATGTGGCTAAGTAGCAATTAGTAGATGACAAGTACTCCTTAACTATAAAGAAGCCATTTGCAGGTTCTGTGGTGACAATAATACGAAAAAAAACAACAACAGGCAAGGTCAAGTGCATTACAAGAGCATCTAAGCACAGTTATGGACTCTAGGTCAAGAAGACATCGTATATAAGTGACTTCTGTAATTGCTTCTTTCTGATCTAATGCTTCACTTGACATCTTGGGTCATACAGAGCCATCTGGATGCTAATTTTACTCCCAGTGATTACAGTTACACTAAATATTGTGTATTTTTGAAAGCCGAATAGAATCAATGATTTGTTAAAGTTGATTAATTGTGTAAGATTTCTTAATCTGGCTTCAAGGGTTTAAAAATAATTGTCCTATAAAATCAGGATGATAACACTGAGCTTGGTATCAATAGATTATGTTAGTTTGTAAAACATATCTGGCTGGAAGACCTTTATGGTACATGAATATCTCTGGTTTAATGAAACTATTTTCTGTAGCTGTATAACAATGGCACTTCAAAACTGTTAAAACAATGTTCCAATAATTATGTTGCATTTGTTAAACCACCAACTCAATTTACTTTCTGACCATCTGTTTGTTTTTGTACTCAACATTTTGTTGGAAATAAAAAAACATTCAATGCATGCACATATATTTGTCAAAAAAAAATAAAATAAAATGAATGTTATCACAGTTGCAATTAAAAGAATTCATTAAATATTTGCTGCCGGCAAGCAAAAATCAATTTCAACTGAAAAAAATGGTTACTAAAAAATTTAACTATTCCAACACAAGCACTTTTAGAATGTCTCTCATACTATCTCATACAACAATAAAAAAGTATGAGGCTATCCAATGAATCACAAAAAAACAGAACAGTCTCCCTGTAGAATTGTTCTCATATTAAATTGCAGTGTGAGACAGGAATCTAACTTGGTCTCCATGTCAAATAAATTATGACCAAAAAAAAAGAGTCAGAAAATTAAGGCAAATATCTCTACTAGATACTCCTAGAAAAGGGTGACATTGGGCTTTCCTTTATTTTATTGTCCATTGTATAATTGTTAAATTAGAAGGAAATGTTCCAGAACTGTTACTAACAGTTGTTTGTGTTATAGTTGACCTCTAACTTGGGTGGGTGGGAAAGTTGACCTTGAACTTGGGTGGGTGGGGAATTTTACAGAATTGTTGATTATGGGGTGGGGTAACTCCTAACTTGGAAGGATGTTGCAGATTGTTTGTTTTATCTAACCCCTAACTTGGAGAGAAATGTTAAATATATGTTAGTAAAAGCTTAGTGTATGGTCCCTAACTTTGGGAGAAATTTTTTACAGCTGCTAGTTATAGCTGGTCCTTTGACCAAAGCATAGGAAACTTTTTGCCATAACAGTAAGTTAACATAATCAGTTCATGCAACATGCAGATAGAGAGTCAATGAATTACGCAGGAGACAAGCAACCTGGCAATGCAGAAGATAAATCCTGACTTCTATACTAAAGTGATGAGGCCTTCATGTACCCACTGGTTACCATAGCGATGGTTCATCCTGCAAGTCTGAGAAAGCTCCTGACACTTCATGACACCTTTTCCTAGATTGTCCCTTCACTGACCCTAAAAACTGACATTCCCTTAGGACCAATCAACACCCCGCTTCCCTGTTATAGACAACCACCATTAGTCATTTGTCCCATGGGATAAATCTCACTCCATTGCTCCATACAACTGAACAATTCTGATATGATGAAGCAACATTTCCAAAAATTCTCAATGAATGTCATTGTTACATATCTCTGTACACCCTTTATGTTGGTGTTCATACTTGCAGCAAGTATGAACACCAACATAAAGGGTGTACAGAGATGAAAAGAATTAAGCCTTATTATGCTTTATTTGTTAATAAGCCATACTTGCTAGCAACTCCTTGCAAAGGTTCACAGATTGATTACGACAAAGCGCAAAAAGTGAAGGTCAGACATATGATATCGATTTGAGCTGAGCCAAGGGCACCGTGACCTTGACCAGTGCACCACTGTCCCCAGAAACAAATATATAGGAGTCATTTTCTTATCAAAACCAATGTGTCTACAAGGATGTGGACTTAAGTGTTGTCCTGATATTGATAAGAAAAAAGGTGTCAACCGACTGACAGAGTGAGGGTTCCTGGCAGACTAGCCAGCTAAACAGTATGCTTTACTTCAAAGTAATCAATCTCCCATGCAGAGTTGTCGTTCATTCCTCTCTCAGACACCTCTGCAATGGGCTCACGTCAAGATTTTTGACGGAAATTTTAAAGTGTTATTTTAAGGATATTTTCAAATCAAAATAATACTTCTACATAAAATGAATAAAGATCTACTAAAAAAGACATATATTGAAGTAAATAATTAAAGATATTTAATTAATTCAAATGCACTATGTTTGGAAGAATAATATAGTGATATTAATGCGCATTTGTAAATAAACATGGACGTGATCCACAAGGCAGTCACGTGGATCGAAAGTAGTTCCGACATTAAGTGAGCCAATAACAGAGGTGAATGTATGAGCCGATGGTAGAGAGTGCAAAATAATGGTGACTTGGTTTAAGATTATATTGTCACTCTTACAGACCAGGTTGATTTTCTTCAATTACATCCTGTCAAATGTTTACTGAGTCTCACACCATATTAACACCATACAGATGGCTGCCTAACCAGCTCAGCCTTACTGACCTTGTGAACAAAATGTCTTAAGTCTGCATGCATAAATTGTTGGTTGGCTTGAGCTGCCTTAATTACTGGCTAGGTTAATTGCCAGCTAGCATGCTTCATGATAGTAGAATTGACAGATTTTCAGGACTTTTGTCTCTTGCTCTGTATTTTAAGAATAAATGTCAAATTATGGAACAAAGTTGTCTAAATTTCAGCACTCTGTTAAGAAGCCTGGACAAAGTTTTGCACAAGATGATTGTTTTGTTTTTGAAATCAATCACAGCAGCACAGTTATAGCCTTAAAAACAATGCCCAGCTATTCATTTTATATCTAAAAGGGGAGGCCCAGGCAAAGGTCAAGAAGAACCACCAGTGCTCTGCAGGTCAATTGAAACAAATTCTCAACATGAAACTTTTTTGCACCATGACAATTAACAACCCACACTGTGCAGTGTTATGGAGTTAAAAGTTGGCTCTGTCATGTGTACCCTTATCCCATGTATATGATGAATAAAGACACTTGTAAGCTCTCCATTCTTAGTTAACATTTTATTTCATACTTCATTTTTACTTTATTGTATATTAATATTTTGAAGAAAAAAACACCCCAAAAACATGACTATAGGTCAAATCTGTGTACTGTTATGACTGAGGTTTACACCCAGGCAAAATGGATGCTTTCAGACCCTATGGTTGATTATTAAGATTTACCAACAATTCAAAATCCATGGGCACCATTGTTTGTGTTTGACACCAGGTATAAATGCAGGTTCTTAGTTATATGGAAACTGAATTGTCAAGAGCACAATATGTGTGGCTGCTTCCTGTTTTAGTTTGATAAGTTTGGGTTTCATGTCCCAGTATAGTCATGTTCTGATATTCAGAGACCACAAAACTAAGAAAGTTTAAAGTATCTATTACTTTATAAATTGAGGCATCATGAATTGTATTAGACTCGTTGTCTCTATTCTTACACAAAAACCCTGACTTATTGTAGTTGCACATGCTCAGGAAATTGTCAATATCATGAAAGAACAGTCAACTTATTTCACCAATAAACAGTATTTTCTGAAGCACACTACATTAGATGTTAAAGCAAACTGCGTTTGTAAACTTATTTTGTCTTTATTTGTATCAATATCTGAAGCCGGTTGTTGCACTCACTACTCATTGTCTTAAGCAAGAAGAGCCCATCACTTAAGTCAGAAGTTATTTTCTTTAAGCACCCCATATTAAACTTCGATGTGAAGCTGACTATTTGTTTTGTGTTGCAGACTTTTTATTCATCTTTATTTTTTGCATCAACTCCTTTGTTCTTGCAGCTGATAAGGAGAAATGCACACCCTGATGATGAAGAAGTGGGCATCTATTGACACAGCCAAAAGCTACTTGTATTTGGCTGTGCCTTGAAGACAAACAAATGAAGAGGAGAATGCTGGTAATACAAGTACTGGCTTGTTATGCTGATTTATTTATTTATTTTTTTTTGTCAACACTTATCCTGCAATGAAAGTTGCTAAATAAAAAAAAGAAAAAAAACAACATTAAGTTTTGTTTTGACTTGTTTTTTGCTACACAGAACCAATACAAGTAGTCATATTGGCAACACCCAGCTCATTACTTGTGGAGGAAGACCCAGACCTATACCTGGCTGGAATCACCAGCGTACATACCAAAGGTTAGCTGGAAAACCTCCCCACATGAAAAAGTTCTCACACTGACTGGGTCTTGAACCAACTCAGTGAGGGGCTGAGAGTTACAAGTCAGTGACTGTTACAAACATTATGACAGACAAAAGGAGGAGAAAAATTGATGTATAAGAGTGTAAAATAATTGGACTTTGGAATGAAAGAAGAGACAATACTTCATTATATGTATCTATTTTAAGCCTCATAAGTGAAAGGACTTTGTATTTATTTCCATCTAGGGCCTATAATCTTAAAAAGTTTCAATTAGAAAGTAATGCTTGTGTAAAAACAAACAAACATACATTAGCACTTCCAGTGCCAAACAGTGCCACAGTGAAAAAGCACAGAAATTCAGGATTTTGTATAATTTTACTTGGTTTCATGTTCCATTTCACTAGTGATACATTAAGTTTTAATTAAAGAAGAATAGGCCAAACCAAAAACAAAAAAGCTTTTTTTAATTGTTATCAGTGCCATTAGTATCCTTTCGGAGTGAGCAGTCTGTGCAGGACAACAGAGAAAAGGGAGGTAAGTCCAGTAGAGTTCAGGATGGAAAACCAGACATCTCTGGGGGCCAGTGTCCTCAACAAACACTCCTGTAATCAATATCCCACTGTCCAGTGATTAAGTGACCTCTAGATGATTCATCAACAAGACATTGGTATGGGAACATTATTGCACAGAAATTAAGTGTAAGTGTAGTCTCTACTATTAAGATAAATGTCTCTGAAAACTCCTCAATGATGGTTCAGTGTCCTTTTTTTTCCAAATGTAAACAAATATTTTGCTAACTTCACAGAAAGGACAATATTAATCAAAGTGCCAATGGCACTGCAGTATTCAGTGCTTGCAATTAATCAATTACAAAGTTACTTCTTACACATTAACTGCATGACCTAATGAGTTAATACTTTATACTTGAAAGGTATACAGTGGTCAGCATTAAATATAGTAGTTTCTCATATTTTCAGCAGATTTCGTATTTTATTTTCAATATTTCTTATGCCAAATTACTATACGACTCTTATCAGATTTTACAAATTATTTTTCCCAAATATTTAAAATGTCCTGAAATATTGCAGATTTCTCTGAGAAATGGTAATTTGCAGTACAAGTGCTAACTATGGCTTATTTATGAAAAGATATTTCAAATATAATACTTCTTCTTTAGTCTTGTATGCGCATATTTTCCTGTGACATCATCACAATAGATTTACACATGAAAATGCAGATGATAAATTACTAAGTTTATATAAAAATATTGATAACAGAAATACAGTTATTGTGGAGAATGGCACTGACCAATATAAAACATTATAAGATGTTTTTGCATGACAGATGCACAACAATGACACACAGAGAACTTGTTTAAAGGCATCTAGGTCATGCACGTTGACCATCATACACAATTCCCAAACATTGGCAATATCACAAAAGTTCATAGGAGTATGACACATGGCATCACACAATAATAGTTAGTGTGCACAGGCTGGACACAATCTCTTTAAATGTTTCAACATTTCATCAGCATTAACAGGTTCCTTGTAAGGTAATATTGTATATGTAATGTTACCAATTATACAGCAAGTATTACTAGTTTTGATTGTTTAATCATGTTAAAGGTATAGTGAGTAACAATACAGACATGATATAGGAAGGAAACAAAACAAGAGGGCCATGATTGCCCTTAATCTCTCACCTGAGAACACAACATGCTCACCTTGAGCATGTTGTACTCAGGTGAGCTAAAAACATTGTACAACTAGGATCACTCTGTATTGTCTAGGAAGTGTTATTAAGCAATTAATACAGAATTGTCTCAAATACTAAATAAGTTCTATCGGACAACATATTCATTCCATATTCTTCATAGAGATGGCTAAATATTTAAAAAAAAACCTTAAAATCTGAAAGATTCAGTACAAAGAAAACAACAAACAAAATTTAACACTATTTACAACATATAAAAGATGATCAAATAATGATGCATTTTTTCTCTGTCTTAGGTCTGTGTTTTTTGCTGGTGGATAGCACCTGTATTCATATGAACGATTTATGCACATTTTTATGTTAAGTTCAAAATTATGTAACATGTGAAGATTTCATTCATAAACGTTATTTGAACAAAGACGTATTCTTATGACGTTGTTGTTGGGTGGTCTCGCTTGTGACAACATTCAGAGTTATCAAAAGACTGAATTTTGGAAGCACGAAGGATTGACTCCGCAAGACCATGACTACCCGAGGTCAGTAAATGCCTGGGAAAAAGTATTCAAATGTACACATTAATATTGTAATCTGTTTTAACTAAAGGTTTAAGTTATAATATTGTGTAACGCAAATATACACGAAATGCAGATTTATAAATGAACAATGCAGTGCAGGAATCTCACTCAGTGATTTAAAGGCAAAAGGAAGAAGACAAATGTTTTTAGGGCGAGTGTTCCACTGGCTATGCATTGTATTCTAAGCAGAGATATATCCTGCATGGGGAGTAACTGCCATCTGAGGCTACAAGGTTTGCAATCTGGATTTAGATCACAGGGGTGTCATGTTGATGAAATAAATCAAAGTGATTGTTGTAAATCCATTAAGTAAGGTAGAACAATAACTGGCAGTAACTTTTGAACTTGTTGTATTTTGGTAATGTCTGGAAGCGCTTATGAGCAGCTATTTTAGACCTAATTTTAGTTAAAATTTGATCATAAGGAAAGTTTTAGATGTTTAATATAATAGTTTCTATAATCGGTTGTTAGTGACTGTTGTAGCTTTTATTTCAATGCAGAGGTGGTTGTTTTGCACCTGAAGACATTCCTCCTAACCAATGTGTTGTGCAATATATTTTCCACAGAAACATTTAAAGTGAGCACCAAATGCATACCTTTAATCGCTTATAAGGTAAAACTTGCAACACAGATAAAACATTTTTCAGAGCTTCTATTATAAGCATATGCAAGTTAAGTGAACAAAAAGGCAAAAAATGTTGATCTATTTTGATATATGGGTCAGTTCGAGTCCCTTAAAATACACTCTTTTTAGTTTGCTTGTGCGTTTTTGGTTTTGGGTGGTGTCAATTGCAACAGCGTCCTGAGTTATAAGAAAGCTGGATTTCGGAAGCACAGAAGATTGACCCTGCATGACCTTGACTACCTGCGGTCAATAAATGTCTGGGAAAAAGTAGTACAAGTAAAGTAACAAATATGTATGTCGAAGAAGACTTGATGTGTCAATTGTGTCTAGGCATGCTTCAAATGTTCACATAAATAGTGTAATCTGCTTCAAGTAGATGTTCAAGTAAATATATTGTGTAATGCAGATGATATACATGATATACAGATTTATTAATGAACAACACAGCCCAACAATATCACTCTGTGACTAGAAGAAAGGATCAAAACAGGAATCGAAATATCATTAGATGTTACAAGTATTTCAGTGTCAAAGCATAATCTACTAGGCTGAAATATTTGTGATATATATCGATATATATCGTGCGGGGCCTCACTGGCTTTTGCAGCTCTGAACCTGGTTATGTAACCACAAAGGTCATTTGTATCACCTCAGCATCTCAGTTTAAAGCTAGCTGCACACCTCAGCATCTCATTCAATAGCTAGCTGCACACAATGGAGTGCTGGAGAAAATCAGACCCCAGCATTGTTATAGGTGGGAGTTAGTGTCAAAGTCACACCACCTAAACAGGGCTTTGATTATGTTAGTGTTAAGATATATTTATTTCATTATCTAAGCTCTACATTTTTTTGCAAGCAGTGTTTCAATAAGAGAATGAACTTTTCTCAAGCTTACAGCATCATCGACAGTTCATTGGTTTATTATTACAATTAAAATTTCATGTAAAAGGTATAGTCAACCTAAATCTACAAGACTTATTGCTCCGAACTGTGCCAAAGTTTAACAAATCAAAAGACTTAACAGTTTTATTATTATATAGCTATGATCCTAATCTTCCATGCATATAAAAATCTAAAAGACAATAATTTCCGTGCAAAAGAATGATAAGGACCAAATGATTTCAGCTCTTGATGCTGCTGGGTAAAAAATATTTACAAACTACATGTACATAAACCAACAGCTAGAGCTAATGAACGAAACATCAAATGATAAAGAATTGTCCAGTCTGTCAGTCATGCTGCGCCCAACCTTGTCCCTGCTATCTATCATTATAACTCACTTATAGCAAATTCTTACATAGATTTCAAGAAGTACTGGTTAAGACATGCCATCAAACAGTTTAGATCCTGATAGAGATGATCCTTCTAGATAGAGCTGGTTGATATTAATCAACACTTTCTGACAATTTCATGCTTAGCTGTCTAAGTGTATTCCAGGTGGAAACAACACACTGGAAAATTGGTCATGCAATCTCCAATGGTGATACTTGATACAGTGTTTCCTGCAGGATGACAGATAAGGACATTATTATGTGGTCAAAACCAGGTCAAGATTGAGTTTCAAGGGAAAGTTAACCAGATAGCCATGAGAAAATATTCAGTTGTTTATTATAGGAACAACTAGAGTATTGTTTTTTTGATAACAGAGAGGAAAATAAAAAGGGACATCAACTACAGATGTTAATTAACCTGGGTTGGTTTCTAAGCATGCATTGATCAGGCTGGGGCAAACATTGTAGATCCAGAACAGTCAGCTCCAATTGGACAAACATTGTAGAACTAGATCAGTCAACTCTAATTGGACAACAGGGAAGATCCAGAACAGCCAGCTTCAATTGGACAAACAGGGTAGATCCAGAACAGTCAGCTCCAATTGGACAAACAGGGTAGATCCAGAACAGTCAGCTCCAACTGGATAAACATTGTAGATCCAGTACAGTCAGCTACAATTGGACAAACAGGGTAGATCCAGAACAGTCAGCTACAATTGGACAAACAAGGTAGATCCAGAACAGTCAGCTCCAATTGGACAAACAAGGTAGATCCAGAACAGTCAGCTCCAATTGGACAAACATTGTAGATCCAGAACAGTCAGCTACAATTTGATGAACAAGGTAGATCCAGAACAGTCAGCTCCAATTGGACAAACATTGTAGATCCAGTACAGTCAGCTCCAGTTGGACAAACAGGGTAGATCCAGAACAGTCAGCTACAATTGGATGAACAAGGTAGATCCAGAACAGTCAGCTCCAATTGGACAAACAAGGTAGATCCAGAACAGTCAGCTCCAATTGGACAAACATTGTAGATCCAGAACAGTCAGCTACAATTGGATGAACAAGGTAGATTCAGAACAGTCAGCTCCAATTGGACAAACATTGTAGATCCAGTACAGTCAGCTCCAATTGGACAAACATTGTAGATCCAGAACAGTCAGCTACAATTGGACGAACAAGGTAGATCCAGAACAGTCAGCTTCTATTGGACAAACATTGTAGATCCAGAACAGCCAGCTCCAATTGGTAAACATTGTAGATCCAGAACAGTCAGCTCCAATTGGACAAACATTGTAGATCCAGAACAGTCAGCTCCAATAGGCCAAACAAGGTAGATCCAGAACAGTCAGCTCAAATTGGACAAACAGGGTAGATCCAGAACAGTCAGCTACAATTGGACAAACATTGTAGATCCAGTATAGCCAGCTCCAATTGGACAAATAAGGTAGATCCAGAACAGTCAGCTCCAATTGGACAAACAAGGTAGATCCAGAACAGTCAGCTCCAATTGGACAAACATTGTAGATCCAGAACAGTCAGCTCCAATTGGACAAACAAGGTAGATCCAGTGTAGTCAGCTCCAATTGGACAAACAGGGTAGATCCAGTACAGTCAGCTCCAATTGCACAAACAGGGTAGATCCAGATCAGTCAGCTCCAATTGCACAAACAGGGTAGATCCAGAACAGTCAGCTCCAATTGGACAAACAGGGTAGATCCAGTACAGTCAGCTCCAATTGGACAAACAGGGTAGATCCAGAACAGTCAGCTACAATTGGACAAACAGGGTAGATCCACTACAGTCAGCTCCAATTGGACAAATAAGGTAGATCCAGAACAGTCAGCTCCAATTGGACAAACAAGGTAGATCCAGAACAGCCAGCTCCAATTGGACAAGGGTAGATCCAGAACAGTCAGCTCCAACTGGATAAACATTGTAGATCCAGAACAGTCAGCTACAATTGGACAAACAAGGTAGATCCAAAACAGTCAGCTCCAATTGGACAAACAGTGTAGATCCAAAACAGTCAGCTTCAATTGGATAAACATTGTAGATCCAGATCAGTCAGCTCCAATTGGACAAACAGGGTAGACCCAGAACAGTCAGCTCTAATTGGATAAACAGTGTAGATCCAGATCAGTCAGCTCCAATTGGACAAACATTGTACGTCCAAAACAGTCAGCTCCAATTGGATAAACATTGTAGATCCAGATCAGTCAGCTCTAATTGGACAAACATTGTAGAACCAGATCAGTCAGCTCCAATTTGACAAAGGGGGTAGATCCAGATCAGTCAGCTCCAATTTGACAAACAGGGTTGTTCAAGAACAGTCAGGCACAGCCGGAAGCAATAAACATGCACCTTTGATTTTGCAGAGTTGTAATAAAATACATTCACATAAGAGATGTTAACGTTAAATAAAGACTTGTAGGGCAAGTGATAAATGATAATGGATGGTCGAAAAAGATTGGTACTTGTATAATGCGATATTTTCAGATGTCTTCAAGATTATTATTGGATAAAACAATCGTGTGTATGTTTGGTGAAAGCCAGGTGAGGAACGGCAGCCAGACTGTCAGAGCCCTGGTCGTCCATAAGTACAGGGACAATTTTGGTTGTAGAGGGAAACATCAATGCCAAAACTATATTGATATCATAGACAATTATCTTTGGCCAATTACAGCCAGACAGTTTACATCAAGACCATACATTGCTAAGATGAAAATGCACCTGTATGGTCACACAGTATAAGCAGAGACACAACATTACTTGAATTTAGTGGCCAGACCAATCACTTGATGCTAATATTATTGAAAACTGCTGATGGTTATTGAAATCTTAGTAAGGAAAAGAGTACCAAACATTCAAAGTAAAGATGACCTTGAAGTCAAGATCTGATCAGTCTACCATAAACTATATACAAAACATGTATTTATTTCTTCCAAGATGGATGTAGAAAATAATAACAGCCAAAGGTAATATCACCAAATATTTAGGTAAAAACATGTTTTAATCTTCCAGTGTTGTTTGTTACATGTATGATTATTATGTTCATACTTAGTAACGATGACTTTCATTTGTTTATAATATTTTGATCTGACGATGTACATTATAAAGTGCTGTACATGAAAAAATGATCTTGTTTGAAGTATACATATTTTATGAATAATCATATAAATGTCAACTTGTAGTATATATGAATGTTAACTTGTGTGTACTTTTCATTTTTTAATAAAAAGAATTTTGTTGCCATACCATCGTGACCAGTCCTTAAACATTGTATAAAGATGATTTTAATCTTTAAATTTTAATCTTAAATTTTGTATAACACTCTATACTGGTTATTAATAGGTGGTAAGCTTCAGAGAAAACTGGCATTATGTAAGGTGTTGCTTCAAAATCCAATTATAAAAAATGTAGCAAATTTTTCTCATATGACCTTTCCGCATATAATCCCCAACTCTTGGGCCACAGAAAATGAAATTGAAAAAAGGCCCTATGACATGGTGCAGAGATAATCTAGTTAGTGGAGACAACCACAGCCATTGCTGATGAATCATGGAGGAGTGGGAATCATTTTTGGAGGAAAATCCGTCTGTGAGCATTCTGATGAAATGGTTTTAACACAATTATTTCCCCAATTATATCATTATTTTTTCCATAAAAGAGGCACTCATGGGGCTGAGGTGGATGAGGGATTTGACAAGTCCTGTTTCCTGGCAATTGGTGTGTTGTTTGTAACACTTAGACTGCTGAAAACTTACTGACCTGGCTTAGGCAAATAGTGTAGATCTAAATCAGCCATCTTTCACTGAGATCTGTCTGACCAGGATCTGCTATATTTGACTGATTTCCTTAGCAATATGTTCAGTTACCTACTAAGTACATGTTAGAGTTAAAATAACTAAGTAAATAACACAGAAGTGTGTAGGATACGTAACAAAGGTAGCAGATTAAGGGTCATCTGAGTCCATTTCGTGCACAAGTGGGGTGTGTGGAAATTAATGTGTTTCAAAGACCAGACAAGAGACAGAAGGACATGACAGTCAAAAATGCCATGGAAACCTGAGACACTTCAGTGGTTGCTGTGGTATTTATACAAGGAAACAAGTGTCAGTGATGGCAGCACACTGGGAGCAGACAGCAATTATTTCGTCTGCATGAAAATGGAGGGAAACACTGGAATGGCAAAAAACTAATTGTTGCTCAGAAACAATTTCAAGAACAAAATTTTGAATAAAAAATTTGCTAAAAGGCATGCATATTAAGTGCAGTTTTTAGTGTGTCTTGTTATTCGTTTAATAGATGCAGTCAATGACATGTTAGTGTTTCTTTTAAATCAGTTCAAAATGTCATTAAACAAGACTGGATAAACTTTTTATAAAGCAGGAATAAAAATTTGATTTAAGTCCCATCACTGCCATTTGTTGTGCTTCTTATAGCCAAGAAATATGAGGGATGATCCAAAATAAGGCAAATTTTTTTTGCTGTAACCTTGATACATTTAATTTATTATTCTAACTTTTATATGAACAAGAATCGAAATATTTTAGCATATACATGCATACCAAATATAGTGAAATGAGACAAGTCAGAAGGCAATTGTATGCAAAGTAATGACAATTTCCCACAAAAAGGTCACCATGGCTAACTGGTGAACTTCAACTATGACCCCTCAACATTCTTAACACCATGATAACATAAAGGTTACTGATGATGATAAGGAGCTTTATTTTTCTTGTAGTTAAATGGCAAATAAACTAAATTTAAATGTGAAACCAATGTATTTACACATCTTTTTACCATGGTGGTCATGTTTGCTAAAACTGGCTGATGCTTGCCTTAATAACAACTGTAGTTTTGGGGCAGAGTTGCTTGATACAGTGTCCAAAGTTATAAGAAAGCGGAATTTCAGAAGCACAAAGCCTGGACCTTGCATGAACTAAACTGCCCAAGGTTAAGTGTGTTAACATGGTTAAGATTGGTTAAGATGCATTAATTGTCCCTTGACAAGCTTCAGATGGTTACATCAATATTATGCTTAAACTATTAATGTTCAAATGATTATACTGTATAATGCAGATAAACATGAAATGCAGGTTATAAATGAATATTGCCACACAGGAATATCACTCTGTGACAAAAAGGGTGAAAGGAGGAAGAAAAATGTTTTAGAACAAGTGTAAATCTACAGACTATGCATTACATACTAGGCCAAGGTATATGCAATATCCCATGCCTTCTTAGACTCTATACCAGTTTTGCAAAAGGGATTTAAAATTTAGATCACAGGGGTGTAATGTGTTTTTAATAGTTTGTATAAACAAATGTTAGTGACTGTGTTGTAGCTTTTGTCTCAATGGATATAATCTATAATAAAAGAGGTGTTGTTTTTAAGCTGATGACATGCCTGTATTCCAGGCCTGTTTATGTAGTTGTATGCATTATGACAAGTATGTGTAACCTGGTTTCACAATATATGCCAGAAGGAAACGGCTTCTGATATGGGCTAAAGGTAACTAACTATATATGCTATATATCAGTTTGAGACCATTTACAAACATCTCATTGATTGTTATTGTTTTTTAATGGATCAATCAATCTAAACTTAATACGCTATACTTTAAAACTTCATGACCCCTAAACTTGGCTGCAAGTTGTCCAGACTTCAATTTCAAATCAGTGTTCATTTCCAAGCAATTTGATTGTCCAATAACCAGATTGTCAATCAAAAAGCTTGCATTTGTTTGTGGGTGTTATTGTCTCACCAACAGTATTTTAGTTATTTGGAGACTGTCTACTTGGAGCATATATAGTACTGCCTTCAATGTGTATAGTATGCCATGAACTACAAACATGATACCCAGTCACATCATCTTGACACCATAGGCCAATCAGTTGTGCAACTACCCTTGTGGAAGATGCACTGGAGTAGGGGCACCTATATATGGAATCTACTAAAATTTGAACATGGGGAAAGTCTGTTTAGCAGACTTACTAACCCTGATGACAATTAGGTTCCTATGTGGTAAACAATGTTCTATTTTATTTATTTATTTATTTTTTTTTTTATGTGTCTATAACTTTCACTCAAACATGGCAGAAAACAAGAGATATTTGTTGATTTCTTTTGGTTAATAAACTTTCAAAACCTTTAACTTACAAAAGTAGATGGGAATGCTCTTCGGTACATTCATTGATGTTCGGATTGCATGTTATCAAATTGAGAATATCTATTAGCAATGAAAAAGTCCATAGCCAGAAAAAGCTTGTTCTGAACAATCCATTGAGTATGCGTGATAAAGTCTGACTTCACCTGCAATGTTTATGCAACATTTAAAGGTACTCGCAATAAACATAAACTTTTTCTGTAAGGTCTGCACAAATCTAAAAATTGCATTTCCAGTGCTGCCAGTATGCAGGAATGCTTCTATAGCATGTCTGAAGTGTTTGTGGTCAAGAGATTATGTCTTTGGACTTTCTACTAAAACACTATCCCCTTCATGATAAGTTTTCAAAAAGATCTTATTAAAAGATTCAAATGATTATTTCACTTGCATAAGAGAAACATGCAACACACCAAGAAAGCACTTATAACATGGTTGAAATGTTATTGGTCAGGAGGTTAAGGTTATGGGTTCAGGATTCAGGAGAGTTCTGAGGTCAAACGCTAACTCTGTCATGGTTGAAGTGTTCTGGACTCTGGATCGGAGAGTTCTGGGTTCAAACCCTAGTGCTGACATGAGATTTATTCCTTGTTCAAGACTTTTATTACATGAACATTTTGCAAAAGTGGGATATAATCAGGCTTACTATTGCTTTCTTACACCAAGATTTACAAAAAAGCAGTATCCATCTTGAATACTATTTAAATATTGATTTTCACAATAAATCATCTGATATTTTGTAGTATTTCGGTCCAACAATGAATGGCATACTACCTTTCACTTGACAGCAACTTTTTTATAATTGTGTTTTTAATGTCAGTTCAGAATGTAATTATATACACCATAGAATTTACTTACATACTAACATTGCTTTGTTACAACACTAGTTCCATTGGGAATAAGAACATACCAAATTGTTCTAATTTTACTCTTTCTCTCAGTTTGTCTTCATCCATTTCACTTAAAATTTGTGAAGTAGGTTAAGTTTAGGAAATAATAAACATTGTTCTTTGTATACATAATCCAGAAACAAAATTTTTCCATACAAAAAAACATTAGAAATAAAAATTAAGATAAGAAGAAGGCAAATTATACAATATTCCAGAAAACACTACCTAAACAAAAATGATTTGTGTAATGTGAGGCTGCTGCACATGTGCATTTTCTTCTTGTACACTTTAGTTTTATAGTTAATTGAAATAATGTTGGCAACTTTTTTTTTTCTTCTACATAATTATGTAACATCTTGGAAAACCTATTAAATGGTGTCTGGTTTTGTTTTTATTTTGTTTTAAACCATTCTATGGTCTCAGGAATTAACATTATACATTTTCTTTAGGTTAACAGTACGCTGAAAACTTTCAAATAACAAGAGGGCCATGATAGCCCTATATCGCTTACCTGAGTGCCATAGACATTTAGCCCTGGTTGCTTAATGCATATTGATGGATAAGAATACTTTGAACATTCTTGATACAAGGCCACTTACGGAATAGACAAACCAAATACCAAAGCTCTAGCTCTTGTGGTTTCTAAGAAGATTTCCTAATTTTCCTATATAGCCTTATATGGAAAATTGCGACAACCCTGGTGGTCACATTTTTTATGGATCAGTTTTATTTGAGCAATCTTCAAATAGGGCCACCCAAAGAACATGTATACCAAATATCAAGGCTTTGATTTTCTAAGTTTTCCTATATAGCCATATAAGAAAATGGCCACACCCCTGGTGGCAATGTTTTTAGATGGATCAGAATTATGTGAACACTCTTCATACAGGGTCACCTAAATGACATACATACCAAATATCAAGGCTCTAGCTCTTGCAGTTGCTGACAAGAAGATTTTATAAATTTCCCTATATAGTCATATATAGAAAAAGGCCACACCTATAGTTGCCATGTTTTTAGATGGATCACAATTATTTGAACAACTTTTCATTTTCCCTGCCTGCTTTAGCTTCTGAGAAAGTTTGGCGAAATTTGGACAAGCAGTTTCAGGGGAGATGTCATTTGAAAATGCTGACATACACAGGTCACTGGACAGTGGGCAATCACAATAGCTCACCCAGAGCATAAACTCAGGTGAGCTAAGAAAACATAACTTTTCAAATTAGTGAGTAAAGCAAGGGAGCTTTACCAATACCATTTTTATGACTTTGACATGTTGCTGCCTGGTATTTAACCTGGGGCCTGTGGTACCTGGAGGTGACACATGGCGGATGGCCTATCATATCCAGTCAAATTTTAATGTTGCAGGATCCATAGCATATTATAACATGAGGTGATTAGTTGAATTTGAAAAATTGTGATAATGTCAGAAAAAAATGACTGTAACTACATCAGTACTGGTTCTACCTTAAGCAGTGGTTATATCTGAGCCACACATGTTCCAAAAGCTTAAATAACCTGAATCTAAAAAGTTATTATAATTACCATAACCTAAATATCATTTTTAGGAATGAAAGACTTTACCTTGACATAGTGTTTGCAGCCCATTTCAGAATCCAATTTATGTCTCACATATAGCAGTTACATCTAGCAATCAAATTAAACTGGCAACTAAAAGCTGTAATCTTATATAAAACACATACGTCCAACTACAAAACATTTCTAGGTTACATACAATGTTATTATATAGAAAATGGTCACAATGGCTTAGAGAGAGAAAGAGAGGTAAGAGAGAAAGAAACATCAATATTGGACAGGTATACATCAAACAGTTGTGCTTTCTGAGTCCATATGCCAACACATTTTCTTTGCATCACCCATGTCACAGCTGTTACTGTTAGATTACATGATCCATACATGTTTTCCTGAGACTAGGAGATATTTGCTTGGTGTCCCTTCATAAATCTTTTTGTCCCAGATGGATGCATAAAGCGCTCCCTTCACTTTGATAGAGTATGGTATACTAGACACCTGATAATCCAGTGTATATAATTAAAGGCATTCTGAAAATAATTCAGCTTCATGAAGATTGGTTAATCTTATAGCATATAAAATTCTGCCTTCACTTGGACAGCTAGTCATGATCACATTATTCAGACTAGGTAAACTACATATGTATGCCCAAATAAGAAAAAAATTAAGCATAGAAACACCATTTTTTTTTTTTTTTTTGGTCTGCTTGTGAGTCATAATATAAGTATAAAATGATTATAAAGTCATAACAATAAAGTATGAATTGTATTTAGACATGTTCCTCAGGTATTATGCTCTCATTGAACTATGCTGTCTTCATCAATTAAGTCTACTAATCTGAGGCTATATCAGTTCTGCTGTTAAATGTCACAAAAATGTAATAGATTTTAATATTCAAAATTTACAAGGAAAGGAATTAATAGTTTCTACACTGGTTTCTTACCCTAACTGTTTCTTAATTTTTACAGAGGTCGGTATGTCTGTTTACATACATTTTGGTGTGCATGCTTGTACATTTGTGTGTTTATATTTTATATGTAAGTATATATAAATGAATGTGTGTGAAAGCATAATAATGAGTATCTCTGTAATATACAACTGTGTATGTATAGAATGCATTTTTGCTTGAATGCATCTGTATTAAAATCCACGTCCAACAAACATTGTGTATTAGAAAATTTGCAGGCATATGCACAAATATTTTAGTCAGACTGAGCATTGACAGTTAGTTTACCTGTATTTTTGTGCAAGTATGTTTACATATATACATGTATGTATGTGTGTATAATATATTGCATTAAATTATATAAGTTTACATGTACACCAAGGATTAGGAAAACATATCAGTAATATAATTCAATTGCTGGAAAATGTACTGCAGCTATACTTGCCACTGTTACATCATGCACCTCAACAATACTCAACATTGTGTCTGAGCCTAGGGCACTATCAGTATCCTTAAGCTCTATTACATACGCAGGTGTTACATACAGGCCACATAATGTTTATGTTTTTCTTTTCTTTCCGACTTGCGTCATACTCATATAAACCAGCTTATAATGGCACATGGCATCAGCTGGGACAGAAATTGTTTCATTTTCCCTAGTTTCTTGCATCTCTTACAGTCATTACAAGAACAAATGTTTCCCCACAGGCAACTAACTACATGTCAGGAATCTATCCTAAATAATTCAAGAAAAAAGTAATGTAAAGTAAATATCAGTAAAATTCATCTTAAATATTGATAAGTATATTAATACATGTGTTCACATCACAATATTGTATAAAATCACAATTATGTAGCATTCAATGCCAGCTAAATCATGTACCTGGGTATCTCTGGGTCTGATAGTAAATTGCCAGTACAATGACAGAAATTATTACCTAAAATTAGATTTTTTATTTAACACTTCATTCATTTTTTCTTTATTCAATGTGCAAAAACATGCTATCAGCCAGTCTGTATTATTCATGTGAATTTCCAAGGTAGAATTTCCATAAGCACACCATGTGTCTATCCTTGGTATATATTGATATATAGTCTCTGAATTCTTTAAACATATCTTTATGTTTGGTATATGTATTTAGGACAATATCCGATTCTAATGAAATAAAAAAAAATTGTTTAATATGAACTTGTCGAAATCTATTAATGTTCTTATTTTAGCCCTTGATTTTAGCTCTAATCTTAACCAGAAGTTGCCAGATGCATCTGAGCTGACCTTTCCAAATAAAGCCTTATATGGACATTTCAGACCTAGACCGCTGCAAGGCCAATTTTTTCATAACAAAAGGTACATGCTTCAGATGTCTAGATGCCAAGGTTAACCTACTTCAGTAAAAAAAAGTTAAATGTTTGATAAATGCATTATATTCTGTCAATGTCAACCTGTTACATCATTCTCCCATTTCATTAGTTGTTGTTTAAGAAGAAAAAAAAAATTTATTTACAAAAATTCTAAATTTAATTAGTTTATGACTAAAACTATACCTGATGACATAATATGAGTATATATTACTTTAAATGTACCTTAAAGTGAGGAAACAAGTGATGAAACAGTCGTGCAATGAATGCCTGATTTTCATGGCAAAACACATTATCAAACAATAAGAATGAGAAACAAAAGTTAAAAGGGGAACAACTACTGCAGACCCACTTATGTTTAACATTTGGAGTTACCATTCTTACTAGTGCTAAGTGACTTTGTGAAGGTGTTAGGCAAGGTTTCTGCTGCAAATACACAACAGCTTTTCCTGTCTAATTTTAATGGACTTTTTTATGTTTTAAGGTTTTCATTTGTTTTGTTTATAAAATTTTATACAACAGCACAATTATGTTCACCAAACAGCTAGCATTATTGGTGAAGTTTTTTTGATATCAAAGTGTTTGCAATGTAAAAGGTTTATTCTTTTCTATTTTACTTAGACTCTTGTTCTCTTTAACAGATTTACAAATTGATATAGTCAAGGAAGCAGACTCTCCTCCAGTATTGTGAAGTACAGTACTCATGGGAGTACTCTTAAGTGCTAAGAGTATGTACTATAATCCTAGTATGCATAGGCATAATCTGATCAGGCAGAGGCATATAGTGTGAATCTGGATAAGTCCATTCAGAGCTGTCCCCAGATCAGGATCAGTCAACTTTGGAGCTGTCCCCAGATCAGGATCAGTCAACTTCCATTCAGAGCTGTCCCTAGATCAGGATCAGTCAAATTCCATTCAGATCTGTCCCAGTTCTGGATCAAGTCAACTTCCATTCAGAGTTGTCCCCAGATCTAGATCAAGTCAACTTTGGAGCTGTCCCCAGATCTGGATCAAGTCAAGTTCCTTTTAGAGTTGTCCCCTGATCTAGATCAAGTCCACTTCCACTCAAAGCTGTCCTAAGATTTAGATCAAGTCACAACTTCAGAGCTGTCCCCAGATCTGGATCAAGTCCACTTCCATTCAAACCTGTCCCCAGATCTGGATAAAGTCCACTTCTATTTAAACCTGTCCCCAGATCTGGATCAAGTCCACTTCCATTCAAACCTAGTCTATCAACTTCCGTTTAGAGTTGTTTCCACTGGTGGTCAATGTCTAAACTGGATTTGCATTTTTTGTGACTGGTATATAAGAAATTGTCTTGGCACCTTTGACTTAGTAGTGATTAAGTTTTTGTATTGCTTGACAATAACTGTAGCATGATAAAGGACAATCTAGATCCTATACTACATGTACAGATGAGTGATTTGTATGAAGTAATTGATGTGATTGATGACAATGATGACAACAATGTTGTCCAGGAGCGATGTTGGTCCCTAGCATGCTAGGTTTAAATCCTTACCTATACTAATTCTAAGTTACATCCTTCCACCTATCCCTACATGGACAGGTGCCAAGACATATTACTAGACTCAGATACTCATTGTACAGATCCTGATCAGACAGCTTGAGCTTGAGCTGACTGATCTGGATCTATTGTGATCAGACAGCTACCAGCGAGCACCAGCTGATCTGGATCTATTGTGATCAGACAGCTCCCAGCAAGCGTCGGCTGATCTGGATCTACAGTGCCATCATAGACAGCTCCCAGCAAGTGTCGGCTGATCTGGATCGAAAATACTGTGATAGACAGCTCCCAGCAAGTGTCGGCTGATCTGGATCGAAAGTACTGTGATAAACAGCTCCCAGCAAGTGTCGACTGATCTGGATCTACAGTACTGTGATAGACAGCTCCCAGCAAGTGTCGGCTGATCTGGATCAAAAGTACTGTGATAGACAGCTCCCAGCAAGTGTCGGCTGATCTGGATCGAAAGTACTGTGATAGACAGCTCCCAGCAAGTGTCGACTGATCTGGATCTACAGTACTGTGATAGACAGCTCCCAGCAAGTGTCGGCTGATCTGGATCTACAGTACTGTGATAGACAGCTCCCAGCAAGTGTCGGCTGATCTGTATCAAAAGTACTGTGATAGACAGCTCCCAGCAAGTGTCGGCTGATCTGGATCGAAAGTACTGTGATAGACAGCTCCCAGCAAGTGTCGGCTGATCTGGATTGAAAGTACTATGATAGACAGCTACCAGCAAGCACCAGCTGATCTGGATCTATTGTGATTAGACAGCTCCCATCAAGTGTCGGCTGATCCCAATCTACAGTACTGTGATAGACAGCTCCCAGCAAGTGTTGGCTGAACCCAATCTACAGTACTGTGATAGACAGCTTCCAGCAAGTGTCGGCTGAACTGGATCTAAAGCACTATGATAGACAGCTCCCAGCGAGTGCCGGCTGATCCCAATCTACAGTACTGTGATAGACAGCTCCCAGCAAGTGTCGGCTGATCTGGATTGAAAGTACTGTGATAGACAGCTCCCAGCAAGGGTCGGCTGATCTGGAACTACAGTAATGTGATAGACAGCTCCCAGCAAGTGTCAGCTGATCTGGATTTACAGTATTTGCCTAAGCCTGACCAATGCATGCTTAGCTTGCTCTAAGTTGCTAGAATATTCTGAGTTTGCTGATTGCTTGAGGAAGGAAGGAAGTTGAAGGTGTGACCATGATGTGTGTAAATGTTTGATATTAAGAGTCAGAATTTTTGTGTCACTACCCCATTAGTGGAATGATGGATGGGCAGAATGTTTTGCCATCATGGTGTTGTTGTTTTTTCCTCCTCTCTTCCATTTGATTGGAGGTGATAATTGCTTTTGCTGTTTTTCTTTTGTATTGACATTTCTTTTCTTTTTTCAATTTGTTTCTAAAACAACAATAACTGAAAACAACAACAATAACTGAAGGCAATAATTACCTTAGCTGTTTTTCTTATTGTCTGTTTATTATTTTCCATTGGTTTTCCTTTTAAAATTGATCATTAGATATTGGTGTGAAAAGGCAACTTCAGAGATACCGGGATGGTAGTGTTAGTGTTCTAAAGTTATTGCTAATGTTTCTGTTGTTGTAATGGTAATAAATGATGGTGGTGTCACAAATGATAGTTCTGTTTCATTTTACTGTTGATGGAAAAAAGCCCAGACTCATGATTCATAAAATGGGTGTCATGTTTTCTAGTTGGGGAAATTTAAGCTGAGTGGGGGTGATATTAGTGTTGCTGATTCTGTAGCCATGGCTGAAGCTGGTAATGATGATTGTGATGCTGAAGCTGCTATTGATGCTTATGATGATGATGATGAAGCTGCTATTGATACTTATGATGATGCTGCTGCTATTGATGCTTATGATAATTGTGATACTGATGATGAAGACCGGACCTGATAGCGCAATCGGTAGAGCGTCGGCTCCAGGTACGGGAGGCCCCGGGTTCGATCCCGGGCCGCGACATACCAAAGTCGTTAAAAATGGTAGTGGTATAGCTCCCTTGCTAACTCTCAAGCAAATATAAGGGTAGTTCCAAGACTGGTTGGCCCGGTGTCAGGATAATGTGACTGGGTGTGGTATCATGCCAGGTGTTCACGGCATGCTATTCACAGTGAAGGCAGCACTATATCTGCTTCAAGTGGACACCGTCTCCAGATAACTGAAAAACTGTTGGTGGAACGATAAACCCAATAAACCCAATAAACTGATGATGAAGCTCCTGCAGCATTGATTATGGTGTTTGTATTTCTCTTACTGTTGATATTGACAATGTTGTTGGTGGAGATTATAATACTACCAATGATATATGATATTATCAAAATTTTATGCACAATATGATATCATTAACTTCAATATTTTGACATCAATATTTTAACTTCGATGAAAGCTCAAGAACCAGTGTACAGTAACAGAAATTTAACCGTTTAAACCTGTTGTGCGAGGACCACATTCAATTAATTAACAACCATTTTGTATATTGATATTTCAATCAGCATATGTCAATATAACAATAAAAACATGATCCTGGGGAATAAATAATTGCACGAAGGCAGATTGTAGCAATTGAGCACACATTGGAAAATTATTTCTAAAGTGTTTTTTTCACTTGTTATTATAACCAGACTAATTGAACTTTCAGAAAGCCTAATAATATATTTTAATCATCTAAAAGCCTCAATCTATGATGAATACTTTTACATTTATGTTATTATAAGAGTCTATAATTTCTGCTTTTAAGTAAAATTTTTATAAGAAAAAATGAACAGAAAAGATGTAGTTTTTATGAATTAAAGAAAGATATAAGGAAAAAAGAAAAACAATTCTTGTGTCCTGCTAACAAACTTTGAATCCAGGACAGAGCAAATGTTTACTCACAGCAGATAGTGCTGCACTCAGTGTGATAGCATAACATGGTATGTTACAACATCTAGTAATATTATGTTAAAAATAGGATCCGCCATTGCTACAGCAACTTTTATATGCAAAGTGTTAGTTTATTGTCCATTCAACTAATGGTTTTTTTTAATACATTTTTTTTAGACATTCTGTCATTTTAGCAAAATGGGCAGAAAGAATACATATTATTGTATGCATGAATAAGCATAAGTATTAATACTAACTGAATATATAAAAACATGAAAATTAGACTTACCTAACAGAGCAGACATAGAATACCGGCAGCAATGAAAAAGAAAAAAGAAAAAAAATATAAGAATAACAATTTTTACATTATAACAAAAATGACATTTAAAAAATATAAACATTTCATAATAACAATGTATATAGCAATTTATAATATATATTGTTGTTTTTACTATTTATAAAATTTGTATTAATGTATGGTCATGCATAATTTATTTCATAATGTTTAACCAAAAGAAAAGTTGTAACTGGTTAAGTATAAGATAAACATTTTAATTTGTATCAAAGATTAATATGTATTTTTGATATGAAAATTATGTATTGCTGTACAGTTATTGTTTGAGAGATGCATCATAAATGTATAAATGAATTCAATAAGTTTCATGCTGGAAAGGTTAAATAATTACAGCAACTAGAGCATGTTTTATTATCTTACATCAGTGAAGAGGCAAATGTCTTTATTTGTTATGTCATTTTAAAAGATATGGATTTAGAACATCAATAAAAATGAATGACTTGCAAATATATAAGTGAAACTGACATTAATTGTAGTACAAGCTCTAATACAATTCAATGGGGTACATTGGTGAAATGTAAATTATTTGCCTTGTAAGTTAAAATCCTAGGTTTTCAAACCAGGAGGTAGGCCCTCTTAGTTGAAATTCTTGGACTTCATTGCCTGTTCTTTTATATATATTACAATTAGAAACATTGACATATTGAAAGGACCTACTTACATTTAGGGATTATTCAGGGGAGATTACTTATTAATGTCTCTCATTAAGGGGAAGGTCAGATTTTGTATACATGTATCTATTAAACTGTAATCATGAAGTAAATGTGAGCAAATGTAAATAAATATATGGAAAATACTGTAAAATAAAAATAAAAACTTGTAAGCTATGTATTTGTAGATTTTGCTTAAAAATGAAAAATTTGCTTATATATATGCCAAAACATCAAGGACATCATTATAAAATTACTTATTAATGTACATCAAACTATGACATTATTTAATCATTTTAGCTGAGAGCAACATGAACAATGTCAAAGTTGGTCTTTTTTGTATTAGTTTTACCGTTACACATATTTAATTAGATTTAACAACAAATGTAACTACATGTTCTATATATGATACCTCCCATCTCAGATTCTGGATTTATTTTATAAAGGACAATGTTGTACAAGTGTTTGTTTTTACTAATCCAAGTGCCTTCCCTGGTGAAATTGTATTTACAAGGCCAAACATATTTTAGCAGGGCCATTTTATAGCACATATCCTAGGGCTGTTAAATGTCACAGGCCTCCTTGTCATATACATGATTTATTGCCCCTTTCTGACTCTTCTGAAAGAAGGATCAAATGTTGCTGTGTTGTATAAATATTTAATCCCAACATGACTGTATGGCAGCCAGCAAACTTGACAAAATAGGACTGAGAAAGAGACAATGAAGCTTTTCCCGCCAACAATCTTTTGCTTTTTCATTTTGTTTTTGTTAAGATGCTTTCAACTTTTTTTTAAATTTATTTCCATTTGTAAAAGAAGATAACAGTATGGAACATTATTGTTTACCATGTATTGAACTGATTTCATAAATAAATATATTTAGTTTTATCTGACACAATTTCACACCAACTATATATATATATATATATATATATAGGCAATGGGAATTAATAGTTAAGGACATCTTTGTTAAAAAAAATCTTCTAATGCAGTTGTCTTTCTAACCAGGCGGCAAATAGTGTGGGTTGTCTGTTTAAGCCAAAACAGATAAACCAGTTCCTATATATGACTTTAGAGTTGGTGTGAAATTGTGTCAGATAAAACTAAATATATTTATTTATGAAATCAGTTCAATATATATATATATATATATATATATATACATGTATATATATATATTATGGTCAAATAGATTAACTGAATAACTATGAAATGCATGAATCTTATAAATCTATACATTATTTATTTTCAGTAAATATCAATATGTATTTAGTCAAACACACACCTGTTTGGAGTGTTAGCAGTACATGCATAAAAAAAAATATTACTGTTCCATGTTTCAAAATTGTATTCTTCGTTTGTTAGAATATAAGGTCAAAAATATATACAATACTCTGTTAAATGTGTAAAACTACATTTAATGTCAATTGTTATAATAATAGAAAACCTTCTTCATCCTTGAGACAAACTGAAAACATCCAATGATTCTGAAAAAAAATTAATGTAGATGTTTCAGCTGGCCTATGGAACATTCACCTCTAACAAAATACCTGTAGAACTTGACCTCTCACAACAATAGCTGAAAGCCACCAAAAGGACCATAAATATGATCATGTTTATACAATCTACACACAAAATAGGACAAATTGACAATCTACCAGAAACTGCAGACCAACAGACCTATTCCCATTTTGTACGATGTTCAATTATAGACTAATGCACGCCATGGGCTTGGCTCTGCAGAGCATATGTATTTGTTTGAAAAATGCAAAATTAATGTGCTTGCCATATGGAGGTGCCAGTGGTCTGTAATCAATACGTGGCCAAATAGCTCCCTCATGGTATTAAAAGACAATGTAGACCAACAATGCAATGGGAATATAATGACAAAATTGTCCAATGTGCCTTGTCTTGCAAAGACAGAGTCTGTGCTCCAAAAATGCATTGTAGGTAAATGGATTTTTAATGAAGCCTACTAAAGGAAAATGTAATGTGTCAAAGATACCTTAAAGATTTAAGGACAAAAAAATCAAAACAAAAAGAAGGTTGTAATCTAGTGGTTTTTTCCATTAAATGACTTCATATTTTATATGATGAAAAGCCACCTTTAATAGCCAAGGGCAAATGGAATGAAATAAAAACAACATTTACAATTAACCTAAAATGCATATTAACCTAAAATGCATACAAATGCAGAGATCTTGACAACTTCCTAGCTAAATGAACAAGAAAAAAACCTATTACAGGCTTTGGTAAAACAGTAATTATAGACAACAATATAAGCCCTTTAAGTAGGCCAGTGGTGATACATGTCAATCAATATGTCATTTCTGCAACATGTTTGTTTCTGTGTCATTAAGGAAAATGTTTTCACTATCAGCAAACAAGCAGACTGATAAGAAAGTTCTCATGTGAATCAATTGGACCATTCAGATCAGAGAAGGGGAATGAATGCTGGTTTCCTTGATTATTTGCCTCAATGAAGACAAATATTCCTCAAGATTCAAGATCACATTTTGCATGGATAAAATGCACAAGAGTTAATAATGTGTCTGACTTAGACATATTAATTCAGGACTTAAGATGATCAGACTAAAAAAGGATAAAGGCAGCAATGAAAAGTTAATGTGTCTTATTTAGACATATAAGGTCTGACTTAGACATATTCATTCAGGACTTAAGATGATCATATTAATGTGTCTTATTTAGACATATATAGTTAATAATATGTCTGACTTAGACATATTTATTCAGGACTTAAGATGATCATATTAATGTGTCTTATTTAGACATATATAGTTAATAATATGTCTGACTTAGACATATTTATTCAGGACTTAAGATGATCATATTAATGTGTCTTATTTAGACACACATAGTTAATTTGTTCCTGAATGAGACATGTCCTATATGAAGTTAATATTGTTTGATTATTAATTCAGGATTCAAGCTCATTAGATGAAAGGATGCCGACAGCAAATGCAACTTTACAGCATCTAATTTTGACATTTTTAATTCACAAAACACGTAGTTGTTGTTGTTGTTTTTTCAGATAAAGAAAGGATGAATTAATGCTGCAAAGAAAATTTACTATTTGTCTGATTTAGACATATAAGTAGTTACTATTTGTCTGATTTAGACATATAGGTAGTTACTATTTGTCTGATTTAGACATATAAGTAGTTACTATTTGTCTGATTTGGACATATAAGTAGTTACTATTTGTCTGATTTAGACATATAAGTAGTTACTATTTGTCTGATTAAGACATATATGTAGTTACTATTTGTCTGATTAAGACATATAAGTAGTTACTATTTGTCTGATTTAGACATATAAGTAGTTACTATTTGTCTGATTTAGACATATAAGTAGTTCCTATTTGTCTGATTTAGACATATAAGTAGTTACTATTTGTCTGATTTAGACATATAAGTAGTTATTATTTGTCTGATTAAGACATATAAGTAGTTACTATTTGTCTGATTAAGACATATAAGTAGTTACTATTTGTCTGATTAAGACATATAAGTAGTTACTATTTGTCTGATTTAGACATATAAGTAGTTACTATTTGTCTGATTAAGACATATAAGTAGTTACTATTTGTCTGATTAAGACATATATGTAGTTACTATTTGTCTGATTAAGACATAAGTAGTTACTATTTGTCTGATTAAGACATATAAGTAGTTACTATTTGTCTGATTTAGACTGTAAGTAGTTACTATTTGTCTGATTTAGACATATAAGTAGTTACTATTTGTCTGATTAAGACATAAGTAGTTACTATTTGTCTGATTAAGACATATAAGTAGTTACTATTTGTCTGAATAAGACATATAAGTAGTTACTATTTGTCTGATTAAGACATATAAGTAGTTACTATTTGTCTGATTTAGACATATAAGTAGTTACTATTTGTCTGATTAAGACATATAAGTAGTTATTATTTGTCTGATTAAGACATATAAGTAGTTACTATTTGTCTGATTTAGACATATAAGTAGTTACTATTTGTCTGATTTAGACATATAAGTAGTTCCTATTTGTCTGATTTAGACATATAAGTAGTTACTATTTGTCTGATTTAGACATATAAGTAGTTACTATTTGTCTGATTAAGACATATAAGTAGTTACTATTTGTCTGATTAAGACATATAAGTAGTTACTATTTGTCTGATTTAGACATATAAGTAGTTACTATTTGTCTGATTAAGACATATAAGTAGTTACTATTTGTCTGATTAAGACATATATGTAGTTACTATTTGTCTGATTAAGACATAAGTAGTTACTATTTGTCTGATTAAGACATATAAGTAGTTACTATTTGTCTGATTTAGACTGTAAGTAGTTACTATTTGTCTGATTTAGACATATAAGTAGTTACTATTTGTCTGATTAAGACATAAGTAGTTACTATTTGTCTGATTAAGACATATAAGTAGTTACTATTTGTCTGAATAAGACATATAAGTAGTTACTATTTGTCTGATTAAGACATATAAGTAGTTACTATTTGTCTGATTTAGACATATAAGTAGTTACTATTTGTCTGATTAAGACATATAAGTAGTTATTATTTGTCTGATTAAGACATATATGTAGTTACTATTTGTCTGATTAAGACATATATGTAGTTACTATTTGTCTGATTAAGACATATATGTAGTTACTATTTGTCTGATTAAGACATATAAATAGTTACTATTTGTCTGATTAAGACATATATGTAGTTACTATTTGTCTGATTAAGACATATAAATAGTTACTATTTGTCTGATTAAGACATATATGTAGTTACTATTTGTCTGATTAAGACATATATGTAGTTACTATTTGTCTGATTAAGACATATAAGTAGTTACTATTTGTCTGATTAAGACATATAAGTAGTTACTATTTGTCTGATTAAGACATATATGTAGTTACTATTTGTCTGATTAAGACATATATGTAGTTACTATTTGTCTGATTAAGACATATATGTAGTTACTATTTGTCTGATTAAGACATATAAGTAGTTACTATTTGTCTGATTAAGACATATAAGTAGTTACTATTTGTCTGATTAAGACATATATGTAGTTACTATTTGTCTGATTAAGACATATATGTAGTTACTATTTGTCTGATTAAGACATATATGGCTTATTCAGGACTCAAGATTACTAGAGGATGCAGAGAGCAAAAAAAAGTTTACAGTAACTTTCTATATTTTTTATTAATGAATTAAGTTTTTTAGATAAAGGAAGGATGGAGACAGCAAAGTTAATGTGTGTCTGATTTTGACATATTTATTCAGGGCAGCTCAAAATTGTCAGAAAAAAGGATGAAGAGAGCAACAAAACAAGTTTTTGGACATTCAAAAGAATAGAAAATAGGAAAGAGTCAAAGTTCATGACAACACTTGTCTCAGTTAAATAAGAGCATGATGATGAAATGATGAAAGAATGAAGTGCCATCACATCATTAAACATATTTTGCAGCTTCACCTAATGCAACTAAATGATTAAATCTGTGTCCCATTGTTTTGTGCACATTTTAATATTCCACACCTAATATCACACCTGGTCTTAGTATTTCCTCTCTGAGTCAACCAGTCCTTGTAATACAAGCTTATATATATAATACAAGCTGAAGCAAGGGAGCTATAAAGTTAGTTTATAATTGTTAGAGCCTTTTGAAGCCAGATTAAAAACCTTAACCTAGAACTTTTATGGTCAACCATCTCTACCTGTTACTGAAGCCCCAAGATCAAAACATTTCACTTGGTTTTAAACTATTTGATACACAAAATGTTTTTATCTTGAACCTAAAGTCCATCTAAACCATAGGTACAAATAAGATGTTGTCATATTCAATCTTTGTATGGTCTTCACTCTAAATATCCAGTATAAAAATTCTTTAAACACAAAAGATTTCTTAACATTTTCGAAAGAAGAAACAGACTAAATTTCCAATATAGACTGTTTTCCAACCTATATGTCTGACATTTCAAGCACTACGTTGTTTCACTCTAAGCTAAAAACTGTCACACAATTGAGCAAATGCAGTGACATGTGGCAGAAAGAAATCATTAACCCTGTCCATGCTACATTTATTATATCCCTGACTATACTTTGTTTATTGGCTTATTTGCAAAGGAATCAATAGACCTATTTAAAGAAACCCAGCAGCAAATAGTGTGGGTCATGAAACATCAGCTCTGAGCAGGACCTGGCTGATCTAGATCTATACTTAGACAGAAATGCCTTTAGAAAATACTTCCCACATACAAAAGCTGGTTATAATATGGTAATGCTGAAGCCTTATCAATTCTTGGTTAGCAGGTTGAGACTGTACCAGCAGCTGTAAATCTTTATGTGACACCTTTGTTTAATTTTAATGGCCAGAAAATATTGCCAATCTCTGCAGTTTACATTCAACTTCATTGTCTCTGTCAGCAAGATAAGCAGCTTTATTACTGTGAACTTTGTAATAAACCTGTTTTGTAATAAACCTAGTTTTAGTCCATAATCTTGACAATTTCTGAATATTTGTAACAAAATCCTACACATTTGTTCAGAAATAGTCAAGATTCTGGATTTACAGGTTTATAACAAAGCCAGTTGTATTACAAAATGGTTTTATTACAATATTGTCTAACAGGTTTTAACACAGCTTTTATAGCAGACTAGGAGAAAAAAAAAATGTTTTCCATTGGAACAGTGTATTGATAAGTAACAAATGATGTTCAAATATGGATCATATTTTTGCTTGAACCATTGCCTGCTAAGCAGGAACTGACAAGGCTCTGGTAAAGTGGGTGGATCCAGAAAGTTGCACACATATTGACAAGGCTCAGTTAAAGTGGGTGGAACCAGACAGTTGCACACATAATGAAAAGGCTCTGGTAAAGTGGGTGGATTTAGACAGCTGCACTCATACTGACACAGCTCAGGTAAAGGGGGTGGATCAAGACAGTTGCACACACACTGACAAGGCTTTGGTAAAGTGGGTGGGTTTAGACAGTTGCACACACACTGACAAGGCTCTGGTAAAGTGGTTGGATCCTGAGATTGCACACAAATTTACAAGGCTCTGGTAAAGTGGGTGAATCGAGACAGTAGCACAAATATTGACAAGGCCCAGGTAAAGTGGGTGGATCCAGACAGTTGCGCACATACTGACACTGCTCAGGTAAAGTGGGTGGGTCCAGACAGTTGCACACACACTGACAAGGCTCGGGTAAAGTGGCTGGATCTAGACAGAAACACACATATTGACAAGGCTCTGGTAAAGTGGGTGGATCTAGACAGCTGCACACATACTGACAAGGCTCAGGTAAAGGGGGTGGATCAAGACAGTAACACACATACAAAGCTCTGGTAAAGTGGGTGGATCGAGACAGTAGCACAAATATTGACAAGGCTCTGATAAAATGGGTGGATCCAGACAGTTGCCACACATTCCGACAAGGTCCAGGTAAAGTGGGTGGATCCAGACAGTTGCACACATACTAACAAGTCTCAGGTAAAGAGGGTGGATCCAGACAGTTACACACATACTGACTAGGCTTAGGTAAAGAGGGTGGATCCAGACAGTTGCACATATACAGGCGAGGCTCTGGTAAAGTGGGTGGATCCAGACAGTTACACACATACTGACAAGGCTTAGGTAAAGTGGGTGGATCCAGACCGTTGCACACATACTAACAAGTCTCAGGTAAAGTGGGTGGATCCAGACAGTTGCACACATACTAACAAGTCTCAGGTAAAGTAGGTGGACCCAGACAGTTACACACATACTGACTAGGCTCAGGTAAAGTGGGGAGATCCAGACAGTTACACACACACTGACAAGGCTCAGGTAAAGTGGGTGAATCCAGACAGTTACACACATACTGACAAGGCTCTGGTAAAGTGGGTGGATCCAGACCGTTGCACAAATAGTGACAAGTAATCTGAGTATTTTCTGCTTAAGCAAAAGGAGAAAGATACTTTGTAATTGTTTGGGTAGTATCATTAACATACTAGATAGCAAAGCCAAAAATATTTAATTATGGTATGTATTTATCACCAATAATACAGGACACAACTTGAAGAGAGTGACAGTCATATCATATACTGTTTACTTTCTTGTTTCATGTTTTCATTTGTTATCACAATTAACTCAATGTGCTAAAATACATGTAGCACTTAATAACTATAACTTATGCCTTTCCTGATCACTTTTTAGTTGGAATTATAAAATAAATCAGCTTACTATCTTGTTCTGCATTTTTTATTTGATCAAATACATCCCTGAAATCCCCAACCCAGTATAAAAATCCAATAAGGTAGAAAAATGGAAATCATAAGAATAACCAAATTCCTCCAGAATTTCTCTTCACACTTCAGGATGAGAATGTCAGCCATATTCCATGTTCCATTGCTCAACAATACAAAAATGCATTCAATTTTATTGAAACTTCAATTTCCTCAAGTGGCATTGAAAACTAAAGCAACAAATAATGGGTGTTGTTTTTTCTGATTGATTTTGGAGAAAGTGTGTGAGAGAGGAAAATTGCAAGCATCAGCTTTTTTCTCTTTTGTTTTTAAGTAAAATGTTATCTCTTCTATTGGTTACCAAATGATGGAAATGCCATCAAATTTGGTGAAAAAGATTCACACATACAAAAGCTGGCTATAACATTATAATCCAGGCAATGTTGTGACAGACTGAATGCTGGAGAATTGATCTGACAATCTGTGAGCTTTCTATGCTCGTGATATGTAGAGGCAAATGTGTTGCATGTAACAAATATTGAGAGAAACATCTTTCATCCTACAACATTAAACATTTGTTATTGTTATAAAATGATAACAAGTCATTTAACCATTTGTCTACTAAGCAAGAATTGATCAGGCAGCTATGTCAAATACCTTCTGGGTGCTCGCTGATCAGGATCTACACTTTTTGCTTCTCAATCTCTATCGGGATCTAGAATTATTGTTGCTCAGTCTCTATCAGAATCTACACTTATTGCTGCTCAGTCTCTATCAGGATCTTCACTTATTGCTGCTCAGTGTATATCAGGATCTACACTTATTCCTGCTCAGTCTCTAGACCTTTTGCTGCTCAGGCTTTATCAGGATCAACACTTATTGTAACTCAGTCTCTATCAGGATCTACATTTATTGTTGCTCAGTCTCTATCAGGATCTGCACTTATTGTTGCTCAGTCTTTATCAGGATCTACACTTATTGCAGCTCAGTCTCTATTGGCATCTACACTTATTGCTGCTCAGTCTCTATTGGCATCTACACTAATTGCTGCTCAGTCTCTATCAGGATCTACACTTATTGCTGCTCAGTCTCTATCAGGATCTACACTAATTGCTGCTCAGTCTCTATCAGGATCTACACTAATTGCTGCTTAGTCTCTATCAGGATCTACATTTATTACTGCTCAGCCTCTATCAGGATCTACAGTAATTGCAGCTCAGTCTCTATCAGGATCAACACTTATTGCTGCTCAGTCCCTATCAGGATCTACAATAATTGCTGCTCAGTCTCTATCATGATCTACACTAATTGCTGCTCAGTCTCTATCAGGATCTACACTTATTGTTGCTCAATCTCTATCAGGATCTACTCTAATTGCTGCTCAGTCTCTATCAGGATCTACACTTATTGCTGTTTAGTCTCTATCAGGATCTTCATTTATTACTGCTCAGCCTCTATCAGGATCTACACTAATTGCAGCTCAGTCTCTATCAGGATCAATACTTATTGCTGCTCAGTCTCTATCAGGATCTACACTAATTGCTGCTCAGTCTCTATCAGGATCTACACTTACTGCAGCTCAGTCTCTATCAGGATCTACACTTATTGCAGCTCAGTCTCTATCAGGATCTATACTTATTGCTGCTCAGTCTCTATTTGGATCTACACTTATTGCTGCTCAATCTCTATCAAGATCTACACTTATTGTTGCTCAGTCTCTATCAAGATCTACACTTATTGCAGCTCAGTCTCTATCAGGATCTACACTTATTGTTGGTCAGTCTTTATCAGGATCTACACTTATAGCTGCTCAGTCTCTATTGGCATCTACACTTATTGCTGCTCATTTTCTATTGGCATCTACACTTATTGCTGCTCAATCTCTATCAGGATCTACATTTATTACTGCTCAGCCTCTATCAGGATCTACACTTATTGCAGCTCAGTCTCTATCAGGATCTACACTTATTGTTGATCAGTCTCTATTTGGATCTACACTTATTGCTGCTCAGTCTCTATCAGGATCTACACTTATTGCAGCTCAGTCTCCATCAGGATCTATACTTATTGTTGCTCAGTCTCTATCAAGATCTTCACTTATTGCTGCTCAGTCTCTATCAGGATCTACACTTATTGCTGCTCAGTCTCTATCAGGATCTACACTTATTGCAGCTCAGTCTCCATCAGGATCAATACTTATTGTTGCTCTGTCTCTATCAGGATCTATACTTATTGTTGCTCAGTCTCTATCAGGATCTACACTTATTACAGCTCAGCCTCTATCAGGATCTGCACTTATTGTTGCTCAGTCTCTATCAGGATCTAAATTTAATACTGCTCAGCCTCTATCAGGATCTACACTTATTGCAGCTCAGTCTCTATCAGGATCTGCACTTATTGTTGCTCAGCTTATTGCAGCTCAGTCTCTATCAGGATCTACACTTATTGCAGCTCAGTCTCTATCAGGATCTACACTTATTGCAGCTCAGTCTCTATCAGGATCTACACTTATTGTTGCTCAGTGTATATCTATCATTACATTTCAATTTTTAATCCATACTTAACAAAGTAAGTAAAATGTTAAAAATTCAAAACCGTCATTTTAATGAGGTATGAAAAACTTAACAAACATCATGGCCAAAGGTAAACCAGAGAAACAGTAAGTGAGTTTCATTATTAAACAATTTCAAATCTCCTGGTCTGGGCTTCAATCTGTAATTTGTCAGAATCAATGCTTAACTTACTGTTCAGAAAAGGTGGTGAAACAACAAGGTTACGGACAGACATAAATACAGCCCAGAAAATTCAACTGTCTGTTATACAATAGCACACTGAAATATTATTAAAAGTCTGGAGTGCTCTGCCATTCTCATTTAGGTTTTTTTTTGCATTTTCACAAACCAATAACTTGAGAAATATGCTGCTGTTGCATTTTTATTGGATTAAATACATGTCTGAACCTCAAATCAAGTTTAATAAATCCAACTAAATGAAAAGATGAAAGCCATTGAAAAATCAAATTAAATTACTTCCCAAATTCCCTTCAGTCAGTACAACAGTGTCCTCAATTCGATGTTCCAATCCTCAACGATATTGAAACACATTCAGTTTTATTGGACCTTCAATTTCCTCAATAGTCAGTGAAAACTGAAGCATCAAATAATAGGCATTGAATTTTTCTGATTGACTTTAGAGAAAATATGACAGAGAGGAAAATTACAAACATCAACTTTCTTCTGTATTTTCTTTTGAGAACTATTTCCTTCTATTATATGCTTATGATTATTCCCTGACAAATACAGCATGTATTTAATTATCAGATAGCAGTGTTTGTATTCCACACCAAGTGCTTTTCTTACTCAATATTCAGTTGTAATCAGTGACACTTATGTTCAGCAGCAGCACTGTTACAACAAACAAGCATTATTTTTCTATCAAAAATCAAAAGTAAATTGTACAATGTTGTGGGTCTTTACACAAGAAGATGGAATTTACAGAGAATGATGTAAGCAGGAAAACAACTGGTGCTTAACCCTTTAATTCATAGTCAATGTATAGGGTTTTAAAAATTCACTTTATTTTGTTGATTTTCTTTGAAACAGTTTTAAATATTTTTAAACCCATGCATTTTTGGCATATAAATATAAAACCTAGATTAAACTAGTCTACAAATAAACCCTTAGTTGTGTTGATGCAGCTGAAGATAAAAGGAATAATTGTTAATGCTTTACAAAGGCGTAAAATGGCGTATGCATGAGCTAATGGGTTAAAATGACATCATTGTTTGATAAAATATATATACATATGTACTGTGGTGGAATGAATTAACACATTTATCTCACCATAAAAAAGGGAATTATGATGGGAGCTTTGAGTCAGGTTTTTTTTATATGATTCGAGAAAAAATATGGGAGGAAAATGTCAAATATTGATGCAACTGAGAAACATGATAAGCACTGTAAATGTAACTTTTGTTGCGATATCATACTTCTGTTGTTATATCATACTTTTGTCGTCAGAGAGACGGTAACTTAGGTCCTGCAGATTATTTTCTGTTTGTTCACAAAATGCTTCTTGATGAAAAAACAAAGTGATGTATCAATGTGCGCTTCAATATTTTTATCCTTTGTTTGAACAAAATAGTTCACAGCAATTCTAGGTTAAAGTTTCATTTTCAAATTGACCGATTTTTAGGAACTTCTATCAAAATTCACTCAAACTAAAACAGCAGCCAATATATTCACAACACTCACTGTTGCAACTTTCAATTATTCTATTTTAATGGTATCCAAATGATGCAAATGTTTGAAACTTGATGACAGTACTAGTACCTTATAAAACAAACAAGAGCTAAAACATGGTTATCCATACAAGGGTGTCAAACACTGAACATTGGAGAAATAATCTGACTTCTTTAACATGTTTCCTGTGCTTGTGATCTGAAGAAAACAATGTGTGGCATTTAACAAGTAGTGAGATAAAAATATTTCAAAGCATCCATCGTAACAGCGGAAACTTGTCACATTTTTAACAGTTTCAACCAATATTGGAATAACTTTTATAACTAATCACTTAGTAATTAATGTAGATAATACAAGTACAATTGATAAAGATTTTCATATATGTTCTAAATGGGAATCATAATGCTTAAACCCCCAAGAATATATATGACCAAGTCCTATGAACATTAAAATCAAGGCTCTTCTTTGTGAACCTGTAAAACAAGAGAAGTGGTATGAACACATTTATTAGGTTTCTGTCCTGTTTATTAAAACAGTAAACTTGTCACATGCAATATATATTGGGAGTAGAATTTATCAAAACATTTCACCTTATAAATTGGACCTCTTCATACTAACATGTACAGCCCAATTGATGAGTCCTAGAAGACATTTATAAACTTCAAGAAATGCACAGCCCAACTCCTTGCGAACCCATATAAACTTTAAGAAACACACAGCCCAACACCTTGCAGACCCTTATAAACTTAAAGAAACACACAGACCAACACCTTGAAAACCATTATAAACTTAAAGAAACACACAGACCAACACCTTGAAAACCATTATAAACTTAAAGAAACACACAGTCCAACTCCTTGAAAACCATTATAAACTTAAAGAAACACACAGTCCAACTCCTTGAAAACCATTATAAACTTAAAGAAACACACAGTCCAACTCCTTGAAAACCATTATAAACTTAAAGAAACACACAGCCCAACTCCTTGAAGACACTTATAAACTTAAAGAAACACACAGCCCAACTCCTTGAAGACCCTTATAATCTTAAAGAAACATGCAGCCCTGAACTCCTAGACGACACTTACAATCTTAAAGATACACACAGTCCAACTCCTTGAAGACCCATATAAACTTAAAGAAACACACAGCCCAACGCCTTGACAACCCTTATAAACTTTAAGAAACACACAGCCCAACTCCTTGAAAACTCTTATAAACTTAAAGAAAAACACAAAGCATCTCCTTGACAACCCTTATAAATTTAAAGAAACACACAAACTAACTCATTGAAGACCCTTACAAACTTAAAGAATCACACAAAGCAACTCCTTGAAGACCCTTACAAACTTAAGGAAACACACAGCCCAACTCCCTGAAGACCCTTATAAACTTAAAGAAACACACAAACCAACTCCTTGAAAACCCTAAATAAACCTAAATAAACACACAGACCAATTCCTTGAAGACCCTTATAAACTTAAAGAAACACACAGCCCAACTCCTTGAAGACCCTTATAAACTTAAAGAAACACACAGTCCAACTCCTTGAAGACCCTTATAAACTTAAAGAAACACACAGCCCAACTCCTTGAAGACCCTTATAAACTTAAAGAAACACACAGTCCAACTCCTTGAAGACCCTTATAAACTTAAAGAAACACACAGCCCAACTCCTTGAAGACCCATATAAACTTAAAGAAACACACAGCCCAACTTCTTGAAGATCCTTACAAACTTTAAGAAACACACAGCTCAACTCCTTGAAGACACTTATAAATCTTAAGAAACACACAGCCCAACTCCTAGAAGACCCTTATTAACTTAAAAAAACACACAACCCAACTCCTTGAAGACCCTTATAAATCTTAAGAAACACACAGCCCAACTCCTAGAAGACCCTTATTCACTTAAAGAAACACACAACCCAACTCCTTGAAGACCCTTATAAATCTTAAGAAACACACAGCTCAACTCCTTAAAGACCCTTACAAACTCAAAGAAACACACAGACCAACTCCTTGACAACCCTTATCAACTTAAAGAGACACACAGCCCAACTCCTTGAAGACCCTTATAAACTTCAAAGAAATCGAGGTAAGAACAGGTTATTCATATATTATGTCTTCAACATTGATTGAATCTAAAACTCCTGGTTTTAAATCATTTTGTACATCAAAAGAATGGATCTCTAGCCTAAAAAAAGAATGCCAAGAGAGACAGTGAGAGGTTTTTATGAAGCTTTTGTGCAAATGTTAAATGAAAACTGTGATTAAGATTCATATGTTACCAAAATATTGACATTATAATATTTCAATGCATTTAACTGCTAGAAAAGTAAGAGTTTGTCTGTAATTACACCTTACATGTATGATATACAAAGAACATATAAGAAATATAGTTTAGTTATGACATGTTAAAAAGAAATATATTTTCAGCTCAACAGAATCTAATACACTTGAAGAAGCAGAGCCAAATTCACCAAACAGCAACATGCCAAACCAGATGAGTGGCATATCACAAGATCTTATGTTTTTAAATAAAAACAAATGTGCTATTTAACAAAAAATATGTGCTAATTATATGAAATGTGTTTGTTGTTGTTGGAGGTTGTTGTTGGAGTATATATGGTGCTGTATACAAGTCACACGGACACATTATAGTCCAACTACTTAGTCAAAGATGGTCAAACTTATTGCTGTTTTTTTTTTTTAAATAGTAAATCTTTGAAATGCTCATAGAAAAATGGATTAAAACCTTACGTTTGGTCACAAGATGTGAGGATTATTCTGCCTTTGGGATGAGAGAATGAAAAACTTTTTAATGGTTTCAGTTTATTACAGCCATTTGAAGTGTCACAAGTATAGCTCTGAACTCTAAGATCAGTAATATTGGTCATGTGTCTAGAGTCAGTAATAAACAGACCACTAATTGGCTCAATTGTGACAAAATAAATCATTCAAAGATATATGAAGTGTGTATTTTGAAATTCAAGGCATCATGTTTATATACAAAACAAAGCCAGCATGGGCCACTGTAGGGCTATTTTCAGAGTGAGGTATAGTCACCCGTTCCCAGAAGATTCAGAGAAGAACCACTGATGCACACACACTATTGACTAAAGATACAAAATAAATGTGAATTTGAAGAGAGAAGAGTTTTAATGCCTTGATATTCTTACAATCAATGACGATATACCAGTAGGTGTAATGGCTTTTCTGTTCATCCCAAAGGATACATATGTCTGGCTGATGATGGCTACACCAGATACATTTTGCTACAATCTATACCAAATGTTGCAGATTTGTGTTGTTGTTACTTTCTTTGATAAATTGGCTGGTGGGTAACCTTAATGTTTTTTTTCTGGACTGGTATCTTTTGAAAATTGTTTTTATTAGAAATGTTTCTTCTGCATTTCTGAGATGATACATTTTATTTTCTAATGTCTTTACATGAGGAACAAAGATTACTTTCTTCAGAGTAAGGATTTTGCAATAATAAAGAGCTAAAACAAGCTAATACTGAGATATATTGACATATATGTCTGCATCTTCTAGCACATTTCAGAAACCTATAAAAAAAATATTTTTTTATATATTATATATATTATATTTTCTAATGGACCATGCATACCATTCTTACTGTTTATCAATAAATTAATAGATATATTATTATCTGAACAAAGAAAAGTTTCTTTATGCAAGCCTTCAGAGTCAAAAAGAAAGAAACTAAAATCGATAAAACTCTGTACATTTTGGTAAATTGACCAATCAACATCTACTATTCTCTGGGACCTGACCAATCTGAAAGCATGATTCTCATGCTCACAGAGAATTGCTTATATTTGACAATGCGAAAAAAAAGGTAGTTAGATAAATGTTTTTGATCACTGATGTTTTACTTGAGTTGGATATTGTGTTGATAACAGTTTTATGAAGTTTGATGAAAAGTTCTGTGTGAAGATCCTGAATTTGGTTATTCTTTGGATCATGATAATCTGCTCAGAATCTGCTCAGAATCTAGATATTTTTGCCAAGTCTTTATTAGTGACTCTTATTGCTCTTGCTGATATTGGAGCTGTTTGCAAAAATTACAAAGATTCTCTAAAAGTGGTTACTATATGGCAAATAAAGCAGGTACAGGATGGCAGCTATTTTCACCCTTAGTTACATGTAAATGGCTTCTGTTTTCTAAAAAGCTAAATATCTATGGCTTTATATCATGTGATAAATGGATGGATGAATTAAATCTGATAATGTTTTCTAAAACAATGTTTCTGTGCTTGAAGACTACACTGGAAAACACAATTATTTGTGGCTAATAAATTATACTGTTTATGTACATAGCAAAATGGAAAACATGTAAACGCTATTTCTGTTTTATGTATTTTTATGAAAAACATGAAAAAATAACAGAAGTCATTGGTTTTAACATGTAATTATGCAGTAAATACCACCCTAGTGATTATCCATTTCAGTTATACATGTAAAAATGTAGGTGTTATAGGTGCAGTCCAACTGTTGGGGCCATACAAAGCACAATTAACCAAATAGACAAATAATGCAGTGATGCCTAAAGAAAACCTATATAGCCATTATCTTAATAAAACATTCATGTATTTAAAGATTATTTCATATAGTGCTTCATGGCATATATATATATATATACAGTAATTAGGCATACTTTTATCTATAACCCTTTGCAAGCTACATTTGTTTATAACTCAGGATGGCAATGGTTAACTGATTTAAACCTGCTGACCTCTTCCTTCATAGATTAAAATTGGTTACAAATTTTGTAACCAGTTATTTGCTCTCACATATTATACATAAAATATACAGTGTAACATATTTATTCACTATATTAGTGAATCAAAACCTCCAGCTGAAGAGACACCTACAACACTCAAACTAATCTGCTCGTTATTGTGAGATGAGCAATGAAGGTGTCAAGGTGTGAAAATACTGTCGATCATCACCTCCTAAAATTGCAAAAAGTATTAAAATGGTGCCTTTTGAATGCCCAGGGATGGAATTTGTGGACACTTTTGTCGATACTGTGCAGCTACATTTCTATCATTATAGCACTGGGGGACTCATGAGGTGCCCAGGGACTGAACCCCGCTGGTCCATAATACTGACATCGACGAGCCAGGCATAATGCTGTCCTGTTAGCCCCGAGCGTTAGGAGGGAAGCCACTTCTACGAACTTAAAAGTCTTTGGTTTGACCCAGCAGGGGTTTGAACCCATGACCTCCCGATCCACAAGCCGGCACTCTACCGTTTGAGCTATTGCGGCCGGTCTTTTAAATACTCACAAAACTTAATTAATGGGAAGCGAATAAAATGACCGTATAATTAAATGGACACATCCTATTCCTAGTACTGAAATACAATGATAAAAGTCATCAGGTTAACTGGTCAAATGATTAAAAAGGTTAACTGGTTACTGATTTTGTAAACATTGCCATCCCTATATATAACCTATAAATACCCAAGTTCTTAATTTTGTAAATTTACATACTGTATAAAACTATTCCACAAATATCATAAATATAAACTAATCAAGGCATGTTGCATGAGCTATATATAAATTGGCCATTGCAGGAAACTTAGCAACTAGCAGACTCTTGGAGCTGGGCTTGGTATCATATGAAACAGGAATTGTTTATATCTGTTACCATTTAGTTATATTTCATACAAAGTTGAATCTGGCTTGATATCGTAAGTTTGCCATAAATGTTTTACATAAAGATTGTATCACATAGCTAATCATCATATCCATAAAGTACAAATATATCAATCAACAAACCATTGGAGCCGTGCAGTATTGTATAAAACCTTTCCTAGATAAGTGCATCTAATGGCACCATAGGTCAATGAGCACTTGAAAATGGTGTGAAATTGTTCCCAATCTGCTACTATTGGCACAACCTGCATATTCATACAAGGGTTTTATTTTACTTATTTATTTATTCATTTGTTTTTAATGCCACACTATCACAATAAAGGTCATAAGGCACCAAAGGAACAGTAATTCCAGGACAGTATGTAATAGGTAAAAACATAAAAAAATAAAATAATATAATAGTATATAAAAAATATAATAATATAATAATATAATAACATAAAAATATAAAAATATAAGGTTGGAAAGTATAGTACAGTATTTGTGAAAAAAGTAAAAGTAAATAAAAAGTAGAAGAGTAAACAATAAAATAGAGCATAGAAATGAAGAACCCAAGAGAGGACGTCTGTGGCATCTGTGACGTAGTAGCGTAGCCGTTGGGTAGTAACTCCTCTGACTGCTTAGCCTCTCACTGCAGGGGTTTGAGTCTTGTTCAGGGTGAAGGACTTCCAGCTGATCTGAGGTGTGCTGGTGGTTCTACATAGACATTAGTTTGGGGTCTTCCCCCACCAAAACAGATTGACATTGCTATAATGATCATAACTGGTTGCTGAGATGTATAAAAAAAAAGTACCCAAGAGATATACTATATTTGGAAGTCATAATAGTCACCAGTTCTGTTATAGAAATTATGATGACACAAAATACTGGTATATCAACTTCTATCTGTGGTGATAAAACACAATCTGTACATTAATTTGGCAATCTTTCATTCAATGAAATATGAGTCATTTTAGTTTAACAAAGCACAATAATCATACAACAACAATGTGGATTCTTAGCTAAAAGTCTTATTTAATATGAAACTTTTTAGTTAAGTGAAAATAAATGCATGAGCTTTATGTTAATAAGCAAATGACAACCAAATCCTCTTGATAAGTCTCTACAATATTTCCTTTTTACAGACACTCATGAGCATGTTAAGTTTCCTAGCAATTAGAACTATTTTATTTAAAAATAGACCCTATGTGTAAAGTCAATAGCATACAAAACAGTGCAGCATTTTTGGGGGGTAATTTTGTCTTATTGATAAACAGTATTTTCTTTTTATTATTTGCATTTCTCCTTTTTATATGTTTTATTTTTTAACCCCCATCTTTTTGATTGTATTGGGATGATGTTTACATGAAGTAGGTTTATAGATCTGCCACCATTTATATACACCGGCCGCAATAGCTCAGGTGGCAGATCGGGAGGTCGTGGGTTCGAAACCCTAGCCAGGTCAAAAGAAAGACTTTAAAGTTGGAAGTAGTGGTTTCCCTCCGAACGCCCGGGGCTAAGGGGACAGCATTACGCCTGACTCGTTGATGTCAGTATAATGGACCAGCCGGGTTCAGTCCCTGGGCATCTCATAAGTGCCCCTGTGCTATAATGATAGAAATGTCGCTGCGCAGTATCAGCCAAAATGCCGACTAATCCCATCCCATCCCATTTTCATACATGTGAACTTTTTCTGAGGCCAAAGAGGAAGATTTTGCCAAGTGGGAGATTTGCAAATTTTCATATAAATAAAGAAGAAAGATATCTGTTTCCAAGTATGGAGATTTCTAAAAATGTGTGAAAACATCTCATTTTTAAATAATTTTGAACCTTAAAAGAGGGAGTCTCACTCCAAAAGTATGAGAGTTCACATGTATGTATTTTGATTCCATCTAAATACCTTCAAAGGACTTCTACACTTTGTTAAGTAAAAACTTAAGAGTAAAAGAATTTAAACTTTCAAGAAAATTCTTTCTGAATTATTGTGCTTGCAATTAGGATGTTTTGCTGTAAACTAATTACATTTTTTTTCTCATTTATCACAAACAAATTGCATCGCATCAAAATCAATTAGATATCAAATGTCACATCTAGGTTGTCAGCATCAAAATGGGAAATTGGCATGTCAGCAAATCCTGGTGAAGTGTGCATAGCTGACAATTAGATGAAATGGGAAAAGCAATAAAATCATCAACAAATAATAGCTAATTAAATCAGTTTTGCAATCAATTATCTGCCATGGAATGATATTGGTAATCATTGATGGAAATGCATTTTGGATATCTAAGGCATTTCAGGATGAAGGTTGGAGATAAAATATATAACTTTTTAGAAAAAAAAATTATTAGTGAAAGAAGACTAAAGAGATAGAGTTTTTAATATTTCTTTTTAGATGTCATAAATTAGCTTATGCTTTGATAAAATTCCTTATTTTTCCTGCTGACATTCCTCTTTTCTCTCTTTCAAATGACTCTTTCTTGCTTTCTCTTCTCTGTCATCATGCCTCTCTAAATCTCTCTTTCAAAATATCATAATTTTCTATTGCCCTTATTTATCTTTCTACTTTTCTGACTTTTTACGTCCCCAATTTACTTTTACCCTTTCATATGCTTGACATATTCTGATAACAACACTGTCCATGACAAAATGGACAGATATTATCTAATATTATTTAAAACATTTTCATTTTTTTTACATTTCTGCCTTACAAAATGCCATTAAACTCAACAGCAAAACACTTATGTTACAAGAAAAGGTATGGATGTGACATTCAAGGTGATTCAGAGAGCATGCACTTTAAACAACAAGATGACTGACTACCCATGGAACTAAACACTGTCTTACACGTAGTCAGTATGTTACATTAATATGTGAGTCTAATGAACATTAATAACTCTGATGAAAACTAGACTATCTGCTACTTACTTTCTACCTTGTTGACTGCTACATCTGTAATTGCAAGCTGCATTGTTTGCATTGGTATACTTGGTTTCTTTTGTTAAAGAAAACCTTCCAAACAGCTGTGAAATCATATTAATGACTGAGTAACCATTTCATAACTGCAAGCTACATTTTAATGTAGTAAGCTACAGTGTGGAATACTCGATTCTTTTCTCTGAAAAAGGTCTCACAGAACAGCTGCAATTTCCTTTTATTACCTGCTATACTATTATCTCTAAAAAGAATGCACGCCATAAGAGGCTCCAGTATGGCATGAAATTAAAGAAAATCATTGCCATCAAAACTAAGTGTGGGTAATTTGGCTGTTAGTACAAGACACAGTCAAAACCAAGGCAAATATTGTCTAAGGGTTGCCATTATTTTGTCACAGATCTTTTGCTCTGAGTTCTTCTTGTACCACCTGCCAGGTGATCATAAAAGATGGTCCCATACATTTAATTATTTTATCATGCAAGTCTAAATAACTAATACAAGCTAGTGATGTGGCACTCCCTATTAAAAACAAGAGTAATTGTGTGCAGGAAAACAAACTAGCCCTGCTAACTCATTGGCTGAAGTATGTTTAAATTAGATAGTCCAGTGATGCCTCAAGCCTATTTCATTCACAAAAAGATTCACTGATAAAAATTAAAACTAAAGGAAAATAATGATTTACACTCAATGGAAAGCAGTGTGATGAAATTGAAAATAATAATTCTACTTTTTCTTGATTATCATGTACTACTGCTTACAGATATGAAAAATGTGTCATGTGTCAAAAGAAATAAAATAAATGTGACAGTCGTGGATGGTTTAACAGAATTGTCTCAGTGACACTATTGAACAATGTTCAGGTAAAACCTCACAGCAACCTCTTTAGGCATTTGCAGGAATGCTTACAATCATTAAGTTCACATTTTTTAAACCTCTGTCCCAACTCTTAAGACACAGACCAACAGCTCTTTTGTTGGGTCATTCCAACTTTTCTCCCTCTTCAATATCTCATTCTATCTTCAATATTTCCTCCACTCCAATAAATTGCTGATGAAGCATGCACAGTATTGAACAGGAAACATCAGCTGTGCTCTGTCCCAGGCAGGACAGTGTGAGAACATTGGACATCCTAGGTACATCCCAAACTACAAGTCAGAAATCATGTGAACATTTCCATTGCATAATTACCATACAAGACTCGATAATATTCATCATGCCTGTCTAGATATCTTAGCTATTCTCTGGGACAGAGTGACCTTTAAGTCTCAACCCAGGACTGGTCAGCAAAAACAAGAGAATAAGATAGAAATTTGTATCTATACAAAGAAATATCTCAGCTGTTGTTTTGTGATTTGAGACAGTGGCACAAAGATCAGCTGTTAGACCTCTCAAAAAATCAAATAAATTATAGTTGTCTGAAAAGATCTTGCAAAATGTTGGTTATTGATGTCCTACAACTGTGTGAAAAGTGAAGCATAACACATCAGTCGTCATTACAAATAGGTATTTCCTATCTAAGAAATGCTGCATAGTTGGCTTTTTTTTAAATAAAAAAAAATGTGACCAGTAAACTAATTATTAAACCAACAAAACTGTAAAGCACTTTGACACACTGACAGTGAATGGTTAATGACAAAACAACACTTGGCTTCTTGTTTGTGGTACTACTTGTGAGGCCTTATGAACCTACTTATATGTCAACAAAAACTGCCACAATTACAACAGGGGAGGAGTTAATATGTACATATTGGCTAAGCCAAGGTGAAGTGTTGGTGTCTGCATCAGAGATCCTGTTCCCTTCTACTAATGCAATAAAAGTGCAAGGGACTACACTATCAGACCTTTTCATCAACAGGTTCCCCCAAGAACAACAGTAAGTGTCAAGGTCACATTCCCACATCCTGTACTCACCTGACATTAGCTGCTGTCCTAATTAGAAATACCTTGCCTCTCCTATCTCTTACTACATCACAATCATGATCCAATTAACTATGCTATCATCAAACAGTGGGCCTTCATCATTAATTTACACAGATTCAGCAGGTTACAAACATGTAACTATACCTTGCACTTTTTATTTCAGATACTGTTCAACAGAACATATCAGAACCAAAGAAAAAAATTATTTTGACTTGAACATATAACTTTATCATAAAAATGCAATTTGAAACATATTATATAGTGACAGGCTGTAGAACATACAAGTTTAGAACGAAAAGGCAATCATGTGATTGTTTTTCTTCTTTTTCTGAATGGATTTGGATTTTTGGATTTTGCCGGCATTTTTGCCGATACTGTGCATCAACATATATCTTTTTTTTCTTTCTTCTTTTTTTTTCTTCTTCTGAAAGACTGAAGCTATTATTATCAGATCATCTTAGTAAGCATAATTAAAAATACATTTTTATAATGATGTCTTTATAAATAAAGTCATCTCATACATTTTCATACATACAAGGAAAGTCTTCGTATTTGACCTTCACCTTGTTATAAGAGTTATACCTATGTTGATTGATTATAAATTCTAAAAATATGGTCATACTTGAAAAAATAATTATCAGGTAAGTGACGTTTGTTGAAAAGATGGCCCCAACTTTTATGCATGCTACAATACCCAATTTCCTCTTAGCAGAGTGAGCATCCACTTTAACTAACATGTACACATAGCAGGGTCACAAATAGACATGTCATTTATTTATAGATAAATGAGAAAATATCAATAGATCTTGCCAAATATTAGTAAATCTGACAAAAATGATAAATAATAATTTAAGGAAATTTTTAATTCATTGCCTGAACGGGTAAATGCTGACAGGTACTGGAAGGCACACATATAGTTTCTGCTTTCTTTTATCTTCAACTTTTTGATGTTTTGTACATGATATTTTCCCTTATTGATTTAAACCAATTATGGATAAGTGTTCATATTATGTGTCAGGCATAGCAACAGTAACTAAGCAAGGTCAAACAGTACAGAAATAAACCTTACCAAACCATTTTACTTGGACCAATCAGAAAGCAGCAAAAAGTAGCCTACAACTTAACTTTAAGTTTGGTAAGCACAAATTGATCAGGCTCGGCAAATAATGTGGATCCAGATCAGCCAGCTACCATGGGATATGTCTGATCAAGATTGGCACTATTTGCTGCCCTTTAGCAACATGTCTATGCAAATTTGCATGCTGACTAAGGATTAGTATGGGCCATTGGCATTGCTCTCTTATGGAATGCATTGTGAAAGGCATAAAAGTGTAGCAAGGCATTAATAGGAAATCACAGCTATTCTGTTTGACCTTTTTCAGAAAAAAAAAGTAGTATTCCACTTTTAACAGTAAGCTTGCAACAATAAAGTGTAGCATGCAATTATAAACAGATAGCATGTATTAATATGAATTTGCAGCTGTTTGGTGAAGTCTTGTTTAACAATAGAAACTAAGAATGCCAATGTTAACAAAAAAGGTTGTAATTATTGATGTAGAAGACAACAATGGAAAAAATAGTTTCATTCTTTTCTGAGTTACCGTTCCTTATTCTGACTTACTAATATGATAACTTGTCAGTTTAAGAAAGAGTTTTGTTCCCAGAGTAGACAACTTCTTGTTTAAAGCACATGTTCTTTGTGACGCCTTGGATGTCTCATGTCTATGCTCTTAAGTTAATAAAATGTAGCGTTATCAACCAGGGGTTAATATGGTATAACTGTAGTAAGCTGAATCTGTTCTCAGTGGTACTGGTGACCTATTTATGAAAAATATTGGTATAATGTTGTTTCTAGTTCTTTTTTGACGCATGATACAGGCAGTTCGAGGCATAGTAATATAAAACAACTGTTCGAATAATGAATCATGGAAATACATTAAAACATCCATTCAAAGTGATCCAAAACCAATAGCTCAAACAAGGTTCATAATTAAAACAGACATTTTGAAAGCCCAGCAAAAAGACATGGCAGAATTGTAGCAATCTTGCATCTTTATTCTCTTCCTATAACAATGTTTGCTTGCAACAACATGTGACATTTTATCTCCAAGCCCTGAGATCTGAAGCAGTAATATTGACAAAACAAATGCACATTTTGGCAGACTGCCTAGATTTCTTTTGTGACGATATATTGACAATATTCTGCATACATAGGTTTGACATTTTCTTACCATGGCAATATTATTTTTCTCCTTACCCTAATATGTGGACCAAATTTTAATGGAAAAGACAAAAATACTAACTTTGAAATTGTTCTTTTTACAAATCATATCTTAAAATGAAATACAACATGGCTTTTGCCATTAAAAACTAACTTCATAATGTTGTCCTTACATATTATTTTTTCATTTTTTCTACCAGGTCAATATTTAAATTAATTTTGCTTAAAAACGTAACATTCTTTAAATAAAATATAACACTTTTTCAATGACATACCAAATATATGATTTACCAAAATGTTTTGACTTTTTGCTGTCTGCACTTTTATATTTCTGTCTCAAGAATGCATTACAAGTGTAGCTCCAGATCAGCCAGCTCCTATCTTGTAAGATCAGTATCTACATTTGTTAATGCTCACCTCTTAAAGCAGCTTCAGTTAGCTTGAGTTGATCTGACACTTTGCGAGAAAAAAGACCATATTGAAATCCATGGGATTAGACCATCTGATTTGGATGGACCCAATAAATATTGTGGAGACACTGCATAGATAAGGTCATGAAGACAAACACCATAATTTAATGGCTCAACCTGGTCTGGAGCTCCCTGAATCACTGAGACAAACATCATCATTTGTCAGTACATCCAGGACTGGGGCTTCCTGACACATAAAGATAAACACCATTATAAGCCAGTACATCCAGGACTAGGGCTTCCTGACACATGAAGACAAACACCATCATAAGCCAGTACATCCAGGACTGCGGCTTCATGACACATGAAGACAAACACCATCATAAGCCAGTACATCCAGGACTGGGGCTTCCTGACACATGAAGACAAACACCAGCATAAGCAAGTACATCCAGGACTGGAGCTTCATGACACATAAAGATAAACACCACCATAAGTCAGTACATCCAGGACTGGGGCTTCATGACACATGAAGACAAACACCATCATAAGCCAGTACATCCAGGACTGGGGCTTCCTGACACATAAAGACAAACACCATCATAAGCCAGTACATCCAGGACTGGGGCTTCATGACACATGAAGACACACACCACCATAAGCCAGTACATCCAGGACTGGGGCTTCATGACACATGAAGACAAACACCACCATAAGCCAGTACATCCAGGACTGGGGCTTCATGACACATGAAGACAAACACCATCATAAGCCAGTATCCAGGACTGGGGCTTCCTGACACATAAAGACAAACACCATCATAAGCCAGTACATCCAGGACTGGGGCTTCCTGACACATAAAGACAAACACCATCATAAGCCAGTACATCCAGGACTGGGGCTTCATGACACATGAAGACAAACACCACCATAAGCCAGTACATCCAGGACTGGAGCTTCATGACACATAAAGATAAACACCACCATAAGCCAGTACATCCAGGACTGGGGCTTCCTGACACATAAAGATAAACACCATTATAAGCCAGTACATCCAGGACTGGGGCTTCCTGACACATAAAGATAAACACCACCATAAGCCAGTACATCCAGGACTGGGGCTTCCTGACACATAAAGATAAACACCACCATAAGCCAGTACATCCAGGACTGGGGCTTCCTGACACATAAAGATAAACACCACCATAAGCCAGTACATCCAGGACTGGAGCTTCATGACACATAAAGATAAACACCACCATAAGCCAGTACATCCAGGACTGGGGCTTCCTGACACATAAAGATAAACACCATTATAAGCCAGTACATCCAGGACTGGGGCTTCCTGACACATAAAGATAAACACCACCATAAGCCAGTACATCCAGGACTGGGGCTTCCTGACACATAAAGATAAACACCACCATAAGCCAGTACATCCAGGACTGGGGCTTCCTGACACATAAAGATAAACACCACCATAAGCCAGTACATCCAGGACTGGGGCTTCCTGACACATAAAGATAAACACCACCATAAGTTAGTACATCCAGGACTGGGGCTTCCTGACACATAAAGATAAACACCACCATAAGCCAGTACATCCAGGACTGGGGCTTCCTGACACATAAAGATAAACACCACCATAAGCAAGTACATCCAGGACTGGGGCTTCCTGACACATAAAGATAAACACCACCATAAGTCAGTACATCCAGGACTGGGGCTTCCTGACACATAAAGATAAACACCACCATAAGCCAGTACATCCAGGACTGGGGCTTCCTGACACATAAAGATAAACACCACCATAAGTCAGTACATCCAGGACTGGGGCTTCCTGACACATAAAGATAAACACCACCATAAGCCAGTACATCCAGGACTGGGGCTTCCTGACACATAAAGATAAACACCATTATAAGGCAGTACATCCAGGACTAGGGCTCCATGACACATAAAGATAAACACCATTATAAGCCAGTACATCCAGGACTGGGGCTCCATGACACATGAAGACAAACACCATCATGAGCTAGTACATCCAGGACTGGGGCTTCATGACACATAAAGACAAACACCATCATAAGCCAGTACATCCAGGACTGGGGCTCCATGACACATGAAGACAAACACCATCATGAGCCAGTACATCGTGGACTGGGGCTTCCTGACACATAAAGACAAACACCATCATAAGCCAGTACATCCAGGACTGGGGCTTCATGACACATAAAGACAAACACCATCATAAGCCAGTACATCCAGGACTGGGGCTTCCTGACACATGAAGACAAACACCATCATAAGCAAGTACATCCAGGACTGGGGCTTCCTTACACATGAAGACAAACACCATCATGAGCCAGTACATCCAGGACTGGAGCTCCCTGACTCATGAAGACAAACACCATCATGAGCCAGTACATCCAGGACTGGGGCTTCCTGACTCATGAAGACAAACACCTTCATAAGCCAGTTCATCCAGGACTGGGGCTCCCTGACTCATGAAGACAAACACCATCATGAGCCAGTACATCCAGGACTGGGGCTCCCTGACTCATGAAGACAAACACCATCATGAGCCAGTACATCCAGGACTGGGGCTTCCTGACACATAAAGACAAACACCATAATGAGCTGTGTCAGATTATAAAGGCCCAAGTCTGAAACGGCCTGGTCCAAAAATGGTCCGGACCAAAAAGGTCCAAGTTTAAAGGGTACCGGAATGGCCCACAAATATGGGGTCATAAAGGCCCATAATATTATGTGTGTTGTAATAATTATGTACATGTATGTTATTGATTTGACTTGTTTAAGTATCATACTGGTCGTTGCTGTATATTATTAAATGTATTTTTTTTTTGCAAATCACCGTATCTCTAAATTACTGTCGATAGAAACAACTAATTGAAGGTAATAAAGATGATAAGAATGCTGCACGTTTCATTGTGTAATAACTGATTGGAAGTGTTTGCATTGTGGGTCTTTAACTTTCTTTCATCTTTTACACAAAACTTGTTGTGAATAAAATTTCTCTACAATGATGTAGGGCATTTGTTGTATGGGCGTTTCTGGTTGGGGCCATTTCGGTCCTGGGCCGTTTTAGTATTGGGCATTTCAGTTTTGGGCCTTTTTGACCCCAATTCTCATGAGCCAGTACACACAGGACTGGGGTTCCCTGACTCAAAAGATAAACACCATCATGAAACAGTTCACTCAGGACTGCAGACACAAATTTGAGCCCATATATGGCACATAAAATACAGTGATCTATGCTAAATGCATATTTTAAGTCTGTCAAGGGTGGATAACTATACTGTTTATCAATGAAGTACAGGAATATGCATTGGTGTATAACACAAATACAATAACTATAAAATAGCTCTGGTTTTACAGCCACAATTTACTATACCACATATAGTAATTAGTCCTTGGCTAAGACTATTTACTTACAATGTCCCATTAAGTAACTACCTGTGTACTGCTCTAACAAAAGCTGGGGGCAGTATTGACAAAAAAAAGTTGAAAGAAACTTTTAACACTAAACAAATTCACTCCAGCTTTATCCAAATTAAGTTTGCCAAAATTTTAAAATTAAAAGTCATTTACAAATACCAGCAACAATACATGTGGTGGATCTACAAGCTATCAATGGGTTTACTCACCTTAAGTTTGCTGGGATTTTGAACATGGCTCTCCTTGCGAGAACTCATTGACAGCGGTATCTTAGTGTGCCTGGAGCCAGCCATAAAGGGTAATCCATTGTTTACAAACAACACCAGTTATAACAAACATCACTCATTAAACGAGCACTCTCTATCCAATTAACACCTAACACCAGACACTGTTTAAACTCCATCATCGTGGAATACTCCTTTCCTTAACATTGCCTCATTTAATATGCTGATAAATTGTCAAAAGTACAGCTATAAAGTCTCAGAGCCATTATTTTCAATAATACTAAAGTACTTAGGTGAACTGGCAATAAAATAGTACATTTTAATTAAACACTACACTTAAATAACACCTTTTTTTTTTAACAATATTTTGTTTCTTTAATTTTAACCATTAATTACACATTTTATCTAAATAGAATGAGATCTAGGTTTAATTTCATTTGAATTATTAAAGGCTATTTAAGAAAATTATACATTAAGAAATTTAATCATTGTCAGTTTCAGTGCACACTATTAATGGTACAGTACACTTTTGAACATCTGTTTTTGTAAAGATTTTTTTTTTTAATTTCTGTCTGCAAGAGAAATATGTATTGAGCTAATTGCAGAAGGCATTTATAAATATCATATATTTATCCTTTCTTGGTTGTGTTGGTTTCTCATTTATGAGTATATTCATTACATTAAACTCTTTACCTACATAGCATGGTTGTGTTAACCCCACACAGACAAGTGTAGGTTCAGAACAGCCAGCACTAACTGGGAGCTGTCTGATTAGGATCTACACCTTTTGCTGCAGTTTTTCAAACAATATGTTGCTTTTGTGTATATTTGTTAGCAAAAAAAAACAACAAATTTATTAAGTGTCATTAACAAAAGTGGCAGGTCATGGGGTATGAGGAAAATAGTATTCTTAGTTATGTTAGTGTGACCCATGTATTAAAACAATAAGAAATAGCACAGATGTGCTTCTAAGCATTGTTATTACTACCACAAAATTTAGTGTGTTTATGTATTTTAAATTATTTTGTAAGTATATATTTCTTTAGACAAATCTGGACATAATGCCAAGGTCCACCTGTTATGAGAGGCCCTCTGATGACCTGCAGGTTAGCTGGAAGTGATAAGTTTCACCAGAATGGGATTGTCACCAATGGTGACCATAGCCACTTGATCATGGGTGCATTCTAGAACCTATTAAGCGCCGTAATTATACATTTCAGTCACATGAAAAGAACACTATTGCATTACTTTCAAGTACAAGGAACATGTATTGACTTATTGTGCCATTTAATTAATATTTTATTACAAATTGCAAGCACTGAATACTACAGTGCACTTGGCACTTTGATATCTGGTGCTCTGGATACATCTCAATTACAGACTGGTACAAAAACATCGGATACTTTCAAATCAGGCAATTGTCTCTTGTATGATTAAATCAAACTTGGCTTTAAAGTCAGCAAAAGCCAAACTGCATTTGTAAAATGTCCTTTAGATCTTTGTTTTGACCAGTCCAAATCAGTGAAAAGAATTAAGATTTTTAAAAAACACACATAATATGGAACTCGTAAGATATTTAGATAATCTAAAAGATGATTTTACTATTTCTGTCCATACAGGCAATCTCATTAAGTCACAATGCGCAGCCAAACATTCTGTGATACCACCCAATAAATTTAGGAACTATGCTTTTGAGGTGCTTGGGTTGGGGATGATTTTACATGTTAGTTAAACTTTATTTGATGCCTGTATAATGTAAAAAAAATATCGCCAGCAGTTTGCAGGAGGTCAACACGTGTCTTGTCCCATGTTCGTAAAAATAAGTGTGTAAATTAGAAATGTATTCCAGCTTCAAAATGACCAAGGCTTAACATGGTACCACCAAACTCATATTGACCATTATAAAAGATAATTTGTAAAAAATATATTTTATACTAACACTCATATTAAACATGCTACTAGATGTAAATAGTTAACATAACATGGCTACATCAACTTATAACCTGCAAAGCACTATCTCATCCAGGCCTTTAGTGTACAACAAATCAGCTGTCTCATTTCAATGTTAATTTGAATACTAGTTTATAGCAATACCTCAGATAATCTTGCCATGACTAGGAAGTAGAAAGGATAAACAAAAGAAGCAGGTTTCTGGTCAAAACAAACGATTCTTTATATTTCCAGGAGGGATTTTGTCCGGGTATGCTTAAATATAAGGAAATTTGTCGAGGAGGGATTTTTTCTGAGATTTTTTTTCGGGAGTGATTTTGTCAGTCCCACTGATTTTCAAAAAAATGCTTAGCCTGCTAAGCATAAATTGATCAGATTTGCTCCTGCTGGTAGCTGTCTAATCAGAGCCAGTTTTTACTGCTTAGTATATCACTAGGTCTTGTTAACTTTGCATGGTGAAATAGACAAAAGACGCATCATTTAGTTGGGTAATTAAGAAGTTAAGCATGGTAGGGGTTAAGTTAAAGTCTCAGATGTATGCTGTCAGCCTGTGTTGTCATGGTAACTTTCAGTATATTAAAAGATGATTACGTTTAATCTGTTATTCCACAGTTTCTAGTAGGGTTCAAACACTCGCCTTAGGCAAGGGAACAAACTGACAAAGTAATTCTGATCAATGTCATTAGAGTAATGGCCTAGATTTTTGGTTGCCCTGGTGGCACACTGGACAGAGCCATGTCCAAAGGACTGGAGGTCATGGCTTGGAACATAAGGTTAAACAAACTGAAATAATAAAATAAAAGGTATCAGGGTCGTGAAGCTTCTATTGGTTCATAAATACTAGTAGCTCCAGAATTTATAGACCCAGTGGCATGTACAGTTTGTTTTGGTGGTTTAACAGCCGTTATTCTGTCAATTATCCTGAGACTGTGCTTACTTGAAGCAGATAAAGTGCCGCCTATACTGTGTATAACACCCCGTCATCTGGCATGATATTATTCCCAGTCACATTATCCTGACAAATGTTGGATCAGTTGTGGACATACTATTAGGAACTATACCATTACCAATTTTTACAATCTTTAGAATGTTAGCCCAGATTTAAACCAGTGACCTCTGCTACTTGGAGCCAATGCTCCAATTTACTATTGTGTAACTGGGTACATGACAAGTGGTGGTAATAAAATGTCCCTTAGCTAGGTTATCTTATCTAGGTTGCTGCAGAAATGAATGGCTGGTTCAGCATCAAAATATCAATGTGAATGTGGCATCCTGGATTCTACTTCTAATCTACTGAGTTACATGTTTGACTTAAGATTGTTGATCTGAGTTAAACTGAACAAAAACATCTTACAGTAAGACATTATTGGTAAAGACGGGAATGGCTCATTCTCAGTGTACACATTATGTATGACTCAGTATTCAAACAGTCCTTGGCAGTAATCAGTCCAATATAATGACTATATATGAGGCAAGAAGAAAAAAAAAAATATTGTTTGTGTTTTGTTTTAAAAATATATCAAAGTGATGCAGTTATGATATAATGTTTAGTTATTTTGGTTCTTGTTACATCAATCCAAAACATGGTCAAATTAGTGACATCCGGCTTATTATGAGTTGAGGAAGACCTCAGACACATGTCTGGGTAGAACCACTGGTGCAGAGAAGGTTACCATAAAAACCTACCCATATTAAATTTCTAGCCCCAACCAAAACTTGAACCGATATGATGATTGGCTGAGGAGTCAGCACCTAATGCTCCGTCATGAGCGCCTCTGGTCAATATGATGTTGTTCAACTAGATTAAGTAGAGGATGGTCCCACACAAATATCTGGGTAGAACCAGTGACATGATGTGTCCAATACTTATAGAGATGAAGATGATGGGAAGAGAAGTGGGAGACAAAAAATGACAATGCTGATGATGTTGATGAAAAGTATGACAATGCTGATCATGGTGCTGTTGTTTACCACGATTGTTGTTATAATGATGCTGAAAAGGATTGTGATGATGCTAAACTATTGCTATTGATGTTGATGTAGAGAAAATAAGGGAGAAGGAAGAGAAAAAGGAGGAAAAAAGACTATTATATTGAAGGCTCTGAAGGTGATTCAATTGACTTGGCAGATTCAGATACTTAATCATTAGGCTATAGTTGAAGAGTGGGGTATCTTACTTAATTTATAATTTCTCCTTTAAACAAGTTACGACTGGTATTCATTTAAATTGTCATTATGTGACACTTGTAATGAGCACTTACAATCAATAGTTTGGGTGTCACTTATGGTGTATATAACTCCAACAAATCCCTTATCAAGATCCATAAGCTGCATCTTCAGGAAGTGACTGACTGATTCTAGGGATCACTCATCATGACTGATTAATCACTATAGTAGGTATCATAATTAAACTGTTACCCTGCTAGAAACAACTGAACAATTTAAGAGCTTAAACAAATAGTGTAGATCCAGATAACTAAGCTATTTGAAGCTATGTCTTGTTACCAATGCAAATAAGTGAACAGTTTGATTTATTAACAAGTTTACTCAGTTCTGGGCTAATTTAACATCCCATCAGGTAAACACAAGACAAATATAGTTGCTTGTTTGTTTTGACTACCTCTTCTCTACCACCCACAGTTCCGGTATTTCTGTTCTCATTTATTAAACTCCTCACCTGCTAAGCATAAACGGATCAGGCATTGACAAATAGTGTAGATCTTGATCATGAAATCAGGCATAGACAACTAGTGTAGATCTTGATCATGAAATCAGGAATAGACACTAGTGTAGATCTTGATTATGAAATCAGGCATAGACACTAGTGTAGATCTTGATCATGAAATCAGGCATAGACACTAGTGTAGATCTTGATCATGAAATCAGGCATAGACTAATAGAGTAGATCTTGATCATGAAATCAGGCATAGACAAATAGAGTAGATCTTGATCATGAAATTAGGCATAGACAAATAGAGTAGATCTTGATCATGAAATCAGGCATAGACACTAGTGTAGATCTTGATCATGCAATCAGGCATAGACAACTAGTGTAGATATTGATCATGAAATCAGGAATAGACACTAGTGTAGATCTTGATCATGAAATCAGGCATAGACAACTAGTGCAGATCTTGATCAAGAAGATCCGGCATAGACAAATAGAGTAGATCTTGATTAGGTATATCAGGCATTGACAAATAGGACAGATCTTGATCAAGTAGTAGATTTCTCTGGCAGCTGTCGTATCTGGACAAACAACTTCTAGTAATGACTTAATAATTTAGCATGTAGCTGTTATACAATTACAAACAATCAGCTATAATTAAGAACTGTAAATCAGCAATGATTATAAACTTATGTAAGGTAGGTAAAGGTTAAAAGAAATCTTATCCAGTGAATCATGACTGAGAAGAATCAATCCCCACCCAAGTATTGTACTTGGTTGAGCCCACTGTACATAAAACATATGGAGAGATGCATCATTGCTGCATACTGGAGTACAAGATACGACCTCTCTCTAAATGTTAACCAATATCATGCTTCATTTGCTTATAGGCAATAAATTCTTATTATTTATTTACTTACAACAACATGCAAAGCTAACAGGACATATTTCTAGAGACCCAGCAGCACACAATACAGATCCAGATCAGGAGAAGCTTTGGAAATATTGAGTTCATCTTGTTTTGTCTTTGTACTGCCTTTAAATCAAACCTTTACTAACTAACAAAGGGCCCATAGATTTATGTGAACATAATCAATCCGTTCAAATTGACTTACATGGATATTATATACATCAAACTAAGCAATAATTCAAAGAATCATAACCTAACATGTAGGGACAGGTAGAGGAAAGCATCCCTGAATATAATTCAAATTCAATTATGTTTTCATTGTTTGGCATTTTAAAAATAAAAAAATGAACCATGGTCATATGACTGTTGAACATTTTTATGTATTCAATTCATCAGGATAGGGAATTGTAGTTCAACTGTACCAGCTTATGAGGAGATGGAAAAGAAACTGATAAAAATCATGATTATTTATATGAGAAAGAGGAGGATAATTAGATTAGGTATGATTGATGATTATAATGATGATGATAATTTGATGATGATGATGATGATGATGATGATTTGATAATAATCATGATGATGATGATAATGTTAACAATAATGATTATATTGCTACTGATTATGATAATAATTCTGAAGAAGATGATGTTGATGATGTGAATGGTTATACTGCAGCTGATGATGATGATAACAAGTAACTGCAAACTGTTTACTTAGCTCTTTGTAATGCAATATGATTTACTTCCTCAATAACATCAATTCAGTGTAGCTTGCATTATGGTCTTTATGCATGAATCAAACATTGCATTCTGGGATTGGTTATGTTAAAATGTGGTGTAATCTAATAGCCATAATATCCATAAATTAATATGTTGGTTTGACAGGTAATTATTAAAAGCAAAGTAATACAAGAAATGTGTGTTATAAAAAAAATATATATTCTTATTTAATTAAGATATTCATACTAGCACAAAAATCCCAAGTTTCCTTTGCAAAATATATGAATGAAATGGCAATCTTTAATTCAATCCCTCTTTTACATGTCTGCAATATATAGACCACTATAAATATGGCTCTTTCAATAGAACCACAACTTCCATGCAATTCAATAGTTCTAGGAACAGAATGTATTGTTGGGAACTCCCCCCCCACAGATCTTGATAACCCAAACTACTCTGTTAGTTTTCTTTGTCTACATGTATATGCATGTTAAAAAATGAAACATATTGCCAGAATATTGACAGCAAATAGTGCAGATTCTGATCAGACAGATTCAAGCATTAAGTGGACTTTAATCATCGTTTATTGTTTATTGGGTTTATCGTCCCACCAACAGTATTTCAATTATCTGGAGACGGTGTTCACTTAAAGCATATATAGTGCTGCCTTCAATGTGTATAGTATTCCATGAACACCTGGCACAATACCACACCCTGTCACATTATCCTGACACTGGACCAACCAGTTGTGGAACTACCCATATATTTGCTCTAGCGTTAGCAAGGAAGCTATATCAATACCATTTTTAACGACTTTGGTATGTTGCAGCCAGGGATTGAACCCGGGGCCTTCCGTACCTGAAGCCAACGCTCTACCGACTGCGCCACCAGGTCCATTAAGTTTCATTTAGAAATATTTAATCGGAAGAAATATTTCATTTAATGTTTTCTAAAACTTAATTCATTTAATGTTTTCTAAAATTTAATTAAGTACAAGCATTATACCAATCAGTTATCATAATTTATTCACTTTTTCCACTGAAGAGAACTTTTCATAACACATAAGATCTACCAAGACATTTTGGGGCTTTTCTCCATCACTGAGAGGATAATAATATGAGATTGTAACATTTATGTTGTCAAGTTTAACAGTTCAATATATAAAATAATTATTATATACAAAAGGTTTTATTTAAATAACTAGCATTTCCCTATTAAATAAAAAATTTAAAACTATTAATTGTTTATGTTATCAAATGATTTTGTTTACTTAACTTAATGTCTTTAAATCTGTATATCTGGTCTGTTACTTTCTTACCAATATTCTTATCCATTTGTAATATATTTTATCACCATATTTTTGCCAAATTATCAACTTCCTTCACCAATTTCTTATCTTCTGGTAATTTATACCACTTATCTTCAAATAACTTCTACTTCCATTATTCTTGAGCCATAAATAGTTTTCATAATTATCATTGAACTAAAAATACATAACATTGAATATTGATATTTTTTTCTATTTCCTAATACACTTAGTATCAAGTATCGGAAAGTTATATATAAACACTTTAATGTTGATATTCATTTTGATAAAATGTTTAGCCAGCCTTCTTTCTGTTTCCATAGACTTCCAATTAAATTGACACTACTTCAATTTTGATTCATTGATATAAAAGTTTACACTAATTCCTTATGCTAAAACTTACAATTCTTCAATAAAATAAAATCAAAAATGTGTACATTTTTTTTGCCATAAATCTGCACTATTTAAAAAAAAACACACCTGAATGTAAAAATAAAATAATAGTCACTCTTATCAATGCTTTTTGGTGACTTTTGTATCTCATAATTTCACAAACAGAATAAAATCTTCCAAACTTTCCACATCCTAAATTCCACAGACACAATGCAGATATCCAAAACTTTTAAACTCCAAGTTCCACTTCACAACATTTTCCCTTTACAAATCTACCTTATTCCATATCAAAGAGTCCAGTTAATGAACACTATTACTGCATTTCCAGTGTGCAGTGAGACACTCCTGAACATTGTTTCTATGCACTGAACAGTCTTCTCTCTTCCCTCTCTATTCACTCACCTTTCCAGGAAGGCCAATATTCCAATAGATACCACCATTCATGCTGTGAGACTGGAATATGCATGAAAACTTCCAATCCAGCAATCCTACAGCTAGCTGCCTGTCCAAAACATGCTTTATTCTCACACAAGAATAAGAAGACCTTTGAGAACAACAGAAAATATTGAAAGAAAACCTGCAGACATTAGTTTGAAAAAAAAGGGACTTGAGTGCATCTACAAATGCAAAGTCTGAATATTAAGGTAGAATATCAGTTGATATAATAAAAAAGATTTAAGTTTACTTGACAGCTCATATACCATCGTAACTAATATTCAAGCAGACAAAGTCTGAATAATCAGGTAGAATATCAGTGGATATAATAAAAAAGATTTAAGTTTACTTGACAGCTTATATATATACCATCGTAACTAATATTCAAGCAGACAATTTGTCTTGTCTTTTAACAAATATTTAAGCATAGTTTCACCTTTATTAAACATTTTCAAATAGCCATTTTGTCACTTTTACTACATGCTTTCAAGCAGCCATGTTGTTACTTCTTTTATCAAACTTTTCAGCAGACATCAGGTCACTTTTATAACAAACATTCAAGCAGCATTAACTCAAGAACAAAAATCAAACAGACTGTAATTTTCACAGATCATAGAAACTCTAGTTGGCCAACAACTACCTGTATATTCTAAAGTGTCATTTTTGCCTATTTTCGTCTATTCAATTGGGACTAAGAGATTCAAGAATTTAGACACCTTATTGTTATTGCAAATATTAAGTCTTAAAGCTGAGTGTCCTTGTTCAAAACAGTTAAAGGCACAATTTTTGGGGGGCTAGATACTTAGTGATGAAGATTGTATTTTTTTTTAAATTACATTTTATATACATGCACTGTTTTATCCATTAATAAATAATTCTAACAACAATTACTGTAATTGTAGCTATGTTAAGACATTAAACATAAACATTTACTCCCATAATATGTGCAGCAATTTTTCCTTAAAAAATTCTAGCTAAATGTTAATTCCTAACAAACTGTAGAAACATATAGCCATTTAACTTCTAAATGATGTTTAAACATGATCAAGTGACTATAAACTAGAGCCACATCTGTTCTGTAACTGTCACTGATGATAAACTTCAATTTGGTATGTATTATAGAGAAAATTAATAAACACAAAATATTAAAAAATGACAAATAAGTTGAGTCATATGTTAACAAGAAAGATTTCTTCTCTCACAAAGAAAATAAAACCCTACCTTATAATAAAAGTGTGCCAGTTAAGGAAGTGATGAATGTTTATTGATTAAAAGTCCATTAAAGGACAAAAAAACAATATGTTAAAAAATATCAGGTTATATGTTGACAGAAAATAACATTTTTTTCAAGTTTGGTAAAAAACAACAACATAGCAGCAACAGAAACAAAAAAAATATATATTTGTCCTGATATTAACATATTTAAGTTTTTCTTGGAAGGCCTATGAGAAAATATTCAACAAATATCAATGGTAGTCTAATGTTAACAAGAAACAATCATTCCTTTTAATATAATTAAAAAGATACTAAAACCGTGCTGATATAACTAAAAACAGAAACATTGGATTTTATGTTAGAGATTGTCTATTCAGTGATGAACAAGTTACATCATTTTGATTAATTTTGTTTTATTGTGAATGGCATGTCTTAACATTGTGTGGAACAGTTATAATAGTAGAGATACTTAAATACAACTAACATCAAATAAAGTTCAAATGTTAATCAAAGCCATAACTTAGAGACAAAACGTCAATTGTACAAAACATTTCAAACAAGAAGAATATGGCACAGACAAGTTATCCAAACAAAAGCCTGTCTGTCACCCTTCATTGGGCCCAACTTTATTCCAATTGAACTGTGTTTGTGTTTGTTGGGTTTATCATCCCACCAACAGTATCCCAGTTATCTGGAGACGATGCTCACTTGAAGCAGATATAGTGCTGCCTTCACTGTGTATAGCATGCCGTGAGCACTTGGCATGATACCACACCCAGTCACATTATCCTGACACCAGACCAACCAGTCATGGGACTACCCTTATATACTATATATATATATATATATCTATATATTTACTTATATACTATCATTTTAATGACTTTGGTATGTCACAGCAAGGGATCGAACCGGGGCCTCCCATACCTAAAGCCGACACTCTACTGATTGCGCTACCAGGTCTGGTGTCTAAATGAACTAATTAGTGCCACTTTAAACCTGTCAAAATAATGACATGGGTACATTGAAATTTAAACATAAATATTCCCTCAGTTGCAATTAAAAAAAAAACTACCAAAAAAAATGTACCAAGACTAAATGGCTCAGTCAGTAAATCACTAAACCAACCAATAAAAGCTCTTGGATTCAAATCCTACAAAAAATAGGCATATTTTATTTGTTGTTTTATTATTTTACTAACTAAATTCTTTCTTTTTCAAATGAACCACTACTGAATTTTATATAAAAATAGTTGTTAGTATTATTCTTTTTACCATATTAAAACTGTTATGGAGAGGGTAAAATGCTGTATCTGTTATAATTGCTTGAAACAATGCCTTTGAAACTAGCTTTGGTCAATGAGTCATATTTGCTTGATTGTTTTGCTATTTAACAAAGTCTAGGTCAAAAAATCTGAGGACAATAAATTAAAGACAGCTATTTTATCCATTTAACACTATGTTGTATCATGAGAAATGCTAGTATAGGGCACATTATACAATAGTTACTTGGCTGAGAATGCAGTCAATTAAATTCTTGGAACAGTTTACGGGAGATGTGCAGAGTTTGGCAACACTCAGCAATCATTGGCAGTCCTTGGCAACCACTGGCATGAGCAGGATTGTAAAGAATTCCTACAGGAAAATCCTTACAACCATTTCTTGCATATATTGGAAGGAAGGAGGCATTGGTAATACATCCCCAGAACAATCATTTCTGCATAAATATCAGGGAACAAGTTAGTTTTCATAAATAATGGAAGAAGGTTGTTGTTCATGTTCTGGAATAAAAAGATAAGATATGGCAATTATCATTACAAAAATAAAAGAGATGCTATAATTCTTTATTCAACAAAATGTCATTCAACAACCACCTTTGATGACTTTAGACAATGCATGATTTATCTACAGCTGTCTGATCAGGAACTTTTAGAATTTTCTGCCTCGTCCAACCATAGACGAGTGGGTTCACTCAAGGTCAGAGTGAGAACTTTGGGGAGGTCTTCCAGCTGACCTGTTTGGGCTGGTGGTTCTACACAGCAATACATTCGAGTGTTTTCTTCATCAATAATTAGGTGGATGTTGGTTATATGACTGTAATTGTTTCAGTGTGCTTTAACAGAATAATAACAACAATAATTCTTTTTTCTGTCAAACTTGTTGCAAAACATCTTAGTATTTTGCCCTAGTAATAGTGTCATCAACTTGTCACTCCTTTGACTGCTTAGTGTCTCACTGCATAGGTTTGAGTCCTGTTCTGGTTTTCCAGCTGGCCTGTAGTGTGCATACTTCTATTTAGACGTGGTGTCAAAATAGCTGGTAATAAATAATTGATTGCTAGAATGTATTTCAAAAGCAAAACAAGATGAAGCTTTTAGCTTAATGCTAGGAATACGATCAGGTTTTAAATAAATAAAGCAGTTTCAATATCAAAAACAAATTCATCCAGTTTCAACCAAATCTGCAAATACACATTGAACATTTATTTTACTCACTTTGCTTTATCCTTCTCAAAATCTATTATTTTAGTCTGTTCAGTGTTGATGATTAATATGTCAGTAAATAGTTACAAATAGCTTATTTTTTATTATTTTGTATATAAACTGACTTAAAATAATATAGTCTCTTGTATAAAGAAACATTGCTTCATGTACTATGTTTGATGAAAGCTATTTTGGTACTTTGCAAATTTTGGCAACAGCATTTTTCTCAGGGCTCTAAAGTTTGTTAAAAATTGATACCCTTATTTTAATTAGAAACACAGTGGGGATAAACGGTATTATAAATGTTGCTTAGTAACCCCAGAAAGTATTGTGTGCTGCCAAGTTTCTTCAACAAACAACCATTAACCCCTATCCCAATATATTTATTTCTTATACTACCAAAGTCTGCAATATTTACTTAAAACTACAAACAAAAAATCACCAGAAATGGTGACCAAACATGACAAGAAATCATGTAGATCCTCACCATACAGCTCCCAGTTTGAGCAGGCTGATCACCATCTGCACATTTTGCTTAAGCCTGGCATGTTAAGGGAGAGAATCCTGCTTCAGGTAATGTAGGTTTTTATGATAGGTCATTATAAGAACTTAGAAAGTTGGAATAATTTTATGATGCATGTAATTGTTATGAGTTTTATTAAAACTTGGCTTACATGTTTGAATGTACAAAAGAGAGCTTACATATCCAAGGGATGAGAGCCGCCTACTTGTAAGTCATATTTAGCCCCTAACTGCTTGGAAGCAAGTCCCAGTCAGGGATGGAATATGAACATGTGGGAAGGTCTTCCAGCTTATTAGCTGTTGTTTCTTGTCTTGTTTTGTCTTTTGAGTGTTGTTTTTTAAAAACATGGAAGCGATGAATTATGATCATCATACTGACATCCAGCAATTCGGTGGAGGAAGACTCAAGATAAATGTCTTTGGAGAACCACTGGTGCTGCACAGGTCAGCTGGAAGACCTCAACAGGACTCAAAGCCACCTGAGGGTAAGCAATCAGAGGAGTAACAAAGGGGTGACTCTACCTCTACACCAAGGGCACTCAGATGTTGTTGTTTTCTACCAAGATATTTATCTGAGGACAAAATCATCCACTTAAAATATCCAGATGTCAACTATATGAACATTACTGTATTAGTGCAATATATTAAAAAACAACAACACCAAAACACTCAATATTCAAAAGAAAACTCAAGATATAGTAAGGCCACATTCCACCCAGTAATTATAGGATATTCAATTCAGCAATTATGTGATATAGTACATCTTGTAATTATGTGATTTAATCCAGTAAATGTGATATTCTAACCAGTAATTATGTAATGTAACATTCTTAATTATATGGTGTTTTACCTAGTAATTATGTAATGTTACATTCTTAATTATATGGTGTTTTACCTAGTAGTTATGTGACGTTACACTGATAACTGTATGGTTTTCAACAATGTTCCCCGTAGTAGTTATGTGATGTTCTGTTCCATAAGTGTGAGATTTCAACCAGTAAATATGTGATGTTCTCTTTAATAATCAGGCAATGTTCTAACCAATAAGTGTGAGATGTTCAATCTTGTAATTGTGATGCTCCCTACACAAGTTGTGTGATGCTCATTGACAAAAATGTGAGATGTTCAATCTTGTAATTGTGATACTCCCTACACAAGTTGTGTGATGTTCATTGACAAAAATGTGAGATGTTCAATCTTGTAACTGTGATGCTCCCTACACAAGTTGTGTGATGCTCCATGACAAAAATGTGAGATGTTCAATCTTGTAATTGTGATGCTCCCTACACTAGTTGTGTGATGCTCCATGACAAAAATGTGAGATGTTCAATCTTGTAATTGTGATGCTCCCTACACAAGTTGTGTGATGCTCCATGACAAAAATGTGAGATGTTCAATCTTGTAATTGTGATGCTCCCTACACTAGTTGTGTGATGCTCCATGACAAAAATGTGAGATGTTCAATCTTGTAATTGTGATGCTCCCTACACAAGTTGTGTGATGCTCCATGACAAAAATGTGAGATGTTCAATCTTGTAATTTTGATACTCCCTACACAAGTTGTGTGATGCTCATTGACAAAAATGTGAGATGTTCAATCTTGTAACTGTGATGCTCCCTACACAAGTTGTGTGATGCTCCATGACAAAAATGTGGGATGTTCAATCTTATAATTGTGATGCTCCCTACACTAGTTGTGTGATGCTCATTGACAAAAATGTGAGATGTTCTATCTTGTAACTGTGATGCTCCCTACACTAGTTGTGTGATGCTCATTGACAAAAACGTGAGATGTTCTATCTTGTAATTGTGATGCTCCCCACACAAGTTGTGTGATGCTCAATGACAAAAATGTGAGATGTTCAATCTTGTAATTGTGATGCTCCCTACACAAGTTGTGTGATGCTCAATGACAAAAATGTGAGATGTTCAGTCTTGTAATTGTGATGCTCCCTACACAAGTTGTGTGATGCTCAATGACAAAAATGTGAGATGTTCAATCTTGTAATTGTGATGCTCCCCACACAAGTTGTGTGATGCTCAATGACGAAAATGTGAGATGTTCAATCCTGTAATTGTGATGCTCCCCACACAAGTTGTGTGATGCTCAATGACAAAAATGTGAGATGTTCAATCTTGTAATTGTGATGCTCCCTACACAAGTTGTGTTATGCTCAATGACAAAAATGTGAGATGTTCAATCTTGTAATTGTGATGCTCCCCACACAAGTTGTGTGATGCTCAATGACAAAAATGTGAGATGTTCAATCTTGTAATTGTGATGATCCCCACACAAGTTGTGTGATGCTCAATTACAAAAATGTGAGATGTTCAGTCTTGTAATTGTGATGCTCCCTACACAAGTTGTGTGATGCTCAATGACATAAATGTGAGATGTTCAATCTTGTAATTGTGATGCTCCCCACACAAGTTGTGTGATGCTCAATTACAAAAATGTGGGATGTTCAATCTTGTAATTATGTGATCTTCCTAACAAATGTCAGGTAATGTTCTATCATGTTAGTGTGGTGTCTTCAACACTGTAATTATCCCTTTCCTGTATGTATATGCCATTTTACACCTTTTCAAACCATTCACAATCATTAGCAGAATCTGCTTGACTAAGGTTTTAAGTGTAGACTGGTTCAAACTTAAATCTATTATAACAAGTTGAATATACACTTATAAAAATTCTTTTACATCTTTTAAACATAAAAACAAAGTCAAGTGAATTTTGAAAATGATAGATGAACTATGAATGAAAGGGTTAAGTGATGTTCCCTACAGTACTGATGTTCTATCTCATGACTGTGGGGTCTGTTTAAAACTTCTGTGAATTACAAAAGAAAATGACTATGTTCACCAGTAGGGAAATTTATATTTATATGTTACAGAATGTGTGAAATAACAACAATATGAATACTAAATGCAGCTTTTAATTTAATGAAACTACTGTTAGAAGAGTTCAACTTGTACTGAACAGATTGTTCATCATATGACATTATGTTAAAACAAATGAAAACATTAAAAAAAAATCAGAAAGAAATAACATTTTTAAGACTTTCACTAAATTAACATCATAAAAGACCATAACAGAAGAACCAAACCTTATGTTACCAAACCTTTTTATATGACATTGTCTCTTAACACACCTATGCATTAGACTTTATCATTACTTCATAAATGCACCATAGCATGAAAAGCCATTACTTCCATCCTTAAAATAACTGTTATATCATCAGGGCTTAATTGCTACAGAATGGTTGTCAAATAAACAAACAATTATGATATGTTTGTCATCTGGAAGGTTTCCTTCAATATATCATTTAAAGAGAGAAGCTAAAAGCAAAGCTAATTGCAGAAAACTCTCATGGTGATGATAAATGGGGAAGCGGTTTGTGATCTGTGACAAATAATTAGCCAGTTACCTGATAGGCAAACATTCATTAGGCCTGGGCATATAGGATATATCTGGATCAGGTAAATAGGGTGAATCTAGACCCACACCAGCCAGTACTGCCTGTGTCTCTAGCATAATGTCTACTGACCTTTTCATTGACACCTCATACTTAGCAAAGAAATAAGAACTATTTATGGGCTAATTAACACAGCTGGGCAAACTTGAAGACATGCAGAACCATGATAAACCCCAGGTAAATCTGAATATAGCCTGGCATTGGGTGTGGTCCAAGACAATAGAAATTTCCCCATGTCCTAAAACAAACATATGAAAACAGACATTGCAAATACAATGACTAAGCCATAAAATAAGTGAAAACTTCTCTATTTCGTTGTATATAAAAAAAAAGCTCACTGCTGCTTGTGTCATTGGACAAAAATTGAGTTATCTACCTCAAAGTTTAATATCAAACGAACAAGATAAGATATGCTGATATTTGTTTTGGTTACTTTAAGTAAGGTATTACTAAGAACCATATGTAAGAGCTGCATGAATAATATTTTTTTTTTCCATTTTCTTACTTTGATAAGGCTTAATGATATAATGTTAGCTTTTTTGCTTTGATGTGGAATTTTAATTTAAATTCATCTGTTCAGTAGTGGTTAATCAAACCCACATATTGAGGGTGTGAAGATAGTATGCAGCAGTTAAGTTATAACACATCCATAAAGGTGAATGGGTGAAAATATGTTGCTACAGATAATGTTGATCGAATCCATGTGGTGAGTTGGTGAAGATAGTGTGATTAACAAAGATTGAAGGCCAACTGATTAAAGTCATTGTGGTGAAAGTATGTGTAAATTTATTGTGCTACAGTAAATGTTGATCAAAGCAATGTGGCAAGGGGTCTCAAACTTTGTACTACAGTTGTGACTGAATAAAGCCATGTGACATGGGGTGAATACTTTGTTCTTCAGTTGTGATTGAACAAAGCCATGTGAATGAACAAAGCCATGTGGTGAATACTTTGTACTACAGTTGTGATTGAACAAAGCCATGTGACATGGGGTGAATACTTTGTTCTTCAGTTGTGATTGAACAAAGCCATGTGACATGGGTTGAATATTTTGTACTACAATAGTGATCGAACAAAGCCATGTGACATGGGGTGAATACTTTGTTCTTCAGTTGTGAATGAACAAAGCCATGTGACATGGGGTGAATACTTTGTTCTACAGTTGAGATTGAACAAAGCCATGTGAATGAACAAAGCCATGTGACATGGAGTGAATACTTTGTTTTACAGTTGAGATTGAACAAAGCCATGTGACATGGGGTGAAAACTTTGTTCTACAGTTGAGATTGAACAAAGCCATGTGACATGGGGTGAATACTTTGTTCCACAGTTGTGATTGTATAAACATATAACTGATAAATGAACAGAACATGTTTTATTTCAGATTTGTACAGAGTCCGTCATCTTTTTATCTGTTTAGAATGAAACATGAACATGAAAGATGTAACAATATCTGACCCCAGTTTAGGGTATGTGTGAATGAGCTAAAGCATAAGTGGTCTTGTGGTTTTCTTAGTTAGGATAGGAAATACATAATGTAATGTAATCTAATTCAACATCTTTATTATTGTAGTATGGATAATGATTAAAAGTATTTATTAAGATATTACACTTAAGATAAAGTTAAGAAACAGATGCAAACTTGGGATTTTTTTTCCAAATTAACTGCCATGTTTCCACTTGCCATGTGGCAAGGGGTGTGTGTATGTGTTTTTTATGTGCAACATTTAAAAGGGAAAGCTATGTAGGGTGGGGACATAATTGTGGTACAGTGCCATGTGGTAAATGTTAGTTGTCTTTCAAACTTTAATCAGGTCAGATAGGAAGGGTCTCAATAAAAAATAATTAACCATTTATTTTAAAAATTAAAAAAAAAACTTTACTGCAATCTACTTCATCCATGGGTTGTTTAGCATATTGACTACTAGGGGCTGACTGATCAGGATGTACACTTTTCTTTCTTATACCTGATCATTTCCTAATTGGCAGGTAAATTATTATTATTTATTTTTGCTTTTTTTTATTGGGGTATTAAAGTTGACAAGTCATAAATTTAGTAGTAAAAAATCCCTGACTTTGATGGGGTGGTCATTACATGGATTATTAATAATTCTGTTCTAACACAATAAATCTTGGCTTTGTTTTCATTTACTTCTATCATTTAAACAAAATTGAGGATTTAGTAAAACAATTTGGATAATCACCACTTTTATGCTAGATCTATTGATATATTCTTCAAATTGTATACCATTGAATTTTTAAGGAAAATTTATCATTTATTCTGCTATGGAGGCTATGTCAATGCCAAACACATTGATTCAGACATTACCTGCCTTCACTCTTAACCTGCTTAGCTCTAACTGATCTGGCTCAGGAAAATAGTGTATATCCAGAATAGCCAGCTCCTACTGGGAGCTGTCAGATGAAGGTCTGCACTTATTTGATGTAACCATCTCTAGCAACATGCCAAAAACTAAGAATTTAAAACCGACTAGTAACAAATGTGGTATGCTATGGGTTAATGGCTTGAGAGTGCCAGAGTGAACAAGCAAACTGTGCTACTTCCATTAATTGATTTCATGTTTGAAACAAAAGACTTCTTCACAGCAAATGAATTGTGCACACCTTAAAACATTTTTATTGCTATTTACTGTGCATTTATGACTTTTCCATTTATGATAGATAATTAAGAATGCTAGATAAAATAGGATCCCCTGTATTCATAAAAAACAGGTTAAATATAAAAACATATACAGCAGCCATATCATAACATGATCATCATCATGATCATCATCATTCTTAATATCATCATCACCTTCATCATCATCATCATCATCTTCATCAACTTTAATATCATCATCAGCAGCAGCACCAGCATCCTCTTCACCACCATCATTATCAGCAGCATTGTCTTCCTTCTTCTTATATGATCATCACTATAACCATCAAGACATTTATCACATGCATGAAAACAATTATAAAATCATAATTTATTCCCTCATGCCAGTGAACAATGAATGGATGACAGATCCCATTTAGTGCCGGATGTCTCTTTAACATACTACATGTACTGCTTGCTATCTTGTTGTCCATCTACATTTGAGCAAAACCAATCACAGGGTGCAATATGTTTGATTTGAATATGAAGACCAGAATGCAAGTTGCATTGAAGTTATTGAGGAAGTAAATTTCTCAAACTTGGTCAATGTTGTATCACCATCAGCAGCAGCAACAGCAGCACTGTCATGCACATCATTAACATTATCATTATCACCTTCATCATCATCATCAGCAGCAGCAGTAGCAGCATTATCATGCATATCATCAACATTATCATATCACCATCATCAAGACCATCACTATCATCAACATCTGCAGCAGAATTATCATGCATATCATCAGCAAAATTATCATGCATATCATGACATTATCAACTTTATTGTCAACAACATACTTTTAAATCACCTCTATCAGAATCATGCTTTATTTATTATCATCAACATTAAATAAAAGCTTAGCACAAGCATCCTTATCATCATTTCATTTGTTTCCTGCCATCAGATGAAAGGGACATTATTCTATACCATGACATCACTTGCTTGTAGTCACCTCAATACTATGATACTGCACAGCTAGACAATTTTGAGGATTCGCGTTTCTGTGTAGCATCATTGTTAAATTGTTCCATGTGTAAATAAAAAATACATATATATTGATTTTATAAATAATTGTTTATAAAAAGCAAGCACAATGTTTAATGTTCTCAGAGGCATCACTAACTTTGTGTAGAATATTCTATCGTATGCAATTTTTAAAAGTTAATCTGTATCCAAATCCTTTCATACACACAGGTCATAAAATGGTGTGATGACCTGTGTGTATGAAAGGATTTGGATACAGATTAACTTTTAAAAAATATGTATATATATATGTATGTATATATATATATATTAAGTTTTGATTTTTATGTTATAAGGATTTTTATCTAAATTAAGTTTTGTTCCAGTAATTTTACTGATTTTAATTTTCTGGTCACAAATTTGTTCTTACTTTTCGCTTGGTTTGCATATGAAATACCTTTGTTCTGTGCCTTTTCGGAGTTTGGTATATGTTGCAATGCTCATAGGACTTTGTGATATATTCTTATTCATGATCACAACAATGTTACTTGTGCAGTGTGGCGGTCGTAAAAAATCTCCCCATGCATGTAATCTATGTTGTCATTTAATTCATCCTATAAGGATTGTTACGTGTATTTCCTTTGATGGACATTGGACTTTGGTTTTTCAATTCCATCTTCACATGAACAGGATGCTACAACCATTTATTCGTCTCTGGTCATGTTTGTTTATGATTCAGAAAGTTAATTTTATTTATAGTCAACCATTTTTGTGTAGTTTTTCAAATCGAAATAATACTACATTGTTTTCTAAACACTATGTGGACATTATTTTTCAATGACGTCACTACTTTCGTCATAACTTATTGAAAATATCAGCGCTTGGACATTTTGTTTTCAAATAGATCGTTTTTCTTTTCATTGCTAGCATTTGAGAAACTCGTCAGGAAGTGCGAGGTTAGAGCTCTGTAAAACCGGTTTAAGCACCCCAGTCGGTTCATATTGCCAACTGACCGTTCCAAGGCAGTTACTGTCGGGTTTGCTCTTTTCGTTTAATGACTCATCACAAATTTGTTCTTACTTTTCGCTTGTTCTGTGCCTTTTTTGGAGTTTGGTGTATGTTGCAATGCTCATAGGACTTTGTGATATATTCTTAAAAGCTGTTACATAATACAGACAGTGTGACAGACAGGCCCTTTAATGAGCAACTGTCTTCAGATGAAGGTCAAGATGTATGTGGGATATTTAACAAATAATCTTACAATGTCAATGGTTGGAATAAAAGTGCACCCACAACCACATCCCGAACAATAAATAACCTGCTATATTTTTACATAGCCTGTACATATGTTTATTAATCATTTGCTAAACATTTCATGAAGAGGGAACACGAGAAGAGGCTAAACAGCAAATAGTTCACATCCTTAACTGCCAATTCCAAGTAAAGAGCCTGCTGATATGGACCTGCACAAAATAACCTTGCCATGCTAAATTGAGAAAGATCTAACACAGACAGATGACCGCAGAGGCAGTAAACAATACACAGCCAGGGTGCTGGAACAAGGACTCCAAACTGTCCATTTGTCAAAGGTGACCATTTTCTTTCACTCACTTTTGAACTAGTTAGAGATGCTGATGCAAGACAAGCACAGGTGAATATAAAATTGTATACAGGGATAGAAATTATTATTATTACACAACATGCGCACTGCTAACAAAACAATACAAATTAACCTAGGTGAAACTTCCATTAACGTTTATAGGAAATGCACTGGCTAATATCAAGCTCACATAGAATAAGACTTTTTATTGATACCCTTCTTTTGAAAGCCTAAATTACAACAATTTTATAATGAAGCTCAGAAATTTCTACGATTTTATATTGAAACTCAATAATTTCTAAGATTTTACAGTGAAACTCAATAATTTCTAAGATTTTACAGTGAAACTCAATAATTTCTAAGCAATAATTTCTAAGATTTTACAGTGAAACTCAATAATTTCTTAGATTTTACCATGAAACTCAATAATTTCTAAGATTTTACAAGTCACGTAATTTCTAAGATTTTACAGTGAAACTAAATAATTTTTAAGATTTTACCGTAAAACTCAATAATTTCTAAGATTTTAAAGTGAAACTCAATAATTTCTAAGATTTTACAGTGAAACTCAATAATTTCTACGATTTTACAAGCCAAGTAATTTCTAAGATTTTACAGTGAAGGTCATTAATTTGAAAGGTTTTCCATTGCAAGAAGCTCAATAATTTCTGTAATTTTACTTTGCATGATGCTCAATAATTTCTAAGAATTTACAGTGAAGCTTAATAATTGCTAAGATTTTAAATAGAAGCTTAATAATTTCTAAGATTTTATACTAAAGCTCAATAATTTCTGTATTATTTTATTGAAGCTCAATAATTTCTTATATTTTACATTGAAGCTCAATAATTTTTAAAATTTTATATTAAAGCTCAATAATTTCTAAAATTTTATACTAAAGCTCAATAATTTCTAAGATTCTATCTATAATTTTTTTTATTGAAGCTCAATAATGTCTAAGATTTTACAGTAAAGCTCACTTATTTATAAGATTTTACAATGAAAGCTCGGTAATTTCTAAAATTTCATACTGTAGCTAAATAATTTCAACAACAGTGTTACAGAGGTTCTGGGGTGCAGAACAAAAGCTCAGTTATATTAATTTAATAATCAGCAATAATAATTATATAATATATACAGATGAACTGAATTGAAGCTGCCAATATTCCCTCTAATAAAATGAACTACAAGTTGTAACATATCTTTATTTTAATATCCATGCACATTATTCATGTATATGAGAATGTATTATAAATGTATTATGAAGTGAAATTCTTTAACAGAACAAGCAAACATTTCTAATAACTATATAGTCAGCCAAATTATTTTCTTTTTATAAACAAGCAAATGATTTCAGATTGTCTAAAATAAATTTTTGAAAAAAAGATGTGAAGAGATTTAAAAAATATGGGGTAAAATATCTAGCAGTGTGTAATTGCTGGCTGCAGATCTATTACCACAGGACCTGTATAAATGGCAGAGAAACCCATGGAATCAAAGAAGGAGCCAGCATCCATAAATGTTTACTCAGCTTAAATAACTTAATGCACTTGTTCTAGTGTATTGCTGAAGATTTATTTGTCTACTTTGACTATAGTAACAAAAAACAACTTATTTATTGAATACTAACATAAACAAAGTGACATCTCAAAGAATATGCACTTGTTCAAGGGTGTTGCTGTACAGATCTCTGTTTGATGTTTATTTGTTACAAATGCAAGTAAAGTACAAACGTATTTATGTGGCTGGGTTTAATTTAACCACTTAATCTAAATCAAAGCACAAAGACAATTATCCTAAACACATCTAGGAATTATAACCCTGGGTTCAGCTTCAAAAGAAAGTTACTTTTAGGTCAGAAACATTAAATTTAACCTTTTAACTAACTGTTTAAGTATGTAGTTGTTCTACTTAATAGAGAAATCTATCATATTCAATACATAAAGCCCATAAACATTTAATGTAGTTAACAATAGTAGCAGCATTGTTATCCTCATTATTTTCCTATTATAATCATTAAAGATACATGTATGTCTTCTTCATCATCATCGTTGGCATAATAATTATCATCTTCATCATCAGCAGCAGCAGTAGCAGCAACCACAGCAGGAGGAGTAGCAGCAGTAGCAGCAGCAGCAACCACAGCAGGAGGAGTAGCAGGAGCAGGGATAGAGCAGCAGCATCTCCACTATCATTAACCAGTAGAGAATAGTTTTTGATTTCACAGAATATTATAACACCAATATCAGGAAGTTCCACTCCAGCTTTATCCTGTCCTGTCTGCCAGATGGTCATAAACAAAAGAAAATCTAATGTATTACAATAACTGGGGCTTGAAGTTTAGTAAAACTGTACCAAAGATTTGTTTTCTAACTACCAATAAAACTAGCTTTGTATAGTTGTCGGGATTTAAACCCATGACAGAAGTAATGGAGGAATTAAGTTAAGAAGTAACTTCTTGGATAGTTATTTTAAACATGTTATGGTATCTTGATTAATCAAGGACAATTTTTAAAATGCAAACAAGTTTCATCTGCCTGGCAGAGTGGCCATTTAAGGGGTCGATGTACTCTGCAATCATACTTTAAGTCCTCAGTTTAAATCCTGCATGTTCTATTATTTTTGATGTTTTGATTTTTATGTTAAAATTATAATATTGGAAACAAGGTTTATTTTTATTCCTGCTTCGTTACAAGTCAAAATTATGAAAGATATTAAATGGCATAGCAACTGCATCATATATTGGTGCTATTATGAAAATTTCAATTTTTTAAACTTCCATTTATGGCTGATTCATATTTCCTTTTAAAACAGGAAAATCTACATAGTGTCATAATAAATACATAATGCTTACCAGCATTTTAAAACTATGCTCACCATGCATTTAAGGTATATGGTCGAAATATTTTTATCTTATATATTAAAATAAAAATGTTTGACTCATAGGAAACAATTTTTAATGTATTAATCATTAGATTTAGTTTTTATGCATAAAACATTATACTGAATTTGAAACATGTTTGTGGCAACTTTGTTATTTTTTATGGCATTTTTTTTTTCCAAAAGTGAATATATTTCCTTCAGTATATCATTCTGAACTTTACAAATCAATGAAATTCATCTACATCCCCTACAAAGTTTTAAGATCTCTTCTCAGCATATTTCCTACTCTATGCCACCATGCATTAAAGACAGGGTGGCCCATTTAATATAATTATCTATTTTCATGATTCACTTGTGCATTAAGCTGTATTTATGTCCCTGGCTCCATTATGGCCATTATATCCCAGCTCAAGAACAGGAGCATGGCTTCCCCAACATATTATCATCCATTTCTATTAATAAATGGAATAAGGACTTGTCTTCTTTCTGCCTGGTCTCTTAATCAGATGTCCGACTGCACAAACTAATATCAGGTAGAACCATTTTCCTATGTTTTACAATATGGATAATATTATTTTCAACATTGTTTAAGACATTTTTAAATGTCCCACATGTTCTTTTTTGTTTGTTTTTTATTTACTTCCAACAAAACAATGATCACTGTAATAACCTAAAACTAAAACATTGAAATGACTCCACACAAACATGTCTGAATAAAACCACTGATGCACCTGAAGACTGCTAGATAACCTTACATTTCAAAGTTTTAACCGTACTGGAGCTCGAAGCAACACTGCAAGGAGTAGTGGTTCTGAAAGTTAGATACTCCTTCTCAAACCAGTCCATTAATTTGAACAGGTGTACTGATACAAATGTTGTATTTTTGTGTGTGATTGCATTACCAAATGATTTAACATATGAATCAGTTACTGGCAGGGGACATCAACTGTCTTGCTGAAACCACTAATACACTGCAAGCGAGCTGTCTTACAAAAGCAAGTCAAGTCCACAAAGATCTTAACTATGTTGTTACAAATAAGCAACATGCATCTATAATTCAGCCACATCCATCCATTTGTTAGCCAATGTGCATCCATTTATTAGCCACATGCATCCATAATAATCTATAACTTAATCACCTGTTTTCCTAAGATAGCCACATGCATCCGTATGTAAACCATATACATTCATAAGCAACCTACATCCACAAGTTAGCCACATGCTTCCATAATTTAGCCCCCTGTATTAATATGTTAGCTACATGGACCCACAAGCTAAATGTAGCAATTTGCATCCATAGGTTAGCCACTTGTATCCATAAGTCAGCCAATTGCATCCCTTTGTTAGTCAAATGCATTCACAAGTTAGCAGCATGCTTTCATAAGTCAGCCAATTGCATCCATTTGTTAGTCAGATACATCCATATGTTAGCTGCATGCATTCATAAGCAAGCTAATTGCATCCCTATGTTAGTCAAATGCATCCATATGTTAGCTGCATGCTTTCATAAGCAAGCCACTTGCATCCATTTGTAAGTCAAATGCATTCATAAGTTAGCTGCATGAATTCATAAGTTAGCCACTTGCATCCATTTGTAAGTCAAATGCATTCATAACTTAGCTGCATGAATTCATAAGTTAGCCACTTGCATCCATTTGTTAGTCAAATGCATTCATAACTTAGCTGCATGAATTCATAAGTTAGCCACTTGCATCCATTTGTTAGTCAAATGCATTCATAACTTAGCTGCATGAATTCATAAGTTAGCCACTTGCATCCATTTGTCTGTCAAAGACATTCATAAGTTAGCTGCATGAATTCATAAGTTAGCCACTTGCATCCATTTGTTAGTCAAATGCATCCTAATCTTTATGGAACAAAACCATTTCTTCATATGCACGATATATTGCAGCTGTAAACACTCTTCCATAGTTGCTAATTTAAATTTCTTACAAAACAATATCTCAAAACATTTCATCTAAAACATCCTTGCATGTCTGAGCACAAAATAAAATATTCAGGAGTGAGATTCTAGCCATATTTCTGCAGCCACTGCAAATACAAACAAGAAGATATTTTGCATGAAAAAGATATCAAACACTTCACTCCATTTGTAGCTGGTTCATAAATCGTATATCCATTAATGTTTATGAGACACTGGGGAGCCATTAAAACCAAATATCCAAGAGAATACTTTATGATACAATGGTGTGAAATAATAAAAAAATGGCCAATTCTTGAAGTCTTTGATTTTCTAACAGGGAAGCTGTTGGTTTGACAGTTCATTAGTTGATGAGTAAACATTTTTTTCTTTGAATCAAAAGATGCATAGCTTCAGTTTAATCTTTTATTTAATAAGAGATGTCTGAATATCAGAAAATAGTGAAATGAGAAAATTAAAGTAATGTCAGAGATCGAGAAAATGGAAGTAATCTCATTTTTGTGGCAATGTATCATATTTCTCTGATTTAAATTTCTAAACTAACTCTTCACTAAAATAGCTTGATATCACTATCTATCCACGTTGGTGATATATATAGGCTACATAGTTACTTAACAAACTGCAATATTATGTCTCTCTAAGACATCATGTAAGAAACAAAATAAAACAAAAACAAGCTTGAGAAAATTCTGAATTTTAAATGTTTCTGTCTATATATCAGCCCTGCCACACACTAAAGGTGTAGCATCTGTTGTTGTTTTTTGTTACATCGCACCAACACAATTATGGTCATACTGGCAACGTCCAGCTAATTATTGGTGGAGGAAGGCCCCAGACTTATGCCTTGGTAGAACCACCGGCACACTGTAGGGTTTAATATATGTTAAGTATAAAAGGACCAAACATACAGATACATATATCTATGAGGATGGTGATATCTAACGAAAAAGTAAAAACTGCATCTTAACGATGAAATGTATTTCCTTAGGATTTAATAACAGACACGCATCATTTTCAAGTTCTTACAAAGTCCTCATATTGTATAATTTTAATGCCAAAGATGATTTCTGGCTACAGCATAATTTCTTTAACTACACTTAAGCTCTTCGTCTGAATAGCAAAAACTGATCAGGCAGTATAGCTGTCTGATCCAGATTTTCACTAATTGCCACTTAACTCACTAGAAATATATGCCCAATTATCTTTGCATGAAGTTATTAAAAAATAACTTAGAATAAATATAGAATATTAACATGAAGCCTGTCTTCTGATAACTGAAAGAGTTTTTTGTAAGAATAACACAAACTGCAGGTCTTTGGCTATACAATTATAATACTAGTCTATCTGGGTCAATAATCTGAATCTGTATGTTCCATGTGTAGGTACAATAGTCATTAAACAATTAATTAGTACCTGGATATCGTGGTCTAATGACCATGTTTGTATCATGAGTTTGGTCATGCTATCACACTACCAATGACTAGAAAAGTTCTACAGAAGGCAAGATAATCATCATAACATGTATTATTTATTCATTATTGACTGTGTAAATGTAAATGAACATTCATGACAAGCTTAATTTAGTATCATGTCTTATTCTTTATTTATAACACAGATAATTATTTATTCTTGGGACTTCGGTAATCATGAAAGTTTTTAAAAGTTATTTGAGAAGTTGAATTCTTGTTGGGATATAAAGAGTGCCATGTACAGTGGCAGTGGGAGAGAGAGCCATCTATTTATAACTCCTTTGACTCCTCAGTCTCATATATTGGTTACAGTCATGGTAAGGATGAAAACTTTCATGTTAGAAAGTCTTGCTACTGACCTTTAGTGTGTCTATAGTTCGTTCCAGGCATTTGTCTGGGATCTTTTTCTACCAATAATTGCTAGACAAGGCTACAATTACCAAATCTGTGTCACTGCAATGTTCTAAAAAAAAACAACAAAGCATAAAATGAAAATTTAAAGTTTGGATGCTAATAAAATTAATGCAACTATTGATGGTGATGAAGATAATATATTTATAAAAACTTGTAACATCCTACACTTGATAGTCATAACAAGGCATGATTTGACTCTTGGCACATAGTGCGATTTGAAACCGGACCAGCAAAGGAAGAAACCAATATGGTAACTACTGAGCTCAATAAGGGTTGGTTCCCTTAATTAAGTACAGTTGTAAAGAAGCTTAGAAACCTAAGGATATTGAGAATTGAGTGAATAATCCATAACAAACATCATAACAGAACAAACACAATTACATAAATTAAATTTCATGAATTCATAAAAAATACATAAGCAAAACAAAATTCATAAAAAGACCTCTTTTCTTTGAAAAAATTAAAAATGAGTCAACAAAACAGCGTGCAGAAACATATTATATTCTACTTCATGATGTCTCATTGCTAACCATTAAAAAAACTTGAAAGAACAACAACAAAAAACAAAACAACTTTAATCTTTGACTGGCTTCATGCTTCCTCTACTCAATGCATTTCCTGCATGTAAAATATTGGGAACCAGTCAAGTGTCTCCTGGCAGACTGGTTTGCATTTTGCAGAATTATACACATCATCCTGCAACCCTGTAATTTTACATTGTCAGACTGATACTGTCTAAAACACATGTTTTCTGTAATTGTTGCTACACTACGGAGCCTATAACAACTTGTTGCTCTGCCGAGAAAACAATAACAATATGTCTGTGATGTTTTTTTATCAGTATTTGCATCTGCACCAGAATAAAGCAGATGTGATCCAATATGTCATTCTTGATTTTTCAGTTTTATTGCAAAGACTCTAGCAGAATTTTCTGTGTAACAGGAAAAAATATTAATCTGTTTAGGTGCATTTGTTTTCCTTTACTCAATGCCTCTAGAACAACTGAACACTTGATTTGTGTGCATTTTACATTTTTATGTCTTTATTCAAGGAACAATAAATAACACAAAAAAACATGCCTAGAAGTTCATTAATAGTTTGACTCTTAATGGCTACAGGTACATGAACTTTACCAAATGTCTTCCTGTCTAGTTAACCAATGTCAAAATATACAATTAAAATGTAAATGTTTAGTACAAAGGCATTTAGTTAAGAGAAGTATCCCATTTATTTTAAAACAAGAAAATAAAGACCTTTCAATGAGGTACCATTAGATGAATACCTGATATTGATTTGAAACAGTTATGCCACCATAAATTACACAAGGGGCCATAACTCAACAAAAATCAAGCATTTCATGTTTTGTTTGTTGGTATTTGTTACATTGCACTGCCATAATAATGTTCATATATATTGAGATAAAGGTAAGTATTAAGCTTTAAGAACAATCCATTGAAAAATAATACATACTAACATACCTTGTTGACAAGGGCCCTATAAAAGAGGACAAAATATGAGTCACAGCTGACACATACAATGTTATTAGTAACTATAATAATTGTCTTTGGCTTTTTGGTAAATGTTTTACAAGTAATATACTTAATATCAGAACAATGTTGAATATAGCCTTATATATTTACATTTATTTATAACAGTGAAGATAGCATTATCCATGTTTCTAGAGAACACCATCTCTATATCACTTTAAGATTTTGGTGGAATATTTTAACCCAAGAGGCCTATCATAAGATATTAAACAAATAAGTCTAGAACAAGCACTTTTATATCCATAAAACCCACACATTGTTTGCTGGATTATAATTGAGATATTTAGGCAAACAGATCATGAGCTTCACTTTGGTGACAGGAAGTGGATGAAAAACGGGCTCCAAGAATACTTAGCACACCCATTTCCTGTTGTCCAGACGATCATTTCCACATTGTATTTGCTGTGAATGCCAAACAAAATACAACTGCATTTACTCTTAACCTTTTCAACCCAGACTGTTTGGGCATTAGCAAATATTGTAGATCCAGATCAGCCGAATCCTGCTGGGAATGGTCAGATTACAATCTGCAACATATTCATAGATCACATGCAATATGTCAATTTACCAAGGAAATAGGTAGTAGGAAATAACAGAAAAATAACAAATACAGCAGTATAAGGGTTAAGTTTTCTGATCTTGATTATTGCCAGACTTCAATACAAATGGAATATCTGATTCCATACCAGTTGCAGACATTGTCCATATATAATGGCATTAGGTGACACCTTAATTGATCTTAATTGGTCACTTTCACTGTCATTAGTGCATCTTCTGCAACTTCAGCCTTTTCTCTTTACAAGACAAAAATCAATGAAGGAAAGTATAGAGTTTATATGCATGTTAATAATAGCAATTTTGTGTATTTATAATGGTGCTCAGAAATTGGAAAGTTGTAACCAATTATGTAACCAATTATATATTATTAACTTTTTCTTTTCCACTTGTGCGAATTTCAAAGTTTACGGGTAAGAGAATCTTCAAAACTTTCATTTTTGCCACTAGAATGATTATTTGTAATTTCCTAAATGTGCCACATTATATTTGTTCATGTAGCTTTATGTAAAAATACTTATGAAATTGGGCATAAGAAATCTTGCATATTGCAAAATGTTTGATTTTAACCATATTTAATATGAAATTAAATTTTCAATAACCTATAAATATATTTGTAATTCTTACATATAGCTAATTTTTAACAACTACATTCAATCAACAATGACAGTTTTCAGATTGCTGGAGACTCACCAGAATGAGACTGATCCAGACTGGAGACTTACCAGAATGAGACTGATCCAGACTGGAGACTCACCAGAATGAGACTGATCCAGACTGGAGACTTACCAGAATGAGACTGATCCAGACTGGAGACTAACCAGAATGAGACTGATCCACACTGGAGACTCACCAGAATGAGACTGATCCAGACTGGAGACTAACCAGAATGAGACTGATCCAGACTGGAGACTCACCAGACAGAATGAGACTGATCCAGACTGGAGACTCACCAGAATGAGACTGATCCAGACTGGAGACTCACCAGAATGAGACTGATCCAGACTGGAGACTCACCAGAATGAGACTGATCCAGACTGGAAACTCACCAGACAGAATGAGACTGATCCAGACTGGAGACTCACCAGAATGAGACTGATCCAGACTGGAGACTCACCAGAATGAGACTGATCCAGACTGGAGACTTACCAGAATGAGACTGATCCAGACTGGAGACTCACCAGAATGAGACTGATCCAGACTGGAGACTCACCAGAATGAGACTGATCCAGACTGGAGACTTACCAGAATGAGACTGGTCCAGACTGGAGACTTACCAGAATGAGACTGATCCAGACCGGACCCTCACCAGAATGAGACTGATCCAGACTGGAGACTCACCAGAATGAGACTGGTCCAGACTGGAGACTTACCAGAATGAGACTGATCGAGACTGGAGACTCACCAGAATGAGACTGATCGAGACTGGAGACTTACCAGAATGAGACTGGTCCAGACTGGAGACTTACCAGAATGAGACTGATCCAGACCAGACCCTCACCAGAATGAGACTGATCCAGACTGGAGACTCACCAGAATGAGACTGATCGAGACTGGAGACTCACCAGAATGAGACTGATCCAGACTGGAGACTCACCAGAATGAGACTGATCCACACTGGAGACTCACCAGAATGAGACTGATCCAGACTGGAGACTTACCAGAATGAGACTGATCCAGACCGGACCCTCACCAGAATGAGACTGATCCAGACTGGAGACTCACCAGAATGAGACTGATCCAGACTGGAGACTCACCAGAATGAGACTGGTCCAGACTGGAGACTCACCAGAATGAGACTGATCCAGACTGGAGACTCACCAGAATGAGACTGATCGAGACTGGAGACTTACCAGAATGAGACAGATCCAGACTGGAGACTCACCAGAATGAGACTGATCCAGACTGGAGACTCACCAGAATGAGACTGATCCAGACTGGAGACTCACCAGAATGAGACTGATCCAGACTGGAGACTCACCAGAATGAGACTGATCCACACTGGAGACTCACCAGAATGAGACTGATCCAGACTGGAGACTTACCAGAATGAGACTGATCCAGACCGGACCCTCACCAGAATGAGACTGATCCAGACTGGAGACTCACCAGAATGAGACTGATCCAGACTGGAGACTCACCAGAATGAGACTGGTCCAGACTGGAGACTCACCAGAATGAGACTGATCCAGACTGGAGACTCACCAGAATGAGACTGATCGAGACTGGAGACTTACCAGAATGAGACGGATCCAGACTGGAGACTCACCAGAATGAGACTGATCCAGACTGGAGACTCACCAGAATGAGACTGATCCAGACTGGAGACTCACCAGAATGAGACTGATCCAGACTGGAGACTTACCAGAATGAGACTGGTCCAGACTGGAGACTTACCAGAATGAGACTGATCCAGACCGGACCCTCACCAGAATGAGACTGATCCAGACTGGAGACTCACCAGAATGAGACTGATCCAGACTGGAGACTCACCAGACAGAATGAGACTGATCCAGACTGGAGACTCACCAGAATGAGACTGATCCAGACTGGAGACTTACCAGAATGAGACTGATCCAGACTGGAGACTCACCAGAATGAGACTGATCCAGACTGGAGACTTACCAGAATGAGACTGATCCAGACTGGAGACTCACCAGAATGAGACTGATCCAGACTGGAGACTTACCAGAATGAGACTGATCCACACTGGAGACTCACCAGAATGAGACTGATCCAGACTGGAAACTCACCAGACAGAATGAGACTGATCCACACTGGAGACTCACCAGAATGAGACTGATCCAGACTGGAGACTTACCAGAATGAGACTGATCCAGACTGGAGACTCACCAGAATGAGACTGATCCAGACTGGAGACTTACCAGAATGAGACTGATCCACACTGGAGACTCACCAGAATGAGACTGATCCAGACTGGAAACTCACCAGACAGAATGAGACTGATCCAGACTGGAGACTCACCAGAATGAGACTGATCCAGACTGGAGACTCACCAGAATGAGACTGATCCAGACTGGAGACTCACCAGACAGAATGAGACTGATCCAGACTGGAGACTCACCAGAATGAGACTGATCCAGACTGGAGACTTACCAGAATGAGACTGATCCAGACTGGAGACTCACCAGAATAAGACTGATCCAGACTGGAGACTTACCAGAATGAGACTGATCCAGACTGGAGACTCACCAGAATGAGACTGATCCAGACTGGAGACTTACCAGAATGAGACTGATCCAGACTGGAGACTCACCAGAATGAGACTGATCCAGACTGGAAACTCACCAGACAGAATGAGACTGATCCAGACTGGAGACTCACCAGAATGAGACTGATCCAGACTGGAGACTTACCAGAATGAGACTGATCCAGACTGGAGACTCACCAGAATGAGACTGATCCAGACTGGAGACTCACCAGAATGAGACTGATCCAGACTAACAAAATTTGTTTAAGCTAGATCAAAGTCAGTCATCCATGATGAGTGTTCACTTGAAGCAGATAATTATAGTGCTGCCTTCACTGTGGTAGAATGTTGCAAAAGATTGAAATGATACTTTATCCATTCACGTAGTATGGAAACTATAGGGCATCCAGTACTGGAACAATATTTATACACTAACTGTAAGGTGAAATACTATAAAAATATTTTTTACAATTTTTCATACATGAATATCACACACATGTATGGTCATATTGGTCACATATACACCTATTTTTATTAGAGGAAAATCCCATATAAATGTCTGGATAAAACCATTGGCACATACTGCAGGTCATCTGAAAAATCTCCCAACATGAAACCTATTTTTGAAGATTTTTGTATGTCTCTGTTTCGTGAATAGTGAAACTTAACCATATATATTGGGCAGTTATTATATTAAATCTGCTACTGCACATTGACCATTAGAAAAACAAAATTTATTTTTTAAACCTTGCATTTCTTTGAAGCACCTTTTTCAAGTAAAGTGTCTTGTGATTGGTAGCATGTATTCCTGTCCTTAACCCTTATTATTCTGTTTGATTATAAGCACTAAATCCAAGTTATTTGTTAACAACTTCATGCAGAGCCAACAAGACATGTAGTAGAGACTCCAGAACATACAAGGCAGATCCTGATTAGGCAGCTCCCAGTATGGTTAATCTGGGTCTACACAAGTTTGAACAAACCTTGTCAGTTTGTACTTAGCAGGATAAGATTTAAGAAGCAGATCTTCTCTAAGAGATTTTATTACCATGCAATTCAAAATCTCCAAATAAAAAGGTTATAATTCATGGAGATAAAAAAAAATGCTTCATTAAATAGCAGACCTCTGTGGTGTTCATCTCATGTTACTAAGCAACAGCCTGAAGGCTTGAGCCTTCTTTGACAAATGTAAAATGAGTCATTATATGTCTGGAGCTTTTATAGTTATTGTTTGAAAAATGTCAAATAAAAAAAAAATGCCATTTTTTTTTCCTGAAATAATGCAATGTAGGTTTTGACAAAATTTATGTTGAAACGAAAAATAATAAATGACATATGTCTGGAATCAAAACTTATATGACAAATGTTAGATGACAATGCTTTGGAATAAGAAACACAAATATTCTTTGACCAGTTTTTGTAAAACAGTAAATGCTTCTTATTTATTTCTTTAGACATACACAGGGTATGGTCGTTATAAAACACACTAGTTGTTGGCAATAAAGGATGGGTCACTGATATTAAAACATAAATAATAAAAGGAATCAAAGAAAACTGAGTACAGTTGCAAAGCATTTGTCAATGACTTGACATTATTTTTCAATTATGTGGACAAACACTTTCTCCTACTTGTAAATATACACTCAGAATTGTCTTCATTTTCCAGACCAGATGAACTCTTTTTCTATCAGATTTGGAAAAACAATTCTTCCCCTTTAAAAATGAAGGCCACTAATATTGACAATATAATCCTTATTAATATAGGCTTAGAAGGCTTAGAGTTAACATGTATAAAGATAATTAAACAAAAATAACAACAATCCTTTTAAACACTTTATTTTGTATTTTGTTTCTTTAACATTATAATGTAAAATTGTACAAGACAAATTGAAGAAAAAGACTAATTTGTTGGATCTGTGGAATTAAATAATAGTGTAAGAGCAAGAAATATTATAAACCTCTGTTAAACCTCTGTTAAATAATTCTGGTAATTTCTCAAAATAACAAAGATTTCCTGCAGGATTAATGAGTCAAAAGTTTTTACGTCATTTTAAAAAACAGGTGGGCTATGATGGCCCTGAACAGCTCATCTGAGGACCCTGGCTTTTTAGTCTGCTTTAAAATTAAATCATTAAAGACTTAATGTTGATACTCATGTCTTCAAAACTAAATGATCACAAGCTGTTTGTCTGGCAAATCCTTGCACAAATAAACCTACTAATATTTCCATGCAGATGAAGATTTTGATAAAGTTCTGTGAAGATAAGCCCAAAACCTTTGAAGGGCTTCACAAGGTTGTTCAATGATTTGACCTAGTGACCTACTTTTTGATTCAACATGACCCAGTTACAAACACAATAACTTTTAATGTATGCTATTTGTACTGTTGCACTGACTGTTTACGTGCAATTTGAAGCATAATTTAATATCACGGAATAGTGAAATAATTGAATGACAGTAAAGTATAGCTAAGCAAATTGACAACAAATGAAGTGAGGACCTTTAAGCATTGACATTTTGGCATAGTTTTGGCATAGTTTCTTGTAATAAGTTTTATCAGTATATTTTATTTTTATGATTAGTTGTTGATTTGCAGCACTCTTTCAAAGTCAAAATTACCCACCCCTTGTTACTATTGTTCTCATATGGCAGCCAGAAACCATCTCCATTGTTTTGTAAACATTCGCTCCTGTAAATTGTGCTTTTTATAAAAATGCCTATTTACTGTCAAAATGGTATACTTAGAACCATGATACCCAAAATAGTAAACATTAATTTTTAGGTTTTCTGCACAGCTGTATACATGTATCTTCTTTATATTACATTATATTTGATGTGTTGTACACATTTACATTTATCATTAATACTTTTATGACATAGAAATCAACCATAACTATGGAATACATTTTAGTTGTTTCAGTGCGTTTTGTTGCATGTTAGTTTTTATTTTATTTGTGTATCATTTGTGGCTATAATCAGGCTTATAGAAATCATAGGCAAGAGCAACAGCTGACATACTTTAATTAGTAAGAGTACTAATATGTTTTCCTGTGTATATACATGTACCATACTTTTCATGAATGGAGTCTGTGTTACATCACAAATTGTTCAGACACATGTTGGGGACATTGATAAATAGGGCTATTATGATCACATATTTAGTAGTGCTGGACTATTGTAGTAAAATGATGAATACAGTGTATCATGTACAAACGTCATGCTGCCAACACTAAGTTTGAATACTGAATCTTTTATAACAACAACAATTGTTGTTTGGATGGTTTCTTTTAAGAGAAAAAGTACCACTGTTAAACAATATAGTAAAACCTCTCCACAGCAACATCTGGTGGAGGCACGAAAAAGTGTTGCTGCTGAGAGGTGTTGCTGCTCAGAGGTTTCAATGAGACAAGAAAAAATGTGGGTTTTTTTTTTAAGTTTTGCACTGATATTAGATTTTCCTAAGTATATGTTTTAATTAATTTTGCTTCGGTAATGAAATGCAATATGTTGTTATACGAGAAAACAGAAGATGATTTTTTTAAATAATTTATTGATGATAAAAAAACAAGTAGTATAACACAAAAAACTTAAAAATGTAAGTACATGATGAAAACGCAAGCTGTTGAACAAAGAAAAAATAAGTTAAGTGCGCTGTCGTTTGGCGCTGATGTTTGCATTCCCGTCATACTCTGCCAAGACTTCTGCCTTCTGCTTCACACACAGCTATGAAATTGAAAATGAAAAGAATTATATTAGACAACAAGTAAAATAGCACACAATTAAAATCTCCTGATGATAGCTTGATCTACAGTATTTAACAAGAAAAGTTTTTAAAATTATAAAATATAAACAGGTAACATTTACATTTATTTTATCATAAATCATATCCAAAATTTAATATAGGCAATCAGCATTTGCTTGTCTTTTCACAAAAACACTATCATCAGTAACAGACCTGTATCTGAGTTCTGCTGCAGCCCAAATCGGTAGCAATAGACTGTGCTGATCTTCCTTGCTCTAACAACTTAATTGCAGTAACCCTCTGCTCTAAGGTAAGGTTAACCTTTTTATAAGACATTTCAAAACAAAATGACCAGTATTCCAGCATTGAGGCATGCAAAGACTGATTTACCATTAAAAATCAAATTTATAGACAGACATCAGAAAACAATGACAGTTTTCATTTAGCACTTAATGTAAACATCTTTTTAAGTAAGCAATCAATACAGTGATATCTTTTAATCTTTTGATCAATTAAAGAAAACAAACCTACCGTTAACATCATCAATAGTTGACACTTCTTTCACACGTTCCCACAATACCCTAGATCTACAACAGCGTGTTTGTAGCATGCAGCTGGTTTCCCGCCCAACTGTCACTTGATTCCAATTAACACCTTCTCAACAGGGTACAAGCAGTGATCAGCCGACCGCGTGACATTTCTGGTGTACGAGACAGACTGTTCTAAAAATAGCTGCACTGTTGTTGCTACACAGAGGTTAAACTAGCCTCAGGGAAGAGATTTTCACGGCCGCTTACCGCTTCGCGGAGGAGTTGCTGCTTAGAGGTTAAAATGCGCTGAAAACTACTGGGGGTAAATTTAACTGCCGCTGCTTAGAGGTAGCCGCTGCTTAGAGGTGCCGCTTCGAGGGGTTTTACTGTACTTTGATGGTGACCTTTGATGCTTTGCATCAGTGCTTTCCTGTCTCCTTTTGGTGTTGGTGTAGCTTTAACATAGAGAGGACACACCAACCCTTCTATCCCCTGCCCCTAGAGCCTGCTGTACGTAGCAGAAGCTCTTCTCTTAATTCAACATTACTGCCTTTAAATCCGACAATCCATCGTCAACAAGACCAATGTCCATATTGCGTTCAATAAAAGTTTTAAATTCTGCTTCACTCTATAGTCCTCAGACAAGTATATGCAGTATGTATTGGATAAAGAATGCTTGAGACTAGAATATATCTGCATTATGCTTGTCTTCTGCTGTTGATGTTGTTTTATGGCATCCATAAAAATGCAAACCTACGAAGTGCAGGTTGCATTTCATAGAATAAATGGCTAAAATAAAGCTAAACTGTAGTCTAAAAGTGAGTATTGGATGAAGAAAGTGTTAAATGAGTTTGATATTCTTGCTTTTTGTTGTCTTATGCATGTTTTCATGAAAAATCTAACAACCTGCTTTGTAAAGAAACCTAAAATGTGCAATTTATGTTAATGTTTATGTAGTTTCTATAATGAGGTCTTTATCCTTATATTATGCTCCCTTTTGTTTTAAACCAATATTACTTCTTGGTTATCTTCTTACATCTGCCAGAAAATATGTCTTAAGAAATACTTCTATTCAGCAGTCAACAGTGCAGATCCTGATCATACAGCTCCCTATGCAATCAATTCCTTCCTAGCAGTCTGAATGTCAGAGTAAGAAAGTAAAAAGAGCAATATATCCGACTACTGTTTTATTGTTATATCCGACATTTTACCATTATATTGTAAAAATGCTTTCTGTTATATATTTGATCAGACAAATACTGTATTGTTATATCAGAAAAAACATTTGCTGTTATATCAGACATTTTCCATTATATCATAAAAATGTGCTACTGTTATACATTTTATCAGACAAATACTGTATTGTTATATCAGAAAAAGCATTTACTGTTATATCAGACAGAAGTTTTATATTCATACCAGAATTTTATTTACTGACATATCATCAGACAAGCATATGTCACTGTTGTATCAGAGAAACATTGTACTGTTCAACTGGGGGGAGAGGGGTACTGCTATATAAAAAAGAAACACAACATTTTGTACTGTTATACCTAACATTTAACTGTCATATTAGACAATGATGTTTTACCATTATACCAGGCAACAGTTTAACTGTTATATCAGGCAAAGGTTTTATTGTTATATCAGGCAACAGTTTAACTGTTATATCAGGCAAAGGTTTTATTGTTATATCAGGCAAAGGTTTTATTGTTATATCTGACAAAGGTTTTATTGTTATATCAGGCAAAGGTTTTATTGTTATATCAGGCAAGGGTTTTATTGTTATATCTGACAAAGGTTTTATTGTTATATCAGGCAAAGGTTTTATTGTTATATCAGGCAAAGGTTTTATTGTTATATCTGACAACAATTTTTATTTTACATTAGACAAATATAATACTATTAAATTAAATAAATAAATTACTATCGTATCAAATAAATGTTTTACTTTATATCAGATAAATGATTCAATATTATATAAGAATTGTTTCACTATTATAATATCAGATAACAGTGTTTTACTATTATATCAAATAAATGTTTAAATACTTTTATATCAAATAAATGTATACTGGACATTAGTTTTATTGTTATATCACACAATCATTTTATCATTAATGAGATTGATTTTGTCTAAAGATTAACTGATTATCTTGTCTATAGATTAACTGATTATGAATCAAATTAGATTGCTTTTGTTTTTGTTTTCTATTATTTTATTATTCATTTGCAAAGCAATGTTTACACTTAAAGCATTATGAACAGATTTAATCATCAGTTTAAACATGCAGATATCAGAAAAAAGAAACAAAACCTTTTGTGTAGTTTCTTTGATTTCATTGTAACCCATTTATTTGCATTAGAATGTCAGGTCTCCTAACAGCCTGAGAACAAATTCAAGGACACCACAACATCATAATCAAAGTCAATGGCTCAGGAACTATAAGCTTTGTGCACTCTAAGCCAGGTAAGTATCTATTTTCATGTACACTGTTAGCTTCAAAGTCCTAATCAAAGACATGTTTACCTATGTTTGAAACCATAATAAACAAATTACTAGGAATTTGGCATTCCCTATTAACACATGTAGCATGATCAGGGCTAACGCATATTCCCTCTTCATGTCATGATGGCAAAGACAATTGGGATTTATTTTCTAATTATCTCAGCGTAGAAATTTGTGATCTTTCATTAATTATACATTCTACATTGTCCTCTGTAGCTGCCTCCAAACATTCATAGTGATCTACTTCATTCAGAGGCATGGAATTTCATCAGACAAGCTTCCGATGCATTTGAACTTGAATCTGCTAACAAGCTGAGGTAGCATTTGCTTCATTGGGAAATTACATTTTTGCTTAAAAAGAGAGAAAATAAGTTGATGTATAAGCTTGTTTTTAAATTCTTTTTTTTATTTTTTTTATGGCCTTTAATTTTACTTTGTAGTACACATGATTAGTTAATTGGATTTTGCAATAAAAGAAAACTCATTTATTAATTAGCAGTGAGTGTTTTTTTTCTTGATTTTCTTCATAATACAGATGGCCATTTTCTCAGGTCTGTCAACCAAATGAACTTTTAATGAAAAACTGATTTGAGGCATTAATCTCTTTTCATTTTTCACCATTACAATGTTATTGGTTCAATGAATTTTAGCTTAAAAATGGATGAAATTAGTTAATAAACAATTAACTAATTTGTTCATGTCAATTTGTATTTTTCATTATATTTTGTTCAAAGGTGAATTAAAGAGCACTGTTCTTACAAATCGAAAATTTGAACAGCCCACATTAACATCCACTATGAAACATGACACTCTATTATGAAATATGTTTGAAATGTGTCCATGGGCAGGGATGGATCCAGGTAAAAGAGGAGAGACATGATAACAAACACACATAAGCTTAAAAAATACTAAGCTTTTAAAGTAAATCTTGTCTGTTGACTGCTTGGGTAGAAGTTAGGTTCCCTTACTGTATAGATATCTAGTAATTATATACTGTGATAAAGTTGAATGGATCTTGATTCGCACCCCTCCACCAACATTTTCTGGATCTGCCCCTGTCCATGGGCTGTTGTTTAGTTATCATGTTATTTGTAATTGCTTGTCAGCATATTATAAACTACTCTTTTTGTAGTAATAGTGATGGGTGTGGTTACTTTAGTTGTTAAAGATTCATACAACTTCAATTTCATACTACACATATAATTATGTATGTATAAAGCTTAACTTTTTGGACAACTCTGAGACAGCTTGTTATTTGTATGAAAGCTATATAAATAAGGTATTTAGATTGAAATTCAATATGACTTACATAAGTTCTATAAAATATATGTTACATTAATAAATGAGATGTTTAATCTATTTAGATGATATGCAATATAAATGGTTCTGCATTTGTCATGTATTTGTGAAGGCCAATATATACACATTTTCAGCTCACTTAAAGTCATCATTATCATGCGTTTGGATAATGTATTCTATTGTTTCAAACATAAGTTGGGCACCCTTTCATACATCAATGCATCAATGCTTGTCTTCTATTATTGTTAAGGAAAGATCAAGACAAAGATCTAGGTGTATGTAGACCCACTACTTCAAGTTGAGCTAATACTTTCTCCCATACCCTGGCTATCAAAATGATACAAAGACAGCAGTATAAAAATAAGTATCCTTGACCCACAAAACACTAATCCTCTCTATAGTATTCATAAATTTAACCACTGAATCAGGTGCGACAGATCATAAATCATTGTCACCCAGATGCTTGGATCATCATTAAGATTCATGGCAGATCATTCAGCATGCTTCTCAGCAATTCAGACCTCATTTTGTCATGATAAAACCAAGGAACTGATTGCATGGATGATCTCATGAAATATTCTGATCCTAGTCTGCCATATAAACATCTTACTTAGAACCCATAGTAAGAATTACTAACTTACTCTTACACAGGAAAGAAGACACAGACTTGGTGGCAAATACTGCTGCGGACCCTGATCAGACATCTCCAAAAGATGGCTCCCTGTGGTGTAAGTTAGCTAATCTGGATCTACACTGTTTGTGAAGGCCTGATCCATTCATCTTTAATAGCAGGTTAGGAGATAATGAAATCGCTCTCATCAATAAGAGCTTAATCAACGTCTCTTTATTTGCTTATTTACAAGATTAGTTGTCCATAAATAATGTGTATTTGTCAATAATTGGTCAATTATCACTGGAAATAGTCGGCTAAATCTTCATTGTTACTGATGCATGATTTTAGAGATGTCATCATTAATTGTTTCTAAATTGTCAATATTAACCAGTAGTTAAGCTAAGTAAAAAATTATCTTGCATACTTGTTAATGAAAAAATATGCCATTTGCACCCCTTTTCCTTAAAACTATAAATATTTTGTCTAATCTGTTTTAAACAAGTATTTTGAAGATTTATAAATGTGTTTGTTTGTAAAATTTATAAGAAATCATGACAAAGTCCTATGAGCATTGCAAGATATATAAAAATTTGAAAGGCGAAGGACAAATGTATTCACATAGAAGCCTAATGAAAACGTTAAAACAAATCTGTGGTGAGTCATTAAGCAAATAGAGCAAACTAAAGTGCTTGGAGTGGTCAGTTAACAAAAGGGGCCGACTGGGCTGCTTAAACCAGTTTAACAGAGCTCTAAACTCATACTTCCTGAGGAGTTTCTCAAATGCCAGCAATGAAAAGAAAACAAACCAGTATTTAAAACAAACCTGTTCCATATTTTGAGAGATCAGCTATGATCAGTCATAGAATTAGGTATTATTTCTTAAAAGAGCTTAACAAATTTCTTAATTGTAAATGAAATTAAATTGTTGAATCAAGCATCTTTCAAAACCAACCACATGTACTCCTGTACAGGTGTAGACTATCTGTTGTTGCACACATTAGCTCAGTTTAATACCTCTGATCTTTCAGCTGTCTCTTAGTAGTTGGATAAAATGGCAGTCAAACTGAACAATGTCCAGAGAATATGTGGGATGAGTAAAAGTAGAGAAAGCAGTGACACCAATTTCTAAACAGAAATATTCTACTGTGAAGCATTGTCCATATGAATTCTATAAGAAGTTCTATAGCAGGCATCAATCATTTCTGACAGGCTTGCATGAGCACCATTCTGTCTGCCCCTTACACACCAGCAATTGAAGATTCTTTTGTCGATTGAATATCTCATTTCCTGCCTTGCCCTTCATCACCATCAATAAGGAAACATGTCCAATGAGCATTGCAACATATACCAAAATTTGAAAAAAGCACAAGCCAAATGTAACAGTAAGAACAAAAACAAAAAGAGCAAAACCAAAAATTACAGCCTTGGAACAACGGTCTGTTAGCAAAAGCGAGGTGTTAATAAACAGGTTTTACAGAGCTCTAACCTCGCACTTCCTGAGGGGTTTCTCAAATGCAAACAAATGGAAAGAAAACCGATCTATTTGAATAAAAAACACCCAAGTGCTTACTTTTTCTTAGATAAATTATGACATTGTTTAAAGAAAGGAATGACACAATGGAAAAATAATTTCCACATGGTAATTAAAACAGAGAGAAGTATTATTTCTATTAGAAGAACTGTATAAAACCATTGACAGTAAATGAAATTAAATTTTTGAATCAAGAAAAATATGACCAGCAAAGTGTTAATGATTGTAGCATCCTAGCTGTTCATGTGTAGATGGAATTAAGGAACCAAAGTCCAAAGCTAGTGCACCCTTCTCCAAACCTTGTACTCCAATCAAATACTTTGGTTTAAAACTTACAGGGTGTTTCTTTGTTGTCTTATTGATGGTTTGCAAAGTTAATGTTGGTGATTGCCAAGCAGTTGTCAAAATTTATTAATGATTTTAGTTTTCATTCATTCTGCTGAATTCACTATTGGTTGTCATCAACAATTATAAAAACATGCTTTTTGTTTTGTTGTGTTTTGCTTTTGAAATACAATTGCAACGACCAATTATGATCATTACAACAACATCCAGCTTTTTGGTGGAGGAAGTCTTCATACAAATGTCTGGGTAGAACCACCAGCACACTGCTGGTCTGTAGAAGACCTTCCGAAATCTTTTGCCCAAAATGGGACTCAAACTCATGAGGCTGGCTAAGCAGTCAGAGGAGTTACAGGTAGGCAACTCGACCACTACATCACAGGTGCCCCAAAATGTTATCTCTGCTATTTCTTGAATGACATCAGCTTTTTACATACCCTTTCATATACATCAAGTTTCATTGTGGCAGAATGTGATATTGATCAATTCATTACTTGGACTGCAATAGCTCAATTGGTAGAGTGCTGGCTTGCGGATAAGAGGTCGCAGGTTCAAACCCCGGCAGGGTCAATCCAAAGACTTTAAAGTTGGTAGTAGTGGCTTCCCTCCTAATGCTTGGGCTGAGGGGACAGCATTATGCCTGACTCGTCGGTGTTATATAGTGGACCGGCCGGGTTCAGTCCCTGGGCACCTCATAAGTGCCCCTGTGCTATAATGATAGAAATTTTGCTGCACAGTATCGGCAAAAATGCAGGCAAATCCCATCCCATCCAATTACTTGTTTTTTCATGATGTTTTTAGTGGAATTATGCTCAGTGTTGTGTTATCTAATCACCAAGGCCATATGCTTGAGTGGTTACTTACAAAGCATCTGAACAGAACAGAATTTTGCATTATAACGTGATATATCATACAAAACCATTTTTTTTTAATCGTAACATGTTTCATTGACTAATTATGAGAGGGGTGTAAACTGCTGAATCATCAGCTGCTAGTTGTTTTATTTAGTATGCAATACTCTAGTACATTCACTTCTGTATAAGATTAAGGGAAGAATTTACTGTGAAATGTTCATGCATTTGCATGGAAAATATTTGACCGAAATTGTTTAAATACAAAACTGAACAGTACTTTGATCAAGTTTGATACAGAAATGAGGAATAGATTTTACCATGCATGCCTCAGGAAATAATGCATAGTGCAAATCCACTATGCTATAATTATGATGTATTTAGTTGATGCTGTTAGAATTAAGCTTAAAAAGATTTTTTATTTCCGATTATTTTTTTGTCACGCACACCCTCACTGTTGACATGGTACTGATTACCAGATTTGCTTTTCCAGGGACAAATACAGTAAATAACATTATTACCAGATACAAAAACTGGTATATAGACAATACAATATATATCATTTTGGTATAAATATTAAGAAAATTAAATAATTATTCAGAATATAATAAATCATTTCTTGATCAAATGTTTACAACAAAATGAAAATAAGCTTATATAAATTTGTCTTTATGTCTTTAGTAGACATACCGGTAAGTGAAACCTATAGGTAAAAACCTGAACATTTCACTCACCAAGAAAAATATCAATACATTGTGCTTACCATTCTGCGACGTCTGTTCAAATTGTTATTGACTGAATTTTAGAAAGAGCTAAAAAACCTTTCCATATCAACCCACAGCCATACAATCATTTATAGCCATAATGCAGATACATGTCGTAAGAGAAAATATTTCTTGCCTTTCAAATTTTCTGCAATCAAAATTTCCTCCATATTGTCAACTGATGATTATTGACTCTGCATATATTTATCCTGAATCAACAGATTTGTCAAACAATGACGCAGTCATTTGGCAGACATATTTGTTCATAAATGTCTACAGACAGACAAATTGTCATCTGTGTGTATAAGAGATGAAGCCATTATGTCATAATGTGCTCATTTAGTGATCAATGTTTGCCTAGAATGGTTCCATACCAAGCAAAAAGAAGCTATTATATTAAATGATGAAGAATTTTTCTTCCCTCTACAAAACTAATCTCAGAAAAGAAAAAATGAATCTTTAAAAGCAGGTGACTACTTTACTTTTTAGAAGAGGATGAAGATTAACAGTTGTAAAATTACATGTACCTTAAGATGTAACATCTTACCCATGTCAGGGAATTAAGACATAATTACTGCTTAAACACATACTTAAGTTTAAATAAAGGCAGTTTATAACACTGAAATAGTATTAGACAATATAGATCACAAAATGTTCAGTCTTTCTTAATCTCTAAATAGGTATGATGGGGATTTCAGCTAAAAATACACACCGACATCAGAAGTGATTTCTCACAAAAAGTAAGTGGTCACATGGTTTTCTCAGTTAAAAAATAGCTAACTGTGCAGCCTGATTCAGATACTAAATATATATTTGTAGTGACAAAATTGGTTATATGCTTTACTTTTCAAGTGGATACAGGGCACCATTCAACAGCATTTATCAGGATGCTTTCAGGTAACAATAATTTATAAGGTTGCATGAAAGAAAAGAAAAGTGGTCCAAACTGTCAGAGACCATCTTTAAGACTGTGTGTTTTCCTCACAATATTTATATTTCAATATGCTGACTATGTCAAGATTGCTTTAATATATATTCTTTTTTAGAACCATAATAAATTTTCATCATTTATGTACATTAAATTTGAGTATAGATTTTATGCATCCTAAACGTCATAATTCTAGCATTGCATTTCACAGAAATAGCTGCACTGCCATCCATCAAAGAAAATATTCTGTAGCATTAGACTGCAGTAATCCATCATGAAATGTTATTTTAAATAATTAAACATACTGAATAGCCTGCAATATTATAGGAGGCTGTAGTTGCTTGTAGGATACTTTAGAAATCTAGAATAATAAAATGAATAACGACAACATAAAAATAACTACAACACAGAACAAAAAAATGTTGTTTTGTATTTGAAATACATAACAGTGACCAGTTATGATCATTCAAACAATGTCCAGCTATTTTGGTAGAGGAAGACTGTCTGGGAAGAACCACCCATGCATCGCAGATCAGGATCAGGAAGACCTCACCGCTTTAAGTCCCTCGCCCTGAACGGGTCTCGAACCCATGCGATGAGAGGTTAAGCAGTCAGAGAAGTTACAAGTTGGCGACTCTACCACTATATGCCACGGGCACCACATCAGAAATCTGTATCCTTTTGAAAAAATGACTATAAATTATTATTATTCGTTTCTTTCTCTTATAACAGTTTTCCTTGTACAAGCATCCATTAATTTACATTGCTGGTTACATTTAATTTCCAAGGTTAAACATTTTGATTATCTCCAATGCTACCATTGTTTTTGTTTTCAATTTGCTGAGTCAGTATTTGTTTTTTTCTTTCTGAAGGTTATTTACTCAGTTAACCATTGATGGTAAACGTTGAAAGCAGGAAGTCTTCTCCCATTAATATTGATTGAAAAAAATTTATATATACAGCTGACTTTTATTTTTCTTATCAATCTTCGTTCATTGTAAACCCAATCAAATGCAGTCACATATTGAAAACAATGTCAAGTTTATTCCACTTGTGTTCATTTTCTATTTCAGAAAACATAATAAGCAATACTCAAGAGGAGCTGATACAATCAAATATGGAAGATTTTTGCCAGAAATTCATCTCAGCAATCAGAAAATTTACAAGCCTTCTTTGTCTGGGGATGCCGTCTTCAATAACAGTGGTACTGATTATGGATTGTAAAATATTCACAAACTATATAACTTTTGGTCATAAGGGCCATAGAAAAATTGTCTGAAGCCATGAATATTTACATATTCTTTCTAATATCATAAAGAAATGATTGCATGTAGTCACAATTAGGTATTTCTTAAAATATAAACAGCGACTATTTGTTTCCAACTCTCCAGCAAAATATATTGTCTATGAGATGTTTTCTAATCAGTACCAAGCAAGACCCTGTTTTCAACTTCATCAGGATTATATAGCAACTGCATCCATGGGCAACAACTGTCACAACCAAAACTGGTGTATCTCTTCCCTCATACAACCAGTAACAGCATTTTAGTCGTCAACATCTCAGCTCACATGCCGAAGGGAGATTGACAACAATTTCCTCCAATCCCATGTCAGCTCCAGGAAATCAGGGGTCCATCATTTCCTGACGTCCAGGTTCCAGTTGCATGTCTAGTCATTAGCTGACCACTGTTTGACCACATGATGATCACAAATCTGGCCAAAAATGTCTGAGCAATAATTTATTGGCAGTACAAGTAGATACAGGAACTCATATGGTTGATGTTGTTTATTATAAGTTTTTTCATTTTTGTATTTTTGTTTTGTTGTTTCTATATGGTGTTTAACACCAAATAATTAATATTTCTGGCAACGATTGAGTTACATTGTTGTTAATTTACATCAATCTTGACATATGACCACAGCCATTCATTCTGACAGCTAATCAACCAGTCCTGGACCTCACATAGTAAACTGAATATTAAGGTTTTGTGCTATTGTAGAACCCAAGCATTTCTTGGCTAGCAAATGAACCTCAAACCCTATCTTCTGGGGTAAACGAAATAACTCCTGAAGATAATTAAATACTCTGCCTATTACATTTTGATTTTGGATTTGTAACTTTAATTGCTTCACAATAATACAGTTTTTTCAGTGTTTTTTCAGCTTTGTTTTGCTATTTTCTTTTTTCTATTAAAATTCTGATTATAGATACATATACAGTAAAGGGATCACTGACTCGCGTTGTCATGCTATAATTATACTCTATATAAATTGTTAGATAATTGAACATCATTTTTGCATATATAATGTCACTGCTTTTCCAATCATTAACTAGTTCTTGATACACATCAAAACTTGTTTTATTTCAAGGTGATCTCTCTTCAGGAACTGTTCAGTTGTAGAAGCTTTTATGTCAAGTACATATTGTACATATTTTTGATAGTTAATTGCTTTTATTGTTGCAGTGTTGATAAATAGTTAATTATTGCAAATGCAGGTTCTTACTGTTTGTTGTTTACTTTTGATGAAATATTTCTATTTACAATGTTCATTTTCAAGAAGAACCTTCAGGAAGTTTGAGGTTGAAGTGGTCCACACATCAGGTTTAAAAGCATCCTGCTGCCACCTGACAGTTCCCAGAGACTAACTTTTGTTGTTTTTTCTCTGTGTGGGTAATTTCTAATATCAGTGTTTTTGTCCCTTTAATATTATTAACCTGTGTGATTTCCTAGTGAAAATTTAGATATATGTGGAAATTCTTATGGGATCCTTTCATATCTTCCTATCCTAAAGCAATGTCAGTGCTCAGTCTCTACAAAAGCGGTCAGAACCAAACTTTACATTCAAACGATGGATAGCCTAGCCAGTGGCTTCAGTAAAACCCTTGGGAATGACAAAGACAGATTTTCTAGGCCACTGGCATATCATAAATGGTGATAAAACAAACCACTGTCATGTGGTTTGACAATTGTATTTATGATTTTTAGTTGTCTAAACTGAATTCAAATGCAGAGAAAATATATGATAGATGGTAGATGCTCATTAATTTTGCTACTGAAAGATATCATTTTTCTGGGGTTTGTTCTTTATTTGTCATTTCATTATTTTTTCTTGGTAATTTCTGAAAAGATTATTTATTCCTTATATTGTTATGTCCTTTCTGCAAGTCTCTCTAAATCTCTGAGGGGTTTTCTATTATTTTTATGAAGATGGACATCCTGGGATGCTTCTGTCTAGACACTGTCCCTCTCAGGTGGCCAATTTATTCTGTTTGATCAAAATTTATCTAAATATAAATACCAAATTACAATTTGCATATGTAACCAAGACTCAAGGTCATACAACCTTAAGCTTAAGACTGAGCTAACTGTCAATGTTAGCTTCTGATTTGTTCAGGTTCTGCTGACAATTAAAATATGACCAACAATATTGCATGGAAATAAACTCAAAACCTAAATTAAATAGCTTCAGGTCCTAGTTCATGTTGCATACTTAATAGGAAGCATATAGGGCATAAAGGATTCTTTAAACAGCTTTCGATAGGTTTTTAATGAAAGGCTACACTGGGTAGAAAGTTAAGTAGATTTTAATCAAGAAAAAGAATGCAACAGTGACTAAGAACATTTTTACAATTTATTTAGAACATGAGATGGCAAGACAAAATAAGTAATGTGCCACATTTCTTTTTATTTTATTGATAAAACCAGCTTTTGGACAGCATCCTGAAAGTTGGAAGTTGAAACTCCTTGCCTGCTAAGCACAATATGATCAGGCTAAGGCAATAATTGTAGATCCAGCTCCTATTAGAATGTAGACAACCAGTGTAGATCCAGATCAAACAGCTCCTATCAGAATGTAGGCAAACAGTGTAGATCCAGATCAAACAGCTCCTATCAGAATGTAGGCAAACAGTGTAGATCCATATCAAACAACTCCTACCAGAATGTAGGCAAACAGTGTAGATCCATATCAAACAGCTCCTATTTAGGCAAACAGTGTAGATCCATATCAAACAGCTCCTATCAGAATGTAGGCAAACAGTGTAGATCCAGATCAAACAGCTCCTATCAGAATGTAGGCAAACAGTGTAGATCCATATCAAACAGCTCCTATTTAGGCAAACAGTGTAGATCCATATCAAACAGCTCCTATCAGAATGCAGGCAAACAGTGTAGATTCAGATCAAACAACTCCTATCAGAATGTAGGCAAACAGTGTAGATCCAGATCAAACAGCTCCTATCAGAATGTAGGCAAACAGTGTAGATCCAGATCAAACAACTCCTACCAGAATGTAGGCAAACAGTGTAGATCCAGATCAAACAGCTCCTATCAGAATGTAGGCAAACAGTGTAGATCCAGATCAAACAGCTCCTATCATAATATAGGCAAATAGTGTAGATCCAGATCAAACAGCTCCTATCAGAATGTAGGCAAACAGTGTAGATCCAGATCAAACAGCTCCTATCAGAATGTAGGCAAACAGTGTAGATCCAGATCAAACAACTCCTATCAGAATGTAGGCAAACAGTGTAGATCCAGATCAAACAGCTCCTATCAGAATGTAGGCAAACAGTGTAGATCCAGATCAAACAGCTCCTATCAGAATGTAGGCAAACAGTATAGATCCAGCTCAAACAGCTCCTATCAGAATGTAGGCAAACAGTATAGATCCATATCAAACAACTCCTATCAGAATGTAGGCAAACAGTGTAGATCCAGATCAAACAGCTCCTATCAGAATGTAGGCAAACAGTGTAGATCCATATCAAACAGCTCCTATTTAGGCAAACAGTGTAGATCCATATCAAACAGCTCCTATCAGAATGTAGGCAAACAGTGTAGATCCAGATCAAACAGCTCCTATCAGAATGTAGGCAAACAGTGTAGATCCATATCAAACAGCTCCTATTTAGGCAAACAGTGTAGATCCATATCAAACAGCTCCTATCAGAATGTAGGCAAACAGTGTAGATCCAGATCAAACAACTCCTATCAGAATGTAGGCAAACAGTGTAGATCCAGATCAAACAGCTCCTATCAGAATGTAGGCAAACAGTGTAGATCCAGATCAAACAACTCCTACCAGAATGTAGGCAAACAGTGTAGATCCAGATCAAACAGCTCCTATCAGAATGTAGGCAAACAGTGTAGATCCAGATCAAACAACTCCTACCAGAATGTAGGCAAACAGTGTAGATCCAGATCAAACAGCTCCTATCAGAATGTAGGCAAACAGTGTAGATCCAGATCAAACAGCTCCTATCATAATATAGGCAAATAGTGTAGATCCAGATCAAACAGCTCCTATCAGAATGTAGGCAAACAGTGTAGATCCAGATCAAACAGCTCCTATCAGAATGTAGGCAAACAGTGTAGATCCAGATCAAACAACTCCTATCAGAATGTAGGCAAACAGTGTAGATCCAGATCAAACAGCTCCTATCAGAATGTAGGCAAACAGTGTAGATCCAGATCAAACAGCTCCTATCAGAATGTAGGCAAACAGTATAGATCCAGATCAAACAGCTCCTATCAGAATGTAGGCAAACAGTATAGATCCATATCAAACAACTCCTATCAGAATGTAGGCAAACAGTGTAGATCCAGATCAAACAGCTCCTATCAGAATGTAGGCAAACAGTGTAGATCCATATCAAACAGCTCCTATTTAGGCAAACAGTGTAGATCCATATCAAACAGCTCCTATCAGAATGTAGGCAAACAGTGTAGATCCAGATCAAACAGCTCCTATCAGAATGTAGGCAAACAGTGTAGATCCATATCAAACAGCTCCTATTTAGGCAAACAGTGTAGATCCATATCAAACAGCTCCTATCAGAATGTAGGCAAACAGTGTAGATCCAGATCAAACAACTCCTATCAGAATGTAGGCAAACAGTGTAGATCCAGATCAAACAGCTCCTATCAGAATGTAGGCAAACAGTGTAGATCCAGATCAAACAACTCCTACCAGAATGTAGGCAAACAGTGTAGATCCAGATCAAACAGCTCCTATCAGAATGTAGGCAAACAGTGTAGATCCAGATCAAACAGCTCCTATCATAATATAGGCAAATAGTGTAGATCCAGATCAAACAGCTCCTATCAGAATGTAGGCAAACAGTGTAGATCCAGATCAAACAGCTCCTATCAGAATGTAGGCAAACAGTGTAGATCCAGATCAAACAGCTCCTATCAGAATGTAGGCAAACAGTGTAGCTCCAGATCAAACAGCTCCTATCAGAATGTAGGCAAACAGTGTAGATCCAGATCAAACAACTCCTACCAGAATGTAGGCAAACAGTGTAGATCCAGATCAAACAACTCCTATCAGAATGTAGGCAAACAGTGTAGATCCAGATCAAACAGCTCCTATTAAGGCAAACAGTGTAGATCCAGATCAAACAGCTCCTATCAGAATGTAGGCAAACAGTGTAGATCCAGATCAAACAGCTCCTATCAGAATGTAGGCAAACAGTGTAGATCCAGATCAAACAACTCCTACCAGAATGTAGGCAAACAGTGTAGATCCAGATCAAACAACTCCTATCAGAATGTAGGCAAACAGTGTAGATCCAGATCAAACAGCTCCTATCAGAATGTAGGCAAACAGTGTAGATCCAGATCAAACAGCTCCTATCAGAATGTAGGCAAACAGTATAGATCCAGATCAAACAGCTCCTATCAGAATGTAGGCAAACAGTATAGATCCATATCAAACAACTCCTATCAGAATGTAGGCAAACAGTGTAGCTCCAGATCAAACAGCTCCTATCAGAATGTAGGCAAACAGTGTAGATCCAGATCAAACAACTCCTACCAGAATGTAGGCAAACAGTGTAGATCCAGATCAAACAACTCCTATCAGAATGTAGGCAAACAGTGTAGATCCAGATCAAACAGCTCCTATTAAGGCAAACAGTGTAGATCCAGATCAAACAGCTCCTATCAGAATGTAGGCAAACAGTGTAGATCCAGATCAAACAGCTCCTATCAGAATGTAGGCAAACAGTGTAGATCCAGATCAAACAACTCCTACCAGAATGTAGGCAAACAGTGTAGATCCAGATCAAACAACTCCTATCAGAATGTAGGCAAACAGTGTAGATCCAGATCAAACAGCTCCTATCAGAATGTAGGCAAACAGTGTAGATCCAGATCAAACAGCTCCTATCAGAATGTAGGAAAATAGTGTAGATCCAGATCAAACAGCTCCTATCAGAATGTAGACAAACAGTATAGATCCAGATCAAACAACTCCTATCAGAATGTAGACAAACAGTGTAGATCCAGATCAAACAGCTCCTATCAGAATGATGGCAAATAGTGTAGATCCAGATCAAACAGCTCCTATCAGAAAGTAGGCAAACAGTGTAGATCCAGATCAAACAGCTCCTATCATAATATAGGCAAATAGTGTAGTTCCAGATCAAACAGCTCCTATCAGAATGTAGGCAAATAGTGTAGATCCAGATCAAACAACTCCTATCAGAATGTAGGCAAATAGTGTAGATCCAGATCAAACAACTCCTATCAGAATGTGGGCAAACAGTGTAGATCCAGATCAAACAACTCCTATCAGAATGTAGGCAAATAGTGTAGATCCAGATCAAACAGCTCCTATCAGAATGTAGGCAAACAGTATAGATCCAGATCAAACAGCTCCTATCAGAATGTAGGCAAACAGTGTAGATCCAGATCAAACAGCTCCTATCAGAATGTAGGCAAACAGTGTAGATCCAGATAAAACAGCTCCTATCAGAATGTAGGCAAACAGTATAGATCCAGATCAAACAACTCCTATTAGAATGTAGGCAAACAGTATAGATCCAGATCAAACAGCTCCTATCAGAATGTAGGCAAACAGTGTAGATCCAGATCAAACAGCTGCTATCAGAATGTAGGCAAACAGTATAGATCCAGATCAAACAGCTCCTATCAGAATGTAGGCAAACAGTGTAGATCCAGATCAAACAGCTCCTATCAGAATGATGGCAAATAGTGTAGATCCAGATCAAACAGCTCCAATCAGAAAGTAGGCAAACAGTGTAGATCCAGATCAAACAGCTCCTATCATAATATAGGCAAATAGTGTAGTTCCAGATCAAACAGCTCCTATCAGAATCTAGGCAAATAGTGTAGATCCAGATCAAACAACTCCTATCAGAATGTAGGCAAATAGTGTAGATCCAGATCAAACAGCTCCGATCAGAATGTAGGCAAATAGTGTAGATCCAGATCAAACAACTCCTATCAGAATGTAGGCAAATAGTGTAGATCCAGATCAAACAACTCCTATCAGAATGTAGGCAAACAGTGTAGATCCAGATCAAACAGCTCCTATCAGAATGTAGGCAAACAGTGTAGATCCAGATCAAACAGCTCCTATCAGAATGTAGGCAAACAGTATAGATCCAGATCAAACAGCTCCTATCAGAATGTAGGCAAACAGTATAGATCCATATCAAACAACTCCTATCAGAATGTAGGCAAACAGTGTAGCTCCAGATCAAACAGCTCCTATCAGAATGTAGGCAAACAGTGTAGATCCAGATCAAACAACTCCTACCAGAATGTAGGCAAACAGTGTAGATCCAGATCAAACAACTCCTATCAGAATGTAGGCAAACAGTGTAGATCCAGATCAAACAGCTCCTTTTAAGGCAAACAGTGTAGATCCAGATCAAACAGCTCCTATCAGAATGTAGGCAAACAGTGTAGATCCAGATCAAACAGCTCCTATCAGAATGTAGGCAAACAGTGTAGATCCAGATCAAACAACTCCTACCAGAATGTAGGCAAACAGTGTAGATCCAGATCAAACAACTCCTATCAGAATGTAGGCAAACAGTGTAGATCCAGATCAAACAGCTCCTATCAGAATGTAGGCAAACAGTGTAGATCCAGATCAAACAGCTCCTATCAGAATGTAGGAAAATAGTGTAGATCCAGATCAAACAGCTCCTATCAGAATGTAGACAAACAGTATAGATCCAGATCAAACAACTCCTATCAGAATGTAGACAAACAGTGTAGATCCAGATCAAACAGCTCCTATCAGAATGATGGCAAATAGTGTAGATCCAGATCAAACAGCTCCTATCAGAAAGTAGGCAAACAGTATAGATCCAGATCAAACAGCTCCTATCAGAATGTAGGCAAACAGTGTAGATCCAGATCAAACAGCTCCTATCAGAATGTAGGAAAATAGTGTAGATCCAGATCAAACAGCTCCTATCAGAATGTAGACAAACAGTATAGATCCAGATCAAACAACTCCTATCAGAATGTAGACAAACAGTGTAGATCCAGATCAAACAGCTCCTATCAGAATGATGGCAAATAGTGTAGATCCAGATCAAACAGCTCCTATCAGAAAGTAGGCAAACAGTATAGATCCAGATCAAACAGCTCCTATCATAATATAGGCAAATAGTGTAGTTCCAGATCAAACAGCTCCTATCAGAATCTAGGCAAATAGTGTAGATCCAGATCAAACAACTCCTATCAGAATGTAGGCAAATAGTGTAGATCCAGATCAAACAGCTCCTATCAGAATGTAGGCAAATAGTGTAGATCCAGATCAAACAACTCCTATCAGAATGTAGGCAAATAGTGTAGATCCAGATCAAACAACTCCTATCAGAATGTGGGCAAACAGTGTAGATCCAGATCAAACAACTCCTATCAGAATGTAGGCAAATAGTATAGATCCAGATCAAACAGCTCCTATCAGAATGTAGGCAAACAGTATAGATCCAGATCAAACAGCTCCTATCAGAATGTAGGCAAACAGTGTAGATCCAGATCAAACAGCTCCTATCAGAATGTAGGCAAACAGTGTAGATCCAGATAAAACAGCTCCTATCAGAATGTAGGCAAACAGTATAGATCCAGATCAAACAACTCCTATTAGAATGTAGGCAAACAGTATAGATCCAGATCAAACAGCTCCTATCAGAATGTAGGCAAACAGTGTAGATCCAGATCAAACAGCTGCTATCAGAATGTAGGCAAACAGTATAGATCCAGATCAAACAGCTCCTATCAGAATGTAGGCAAACAGTGTAGATCCAGATCAAACAGCTCCTATCAGAATGATGGCAAATAGTGTAGATCCAGATCAAACAGCTCCTATCAGAAAGTAGGCAAACAGTGTAGATCCAGATCAAACAGCTCCTATCATAATATAGGCAAATAGTGTAGTTCCAGATCAAACAGCTCCTATCAGAATCTAGGCAAATAGTGTAGATCCAGATCAAACAACTCCTATCAGAATGTAGGCAAATAGTGTAGATCCAGATCAAACAGCTCCGATCAGAATGTAGGCAAATAGTGTAGATCCAGATCAAACAACTCCTATCAGAATGTAGGCAAATAGTATAGATCCAGATCAAACAACTCCTATCAGAATGTGGGCAAACAGTGTAGATCCAGATCAAACAACTCCTATCAGAATGTAGGCAAATAGTGTAGATCCAGATCAAACAGCTCCTATCAGAATGTAGGCAAACAGTATAGATCCAGATCAAACAGCTCCTATCAGAATGTAGGCAAATAGTGTAGATCCAGATCAAACAGCTCCTATCAGAATGTAGGCAAACAGTGTAGACCCAGATAAAACAGCTCCTATCAGAATGTAGGCAAACAGTATAGATCCAGATCAAACAACTCCTATTAGAATGTAGGCAAACAGTATAGATCCAGATCAAACAGCTCCTATCAGAATGTAGGCAAACAGTGTAGATCCAGATCGAACAGCTCCTATCAGAATGTAGGCAAACAGTGTAGATCCAGATAAAACAGCTCCTATCAGAATGTAGGCAAACAGTGTAGATCCAGATCAAACAGCTCCTATCAGAATGTAGGCAAATAGTGTAGATCCAGATCAAACAGCTGCTATCAGAATGTAGGCAAACAGTATAGATCCAGATCAAACAGCTCCTATCAGAATGTAGGCAAACAGTGTAGATCCAGATCAAACAGCTCCTATCAGAATCTAGGCAAATAGTGTAGATCCAGATCGAACAGCTCCAAATCAGAATCTGTACTAGTTGCTGCTTGTTCTCTTAAAGAAAGTCTAGTTACCTATTTACCTATTTGTTAGAAAATAACTAATATTTAATCTGGTTATAAATAAAATGCCTCAGGTCAAAGGAATTATATAACTGGCTTTAAAGGTGGTATCCAACAGTCTGGACTTTTCTTTTTCACTCATGCATCCAGATACACTAATGTTACCTGAAAAGGTCTTGCGAAATGCTGTATATTGGTGCCCTACATCAATGTGATAAGTAAAGCGCAATGCTCCACATGTCATTTAAAAAAATACATTTCCTATGCAAGCCATGCTGCACAGTTACTTATTTTCAAACTAAGAAAAAAAACCCATCTGGGTTATCAGCTCTGACGTCTGTATCTACTCTACATCCCCACATGCTTATTATAGATTTTTTAATTAATGGACATTTTATGCAATAAATATCATGATTGGTACTGTCTAACAATTGAGTTAATGTTACAAACAGCCTTAACTTAAGCTAATGTATATATTTATGCAACAATTACGCAAAGTTCTTCAGAAAAAGTCAAGATGATGTTGTTACATATATTAGATATAGGCAAACTGTCAGATACCATCTTTAAGTTCTGTATTGCTTGCAAATGTCTAAATGTTGAAAGCACTTCCCTTTATAAAAGTTAGAAGCATCATTATTTCTCATTAAAACAAAAACTCAAGAATGTGCATGAACACAAATCCCACTTTGATTACCTCTACATTTTTTTCCATAAAACTCTGATGCTCTGTGTGAAATACCTTTTGCATGCATATGGGAAATAAACTGAATGTTTTGTAAAATATAATGACTATCCTGGGAATATTGATCATCAATGGAACTTTATTTTGTATTTTATCATCCATTGTCTGCTATTACTTTTTTTCATTGTTGTCTTTTTTAAAACTGCAGACCATTTCTTTACCTTTAAAGACAACTGAGGTTGTTGTTTTTTTTTATAAGTAATTAAAAGATATATTTGGGATATTACTTAAGATGCCCTTTTGAAATATCTTAGCAAAGTGTGTGCAGTGGGCATTATACTTTCTCTGATTACTTGTGTGTCTTTAAGATAATCATCAGTTTGAATAAACCTATAGGTTCTGTTTATAAAGAAAATCCAATAAAATGTTGAAACAAGCGATCACAACTATAAATGATGCATAAAATAGAATTTATAGGTGTAGCTGGTGTTCTCTATAACCATTAATAAAACATCTTTATTTATTTATTTATTTAATTTTCATATGTTCATTTAATGTTCATACATATTTTTAAGAAAAAAAACTACTTAATAATTGAGCTTAAAATGACCATGCCAAAGTACATAGTAATGGTACGGGAACTTACCTGTGCACAGTGTATAAATAATTTAAGAATTCATAATTTATTCTTTGCTTATGGTGAGAGAAGCTCCAATAAATCATTATAATGATAATTGTTTTAAAATACTGATAGCTCATGTAATATTAATTAATTAATATTAATTGTGTGTTAATTGTCTGTTGTAAAGGTTTGTCCAACATTGAAATAGCGATGTCCTTGTCATAACACATAGAGATTGAAACAAGAATTTTTGTAATATTTTGTACAGCTTATAAAACCTTTAAATATTCTTAGTTATTTTGGTAACATAAACATTTCAAATTCAATGATTAAAAGGTAAATCAAGAAAAGAAAGACATACTTTAGTGCTGGATTAATTTTTTGTGGTAAATGTATAGGTTACAATACATGTGCATTTCTAACAAATCAACAGGTAAAAGTGCAGACCCTTTAACAAACAGCCACCGGAAAGAAATGCATCTGGCTGATCTGGATCTACACAACTGAAACAGGGCTGGTCAATTTTGTGCATACCAAGTTTATATGAGCTAAATGGTATAGATCTTAAAGATACTGGGTGATGTTCCACATAATGGCATTATTATAACCTGGCTCCATGCTTGGTAGACAACTGAGCAGGCTTAATGTCTTTTTTATAGCCTGTCTATAAATATTTTACGACATAATTGGCATCATGTTTTTCCTGATAACACTACCAGGGGAGTTAAGGTCGGCTGTGCTATGGACAGATGACCTGAGATAGGTTAACTCTCAGGCACTGCAGTACTTTGATTGCCCTGTACACTTACAGTAATTTGCTGGAATGTTTTATGTATGATATACAAACAATGTACCGTCAAAAGCTTCTATACTCTGCACTGTTGCAGGATTTCTGAGAATTTGAATGGTGGTGTCAGATTGTAGGGTTGGTAATGGTGATGGTGGCAATGGTGATAGTGATTTAGGTGGTGTTGATGAATGTTGATGATGATGATAACTATAACAATGACAACAAGGGTGATACTGAATGCATGTAGACATAAAGCGAATTAACTTGATCATATGTCAAAAACAATGACAAAACTGAGTAACACTTCAGTCCTTTGTAATATCTGAGTTCTTGGAAGCCCATTGCGTTGTAGCAGCGGGATCTAGACTCCACAACCATAATAATTAGGGGAAAAGAGCAAGTTTATGTTATATCATTTGTAAATGTACCGCTTATCTTTTGCAAACATAACCAAACTTGTATAAAGAAGATATTTTCAATTAATGTCAATCAATCAAACATTTACCATTGAACTTCGCTACTGTTTGCATTATTTCATTCCTATGGGTTCAGTTTGTGTTTGGCATCAAAAGATTTCATTATCTTAAAAAGGAACAGACTCCTGAAACAAAAGAAAACATGCTTTAAAATATGAAATTACTCAATGTAACTTCTTCTAGTATGAATTTTTACCTTTCCCACATATAAGGAGTTACTTCACTATTCAATAACAGTTGTTTATAACCAATCAAGCTGATAAGGACCCTGATTTGGAATGTCTTCATTATCATGGATTAGTCGACATGTGACCTGTTGCCATGGTAACCCAGTGATCACATGTGAAGTCAACATACAAGGACAACAAACCTGTTGTTTGTTTCATGAATCCATGTTTATATAAGTCTACGGTTCCAGCATCAAGATGAAATAAAAGTAATAAGTTAGTGATTTATAATCAAAATACATGTAATATAGTACAGTATAATATGTTAATAAAAGTACAATAACCCTGTAATTATCAACATACTAATACATTCAAGAACAACATGAATTAAAAGACTAGTCTGCACTTTTTATGTAGAAAAACCCACTACTCATGAAGCAAGGACTATTTCCATATTTATTCCCTCCCCTTACACCACGACAATATCCACTTCTGTCTCTAGGGGCATGGGACCATTTAGGAGAAAATATTGTGCCATCAAAATAGGCATCAGTGTTCAAATAATAAAATTGTTTAAAATGTAATCAAATAAAAAAGATAAAAAAATAATAATAAAAAATATTTTTTGCATTTCAACATTCCTAGACATCAAACTATAATATGAATGTTTTTAACAGTATAAAAAAGACAGTCTTATTATTTACTTATTTACTATGCCCAAATTCTGCAGAAATTGGGAAATAAAGTATTACATGCATTTGATTAGGCAAATTGTTGGTTACTTCTTGTAACTAAAGACTTCTTAATACAAAAACAAGAAGCAATAATTATAGAGACGTATGTTAAACCTACATTCCAGGACAATGACTTTTAAACCCATGATTTTCTGATTGTAGGTATTATTTATGCATGATATTGAATAACTAGAAAGCTTCACCTGTAAAATGATCTCAACCTGTAAATGTTTATGCAGTGTTTTAACTGTTCTCTTTGTCAGAAGTTGATTTAAACTATTTAACCATGGCTATATCAGGTTCACAGTAACCTTACCATGCTTTATTTGTATGAAATTGTAGATTTTTAACAAATTCATGCAAATTTAACAAGACAGATTTATCAAGAACTCAGCTGCAAGTTACAGTGGAGAACCTGATCAGACAGGGAGAGACATGCAGGCATTGAGCTGTATGATAGGATTAGCACTATTTTGTGTTTATTATGGATTTATGGATAAGTTTGATCCATTGTGCATCGGAAGCTTGAAGATAAGTGGAAGTATGCTTAATCTAGCACCCCCAGAAAGACGTTTAAAAGTGTAGACAAGAGAAACCAATCTGTATAGTCATTGTGTTTATTCTTGTATTTTTATAATATTTAGACCTGGTATGCCCACAACAACAATATCGCTTTAAAGCTGACTAAATTACCATTCCATCTTATGTAATTTTGTGCTCACTTTGATGAAGAGAATTTTTTGTATTATAACTCAAAAGATCAGAAAGTGTCTCAAATAAACATTATTTTGTAGCTACTATGACATCACCTTTCTGGACAAAAATTACTTGAGGGGTATTAGTTTTTGAAATAATTTGCAAGGGGTTTATCAATGCCCTAAAAAACCACAGACTATTTTTAAATCTGATGTGATTATCTGCCCTTTATTCCATGTCACATAATCTACGCTGCAGTATAGCGTCTTGAGTACTCCTGTCAAAAGGCTAAGTCAGCCATATTGAACAACACAGTGTATCATTTTACACAGTTTAAATTTAAATCATATTGTGTATGTTGTTAGTCAAAAATAAAAACATTCTTAGATAATTAACAGATTAATGCATCGTCACAGAATTGTTTTACCAGATTTTGTTGCTTGTTTAAAATGATACTGTCAACAATGTTCATTTTAGTCGTGATTGAGCATCAGACTTTTTCGCAGACAAAATATCAAATGATGCGCTGTCTCTCAGTGAATATGAAACATTCCAGAATGGGGAAAAATTGGTACATCAACTTATAACACCATAGCCTTTCACCACGTGGGCTCAAGGGTTCAAGTCCAGGTCTCGGAGAGAGAGGGAGGTAATGTGGGAAGGTTATCCTGAGCTGACCTGCGGTGCATCAGTGGTTCTGAGACATTTGTCTGAGGTCTTCTTCCACTAAAATAGCTGAACGTGGTTATTAATAATCATAATATGTAATCGATTGTAAAAACTCCTCTAGAGCTCATGTTATCTGTTGCTATCTTGCTGACTCAAAATAAATTTTATCGCTTCTTATTTAAAATGTGTCATGATGTTGTTGATCTTTATATAAGCAATCAAAACAACTTCAATGAGTGACTTCAATAAAGGGTTTGATTTAGAATTGTTATAAAGCAGCAGCAGATTTAGACGGCATGTCTTGGGGAGGTCTTGGAGGGGGGGGGGGGGCACATGCACCCGGCTCATGCCCCCCCTTAAATAAACAGAACATACTTAAAATATGTATACATAAATTCTACATAAAACAAGAGGGCCATGATGGCTCTATATCTCTAACCTGAGTGCTGTGGACAGTTCCTAATAGTGAGTAAAGTATTACAGTTTCAGTTTTTTTACTACATAAACATATTTTACTATTTTACTACATGGTGGTCATGTTGTCTTACTGATCAAAATTCTTTAAACAAGCTAGATAAAGAACCACCAAAGAAAGAGGTTCACCAAATATCAAGACTCTAAAGCTCATGTAGAAGATTTTCAAAGTTTTACTATAAAGCCTATACAGGGAGACAGGCCACACCCCTGGCAGCCTTGTTTTTAACAGACATGTTTCTTCCACACACCTAACATTTGAAAACGACAACAACACCCACCTCTCCAAGGTAATATTCTAGATCTGCTCCTGCATACTGCTCCATTACATTAAATGTCTCGCCTGACTAAAACTCCTCCATCTTAACTGACTCTGTCATGACATAAGTACATGTTGCTGTTGCATTCAAATAAAATCATGAATTAATCACAAAAGAGCCAGTTCTTAAATGTACTGTCACACATTTATTTAGATTTAATTTGCTCACCCATGACAAGAAATTCCCCCACTTCAAAGTATTTTCTAATCTTTAATGCCCTTGATTGCATGTGAACAACAGGAAATGTGAACAGGCGATGAGTTTTATCATGACAGGCGAAATGTTGGAGTCTTTTTATGGCCTTGTTTTAGCTTCTATTGTGTTGCTATTTATCTTGAGAAATAGTTTCTTGCTTTCAACCTTAGCCCTGTGGTTCAGCTTTATTTGATACAGATATTATACCAGATATCAGATATTAACCTTTAATCTAATTTAAAATAATTTACATAGGATTGAGTTTCTTTCCTTCCTTCCTTTATTCAGATTACTATAGTTTCTACACCATTAAATAAAAAAAATCTTCCTCCACTTTCCTACCTTATCTATCCTTGAGATATATTGATACTATGATGTGGTATGCCTGAATGCCTTGTATTTAGAGTGTTTTAAAATTCTAATTAACAATATGTGCATGATTTCCTATGAAACAGTAACAATTATCTTGGATTTTGCAGACAGTGTATAATCTTATGAAAAATACTTTCATATAAAAAAATTGGCAAATACTTGTTTATAAATGTAGAAATATCCTTATCAATAAAACCATGTACAGTTTTAATGTCCATTTCTAATTTAACTTTCTAGACAATCTGCTGCTGGTGTTGCTGTTTTGTCTCAATTCCAAGTCATAAATAGTTTTCATCTTTTTAATAATTTCATCATGAACATCGCAGCATTGGGTCCTTTTCACTTACGATTGTGACATTTGATCCTATCTATCAAATACTATTCTCCTTTGACCATACATGTCACCAGCAGTTGGTCCTTACAGCTTTCACAGACCCTGACTTGGTCTAACTTAATTGGGAGATTAATAATCAATCGTCATGCCTACGTATTCCAATGATGTACGCTGCATGTCTCTTCTACGATCAGAAATATCAATTGTCTCAAGTGCTCAGAGGATCGAAGACAACTGTCTCCAAGCAGGATGGAAGCTACTTGATCCATGTCCAAGAGAAGCTTTATTGTGTTTCTAAGTGAATGTGTGTAGACAGAGACAAGCTTCGGAATGATACAGATTATGAGAATTGGATTAGACTGGTAAAGCATTTCTGTCAACACAAGTATCCCAGGGTCCATGTTTATGATGTCCTCAGGGAAATATCACCCATGGTCAAGAATAATGGATTTTGATTGTTTGCTTGCTGTCCATCGTATTGGCAACATGGACAAAAAGATATTTAAAAAAGTTGGCATATATATAGCCTTAAAGAAGAGGCATACATGCCAAGACATGGAGCCAAGTTAACACGACAATTTCTACAATAATTGAAGCATAATTTTGTTTGTTCTTTGGTTTAGATGAGAATACTTAAAAAAGAATAGCTTTGTTTATGTATTCATTGATGAAAACATCTGTTTAACTAACATTTATTTTACAACAAAACAAACTAAATTTATGCCAATAACCACAAGTACAATGTCTCTCTGTCTGATCCTGAGTTTCTTTTTCAGCTATCATGGTGCCCCAGATTCTGGGAAGGCAGCAGGCGGCCAGAGTGTCTTACTCAGTTGGTTGTATAATTATTATGCAGCAACATGGTACATGAGTGCATATGATATTTAAAACTAATTTCATCATTATCATATTTGAAAAATATTCTGCACAAATCTTTAAAGTGACTTGGCCACTGTTTTGTGTAGGTACACAATATATATATATATAGAACATCATGATCTGCAATTAATGGTCATTTCCATGATTATGTCACTTTTGAGCCAGACACATTATAACTGACATACATACACAGCATATATTATATTCCCCTATGGGCAGTTTGGAAATATGCTAGGGTACAGGACAACTTAAGAAAGTTGAAAAGCATCACAACTCTTTGATTCTCCCAACCTAAAGACAACATTAGATAGCATGATCCCATAAAACCTGGTGATAAGAGGAAAAAGTATGATCCTTTATTTGATGTGGTTTGACAAATCTTTTGTTTTCTCAGCATGTTTTTCTAAGCAAGATTTAAAAATAATACCAATTCGACCAACAGTGTCTGTAACCAGGATGTTTAAATGTTTATAATGCATTTTTCTGTCTATATACTTTTAGACACATGTACCCATTTGTATTCTAAATCTTCTCTTGCTGTAGTCTTACAATGCACTAACTTTCTAGCCTTGTGGAGCTCTTAATTGGGTTTTCTTCTTGCTTTTGTCTCATTAGGGATGCCATTAACAAAGTTTAAAGTTAAAGTTTTAGAAATACTGCTAACCACAAGACTTGTGTGGGTAGAATTTAGTGCAGAATATATTTCACAGAGAAAATCTCCAGAGACCTTCAATTGTGAAAAAGGATTTCACCTGAAAAAAGGCATAACACATCAAGGAAAATAAAACAACAAAATAAAAAGAATGAACATATTTGTAGATTTTTTAAAAGTTAAACGTGTGATTGTGAAACTGGAGTGGCAAAGTGTACATGTACAATTATTAAAACCACAGAGTCCTCTGAAATTAATACCCCCCAATCATCCTACATTTTGATAACAAAACAACATTGTAGTTCTTGATGATCACAAATTCATGCATATTTGTAACAAAATATGTGTTAAAACATAAAATACTTAGAAGCAAATAATGTTGGCTGATCTGGATCTATACTTATGCCTTAACCTGATCAATTTGTTCTCAGCACGCTAGAAGTTATCAGGACATTCTGCAATCTAAGTCATAAAGATTTGTTGAAACAAACCAATGCATCTCCTACAACTGTACATGAAATGTGGGATGAATGAACCATTGCATCTTATATGATTGTACATGAAATGTGGGATGAATGAACCATTGCATCTTATATGATTGTACATGAAATGTGGGATGAATGAACCATTGCATCTTATATGATTGTACATGAAATGTGGGATGAATGAACCATTGCATCTTATATGATTGTACATGAAATGTGAGATGAATGAACCATTGCATCTTATATGATTGTACATGAAATGTGGGATAAATGGACAAGTGTAACTCTTATAACTGTACATGATATATGGGATAAATAAACCACTGCATCTCCTATGATTGAACATGAAATATGGAATGAATTAACAAGTGCAACTCTTACAACTGTACATGAAATATGGGATGAATGAATCATTGCATCTCCTACAACTGTACATGAAATGAAGGATGAATGAACCATTGCATCTAATATTATTGTACATGAAATGTGAGATGAATGAACAAGTGCAACTTGTTCATTTGTACATGAAATGTGAAAGATTAGCTCTAGACATATAATAAAACCATGTTCACATAGGTTTTGTGGGAAAATAGTCTGTATAAACTTGAAAGTGACAAATATCACAGATCTGATCATGCATGTACATGTATATAGTTTACAAGTAATGATCTTTAAATAAATCATCTCAGTTGTATTATTTACCATCACTGAAACGATTCTGTATTTCTTCACACAGATCATGTATTTCTGTATACAAATCAAGTATCTCTTCATACAGATCCTGTTTTCTGTATACAAATCAAGTATCTCTTCATACAGATCCTGTTTTCTGTATACAGATCAAGTATCTCTTCATACAGATCATGTATTTCTGTAAAAAGATTATGTGTTTCTGTATACAGATCATGTATTTCTGTATACAGATCAAGTATCTCTTCACAAAGATCATGTATTTCTGTATACAGATCAAGTATCTCTTCATACAGATCATGTTTTCTGTATACAGATCAAGTATCTCTTCATACAGATCATGTTTTCTGTATACAGATCAAGTATCTCTTCATACAGATCATGTTTTCTGTATACAGATCAAGTATCTCTTCATACAGATCATGTATTTGTGTTTACAGATGACGTATTTCTATTTACAGATTATGTATTGGATGTGTTTAGAGATGATGTATTTCTATTTACAGATTATGTATTGGATCTGTTTACAGATGATGTATTTCTATTTACAGATTATGTATTGGATGTGTTTACAGATGATGTATTTCTATTTACAGATTATGTATTGGATCTGTTTACAGATGACGTATTTCTATTTACAGATAATGTATTGGATCTGTTTACAGATGATGTATTTCTATTTACAGATTATGTATTGGATCTGTTTACAGATAATGTATTTCTATTTACAGATTATGTATTGCATGTGTTTACAGATGACATATTTCTATTTACAGATTATGTATTGGATCTGTTTACAGATGATGTGTTTCTGTATACAGATTAAGATAATAAGCAGATTGCTAATTTAACAGACCAACAGTTCTGTTTAATGATTAGGTAATTCTGCTGTTCCGGTATTCTAGCAAGTAGGGTAATAAATATGATCTAAAAAGTTCTAGTAAAATAAAGTGTTAAGTTATAACACAATTTGGTACACTAAAAAGTATTACAAAGAGGCCTAATTGTAACAAGGAAATACTTAAATACAACATGTTATGGACATTATGTGCAATTTGCTTTTTGTACTTCTTTATTGATTTAATTTATTTTATTTATTAATTAATTTAATTGGTCTCTGGTATTGCAGGTTATGAGTTCAATCCATGGTGGAGATATACGTTTTGTAAGATACAGTGCTGTAACTTTCCTGTTCATTGTTAGTTTGTAACAGTAGTTCATCATCCATTCAACTTGGTGTCAGGCTCAGGTGAGTGGCTGTCCAATAATCATACCAGGTGTAGACAACTTCTTCAGAATATTTCAAATTCTATTCATTTTCAAATATGTTCTATCCCATTTAGCATAATAACAACACATCATTATTTTTTCAAATAATATAAATGATTTTAATTCTAAATAAACAGTATATAACACATTAGACGATTAAACATTAAAACAAATGTTATATGGTGAAATAAAACCAATAAAAATTATACATGTAATAATAATTGATTATAAATATATTTTATTTTCCTTAAATTCTTTGTACAACTAACATCATTTTGGTTGCAACATCATGCAGGGTTGAAGCAATCAAATTACTACATAAAATCCATGCTTACTATTAGTTTTCCTATAAAAACATGAAACTGCATAATTCTATAATCTGTAAGGAAATATTATGCCAACTTCCTTCCTATAATTTCAGGTTTCTACCATCCTATCCCAAGGTTTAATATCACTTCATCACTTCTCATTCAAATTATAGCATGCAAGAATTTCAAAGGATTTTATTTCCCACTTTGAAGTGAATAATTTAGACTTGAATGTCATTAATTTCCTAGCTAAAAACAAATTTATTTCAATTCTTGCTGGGTGCTAGATTTAATTTACTTGTCTGTTAAGGCAGAAAGTAAAGTTCTAAAGGAAGAAAATGAAAAGCAGTGTTGAATATGAGACAACTATGCAAGGATATTTTTATTGTTACAAATACAGGTATCTAGCATATATATGTACACCATTTTTTGCTTTGAAAGAGCATTAAATGTTAGGTTGATTAGTCTGAAATGTTTTCATCTCAACAAGAAAGTCAATGTCATAATCTACCATATAAGATATAAATATTCCTTTTAATGTCTTATGGTACAGCTTTTGTTTTTTAGGTATATTTCCTTTTATAATTTTTTTTAATATTGAAAGTATTATTTATTAACACGAAACTGCCTCTGTTAAAAACAGTTATTTAAAAACACTATTTAAGGTGGGGTTTTAAATTTCAAAATCTATCAATATTATTTATGTTTTCTTTTGCTAAAAGGTCAAGTCAATAAGAACACAGGAAACAAAATGTTCTAAAATGTTTTAAAAAAATCCAACATCAAAAAGAATACATAGTTGCAAGCCTGATCAGAGAGGGACCTGTTTCCAGCATGGATGCACACTGTATTGACTTGTAGTTTATCTTCAAGGCTCACTTGAAACAAACGGAATCAAGTGCCGCCATTTTTCCAATTACACCATCAACTAAGGTCATACATTCCAATTTTCTCAGCATTAGCTTTATACTCAATAGCAACTTCCTTTTTTTTGAGCCCTAGAAAAAAACACAAGTGTTAAACATTCTACAGCTTGGCTTCTCTTAATTTTTCAATCTAATTATAAACTTGCCTGGTGGTTGTAAAGAATGATCACCAAGAATCAATAAATAAATTTTAAGTAGGCTTAATTTTTTCCCCACATGTTGATTACAGAAATGTTTTTTTTTCTTTTTTCCCTTCATTAACATTTGGTAGATACATGAAAACTGTGAAACACATTTGACTCAGCATATGGTAAGGGATGGGTTTAAATTAACAATCAGACATTATTGTCCCTTAAATTCAAAGTTTTACTTCTATTAATTTGAATGCATAATTTACCTACTTTTATAATAATTTTAATAATATTTAAACCTAGAATGTTATGCCCTTATGGAAATGTATTCTATTTTAACTTTAAAAATAAAGCAACACTATACACTACATCACTTTCTTCATGAAAGTTTTTTTTTAAATATCTAACTCACTACTTTTGGCTCTATTTGTAACTAAGTGGAGCTGGTAGCGCAATCGGTTGAGTGCTGGCTCCAGCTACGGGAGGCCCCTGGGCCTGAGGTTCTATCCTGGGCAGCGATATACTAAAGTCATAAAAAGTAGTAGTGGTGTAGCTCCCTTGCTAACACTCAAGGAAATATATGGGTAGTTCCACGACTGGTTGACCCTGTGTCAGGATAATGTGACTAGGTGTGATATCATGCCAGGTGTTAATGGCATGCTATACACAGTGAAGGCAGCACAATATCTGCTTCAAGTGGACACCATCTCCAGATAACTGATAGTGGTATAATAAACCCACTAAATATATATATTCAAACATATCATAATGTCATTAACATAACAATGTATTTGATTTTAATTTGGTTTGAAAGCTCTCAAGGGAATGTGTATCTATTATTAAATACATTGCTTTATAAATATTACTTAAACATATACCAGCTGAATGTATGATGAGACTGTCACAGCAACGTTAATTATGCTGAGAAGACTCTTTCTACAATATCTCTGAAAGCTGTGAATAGCATGTACTGAATATTTAGTAAAGAGATTTTGTGTTTGTGTTATCTAATGAAAAATATTTCAGGATTGCAAGCTCAGGTTTATATTTATATTTATTTATTGATCAAGATAGGACTTAGTCATGGAATGATGAAGCATGTGACCCATAATAATAAACCATCATATACATGTATTCAACATTAGATCATATAAACTCAATAACTATTTCAATTCTGACACATTCTTTAGTGAAAGCCAGACAGAAAGTCATACAAAAAGGCAACACATAGTTTGCAAAAATGGTGTCAGGAATAAGATGCATGCAACTTGATATTGTCTTTGAAAAAAAACAACACGCACACACAAAAAACACTTCACAAATATACACTAAAAATTGACATCAGTAAGAGAAAATCTATTATACTTTAAAAAGTACACTCTTTAACACACACTTAAATATAAGGGTCACTTTTGTTTTGAAATATAGTTTGTAAAAATTTCATTCATGGAACAGACAAGGAAAAAATGGAGAATGCTACCTTCATAATCATTGCACTCCAGGAACAGTTGATATGATACTTTGCCCAGCCAAATGATCCTGACATATGTTCAATTATAGCAAAACATAAGCAAACATGGTTCCAAAACCTCTATCAATGCCACTTGTAGACTTGATAAATACTATGGCCTAGCTGTGAATTGTGTGTGTGTGTGGGGGGGGGATCTTTTGTTAGAAAAAGAAAATAGTTTACAAAAATCTTGAAATGTACATGTTGCCTGATGTCACAGTTATAGGTTCTCCACCTCGCTATGCAGCCTCACTACCTGAAGTCTCTAAACAAACAGGACTGTGCGGTACTGCTAATTAAAGAGCTATAGACTAAGGTAGTAACAATTAATAACAAACAGAATGGACTATCTTGATTTATTGGCCCCACATAATTACCAGCTTCACCAGTTTATCCCCAGCATCATTCACTTTATCTCAGGCAGAGCTACTTTCTTATCATAACAGACAATGGGGTTCTCCCAAGGTCATTGAAAAGGTCAAACAAGGTCACCAGAGGTCATTTAAGATCAAATGGTCAGTACATGGGATATAGTGATAGATTGGTTACTGATGAGAAAATGCACAGTGGAGGAACACAACACTGAAGAGAAGATAACTGCACAATGGACAATGGTCTAAATGGGATTAAAATCATCATCTGCAGCTGACTAACCTCCCTTTTGATATGCATAGAGTCAGTTTAGAAAGCTTAGCCTGAATAAAGTAGACCAGTTCTCATAGGTATAAATTACCTGTTACATCAATATACTTATCAAAACAAACCACTTAACAAATTACCTTTACACACACTAAGTGCTAAAGTGTGCTAAATTGCATGTTATCTTTTGCCTCGGTAGGCTACATTTTGTTGTTTTGAACGCAAGTATAGTACAATAGCAGCATATTAACAACTCAGCAATCAATGTCTGTACAGAAAGACTCCATCAATTATAGAAACAGTTCTAAGATGAATTCGAGGAAAAGTCATTTGTATTTTTTTCTTTGGCAGTTTGAAATTAAACTATTATTTTATCATTTGATAACGTCCTACTAAACAGTGAAAAGTGAAAAAAATTTTTTGCAGAGACATCTACCATCCTTAAAATCCTCATCCTGGATCATAAAAAATTTCATGTGAAATTAAATATAAATTAATATGACGCATGTAAACATTGCAACTTTATACATGTATATCTCTTTATTAAACTAATTGCTTTATTTGAGTTTTAAATGCAAAATTTAACATCATGATATTTCTAATTGTATTCCTTCATCATACCTAACATTTAACAAAAATCATTCCTCCCTTATTGAAATTCTAGGTGCACCTCTGCAAAGGCAGGGGCGGTTCCAGGATTTCAGAATAGGGGGGGCCGAGGGAGTAACATTCGGCCGCAGGCCGGAGCTGATCCCGCCGCAGGCGCGAAATCCGCGGCGGGGGGTCTGGAGGGGGCTCCCCCAGAAAATTTTGAATTCTAGATGCGCTGAGATGCGATTTCCAAGCATCTGTGGGGCATAATTTCCTTATCTATTTGCTCATTTTAAAGGGCAAAATACTTTTTTTTTGTTGGTCGTCGAAAAATAGGGGGGGCGCGGCCCCTTCGGCCCCCCTCTTGATCCGCCCCTGAAAGGCATTTACTTGAGTTGAGCTGGCACTGCACAGCTAGGTACACAGCTTCTGAGTTTGCTTAAATTGTAAAAATTATTGTTTCTTGAACTTAATGAGGCACAAGACTTTGTGTTTTAACCACATCTTGAACTACTTTGATTGCACCAGTGGAGAATGTGTCCCAGCAAGAATATGTATGTGGGAAGTCTCTCAGCTGACCTGTGCTGTGCCTCTAGTCCTACTAATAGATTTGTCAAAGTGTTTCTACCTTTTAAGGTAAGGTACATTTTGTTAGTAAATATATTTTTTATTTTTTTTTTAAGTATTAAAAATTTCTAGAACGATCTTCAAATACTGTTTCTCTTATTGGTGACACGCTGGAGCATAACGCCTATATAAGGCATGCTCACTGATATTTGTACATGGAAAAAGTATGTTTTATGGACAATCATAACCATAAAAAAATATCGGTCTTAATTCGGTACATGGAGTTCTATTTTTTGTTTCATTTTGTTTTATTTTATTCATTAATTTATATGTATTTGAATAAAGGAAAGTAAAATGTATGTAACAATTTCTTTTAAATCTGTTTCCGTCGTTTGCATTGCCTTTGATGCTTCACATCAATGGTTTTCTTGTTCCTTCTTTTCAGCACTGGGGCAAAAAGTTATCACACACAATGGACAATGGTCAATGAACGAATCCGTGGCCATCATTCATCCTTCAATAACAGTGATCAGTAGAAACATGTCAGGGCAGTGGGGATTAGCAGGCTTGGCCAAGGCTCAATAAAACATGTCTGACCTGAGTATATTACTGCTGATTAGTCAGCAGGAGAGTCTGTAAATATTGCTGTAAATAGTGGTGGACTAGTGGGACCTCCCTGAGAGTTAGAGGAAATTGGCCTGCTCATGGACATGGCATGTGATATAAATATGGTCATTTCAAGTAATGGTTGAGTTGCCAACCTACAATTGTTTTATAGGAGTTTTGTTTAAATGTTGATTCATTGTTGTTGTTGTTTTTTTGTTAGTTTTAGGAGTAGTGAGGACTTCAAAGCAAGTATTAGTTAAATTTGTCATCAAGCAACAAAAATGTTTAACGTAGAAACTAAAAATTACTTTTTAAATACCTACATTTTTTTGGTTTATTATTATTCCATTAAAAGGTAAATCATTTTTCTTTCATGCAATTTTAATAAATAGAAAATACCAATTATTTTTAATTATCATATTTTTACTAAAAACATAAAAAGTAGTAACAGTTATTTTTTTCTGGTATTACTTAGGACTTGTATAGCTACACAAATGTACATCAACCAGACACCGTTAAAATATCTGACCGTAGCACACATATTACAGAATATAATATTTTATTTTATTAAATAACATCTTGCTTATTCCATTTCTTTTTTTTTCACAATCAGCCTTATCCCCTGGAAGTAATACAATTTAAATCCATTTTTGACCTGAAAGCTGCCAGACATCACCACAGATGATCTAGACATGGCATCTAGATATGTCCATATATCATTACTGGGTAAGTTATTCTACACCAACCTTTAAACCGTAATCAAAAATGATTACAAGATGTCTGCCTGCAAATTACAATCAGCACTAAATCCCACACCACCAAATTGACTCATTAAACCTACTATTGTCATGCAGACTACAAGGTGCAAATTTAGTGTCATCCTGTCTGACTTTAATAATAATGAATGGAATGGACTGATTCAGTTTGATGTCATTTTACTCTATTAAATCCTATTAGTTTATTCTGGTCTTGCCTATCTCTAGCATAGCATAGCATATAATTATAGAATTCATAGATTTTTTTTTTTAATTTCTGTCATAATGTGTTAGAAATAATTATTTTATTTGCATATACTGTCAAAATATTATGATCTGTTACCAAAGAACTAATAATGTATTGATTGCCAATGAAACAGCAATTTAATTATTGTTTGATTGTAGAAATATACAGTTTTTTTGTTTTTTTTTTAAAGATTTCTGTCATAATGTGTTAGAAATAGTTATTTTATTTGCATATACTGTCAAAATATTATGATCTTTTACCAAATCACTAATTATGTTTTGATTGCCAATGAAACAGCAATTTAATTATTGTTTGGTTTTAGAAGTATAAAGTTCAATTAATAAAGTAAAGAATTTATATTATAGAGCTTACTATGATGGTTCAACACATAATGATCTAAGTATAGACATAGGCAGATATGTATACACTCTACAGTCTTCCTTTTTTAGCTGTTATACATGTATATATATACACAAACTTCATAATCATTAATAAAAACATTTCCATTGATGCTTACAAATTTCTTCATGTGATAAACAACCTAACTCACAATTTAACCTCATTATTGTACGTTTTTTATTTGTTTTTGTTAAAATAGCTTTATTGTTATGTTATGATGTAATTTTGAAGTAAACAAAAAATCAACCTAGTTATAATAGTTCTATAGTTATAATAAGAAATATACATACTGTATCTTTTAGCAGATTATAACAGCTACATGTATATGCATTTTGTATCATCAATACATTGGCTTACTTTAAATGCTGATAGCATCCTTTATTAAATGCATAACTATGTTTTTAAAAAAAATGGCTTCTCAGAGTGTCAGGTTGACAAACATTTAAGTTAGACGATGGAATAATTTTAAGATTTTCTCTGCCATAAGATTACCTCTGCCATAAGATTTCCTCTGCCATAAAACAACAGTCACTATGACTTGTGTGCACTGTCTTTTTAAAATGCCCTATGCTTTCTCCCTTTATTGTATCATTGATTGTGTTGCCCGAATCTTTTTTTTTTCAACAACATCAAAAATGTAATATTTAATACCCTCAATAACTGTTCCATTAGGGAAATTTTAAGTAAAACAGTCCCAACCAACTGTATTAAATACACATTCAAAACAATGAGACTTTCGGTGTCTCTGAAAAAATAGCGATGTACATATAATGTTGCTCGAAAAGAAAACAGTCAGTTCCCTTTCACAGACAGATCAATTTGTAAAGATAGAATCTGTCTGATGTAGTTTGTAAACCTATTTCTTCTGAAGTTATCTGTCGCACGCCTTTCAGAAAATAAGAAATGTCACAAGAGACCCTTCTGTCTGGTGTTGCAGATAAAATTCTGCAATTTGAGTCTCTAATTACTTTAGTGTCTATCTAACTGGATTTTATATACATTTTCTGAAGAAAAAACCTACATCTGACTCCTGTGCTCTATGTATTAAAGAATGAATTAAATAATTCCATGAACAAATCCATAATACTGTGAATACAACAGTTTTCTCTTTATTTAAATGTTAAAAAAGTTAGGAAAAACTGTATTATAATTTGATCTAACGTCTATAAACAACATGAAGAAAATGCACTGTGGCATCTTTTCTTACTCTCCATATTTTAACAATGCTTCTGACTGTTTAGAAATAACCTAAATAAACTTGTCTGGGTTATTTTGTGCTATATCTTTATCCTAATAAAATGAAACAGTCACTCATATCAGAGATATAGAGAAAATAAAAAGCCCCATCAAGAAGAATATGCCTTTATAGTTTTGAAAATCCATTTTACTCAGGGTATACCAGATAAAGTCCATAAATTGCCATGTTTATATACCTGGAATTGCGACTTAAAATTATAAAGCTGAATTGTTCTAGTACCAAAGTGCTACTTTTCATATAAATTGTGAATTTAAAACTGATGCTTTTGGGTGCCTTCTGGTCCCCTTTTGGGTGCCTTATGGGTGCCTTTTAGGTGCCTTATGTTTCCCTTTTGGGTGCCTTATGGGTCCCTTGTGGGTGCCTTATGGGTGCCTTATGGGTGTCTTTTGGGTGCCTTAAGGATGTCTTGTGGGTGCCTTGTGGGTGCCTTATGGGTCCCTTGTGGGTGCCTTATGGGTGCCTTATGGGTCCCTTGTGGGTGCCTTATGGGTGTCTTGTGGGTGCCTTATGGGTATCTTGTGGGTGCCTTATGGGTGTCCTTGGGTGCCTTATGGATCCCTTGTGGGTGCCTTATGGGTGTCTTATGAGGTGTCTTGTGGGTGCCTTATGGGTGTCTTGACGGTGCCTTATGGGTGTCTTATGGGTGTCTTGTGGGTGCTTTATGGGTGTTTTGTGGGTGCCTTGTGGGTGCCTTATGGGTGTCTTATGGGTCCCTTGTGGGTGCCTTATGGGTGTCTTTTGGGTGCCTTATGAGTGTCTTGTGGGTGCCTTATAGGTGTCTATGGGTGCCTTATGGGTCCCTTGTGGGTGCCTCATGGGTGTCTTTTGGATGAATTTGGGTGTCTTTTGGGGGCCTTTTGGTCCCTTTTTGAGTGCCTTATGGGTGTATTTTGGGTGAATTTGGGTGTCTTTTGGGGGCCTTTGGTCCCCTTTTGGGTGCCTTATGGGTTTCTTTTGGGTGAATTTGGGTGCCTTATGGGTGCCTTAGGGGTGTCTGTGGGAGCCATATGGGTGCCTTTTGCAATGATCCGCATTCTATGACTAATAACTAAAAGCAGACTTGCTGCAAATTTACTGCAATTCTGCAGTACCCAAGTGCCTCAGGCCAGCTGAGAAAAATGAAAAAAAGAAAAATGGCTTCCGAAAGTTCCATTTGTGTTAATGCACCTTCTTTTTATTGCATTACAGAAATTTAAAGCATATTTGGATGTAATGTACAGCATATGAGACGTATTTGAGATGCTGAATGGGTATGGATGATGCATTTTTTATGTTGTTTATTCCACTTCCTTTTTTTCACAGTTGGCTCCACAATTTGTTTCCTTTTTGTTCGTGTTTATTCTCAGTGCACATAGATCCTAGATCTTTATTAACCTATAATTATTTGTAGAAATTTTGGGTTTAATAAATAGGTCTTACATGCTGCAAAAATATTTTAATTTTTTTAATTATATTGTTTGACATTACTTTTTGAGGGGCTTTTATTAATACTTATAACTTGTAAAGATTTTTTGTAAACATGCTTTGGTAAAAAAAAAACATATATATGTAAGTGTATATCATTATTCAAACTAACCTATTCTGATGAATGATAAATATTGTACAGTGGGTCCTAGTCCCAGACAGTTATGTCAGATCTTGTTACCATCTGACTGGGAAATATTTTGTCCTAACTCTGAGCCTGCTTAAACCACATATTGATATAAGACTTAGACAAGTAGTGTTCAATCAGATCAGCCAGGATCTGCACTGTTTTTGTATCTATATGTATTGGCATGGCTGTATGAAATTATTAGCCAATAATTTACATTAAAGACAGATAATCTACATTGCAGGATAAAAGTTAAAATATGGCTACCACGCAGATAATGATGATTTATATCTCATCGCCTGTATCTTTTCCCAGGACCGAGACAAGCCTGCATTAGTGACAGTGCTTGCTGTCTTGACACCAATGCACTGTGATATGAAGGTTGTCATGGAGAGGCTTTGAAAGTTGGCAGTATTGTCTCCCTTTACAAAGAGGCTCCCCAGGTCCCTAATGTTCCAACTTATTAATGTCCTAGGACCCTTAATTAAGGATTGAGATCCATAATTTAAAAAAAGAATTATTAGTATAAAACATACCTTTAGCAAAGAAAATGATAAAAATAATAATGTTATTGCAAAAAGAAAAAAACTCTCATTGAAGTGACAGCTATTCCTAAGTAGGAAAGATTTAAACAATATAAAGTCACTTTATGAACTCAAATTCAGTAATGTATGACCAGCATTTATCTGTTTTCAAAACTTGATAACAAATAGTAATATTAAGCACTCTAAGTTATGCATCGAAATGTCAGCAGACCTTTATAATTGAGTACATTTAATTTGAATGCAAGCTAGTCTGTGAAAATGCTTTAAGTTTATATTATGAGAAATATGACAGCAAATAACCTGTCTAATTAAAGCTGAAAGTGTCATGTATCATTAATTATTTATAGTTTGTGATATTTTGGTTGGTTGAATAATAATACTTTAAGAGACATCTCTTCATTTCATGTCACTGGACCATCTTGGAAAATTGAATCCTTTGTCTGCCAGATTTGTTACTTTACCTAACTTTCCCATTTAAAAGTCCATTAAAACACCATGTATAAATCCATAATATACCATTAGACATCATCATGTGGAGCTGAAATAGTATGTTGATGTCATGTATGATAAAGGTGATATCCAACAGTTTGCCTATATCAAATACATTTAACACAACCTTACCCCTGTTTTGGGGATTAATTGGGCATAATTTCTGCCATCACTCATGCTTAAGTCTTAACAAATATGAATTTGAACACTGCCTCAGTTGTTAGACAGGACTAATTGTGAAAAACAAGTTCTATATGTTCTTCTATATGTACTTTCCACGTCTATAAATAAGCACGATGGGGATATCTGCTAAAAATAGATACCGACGTCAGAGCAGCCAACGTCAGGGCAGATAACCTGGATGCTGCAGTATCGTGATCTCGAAAGTAAGTGGTCTAATGGTTGTTTTAGTTTAATAATACTGCAGCATGGCTCAGATTGGAAATACATGTGTGTAATAATGAGTTGGGTGTTAAGTTGCTCTTTTCAAATAGATGTAGAACATTAATACACAGCATTATGAGAGCTCTTTTCAGGTAAAGATTTAAATAGATGTTCCACAATTAATCAAAATTCTGATCCAAACTGTCACATACCACCTCCAACTCTGTCAATGAGCACATATTTAAATGCAAGACATCATTTGATGTTTATATAAATTTGTTTAAGATGTAAATAATGACTGACATTTTTAATGTTTGTTGGCCATTCCTGGGTTGACATTACATTAGGGATATGTGTTGTTTCCCAAAATCTAACTGCAGTATATGATGGTAGCCATCATGTAGAACAGTACCTATCAATTCATATTGGGTATGTTTTGTACTGGAAAACTTTACACTGTTTATCTTGAGTTGTTTTTTTTCTTCAGAAATTTAATATGTTATTTATATTTTTTAGACTGTTTATTAGTCTAAATAATATAAGGACTGACTCTTGGCAAAATGATACAATTTCGAACTTAAATTATCAACTTAACCAAATGCTAACTCAGTGAACTGACTAGATAGTATATACAGCCTTGCAGGCTGACCTGATAGATGTTCTGAACAGTGTTTTCAGTTTTTTTTATAACATGTTGGCGACATGCTGGAGCACAATGCCTATACATTTAAAAGTACTTACAATATACATAAATGATTTCTGTAATGTCCAGGTAAATCTAAAAAAATAGCAATCCCAGTGCTGCCAGTATGCGGGAATGTTTTTATACCATCTCTGATATGTTTAAGGTCAGAAATAACGTTTCTGGACTGAGTACCAGTGGGTTTCAAATTCAATCCCTAGTCCTCACACGACAAGTTTTCAAAAGGATCTGTTTACAGATTCAGACGATCAATTCACTTGTATTAGAGACAAGTGCAACATACCAAGATAGCATTTACATGGCTGAAGTGTTCTTGGTCAAGAGGTTAAGGTTATTGACTCCGGATCGATGGGTTCAGGGTTCAAACCCTAGATCTGACATGAGATGTTGCAAAACAATATGTTCAGACTAGTTATTGCTTCCTTACACCCAGATTTATTAAATAGAAGTATCTTTCTTGGATACCATTAAAATATTGCTTTTCATCATAAGTCAATTATATTTTGTAGTATTTCGGTCCTATATTGAATGACATACTACCCTTCACTTGAAAGCAACTTCTATAGTTGTAGTCTTACTGTCAGTTCAGTGTGTTATTATAAACCACTGTAGCACATACTTATGCAATAACATTGCTTTGCTACAACATTAGTTCCATGGGATTACCAGATAGATCTGTTTTTACTGTTTCTCTCAGTTTGTCTTCATCCATTTCACTTTAAATGTGTCAAGTAGGTTAAGTTTAGGAAATAACAAACACTGTTTTTGTATCCATAATCCAGATACAAAAATACTTCCATACAAAACAATTTAACTTTGAAAATAAATATAAAGATACTGAGAAAGAAAAAATACTACATCAACAATACTGATTTGTATAATGTGAGGCTTCTGCACAAATGCATTTTCTGCAGGTACACTTTAGTTTTATAGTTAATTGTAATATTGTTGTCAACTTTTTTTTTCTTCTTCTACATATGTAACAGCTTGGAAAACCTATCAAATGGTGTTGGATTTTGGTTTCTGTTTTGTTGCAAACCATTGTATGGTCTTAGGGATAATCATAATACATTTTTTTTTCTGGAGATTTAATTAGTATGTCGAAAACTTTCTAATGAAAATCATATCTTTTCAAATATGTCTCTGTTACTTACTCCCATATTGCTTTAATCTGTTAAACTTTATGTCTCTGTTACTTGCTAGAAACTAGAAAATTATGCGGTAAATTGTCAAGATGAATGGCAGGGTATCTTTAAAGATATTGTACCATATAAATTTTGTAGTTAATGTCCACAGTCTACTGAAAATGCACATTTCAAAACCTCTGTTGGAATTATTGTTAAACAGAAACTTTATACACAGAGAAGCTGTAACAAGTTTGTGATACACAGTCAGAGAGAACAGGATTCAATAAACCACCAAGACATTTGTCTATTTGGTTGATGATGAGAGCATAACGAGAGATGTAGGAAAACTGCTATGTTTCGTCTTTTCAAGGTAGTGACACTTGATGTGTGTTTTGAAATTTGTTGTTTCGCATCTATTCTTGATTTTATGAACTTGTTTTTCTGCATCCTACTTGACAGTAGCACCAAATATCAATTTTCACCACTTTGTTTGGAAGCAATTCATATTAATGATCTCCTTAGGCCACCATTTTGGGAAGGGACACTACTCATACTAGTTTGACAGTTTCATACTGGTTTGTATCAAACCAAGCATTTTCAACTACATTACATGCATGCTATCTCCCCTATAAGTGATATGATATGTTTATAATGACTCATACTTGGTTTGCTGTTACCAACTTCATGGATAAGTAACCAGTTGTTGTGGGAGACTGACAAGCAAATAAAACAGATGCTGAATAGACATGAATAATCCAAAGCAGGCTAAGAGTAATAAGGATGAAACTACGCAGAGATATTATCAATTTTAACAAAAGACAAATTACAAAGGTTTTTGTCCTCTTTGCTTTTTTCAATTTTATCTTCAAAGTACAATGTCATTAATATTCTTGAAACTTCCATATAATGGTTTACTTCAAGATACTTTCTTTCCACTTTGGTAAAATATGAACATTAAATGAAAGAAAACCTCCAATAAAGAAAACTCTGCAAGCACTGAGGTATTTACTGCTCCAAAAATATAGTCACATTTTGAGACAATGAAATCTATTTTGGATAAAATGTAAGACATATTTTTTGTTTAGTTAAACTTCCCTTTCTTAACTATATTTCATGTAGTGGTCATATGATAAGGATAAAGATAAGGGTCGTGGGCCAAGACTGGGAGAGGGGATCTCTATTATTCCTTTCAATGAGCATTTTAAACTAGATTTTTGCTTTTGATTTGACAATGTCATTTCTGGATTTAAGAAAAATGAATGTTGCATTGAAACATGAATCTATGAAATCTATTGGAATTAAAATTTCAAATGCAGACAATATGGCCGTGCCGATTTATTTTTCGAAAGAATGCAGAATTAAATTGCAACAAGAGATTGTGTGTGGTGGGTCACTTCTACAAAATGGATGACAGATGACAAGAAAATTGTTGAGGTGTCACATATTGTCACTATTTTGATGCCCATGTAAGATACAGTGGAGGTAGAACCAACCTAAATACATTTGTCAATTGTCATTATCCGCCAAATTAACTGGACGTATCGTACGACACTGTTGTGATTTTTTGCAGTAAATTAATTGTTTGATTGTTTTTTCTTCGCTACCTTCTAGCCCAATCACTTTCTTGTCTCTGGGTTTACCTGTTATAAAGTTTATAAAGCTATGTCATATTATACTCAGGCATTTGTTGTTCATTCCGTTTACAATAATTTGATGAAAAGCTCCTTATAACAGTTTGATCAAATACGGCAATTTATTGTGGTACGTATTGCAATACGCTCTATATGTATCACAATATATTGTGGTATGCTTCAGCGTATTGTGACAGCCCCACCAGATACACTGACCTAAAGCACTCCTGTGTTACCTGACACAATTTATATACATTAATTTTCTATCATAAGAAACATTTTGTTTGCTTTGGTCAGTTTTGCTAAATGACCACAGAAGTCTTTGAAATAAGCATGCATATTTACTGTCAAAATTCATGTAGATGTATTTTTTGTCAGGGTTGAAGAAACTATACAATAATTGGTTCAATTTCATATAAAGTCCCTACTTTCATCCTGCATGAACCCTAGGTTGCTGGTTCTCATCAACATGTCACTGGGACCAGTTTTGGTATGCATAATAATGGAGATTGTTCGGTATCAGGTCTAGATCGCTTAAAACCATGTAGATTTATTTTCCTTATCAATAGCTCTTCAAAGAACTGCCTTTATCTCAGATGCACAGGTCTGATGATACTAACTCAGATTATTCATCCAACATAAGCAGGTTGCTTTTGTTTTAATAAACAATGACATTGACACAGTCATGATCAAAACGATCATTTCAAGCTATGTGAATTATTGTTAAAGGAATTGTTGATTAAATGTCCAATTAGAACCATGGCATGTCAGCTGGAAGACCTGTGGTTAAATGTCCAGGTAGAACCATGGCAGGATGGCTGGAAGACCTGTGGTTAAATGTCCAGGCAGAACCATGGCATGTCAGCTGGAAGACCTGTGGTTAAATGTCCAGGTAGAACCATGGCATGTCAGCTGGAAGACCTGTGGTTAAATGTCCAGGTAGAACCATGGCATGTCAGCTGGAAGGCCTCTGGTTAAATGTCCAGGTAGAACCATGGCATGTAAGCTGGAAGACCTCTGGTTAAATGTCCTATTAGAACCATGGCATGTCAGCTGGAAGACCTGTGGTTAAATGTCCAGGCAGAACCATGGCATGTCAGCTGGAAGACCTGTGGTTAAATGTCCAGGTAGAACCATGGCATGTCAGCTGGAAGACCTGTGGTTAAATGTCAAGGTAGAACCATGGCATGTCAGCTGGAAGACCTCTGGTTAAATGTCTGGGTAGAACCACTGCAGATTAGCTGCAAAACCTCTGGATGAATGTCTTGGTAGCACCACTTTATATTCAAGTTGTAACTTGGCTTGGACGGGCACATTAACGGTGAGTGGCTGAACAACTTTATTCCAGCCTCAATGTGATTTAATAAGAATGCAACATTGAACTCATAATTAATCTTTTCTATGGCTTGTAACATTATATTAGTGGAGGACTGGGAAAAATTATATTCTACAGCTAAACGAATTTGGAAAGTGTACAACATTAATATGGGTAATATAAAGCCATTAAAGTAAGTATAAACATGTTAGCTAAAAAAACACACACCCATAAAAAGCAAGTCAATAAAAAGATGATTACAAGTTCACAGCAAAGAGTTTGTAAAAAATGAGTTAGTAGGCAGTATCAATGGGTAGATGAAAAACCTTCAGAACAACTGTTGTTTTATCATTGCATTAATTTAAGATCCAGACCCCACACAACACTAACAGAAAGTTATGACTGACATCAACCCAACAGAAATGGGCCACAATCATATATTCGATGAACATATTGATTCTTTGTACAACTCATTCTTAATCATCAATCTGCAAAACATCATTTTATGAATATCACACTCTTGTTCTTCGGTGTTTTTTTCTAACAACTTAAAAGTACCATACAAATTAACCTCCTTACACAAGATGCAGTAGCAAATAGTGCAGAACCTGATAAGAAGTCACCATCAGCTCTGCACTATTTGCATACAACTGATTAATTTGTTATAACATTGTGATATATCACTATTTAAATTGAACAATTTCTAAAAGTTCTGCTCATTTATTCTAATTATTGCACAATTCTGATTTTTAAATACCTTTAATGTACAAAGGTGAATCTGTCAATAAACATAAGGCTTGGCAGTAAAGTTTTATTATTTTAACTATAAATGATTATGGTAAAGTACAGAATTATTTCTTATTTATATATAGGGTTCTTAACTTACACATATTTGTAATAAAAGAAATCTGGGAATGTTGTTGTGCTACTGATATTTTGACAATAATAAAATTTGTAAACAAATGTTTCCATGATTTTGGGTTTTCTGTAATTTTGCAACAATAAATTCATCTCTGATGCAGTCAGAAGATCAAGTTATATTTGTTGAGACTCAACTAAAATTGCTAAGTTAAATTCTTGGACTACAAAACATCATTACATAGCACTAAACAAACTTTATAGAGAAAGGTGGAGATTGGTAACATTTAACTTTTGAAGCATGGTGTTATGGTATTGAACTTGCATATCAATTTGATTAGGAAACAATTACAAGACAAATGAAATAAAGGAATTGTTGTATTCTTCAGTAAGTTAGCAAGTATTTTTTAATGGTTGATGCCTCAATGTCGCTCACCTGAGTACATGGGCTTTTAGTAGGCTCATATCTGGCATCAAGCAATTAGAAATCTTTTGAGAAGATTGGACCATTAGTGTTACCACTGGGCTGATAACATTTTCTAGAATTTTACATAGTGACCTAATGAAATCCATGTCATCCACTTTAAAACATATCTAAGATTTCATACTGGCAAACATTCTGGCCAAGTTTGGTGAGGATTGGGCCATGAATGTGGTCTCTAGCGTGTTCACAAGGTTTTCCTAAACCTTTTGTCCTAGTTTTTATAATGATTCCAGGTGACCCAATAATGAACTCATCCAAGATTCCATGCAGACTAACATTCTGACCAAGTTTGGTGAAGATTGGGCTATAAATAAGGCCTCTAGTGAGTTCACAAGCAAAATTGTTGAAGCCGGACGACTGTTGATGGACGAACAGGTATCAGAAAAGCTTACCTTAAGCATGTTGTGATGATGTGGGTCACAAATGACCCCCATAAGCTTTCAGTTGGCAGAAACACTGCTTATGATGTTGACAACTCGTTACTAAAACATTTAAAAACACAACAAGAGTAGCCTACATATTTTTTCATAATGATTATTATTATTTATAATGATATTTTCTAATGACTATTGTCTACTTGGAAGTCCTTGGTGTGGAGATAATGTAATGAAATGTTAGTTTGTTTCCACAATATGTCATATAACAATGAAAGGACCACTATTTATTCTGATTTAGTAAAAACTACCAGTTTGTTACTGAAAAAGATACTTAATAAACTCCCTTGGCAATGAATGGAATGATGAGGAAGCACTCACCATGCACTACAAAACTATGACTACAGTAAGTCAAACTTTTCTATTTTTAAGAAGTTTCTTGCTAGAGAAATAACATTTAGTATGCCTAAATCATAGTTTAAACTTCTGTAAGCTGAAAAAGCTGTTTAGATAAAAAGTATGTAAAAATTTGACAGGCAGTAAGATAACCATCTCTTATGGGTCCAATAAAGATTGCTCAATGGAAAACCATTTATCACATTGTTTGGTAACTCAAAGAAAAAAGGCAGAATCAATATTAAGTACCCAATTGCACAATCTTAACTGCAGATAGAGACCTTTCATAAACAAAACTGCTCATAATCTGAAAAAAATGGGCATAACGACAAACAGAACAAACAACATTATAAAAGCATGGCTGAACTAGGACGATATCAATGCTGGTTCATCATAGGTTTGTGTGTTTAATTTTAATGTTTTGTTTTTAAAAGAAGTGATAAATCATTTGATTTGTTTAGTTTCACTTGCCTGTATTCTTGTACATAATTCTATATATTAATTCTTTCAGTTTATACTAGCTAACATCAGAATGCACAAATATAATAGATAGTCATATGGCTGGAGACATACACAATATAAAAACTGCAGACCCTGATCATACAGCTCCTAACAGAAGAAATGGAATTCATCCTTGCAGCAGAATACAGAAATAAGAGTAATTATGACATGAAGGTGGTTATATAATGCAATATATATAGCAAGTCCAAAAGCAATATTCTTTAATAAAAGATAGAGTTTAAATCCAAACAAAACTTGAAAACTGAGGAAATCTTATACATATATTCAACACTGTGTTCATGCACAAGTGTATGATAATTAGTGCAGTCTGTCCAAATCTAAAATTACAAAACACTAATTATTGTAATATTTGCCAAGTTTTCATTGCATGATTCATATCTGAAAGTGTTTTTATTAGTTTATAAAAAAGGTCAAACTGCAAAGACTGATTATTAAAAAAGAAAAAAAAATCTCTTCTATACACACAGAATCTGACAAGTGATATGTGAAATTGTTTTCTTTTTACTATTTTATTGTTCTCACACAGTTTTCATTTACTTGTAGTATTTTAAAAGAAATAAAAGAAGCAAAACATCATAATATCAATGTAACAATGTGTTTTTTTTACTGCTGAAACAGAAGTTGAATTTCTGTAGTAAGAACTGTTACTGTTTCTTAAAGCTGTCACATCACTCCACAGGCCTAATATCACCAAATATAAACATAGGGTCTCCCACCTAAGTGACCCAATTACAAAATATTGAACAAATGGGAAACAAGATTATCAGTGAAACAGCTCCATGAATGCCAAACGATCCTAAAATCCCAACAAAACAAATGTGGGGTGAATAGAGATCACTAGAAAGTCACACTGTGATATTGACCTCTTATGTAGCAACCTGTACTTGAATTTTACTTGTTCACTTGAAATGTTAGTATTTTTTGGCAAATTATTGTTAAATCATATTTACAAACTCCAAAATAAACAATAAAATAAAGATGCAAAATGCCTATGTGTCAATGCTGTACTGTGAGTTTATAACCTTTCAGGTAATGACCTTGCAACGTTATTGGAAAGTTGATCAATAAGCAGCAATGATAATAATGAGTCTCAAAGAAGCAAAGGTAAAGTGTGTAGCTTAATACATAATGAAGATATTGTGGATTGAAGTCAATGCCTGAAGCAGTTCTTGCTTAAGAATAGTTGGTGAATAGTGGCCTAGAATGACATGAATGTGATTATTCATTTTGATGGGATGATCACTTGTGTTAAAAATTATAAAATATGTCAAAAAAAACTTCAATGCCGCCATTTATGTCACCTTGTTATTTAAGATAGTACTAATTCCATGAGTTTTGTACCTGGCATGTAATCTGATGTGATGGCAACTTGTGCCAAATTATTTTAAAATCAGCCAATAAACCTGGAGTCATAGGGCTGAAGTGGATTTGCTTAAATGGTACAATGTGACCAAGTTGCATGACCTTCAATGTTAGAGTGAACTATTTTGCATGCCTCATGCTGGTTGCATGCCATAATTATGCTGGCTTGATCATTTTGTGCCAAATAATTTTAAAATCTGTAAAATAAGTCAGGAGGCAAAAACAGGATGGATGTAAATAAAATATGGTAAGAATATGCTTACTGAATTGCCATTGGGGTGCAAAAAAAACAACTTTCTATACAGTCTTAAGTTTCTAAAGAAAAACAACTCAAATTTAAATATTTAGCAAATAGGAAAACCTGCAGCTTAGCATTAAGCAATGGTTTATGACATTCATCAAATACATAGTGACAAAATCAAATACATACATTGTTCTGCCAAGAATTTTGAAACTAGGAGACAATATCCGTCAAATATGAAAAGTAGGGGACATTTTCAAAATCAAGGGGACAATGGATTCAGTTCCTTCACCATGAACAAGGTCACATTCCTGTGACTAATTTGAATTAAACTTTGGAACAATTAAACTTTATCAAACTTTAGGTCGATGGTTTATTGCCAAATTAGCTTAATATTGTTTAATGTTTTTCGTGATTGGCAAAGCCATTTTGTATGAAGAGGATCAGTGATAAAGCTGGTCAGTTGTATCAATGATACCATTGGCCGAGAACTACAATCCCACATTGACAGTTTGCAAGTGAGCCAAACAAGATCAATGTTACAGCACTCATTGTCTGCTGCTTCCTGGATGAATACACTATTTATTGGTTTGATCCCCAGCTAATTCGTACGCAACATGCATTGCACTGGGAGAAATTTGAATATGACATTTTTAATTTTGTAATAATCTCACAAAATCGTGCCCTCAGCGGAACACTGTACATTAAGTTACAAATAAGTCTCTCAATTTTTTGTTACATTTTTCTAACTCTAAGCTTATATCATGAATTGATCAGGTTTAGGTAAATAGTGTACAAGTGCTGGGAGCTGTGTGATCTGGATCTGCACTTTTTGCTGGATCTGCACTTTTTGCAGGATCTGCACTTTTTGAAGGATCTGCACTTATTGCTGGATCTGCACTTTTTGCTGGATCTGCACTTTTTGAAGGATCTGCACTTATTGCTGGATCTGCACTTTTTGCTGGATCTGCACTTTTTGAAGGATCTGCACTTATTGCTGGATCTGCACTTTTTGCTGGATCTGCACTTTTTGCAGGATCTGCACTTTTTGAAGGATCTGCACTTATTGCTGGATCTGCACTTTTTGCTGGATCTGCACTTTTTGAAGGATCTGCACTTATTGCTGGATCTGCACTTTTTGCTGCAGAGTCTCTAGGAAAATATCTCATTACTTTTTGCAAAAAGATCAGATTTTTTATTGCTCAGTAATAAATGCAACACTAAATATAAATATAACATAATTAACATAATTATGTATTTCACTTACAGGCAAAAGTACAAAAAAGATGAAAAGATGTTACATTACATTTCTGACATAGAATGAAGTATTTTCTTTCATAAACATCTATTTAGTTGCACATTTTTCAAATCAGACCTTTAAATGAAACAACTTTTTTAATTAAGGAGATTTAACTCAGGAAAGCGACAGAGAAATCATGCCATAACATATTTTTTTAAAAAGGAAGATGCATTACAGCAAATATTTAATTATCTTATTCTTAATTAATTAAACTCATAATGTTATCTTGGCAGTTTAATAGTATCTAGCAGCACATGCATGATGCATGTGTTTTTGTGCAAAATTAATTAATTGCTCAAGAAAACATAGCATTGAATGTACGCATCGAGAATTAAAACTCATAAACCATAATAGATAAGATAATCTTGTAAATTTAAAAAAAACAGATTTGGTCGAGTATGCTGGCCAGGTATGTTAATCAAATATATCATAAAGGAACAAGTTTTCTTGTTTAAGGGTAAGATTTACTCTTTCTGAATTTAAACCAAACTAAGCTAACTTTAAACTCAATTTTTTCCTCTTGGATGAAATCTTCTACCGCCTGCAGCTCCTAATTTACATTCCAGTAACTAAAATCCCAAGGAGACTTCATCTTGCATCTCTATTTTATCAACAATGCGATACATTCTTATCCCGTTCTATCTGTCAATCTAAGACACCTACCTTTATTGACTAGCGCCCCTTGGCATTTAAATGTTTCATACGGCATTGGGCATAATTTGTGATTTGCCACTCAAGAATTGTTTCTTGAGATATGTGACAGGAAAATTGTATGGGAGAAATGTGAATTAGATACTTGTAATAATGATAATGTTTCTGCAAACAGAAGATAATTTAAATATATGCATTGTTGCAATTTTCAAATAAACAAATTATAAAAATAAAAAAAAAATAGAAATAACTATAAGAATATTGGCCTTCGAAATAACCTTCTGGCTTTATTAAAAGATTTTGCAGTTTGAGAAAATTTAGAACCAATTCAGAGATAACCCCTAACCTGTATTTATTGGCAGATTTTACACACTAATTGGCAGTTGTTGTTTTGTTTTTTATTTATTAAAGCTAATGTTACTTTCAAGAAACTAAGCACCAAAAACTACAGATCCTGATCTGACATTTCGCAACATACATCAGCTAAACTGGATCTGCACAAAGTACCCATAAGGCCAAACAACACATTGTAAGCAGGTAAGGACTAATTCAAACCCTGAGTTATGCCAATAATTTCAACAGAAACTGACAAGGGAATTAAAATTTCCCTAACATTTTTAGTCTCCTGTGAAGTTATGAATCAACAAATGAAAAAACCGAAAGAAATGTAGTCTGTTTATGAAGAGTTCCTGTAATGTTTTGAGTGTTGTTAATTTACACTTTGAATTTTCAGAAAGAAACATCATCAAGGGATCCTGTTTAAAACAGGAATCGCAGCTTCACAGAAAGTTAAATATCTAACACATTAACTAATACAATGTACATGATGTATTTTCTGTGTGCTATTAAATAAACATTCATATTTTTCCTGTATGATAATCTGTACCCTATCATTTCGTATTTTATTTTTACTTTGTTGATGGCCATATTTATATTGTTACTTCAAGATGTTTTTGGTTTTAACCTAATAAGAACTTGATAATCATGTGACACTTGTTTACTTAGGTGAGCAAATCAGTTATTTTTGATGGATTAGTAGGTGAGAGTATTTCAACATAAGCAAATGCCTTTGATAAGTTTTAACTTTATTTCAACAAATTTGACCATGTATAATAAAATCAATAAACCAGTTAGTAAATTACACATGTAAAGTTTTAACCATTGCCATCCCTAGAGTTCACTGAAACAGATTCAATACTAGTTTCATTGTGATAGCATGCACCAGACATGATACCATACCCAGACCTATAATACTTATTAATCAAGCAGACCAGTCAAGGAACTAGCCTTGCTGTCAACACCAGACATGATACCACACCCAGACCTATAATACTTATAAATGAAGCAGACCAGTCAAGGAACTAGCCTTGCTGTCAACACCAGACATGATACCATACCCAGACCTATAATACTTATAAATGAAGCAGACCAGTCAAGGAACTAGCCTTGCTGTCAACACCAGACATGATACCACACCCAGACCTATAATACTTATAAATGAAGCAGACCAGTCAAGGAACTAGCCTTGCTGTCAACACCAGACATGATACCACACCCAGACCTATAATACTTATAAATGAAGCAGACCAGTCAAGGAACTAGCCTTGCTGTCAACATCAGACATGATACCATACCCAGACCTGTAATATTTATGAATTAAGCAGACCAGTCTTGGAACTAGTCTTGATACCACACCCAGACCTACAATTCCTTTAAATGAAGCAGACCAGTCATGAAACTAGCCTTGCTGCCAACACCAGACATGATACCATACCCAGACCTATAATCCTTATAAATCAAGCAGACCAGTCATGAACTAGCCTTGCTGCCAACACCAGACATGATACCATACCCAGACCTATAATTTTGATATATCAAGTGGACCAGTCATGGAACTAGCATTATACAATTAGGGACCAACACAACTAGAACCAAATAAGTAAGCCTTTACAATGTCTTAGCTTGGTATTGAACTTGGAACTTTCCGTCGCTGGAGAGAAAACCCTACCTGCTGGGTTATCAAAGTGGATTTACTCTCAGAACAAGAGGGCCATGATGGCCCTTAATTGCTCACCTGACAAACCAGGCTTTTAGTAGGCTCATATCTAGCATATAGTAATTAAGAGTTATTTACTTTAGAAATCTTTGGTGAAGATTAGACCATTAATATAGTCATTAATGTGGTATTTCCTAGAATTTTATCTAGTAACCTACTTAATCCACATGACTCTCTTCAAAACATGTGGCAATACTGGCAAACGTTCTGGCCAAGTATGCTGAAGATTAGGCCATCAATGTAGCCTCTAAGTGTTTTCACAAGGTTTATCTAAAATTTGACCATGTGACCTAGTCGCTGACCACACGCGACCTTATTGCAACATCACCCAAGACTTCATGCAGGAAAACATTCTGGCCATGTTTAGCGAAGAATGGGCTATAAATGTGGTCTCTAGTGTGTACACAAGCTTTATCTAAGATTTGACCTAGTGACCTACTTTTTGACCCCACATGACCCAATAACACATTTATCCAAGATTTTATGCAGACAAACATTCTGACCCAGTTTGGTGAAGATTGGTCTATAAATGTGGCCTCTAGTGTGGTAACAACCTTTTTCTAAGATTTGACCTTTTGTCCTAGTTTTTGACCCCAGGTGACCCAATAATAAACTCATCCAAGATTTCATGCAGAAAAACATTCTGACCAAGTTTGATGAAGATTGGATAAAAACTGTGGCCTCTAGAGTGTTCAAAATGTTGATGCCGCATGACAACAGACCACAGACGAAGAGCTATCAGAAAAGCTCACCTTGAGCACCTTGTGCTTAGGTGAGCTAAAACCACTGGTAAATTTGTCAGCATTTTAAACAAATACCAAATACTTAAAAAAATTTAGATTGGCTTTTTTTGCTACTGTTATTTCTTTGTCAGATTGTCTCGGTATCATCAAATTGCTCCATACTGTATTCCCTGGTTGTAAATGTTTTTCTTCCTTTAAGAATGTTATAAACAACAATTGTCTTCTAATTAAGTTAAAAATCGACATTAAGCCTTCTGGGAATGTCTTCAGGGGATTTCTTATTTTATTTTTCTGTTAAGTATAAACCTTCAAACTAATTCCCTTATGTAACACCATGAAAATATTTCTTACAGATATTTAAATAAAACTGTTAACCTGCTAAGCACAAAGCATGGGAGAATAGAAAAGATATAGAGTAGAAAAGCTCCCTGTCTTAATGAGATATGCACTATTATTAATGAGTCTTCTGCACCAACATTTTAGGCGTATTACAAATGTGGTACATAAATAAATGAGTGACATTAAGCAAATTGTGGTCTTACAATTCCTTCTTGAGTAAGAGCCGTTTACAGGCGCCTTCCCCTCAGAAAATTTCTTTAATATCATACAGTTTTCCCCATATCACGGTTTTTCACTCCCCTTTAAGAAAGAAATCCCTCTATTTTCCCCACAATTACAGGGCATGGGCCCCTTCCCCTGGCAGCGAAAAATAAGCAATGTACATGTATTGTAATACAGCTAAATAGCTGAACTAAGGAGCCAAGTGTAATATAGCAAACAGCTGTAATGAAGAGCACAGTGTTATATGGCTAAAACGGTTGTATTAAAGAGCCAACTGTAATATGGCAAACATATAGCAGTCATTCTGAAAAGTGTTTCATCACAAAACTGTGAGTGTACCAAAGATCATAGTGTAATACTGCTAAACAATTATACTGAAGAGTCTAATTAAATATGGCTAAACAGTTATGCTGAGGATCAAAGTGTTACATGGCTCTACATACATACTCATAATTAAATATGTATACTGAAAAGTCAAATATTATATGGCAAAACAGTTGTACTGAAGAACCCAGTGTAAAATAGCTAAACAGTTATACTGAAGATCTTAGTGTTATGTGACAAAAGTTATTTTGAAGTGCCTAGTGTCATATGACTAAACAGTTATACTGAAGAGTTAAGTGTTGTATGGCTAAACAGTTATACTGAAGAGTTTAGTGTTACATGACTAAACAGTTATACTGAAGAGTTTAGTGTCATATGACTAAACAGTTATACTGAAGAGCTTAGTGTTTTATGGCTAAACAGTTATACTGAAGAGCTTAGTGTTTTATGGCTAAACAGTTATACTGAAGAGCTTAGTGTTGTATGGCTAAACAGTTATACTGAAGAGTTTAGTGTTACATGACTAAACAGTTATACTGAAGAGTTTAGTGTTTTATGGCTAAAGTTATACTGAAGAGCTTAGTGTTTTATGGCTAAACAGTTATACTGAAGAGTTTAGTGTTGTATGGCTAAACAGTGATACTGAAGAGTTTAGTGTTGTATGGCTAAACAGTTATACTGAAGAGTTTAGTGTTTTATGGCTAAACAGTTATACTGAAGAGCTTAGTGTTTTATGGCTAAACAGTTATACTGAAGAGTTTAGTGTTATATGGCTAAACAGTTATACTGAAGAGTTTAGTGTTACATGACTAAACAGTTATACTGAAGAGCTTAGTGTTATATGGCTAAACTGAGTTATACTGAAGAGCTTAGTGTTGTATGGCTAAACAGTTATACTGAAGAGTTTAGTGTTGTATGGCTAAACAGTTATACTGAAGAGTTTAGTGTTGTATGGCTAAACAGTTATACTAGAGATCTTAGTGTTGTATGGCTAAACAGTTATACTGAAGAGCTTAATTTTATATAGCAAAACAGTTATACTGAGGAGTTTAGTGTTGTATGGCTAAACAGTTATACTGAGGAGTTAAGGGTTATATAGCTAAACAGTTATACTGAAGAGCTTAGTGTTGTATGGCTAAACAGTTATACTGAAGAGTTTAGTGTTGTATGGCTAAACAGTTATACTGAAGAGTTTAGTGTTGTATTGCTAAACAGTTATACTGAAGATCTTAGTGTTGTATGGCTAAACAGTTATACTGAAGAGTTAAGTGTTTCATGGCTAAACAGTTATACTGAGGAGTTTAGTGTTGTATGGCTAAACAGTTATACTGAAGAGTTTAGTGTTGTATGGCTAAACAGTTATTCTGAAGAGTTTAGTGTTGTATGGCTAAACAGTTATACTGAAGAGTTTAGTGTTGTATGGCTAAACAGTTATACTGAAGAGCTTAGTGTTGTATGGCTAAACAGTTATACTGAAGAGTTTAGTGTTGTATGGTTAAACAGTTATACTGAAGATCTTAGTGTTGTATGGCTAAACAGTTATACTGAAGAGTTAAGTGTTTCATGGCTAAACAGTTATACTGAAGAGTTTAGTGTTGTATGGCTTAACAGTTATACTGAAGAGTTTAGTGTTTTATGGCTAAACAGTTATACTGAAGAGCTTAGTGTTTCATGGCTAAACAGTTATACTAAAGAGCTTAGTGTTTTATGGCTTAACAGTTATACTGAAGAGCTTAGTTTTATATAGACAAAAGAGCTATACTGAAAAGCTTAGTGTAAAATGACTAAACAGTTAATGAAGAACCTAGTGTTATATGGCTAAATTTACAGTTTTATTGATGGGCCTAGTGTTATATGGTGAAACAGTTATTATAGCATAATATGGTTTAACAACTATACTGAAGCACCGAGTGTTATATTGCTAAATAATTGTACTAGTACAATATGGCTTAAAATGTATGCTGAAGGGCCTAGTGCTATAAGCTAAACAGTTGTTATAGTACAATATTATACCTCATTTGCATACGCCCTTCTATATTTAATATGACGTCATCCAGTCCATAAATCGCATATTGACCGGCTACCCGGTCCATAATTCTTATATTGACTGTTTATGACGTCATCCAGTTTGTTTGACTGTTTAAACGCGACTTTCACGACGTGTGAATTTTACGACAACATAAACAAACAGACGACATGTCAAAATGGCTAAGCGATTCGTATCTTTATCAGATAAAGATTTAGTAAAACTCATCGAATGTAAGGATTCAGAAAACACTAAAGCCTCGACAAAACAAGCAGTGAAGATCTTTGGAACATATCTAGCAGAAAAAAGACACGACCCTAACTTTGAAACCTACTCGAATGGGCTTCTGAACAGTCGACTGCATTCGTTCTACGCCGAGGTTCGAAATGCGTCTGGAGAACGTTATAAGAGGACATCCCTGATTGCAATATGAAGTGGAATATGCAGGTAATTACATGTTCTTTATTTACATAAATTTTAATATCAATTTCAAATTTTTGCAATATTTCTACTTTCGTCCCCAGACCATTTCGAACCAAGCAGAAATTGCACTCACGTTTTTGCCATAATTTTGGTTAAAAATTAGAGATTAGACAGTAAAGTCGAACAATTTGCTTAAATGACATGGCTTTGCGTATTTTATATGCATGTTGTTGTTGTTTTTTTTGTCAGGAAAAATATTAGTAGTGTCCAGGTCACCAATGACTGCTAGATTGTTCAGTTTGTCAACAGGCCCATAAGGATTTTCTGTAGCTATATAGATTACTGAGGAAATTGGCAGTTTGACATTGTCTTGGCCCTAAGGTAATAGATCTTAATATTTTGAGTGTGTTTTCAGATCTTGTTTATTTTATAAATAAGGCTACCAATTTATTTATTTCTTATTTTCAGGTACTTGAGTTAATCTAACAACATTGAGTGAGTGATTGGGATTAGCCGGCATTTTTGCCGATACTGCGCAGCGACATTTCTATCATTACAGCACAGGGGCACTTATGAGGTGCCCAGGGACTGAACCCGGCCGGTCCATTATACTGACACCGACGAGTCAGGCGTAATGCTGTCCCCGTAGCCCCGAGCGTTAGGAGGGAAGCCACTACTACCAACTTTAAAGTCTTTGGTATGACCCGGCCGGGGTTCGAACCCACGACCTCCCGATCCGCAAGCCGACGCTCTACCATCTGAGCTATTGCGGCCGGTCTAACAACATTGACATAACTCGAGATGTGGAGTTTAAAGAGGCCAACGACATGTTTGTTTGTTTGTGTAAAGATACCTGCAAAAAAGGTAAAGGAACTGTTGATCACAAACTGTCCATCGAGAAAGCAGATTTAGAGCGTTTATACAGTTCCAGGATGCTTGACACTACCACACCGTATGGACTTTTAAACAAAGTATGGTTTGAATTATGTCTGTACTTTTGTAGGAGAGGGCGTGAGAACCAGCGTGAGCTGAAACCGTCCATGTTTGATATCAGAACAGATGCATTAGGCAAGCGGTATGTCTGTCAGGTGGATTCAGAAGCATCTAAAAACCACCAAGGCATTAAGCACGGTGAATTCAAGACAAAAATGTGAGAATGTATGAAACTGGTGGAAAAATTTGTCCAGTAAAAAGCTTTGAGAAATATTTGTCAAAATTAAATCCTAAATGTCACATCAGATACAAAACAATGCCCCAGCTCGTGGACAGTCATCATTTTCCTTCCATGGATGCCAGATCCAGTTTCATAATTATAACTAGATGATATACACTACAGAAGTCTAGTAATTTAGACATAAATCCTACAATGAGTACTTTAAATATTAAATGAACAAGTTTTGCTTTAAACTTTCAATATTCAGTGTATTACTCCCAGTAATTTATTTTGACTAGACTAGACTTGTGAAATAAATGTAAGAAATCGAAAAAGATTTTTTGTGTGTGTCTGATATATATATTACGCTGTATGATTTAATTTCCTTTTCAAGTTATCATTAGTGTAAGAAAACTTGTCATAATAGATTCAAGGTGAGATTTTATTTTGTTGTTAAATGAATCTTTTTAAATTTTATTTTTAAATGAATCTGAATTTATTGTTATTTTTCACATAAATTAATTACATGTTGATCAAAAGTCATGATTTGTCTTTAATTTATTTATAAATTTTATTTATACAGTTTGTGAAAACTTTAAAGTCCGGATCTGTTGCCTAGTAACATTTAGTATTTAATTGATTAACAAAAATGAAATATTAAAAGAAGAGCATGATTTTTTGCATCATCGCTTGAAAATAATAAAAAATAAAATCCGACTAGGGTTTGAGATATTTCACGCACTGAACAAATAAAATTATTATTTGAAAGCAAATTATAGTAAAAATGACAGCAACAAAAGGGATGAAATGATTTAGATTCGGTATAATATAATAAATAATACATGGCCTTGCGCTTCGGGCCATATTCCTTTCTCGGTCTGACAAACTAGTCCGTAAACTTGCATATTGCCCTCAAGGCCATGTATTATTTGTTAAATATGGCCTAACACTTATTAAGAGCCTTATGTTGTATTGCTTAACAGTTATATTGATGGGCCTAGTGGGAATTCTGTATAAACCAGCTTATCCAATCACTGCAAGTATAAACCACAGGGTAAATGGTTGTCCTACTTAATACAAAAGAACATTTGCATTTTTGTCTGCGATAGTGTTTAAGGTAGAGGTAGAATGGATCTAAAACTGTCAAAATATAGAGGGAGGACTGTTAATATTAATAGAGGGGGGAGTTAGGTACAAATCCTTGTTCATTCCAAAAGGTTAAACATGCTCACAGAAGAGAAAGTGTAATATAGCTAAACAGTTGTACTAGTATAATATGGCTAAACATGCACACTAATTGGCCAAGTATAATATGGCTAAATATGCACACCAATGGGCCAAGTGTAATATGGCTAAACATGCACACTAATGAGCCAAGTATAATATGGCTAAATATGCACACCAATGGGCCAAGTGTAATATGGCTAAATATGCACACCAATGGGCCAAGTGTAATATGGCTAAACATGCACACTAATTGGCCAAGTATAATATGGCTAAATATGCACACTAATGAGCCAAGTATAATATGGCTAAACATGCACACTTGTGAGCCAAGTATAATATGGCTAAATATGCACACTAATGAGCCAAGTATAATATGGCTAAATATGCACACCAATGGGCCAAGTGTAATATGGCTAAATATGCACACCAATGGGCCAAGTGTAATATGGCTAAACATGCACACTAATTGGCCAAGTATAACATGGCTAAATATGCACACTAATGAGCCAAGTATAATATGGCTAAACATGCACACTAATGAGCCAAGTATAATATGGCTAAATATGCACACCAATGAGCCAAGTATAATATGGCTAAATATGCACACCAATGGGCCAAGTGTAATATGGCTAAACATGCACACTAATTGGCCAAGTATAATATGGCTAAATATGCACACCAATGGGCCAAGTATAATATGGCTAAATATGCACACCAATGGGCCAAGTGTAATATGGCTAAATATGCACACCAATGGGCCAAGTGTAATATGGCTAAATATGCACACCAATAGGCCATGTGTAATATGGCTAAATATGCACACCAATGGGCCAAGTGTAATATGGCTAGACAGGCACACTAATGGGCCAAGTATAATATGGCTAAACATGTACACCAATGGGCCAAGTGTAATATGGCTAAACAGGCACACTAATGGGCCAAGTATAATATGGCTAAACATGTACACCAATGGGCCAAGTGTAATATGGCTAAACATGCACACTAATGAGCCAAGTGTAATATGGCTAAACATGCACACCAATGGGCCAAGTGTAATATGGCTAAACATGCACACTAATGAGCCAAGTATAATATGGCTAAACATGTACACCAATGGGCCAAGTGTAATATGGCTAAACATGCACACTAATGGGCCATGTATAATATGGCTAAACATGTACACCAATGAGCCAAGTGTAATATGGCTAAACATGCACACCAATGGGCCAAGTGTAATATGGCTAAACATGCACACTAATGAGCCAAGTATAATATGGCTAAACATGTACACCAATGGGCCAAGTGTAATATGGCTAAACATGCACACTAATGGGCCATGTATAATATGGCTAAACATGTACACCAATGAGCCAAGTGTAATATGGCTAAACATGCACACTAACGGGCCAAGTGTAATATGGCTAAATATGCACACTAATGGGCCAAGTGTAATATGGCTAAACATGTACACTAATGAGCCAAGTGTAATATGGCTAAATATACACACTAATGGGCCAAGTGTAAAATGGCTAAATATGCACACCAATGGGCCAAGTATAATATGGCTAAATATGCACACCAATGGGCCAAGTATAATATGGCTAAATATGCACACCAATGGGCCAAGTGTAACATGGCTAAACATGCACACCAATGGGCCAAGTGTAATATGGCTAAATATGCACACCAATGGGCCAAGTGTAATATGGCTAAACATGCACACCAATGGGCCAAGTGTAAAATGGCTAAATATGCACACCAATGGGCCAAGTATAATATGGCTAAATATGCACACCAATGGGCCAAGTGTAACATGGCTAAACATGCACACCAATGGGCCAAGTGTAATATGGCTAAATATGCACACCAATGGGCCAAGTGTAATATGGCTAAATATGCACACTAACGGGCCAAGTGTAATATGGCTAAATATGCACACTAATGGGCCAAATATAATAAGGCTAAACATGCACACTAATGGGCCAAGTGTAATATGGCTAAATATGCACACCAATGGGCCAAGTGTATTATGGCTAAACATGCACACTAATGGGCCAAGTGTAATATGGCTAAACATGCACACAAATGGGCCAAGTGTAATATGGCTAAATATGCACACCAATGGGCCAAGTGTAATATGGCTCAATATGGACACCAATGGGGCCAAGTATAATTTGGCTAAATATGGACACCAATGGGGCCAAGTATAATATGGCTAAACACGCACACCTATTGGCCAAGTGTAATATGGCTAAACATGTACACTGAAGAGCCTAGAGTTATATTGCTAAACCCTTATACTGAAGAGATTAGCATAAAATGGCTGAACAGTTATACTGAAGACCTTAGTGTAATATGGTTTAACACTTACATCAAAGAACTTAGTGTAATATGGCTAAACAGATGTAATATTGTAATATGGCTTAAGGGGCTAGTTTATTATTGCTAAACAGTTGTACTTGTGGTATATGGCTAAACAGGTGTAATAGTGTATATAGCCATACATGTGCACTGAAGAGCCTTGTGTAATAGGGCTAAACAAGTGTAATAATGTATATAGCTGTACATTTTTACTGAAGAGGCAGGTGTAATACGGCTAAACAAGTGTAATAATGTATATAGCTATACATTTTCACTGAAGAGGCAAGTGTTATACGGCTAAACAGGTGTAATATAATATATAGATTAACATGCATTGAAGGGTTACAAACATGTACGTGTAATATGGCTAAACAGTTATACTGAGGAGCCAAGTGTAACATCGCTTAACAGTGGTTAAGGTGTAGTATGGCTTAACATGCATACTAGAGAGCTTAACAGCATAATGTAATATTGCTTATCAGAAGGGCATAGTATAATATGCTAAAAAGTAGAGCATAGTGTAATAGTCTATACATTCTGCTTTTACAGCCCCAAAATAGCCAAGAAGCAAGAAGAATAAAAATATTTAAGGAGCCGCTTAGCAATTAAATTGAACTTGTTATACATATCCAATGAATCTTGAACACACCATATTTATTGTTATGAACTAGACTTAACAACATATTATCCCTTTTTTAATTTTGTTTTTATCTCTTTTCCAATAATCTAAAACAAACGGCACCACTCGATCCCTACATACATGTTTTTTAACAATAAATTACTTCCTCTAATTCAGAGCAAGTATATCGTCAATATTTTGGTTGACATTTAGTAAATTGAAATTCAGTGGCATGTTTAAATGTCACAGGTCAAAGTGACAGTGCATTTATGTATCAATATCTAAATTGCTAGGCTTTCAACAAAACATCAAGTCTTTCACATTGCACTTCATATGGCTTCATAAAAAATCATCCACCTAACAGATAAAAATGCCAGGTCTCTATCCATTTGTTCAACAGGGGAATATAATAGTGACTGTATGTAGAAGCCAATTATATAATGGATCCTCTGAACCTGTTCCAAGCATCTTTAACTTATATTTACCAAGAATGTTGCATTTTACACACTGTATTCTGTTATTTGAAATGAAAAGATTAAAAAAACAGTTGCTGAATACTTCACAATATGGTCTTACTGATATATTTGTATTGTACTAAACTTACTTTGTAAAGCAGTTCTGGGGAGAAAAGTGTATGTTAACATGTATATTAATGTTGAAATATTTTAATACTATAGTTAATACAGAGTTAAAATGATATTTTAAAATGAATGCAGAGGTTTACATATGAATGTCTCAGCATACCGGTATTGTAACTTTAATACTATAAGATTGATTAAGGCATGTTTATCCAACAATTTTACATATTATCCAAAATGATCTTTTCTTGCCAATCCCATTAAGCTATTTCAGTACCAGTCCCACAATGCTCTTTTCTCACCAATCCCACTATGCCATTTTCTCACCAATCCCACTATGCTATTTTCTTACCAATCCCACAAACAATGCTCTTTTCTCACCAAAAGCACAATGTCCTTTTTCTCACCAATCCCACTATGCCATTTTCTCACCAATCCCACTATGCTATTTTCTCACCAATCCCACTATGCTCTTTTCTTACCTATCCCACAAACAATGCTCTTTTCTTGCCAAAAGCACAATGTCCTTTTTCTCACCAATCCTACTAAGACATTTTCTCACCAATCCCACTATGCTCTTTTCATACCAATCCCACAAACAATGCTCTTTTCTCACCAATCCCACTATGCCATTTTCTCATCAATCCCACTATGCCATTTTCTCACCAATCCCACTATGCCTTTTTCTTACCAATCCCACAAACAATGCTCTTTTCTCACCAAAAGCACAATGTCCTTTTTCTCACCAATCCCACTATGCCATTTTCTTACCAATCCCACTATGCTCTTTTCTCACCAATCCCACTATGCCATTTTCTCATCAATCCCACAATGCTCTTTTCTCACCAATCCCACTATGCCATTTTCTTATCAATCCCACTATGCTCTTTTCTTACCAATCCCACAAACAATGCTCTTTTCTCACCAAAAGCACAATGTCCTTTTTCTCACCAATCCCACTAAGACATTTTCTCACCAATCCCACTATGCCCTTTTCTTATCAATCCCACTATGCTCTTTTCTTACCAATCCCACAAACAATGCTCTTTTCTCACCAAAAGCACAATGTCCTTTTTCTCACCAATCCCACTAAGACATTTTCTCACCAATCCCACTATGCCCTTTTCTTATCAATCCCACTATGCTCTTTTCTTACCAATCCCACAAACAATGCTCTTTTCTCACCAAAAGCACAGTGTCCTTTTTCTCACCAATCCCACAATGCTCTTTTCTCACCAATCCCACTATGTTATTTTCTCACCAATCCCACTATGCTCTTTTCTTACCAATCCCACAAACAATGCTCTTTTCTCACCAAAAGCACAATGCTCTTTTCTCACCAATCCCACTATGCTATTTTCTCACCAATCCCACTATGCCCTTTTCTCACCAATCCCACTATGCCCTTTTCTCACCAATCCCACAAACAATGCTCTTTTCTCACCAAAAGCACAATGTCCTTTTTCTCACAAATCCCACTAAGACATTTTCTTGCCAATACCATGATGCCACTTTGTCATTAATCCCACAATGTCCTTTTCTAAACAATCCCATAAAGCCATTTTGTTACCAATCCAATAATTTTCTTACTGTGCCCATTATGCTCTTATCTCATTACAGCCCAAAATGCCATTTCTTTTACAATATCATGATGCTCTTTTCTCACCAATCCCATAATGCCCTTCTCCCACCAATCCCATAATGATCTTTTCTCTCACCAATCACTTATCGTCTTTAATTATCACCAACCCCATAATGCCCTTTTCTCAATATTTCCATACTATTTTCCCAGTTATTCCTGCTACCCTACTTCAATACCCCCATTGATATATTATGCCACATCAATAAATCCTATTGTTCTCTCACATTATGTAACATGGGACAGACGGAAATGATAAGGATAGACCTCCTTCTGTCACCATTAATCTGCTGCATCAGCAGAATCATTTTAGTGTCACCATGTTCACCAGTTCTGTGTCAATTTTCTGGGCTGCATTTACAAGTGTCAAAGCCAGTCCACAGCTTAAAGACTAGACAACAAATGGCACTTTATGACATGTGACTAGGCATATAGTTAACACAAACAAAAGGTCCAGGCTACTACACAGTACAGGTACAGGTGAGCACCGCAAGCTTTTTTAACTAAAGTGTACTAAGTCCAAACAGGAATAATGTTGACCTATTTGGTGTTTGAAATAATACAGTAATTTTTAGCATTAAAATGTATGATTGGAAAAAACAACAACAAAACAAACAATCTTCAATTCATGCAAAATGATGAGCTTTATAAAGAGGAGCACCATTTGACATGCCACATCTGGTCTGCAAGTCACAAATGCTGACACCTCAACTCAAATTAATGTGGTAATTGAACTGGCTACATACTGTAATTAAGAATATTTCCATTTTCCGCTGCCTAAGTCAATTAGGTGTCGAACGCATGCACCTAAGACCAGCAATGCTGCGATGCTGCAACAAAGAAACTGAGAAAAAGGAAAGTGGTTTTACAGAACTTCCCACCACAAAAACTCAAGTTGAAATATCAAGTGGTACCTATGAGCTTGCAAGGTTCAGGGCAAACTGTTAATTAAATGAAATCTGATGAATAAAGATTGATTACTGACATCCAAGACATTTCTCCTTATTCCTCAACACCATGAAGAAAATAAAGTCACAGTTAGTAAGCATAAATTAACCCTAAGCTGGCTAAACATTCAATTAAATGACTTTGGCAAAACATTTAGATCCAGATCAGCCAGCTCCCACAGGGTCTGCACTATTTCCAGCTGAACCTCAAGCAATGTGTCTAGACAGCTTTAAACATTGATTTAAAAAGATGAATAAAAATTAGTGTGATTATTAATAAATGTAGCAAGCAAAGGGTTAACAAAGGACCATAACTTATGTAAAGTCAAGAAGGTCATGACATACCAATGATATCTGCAATAAGACTTGACACTTACCAGTCCTGTAAAGTGTCACCAAAGAATGGCCAATGGTAGCCTAGAAATAGAGTGGCCAAATCCCATCTACAGACAAACGGAATGGCCAACACTTCTCTAATATAGCCTTTATATACTTTGAGCATGGGGAATAAAACGGATGTCAGTTTTGTTAGTCAAATAGAAAATGTTACTTAAAATTTCTTTCTTTTGTTGAGATATAGGTTACAGTGCCATCTTAGGCTCACTGATATGATGTCATTAAAAATGCGATTGATGACCATCGTTAAACCCTTGGAAGCCAATTGATTGCAAAATACCACAAATGACCAGCAGGAGATCCTTGAAAGCCAAATGTTTGGGAAATATCAAGGATGCCAATCAGGAGACCCTTGGAAGACAGATATTTGGGAAACATCAATGATTGCCCATCAGTAGACCCTTTGAAACCAAATGTTTGGGAAATACCAGGGATGCCCATCGAGCCACACTAGGAAGTCAAACGTTTGGGAAATATGACAGTTGCCCATCAGGAGACCCTTGGAAGCAAAATGTTTGGGAACTATCATGGACGCCAACCAGGTCAGCTAGAGAACTGCCTTACAATAAATGTTGTGCACAGATTGAGGTTTAAATCCATGCATTAAGGGTCTGAAAGATTGAAAGTCTTTAACATGACTTTATCAACCACAGGTTTTATTCATTCACATCACTTAAAACAAACTATAATCACACCATCAACATCCACCAACAGGCATTACTGACAGTACGACCTTTTCCAAACTAGCTGTCTAAGGAAAACAAATGTCAGCCTTTCCTCATTTCCACTTTCTGTCTATAATCTGTTTTATACTTGCCACCCTGGACAAGAAATTTTACCAGACCCTTCTATCAAGAAGCAATTCTGTAATGTTATGTCAAATCTAGATTGGTTAATAGAAGGACAGCATGATTAAATGTGGGCATCTACTTGTCAGGGGTCGTCTGACTTTGTTCCTAATATTCCAGGAATTGTTCGCATAGACCATGAGTAAATCAAATAATATCTAACCTGATTGAGTGAGAATAACCTTTTCTATCTTCAGAAAGCTGACACAGTACTATGTTTTATCAAAGCTAGGGGTTATGTTTGTTTTTAGAGATATGTGTTGCTTAGAGTTACATAGCTGCAATGGAAAAGTAGCCCAAGTTGTCTAATTGTAATTGTTTATTTCTTACTGGGTTAATGTTTTCCTATATTTTAATTTTCTTAAACAGATACTGTATCTAATCTATTTGGGTGCAGGGCTGCCCTTAATGTTTTGTCATGTTATGAAAAATGACATGTTACCACAACCAGCCCTCTCATCCTAACGTCTGGCAGACAAGTACAGGTACTGGTAAACCTTTATTAAAAAAAACATTCATGACTGCAAGTTCTTCCCTATCAGACAAGACCCCATGGTTCTTCAAATAGTTGTGAGTGGGTTTGTTTGTTGTTGTTTTTTTGTTTTTTTTTCACATCACAGCGACCAATTATAGTCATTATACATATAGTTACATTCCAGCTATTTTGGTGCAGAATCACTAAAGGCAAACGTCTGGGTAGAAACCCTTGCTTGTTCATAGTCATTGTATATAATTAAAGGACCCTACTTCCAACTCCCGATTAAAGTAAGACTGAAGTAATTATTACATAGCAGATGGATGGATGGAGGTGGGTCCATTTATATACATTATCAGTCTCCACACAAAGGATAGTTCTTACTAAAGAAGCACCAGTAGTCTGGCAAACTTAGTGCTGTATACAGAAAAAAAGAGAACAGCAAGGAGTAGATATGCCTCACTTTATTTAAATTCTACTTGTAATTCACTATTTTTTCATGACTTCATGATATGACCAGCTTCAACTATCTTGGTTCTAGCATGGAGTAAAACTAGCATGGAGTAAAAACTTTGGCCTGAATCCATGAATAAACAAGTAGTGACAAAAGGGCTTACTAAAACTAATATTTTTTATGAAGCAAACACAAATATACCGTAACTTAAGTGAACTCATCCTGGATTGGCTTATATAACAATTTAAGATGACTTCTAATTGGTTTGACAATGTCCTTTTACTTGTGCATTAATCATTTAAATTAATGTTCTACTTCAAAATTAAATGGACATTGAACCTTTTTATTTAAGAAGTTGTTTTTTAATTCTAGTATGATCCATCCTTCTAATGCTTAAAATTCCAATAAAAGCTGTGATAGCAATATAAAATGTAGATTAAAGTTAACAGTTTTTGTTTCTTTATAGTGACAAAAGTCATAATGTTTCCATCGTGGAAATGTTGTTCACCATACATTTAACACTTTATATTCATTTTTAATGAGAGAATGAAAAATTAGAGTAAGCAATAATACAATCTCTAGTTCCTTGAGACTATGAATATAGATGAAACAGCATCTGATGTTGTCTTTGCACACAATGAATATTACAGGAGTTAGGCAAAAACATACATTGTCCAATGCAATTAAAACTAAAAAATAAAATGGAAAAAAAACTTGTTGATTATGGACTAACAACAACATAACAAAATTCTTTTTATATTGTAGCTGATTTTTTGCAATAAATTACAAACACTGAAATCATAATATCTATACATATTTAAAGAACATAACAATGCATACACTTTTATGGATACTAGCAACTCATACAGGAAAAGACAACTCTCAAGTGCATGAAATAGAAGAAAAATACACAATCAAATCATATAGGTTTATTGGGTGTAGTTTTGCAAGCAAAAAATTGTCCTGACAGAAAAATATAATAAACACTTTTTGGCTCAATAAGAAGAATGAATCAGCCATAATTAAAAATGGTCAGTTGCCATTTATAATCATTGAAGGGCATGGCCATCTTATCATTCAAACTTGTGTATAAGGATGAATGCAGTAATTGTTCTGACCTGCTATGAGATTTGACCAGTGATGTGACCAGACCAATCATGTGACCAGACCAGTCATGTGACCAGACCAGTGATGTGACCAGACCAGTCATGTGACCAGACCAGTGATGTGACCAGACCAGTGATGTGACCAGACCAGTGATGTGACCAGACCAGTGATGTGACCAGACCAGTGATGTGACCAGACCAGTGATGTGACCAGACCAATGATGTGACCAGACCAGTGATGTGACCAGACCAGTGATGTGACCAGCCCAGTGATGTGACCAGCCCAGTGATGTGACCAGACCAGTGATGTGACCAGACCAGTGATATGACCAGACCAGTGATGTGACCAGACCAGTGATGTGACCAGACCAGTCATGTGACCAGACCAGTGATGTGACCAGACCAGTCATGTGACCAGACCAGTGATGTGACCAGACCAGTGATGTGACCAGACCAGTGATGTGACCAGACCAGTGATGTGACCAGACCAGTCATGTGACCAGACCAGTGATGTGACCAGACCAGTCATGTGACCAGACCCGTGATGTGACCAGACCAGTGATGTGACCAGACCAGTGATGTGACCAGACCAGTGATGTGATCAAACCAGTCATGTGACCAGACCAATCATGTGATCAAACCAGTCATGTGACCAGACCAATCATGTGATCAAACCAGTCATGTGACCAGACCAATCATGTGATCAAACCAGTGATGTGACCAGACCAGTGATGTGACCAGACCAGTCATGTGACCAGACCAGTCATGTGATCAAACCAGTCATGTGACCAGACCAATCATGTGATCAAACCAGTCATGTGACCAGACCAGTCATGTGATCAAACCAGTCATAAGACCCATAAGAATTCATGATCTACATTTTGGTCGATACTTTAACATGGCAATACTGCATGAAATTGAAGCATCAATAATAAATTTGCATACAACTGGAGCTTATATTGAAAGTGGTCTCAAAAGGTGCCTACATAAAATACTAACATTTTACTTGTAACAATAAACAAACTGATTCCAGGTATTCAGGAATTACTTCTGATATGGTCTTGCTTTTAGTAATGAAAAGTTAAATAAATGTCAATGGTGAGAATAGAACATAAGTCATGAGTTGCTTGTTCTTAATTTCACCATTTTCTATCTATTTTAGACACAAGAAGGGTTTCTACTAAATATAGACTTCAAATCTGACATTTAAACTAATTTACCATTCCAATTACATAATTTTGCTGTGACTTAGTTCAGTATAGACCTTATTCAACACTATTAAGTAAGGCTAAAGGGATTACATTGCTACTTTAATCATGATCCAAGCAGTTCCAATCTCATGGTGGCTGGTTCTTAAAATAACTAACTATACTGGATAGGCAAGGTAGGTATTACCCCACTGACATCTTTGTGGTGTTGTAAGGAAACAAATTTATATAGGACATCAATTTGTAGACTGTGGCTTTAAAATAAGCTAAAACTTGTTTGTATGTTCTGTATTGTTGTTTCTGGCTCAAAGAATTAGACACCACCTTTAAACATTAAAGTATGAAATAGAAGATGTAACAACAATTTTCACTGAGCCATTTTACATTTAATTTCTAGCATGAAAAAAACTTCATCGTTTTTTAAAAGTCCTTTTCAACCTTTGGTCAAACTGAACAACTGATATCTGCTTAAATGTCAAGTTGGTAAAAATGTCATTTTGTGAAAGCTGAAAACATTTTTTTGTGGGACTGGACCAATGAGGTCTTAATTGCTATTTTATATTATGACATTATATAAAAAGGTCCTTTAGGATATCTGCAGAATGGCAGTGGTTCTACCCAGATGTTCTAGAAAGAAAAACAAATGAAAGTATGACTCACAAGTGTAAAATCTTAGGTCTTTACTCTTGACCAAGCTACAATACATTTTGAAATAACCAATACAAACTAATAGTTCATTGACAGCAAATTTATAAAAAGGTCACAGAAGATGTATAAATTAATTAAAATATTCACTTTTTGCCAAAACATGATCAATTTGTGTTTAGATAACTGCCAGCTAAAAATCAGCTTTAATTCAAGAAAGACAACTGCAATCAACTAAAATAGTAGGACTTTCATTTATGCTCTCCCTTAGTAAAAAAAATAAAATAAAAAACCAGTAACATGTACACAGCATCTGAGTCAAAGAATTTCTGCTTGTTTTGATTGAGCATCGACTAAAGAATAATCTCAAGGAAAATTTAAAAAAGGATTCTCTCGATTATTCTGTCTTAAAACCATGAACGATTGTGGTGTATCATATTCCGTCTTAAAACCATGAATGATTGTGGTGTATCATGTATCATTATTGGGGATACATGAATATTTTATTCTTGTAAGTGTATGTAGTCAGAGAAAATTGCTTCCAATATCCTTTCAAAGATTTTAAGGCGATGTATTGTTAAGGATTTCTATCATTCTACAAGTCTTAAGCTACTCAAGTCAATTTATAGACATAAAAAAGGTTGCAAAAGGGAGACAAAATAGTAAAATAGGGAGGCAGACTTAAAGTGACAGAAAGCAAAACAAGAGGGCCATGATGGCCCTTAATCGCTCACCTGATGACACAGGCTTTACGTAGGCTCAAATCTGGCATTAAGTAATTAAGAGTTATTTACTTTAGAAATCTTTGGTGAAGATTGGACCATTAGTGTGGCCACTGGGTTGATAACATTTTCTAGAATTTTACCAAGTAACCTACTGAATCCACATGACTCACTTCAAAACATATGTAAGATTTCATACTGGCAATTATGATGGTCAAGTTTGGTGAAGACTGGGCCATCATCTTAAGTGTTTTCACAAGCTTTTTCTAAAATTTGACCTAGTGACCTACTTTATGACCCCACGAGACCCAATAACGAACTCATCCAAGATTTCATGTAGACAAACATTCTGACCAAGTTTGATGAAGATTGGCCTATAAATAGGTCCTCTAGTGTGTTTACAAGCTTTTTCTAATATTTGACCTAGTGACCTACTTTTTGACCCCACATGACCCAGTTACGAACTCATCCAAGATTTCATGCAGACAAACATTCTGACCAAGTTTGGTGAAGATTGGGCTATAAAAGTGGCCTCTAGTGTGTTCACAAGCTTTTTCTAAGATTTGACCTAGTGACCTACTTTTTGACCCCACGTGACCCAGTTACGAACTCATCCAAGATTTCATGCAGACAAACATTCTGACCAAGTTTGGTGAAGATTGGGCTATAAATGTGGCCTCTAGTGTGTTCACAAGCTTTTTCTAAGATTTGACCTCGTGACCTACTTTTTGACCCCACGTGACCCAGTTACGAACTCATCCAAGATTTCATGCAGACAAACATTCTGACCAAGTTTGGTGAAGATTGGGCTATAAATGTGGTCTCTAGTGTGTTCACAAGTTTTTCCTAAAATTTGACCTCGTGACCTACTTTTTGACCCCAGGTGACCCAATAATGAACTCATCCAAGATTTCATGCAGACAAACATTCTGACCAAGTTTGATGAAGATTGGATAAAAATTGTGGCCTCTAGTGTGTTCACAAGGTAAATGTTGACGATGAATGACGGACGACGAACGTCGGACGACGGACGACGGACGAAGCGGTATCACAAAAGCTCCCCTTGAGCACGTTGTGCTCAGGTGAGCTAAAAAGGGAGAAGAAAGGAGAGAAACAAAGGGTGGAAGAAAAAGCAATGAAAGACTGTAGGGTCAACTTGAAAGTTTAAAGAAACAAAAAGCCAGAGACAAATTAATAAAATAGACAGATGTAAAGACTTAAAGCAGAAACATCATATAGGCCAACAGATAGAAAGAAATATGCATAGTGACAAAAAACAGATGGATGGATAGATAGATGACAGATGGATGAATGGATGGATGGCCAGCCAGCCGGCCAGCCAGCCAACCAGACAGACAGACAGACAGACAGACAGACAGACAGGCAGGCAGGCAGGCAGGCAGGCAGGCAGGCAGGCAGAAATTTAAAAATGTAAAGAAAACATAATGAAGAGTTTGACAAAGACAGACCTACAAATAAAGATGGACATAGATCAGGGCAGGCAAAAAATCTGAAAGAGTGGAAGAGAATCAGGTTGACATTCAGTTACATAAGGGCCATCACCTATAACTTGAATTATATCCATGTCAGATAGGAATTCTAAAAAAATATATCAATAATCAACAATAAATAAGAATGTTAAATTTAAGTAAACCACATAATCATTTATACTGACATTAAAAACTTTGTATACCAGATAGTTGCTATAACAGCAAAAAAATAAATGAAAAAAAGGGAATTCTATGGTTGTTCCATTTTATTAATTAATTTTCTGGCTAGATGCCAACATATACTAAAATGCCTCAATACAGAGATGGCTGAGTGGTTAGTCGCCAATGTGTAACTCTTCAGTCCTTCACCATTTGATGATTGGCCGAGAACTTCCATGTGAGGAAATTTTCAAGATGACCTGCTGTGTGCCAGCAGTTTAACACACACATACGGGATCTTGCACCACCAATATTTAGCTGGACATTGCCAATATGACAATATTTGTGCTGTGCAATGTACCAAAATTCTAAAAAAAAGTTTCTCAATTCATGCTCTTTATCTCAATATTCGCTTTCCTATGTCATTCTCATTATTTTCTTTTAATTTTTGGGAGGTGTTGCATGTGATAAAATATGTTTTAATTAGATGTTCAAGTGATTATATTGTGTAAGGCAGGTATACATGAAATGCAGATTTATTAAGACATACCGTAGTGCAGGAATATCACACTGACTTCAGAGTCAAAAGGAGGGTGGCACAGATATATGAACGAATGTTTCAATGGCTTTGCATTATATAGTAAGTCGAGATATTTTTAATATCCCACAGGATGCCTCAATACTTTTTGCAGCTCTACACCAGGTTTGCAATCTAGATTTAGGTAACCTGCGTGTAGAGATAATGTAATAATATTAAGTGATTGTCAAAGAGTATTTTACTATAGATGGACCAACTGATAACTGAGTCAAAAATGATAAAAAATACAGTCATGTGGAAAGTATTGCATGTAGTGACTGTGTTGTAGCTTTTGTCCTGATGTATAATCTATATTTAACAGAGGTGGTTGTTTTGCAGCAGAAGAATTGCCTGTATTACAATGTGTCGCACATTGTGCATATGTTGTTTTCATTGCTTCGATTTACCCGGTATTTTCAACCTTTAATAAAGAAGAGGGCTTTTATAATTGCCTTATCATTATTTTCTGCTTACAATTTTTCTTTCTCAATAATAGTGCCCTAGATACACAGACTCATGCAATCATGCCACAAAGGCCTGCCATTATGGCATCACCCCTCTGTAATAATAGTAGATCTGTACATATCCACAGTCCATCATGTGGCATCACCCCTCTGTAATAATAGTAGATCTGTACATATCCACAGTCCATCATGTGGCATCACCCCTCTGTAATAATAGTAGATCTGTACATATCCACTGTCCATCATGTGGCATCACCCCTCTGTAATAATAGTAGATCTGTACATATCCACAGTCCATCATGTGGCATCACCCCTCTGTAATAATAGTAGATCTGTACATATCCACAGTCCATCATGTGGCATCACCCCTCTGTAATAATAGTAGATCTGTACATATCCACTGTCCATCATGTGGCATCACCCCTCTGTAATAATAGTAGATCTGTACATATCCACTGTCCATCATGTGGCATCACCCCTCTGTAATAATAGTAGATCTGTACATATCCACTGTCCATCATGTGGCATCACCCCTCTGTAATAATAGTAGATCTGTACATATCCACTGTCCATCATGTGGCATCACCCCTCTGTAATAATAGTAGATCTGTACATATCCACTGTCCATCATGTGGCATCACCCCTCTGTAATAATAGTAGATCTGTACATATCCACTGTCCATCATGTGGCATCACCCCTCTGTAATAATAGTAGATCTGTACATATCCACTGTCCATCATGTGGCATCACCCCTCTGTAATAATAGTAGATCTGTACATATCCACTGTCCATCATGTGGCATCACCCCTCTGTAATAATAGTAGATCTGTACATATCCACTGTCCATCATGTGGCATCACCCCTCTGTAATAATAGTAGATCTGTACATATCCACTGTCCATCATGTGGCATCACCCCTCTGTAATAATAGTAGATCTGTACATATCCACTGTCCATCATGTCTAATAAAGAACACATACTCAGACAATGTTGAACAAGATAAACATAATGTAGAATGAAGTAAATGGCATCGTGACATGATAGTTTTTCCCAGAAAGAAAAGATGGAACAAAAGTTATTACACCAACAAACACGACCAAGACTAAGTGGCACCAGAAGGTTATTAATCCTTATCATGCTGTATTTATGTACAACCCATACAAAGTCTTTAATGTTTTTTCTGACAAAAACATGCAATGAACATGAGACATATTGCTAGAGACTGAGCGGCAGATAGTGCAGATCTTAATTGGACAACTCCCAGGGGGAGCTGGCTGATCTGGAGCTACGCTCTCTGCAAAGGTTGGATCAATTTATAATCGACAGGTTAAGTCGCCATTTTCTATCCCCTGGTGGAAAATTTGGAAAAGAAAACCCAGATCACCATTAAAGGCAAAAACTTGAGTCTGATGTCTGCAAAACAGTCCCAGGACAGTTATATGTAGATCTAAAGTATTGTTTCAAATAGGAATCAAGAAAATACAGCTTTGTTATGAGATAGCCAGACTTTTATTGTTGTCTAAAAATGTCACTTTGAGTGGGATGCTTTAAAGGTCCTCTTCCACTGTAAGTCCCCTTAAAGATATGAAGACAAACAAAATGTGCAAATAGAAGAAAGGTTCTGACAAGGACAATTCTCACTAAATTCACCAAATAATATTTAGGCCATTTTAGTGGTCTTCAAAACTCTCAATGACATGTGCACCTAATGACGAGATTATAGCTTCACTACAGTACATTAGAATGACATGTGCACCTAATGACGAGATTATAGTTCACTACAGTACATTAGAATGATAAACTCATAGATCATGAAGCAAGATTATACAGTATTTTATTTGGATTTTATGTATTTCATGTATTAAATATGGGTAAAGAAAATGTTATAAAATAAGTTTTCTGTAAATGTTAACTTCCTTACTTATAATGACTCTTTATATTTTCTAGAAACCTAGGGAAGCAAACTAAGATCTCTAACAAGGTGGGATATGAAAAAGCAACAGTGGAAACCAAATTGTTTACATTCTTCCACATTTAAAACTCATTGGGTCAATTATCTCCAACGAGTTTGGTTACTATAGTAACAAAACATTTCAGGGCAAGTGGTGCATTATAGGTGCATTCTTAGATTCAGCCAATATTTTCCTAAGCATTCACCTGCTACCTTTGCCAACAATTATCTGCAGAGGTAATTAAACATGTTGCTAGAGACTTGGGAGGGGCACCCAGGGTCGAGGCACCAACTTCTTACTGAGGCCATACCTGGGCGAGCTCAAGTCCTGGTTACGTCAATAACTTTCATGGAGTCTTTCAGCGGCCCTGTGATGTAGAGATTGTTCTGCTCAGACATTTGTCAGTGGTTTATCTCCAGTATTAGCTGGAGGTCGCTATAACAATCATTATTTTGTTGTAAATGACGCACATTCTGATCATACAGTGATGTTGTAGTACTGACTTATAAATAATTTCAAAATGCTTATGGTTGATAATGTGGTGATGGCTGATCAGTATTGGTGAGTTCCTTATTGTTCTTATAATGCTGATTAAGAAAATGCAAGTTTTTTGTTTATGTTGCTGTCTTTACTTGGTCCTGTACTTTCGATCTACATTAATTGTGATGCTGAGGTTGGAGAAACTAGACTGAGTATCTATTTGATGTCCACAGGTAGGAATTGTATTAATTAATAAATGATAAACACATCATTGTATACATAAATGGGCATCATGCAGTTTATGAGATTATGAGGGACAATTTTGGTATATCTATTTTTTTAATGTCTCTGGACTAGTTTTCTTAATCTAGAACAATTAATAAGACCTGTTACTTTAAAGCTCTCATATGTGTTTATGAGAAGTTTTCTACAAATATCTGCAAGTATTATTGTCTATTATAATTGCATGAATACATGCCAATTTTGCTACAAAAGTGCACAATAAACAACAGTTTTCAACCTTTTATAAAGAAATTTTTCATTGTTTTAACCATCTGTGTGACAACCTGGAAATATTACAAAGGTGTTGCAATTACCTAACACAATTGTATACAATCATCTATGAATTGTTACAACTCTTAAGCGTGCATACAAACCTTTTTTGTACAAGTATAAAAGCTGCTGAATCTCCAGACATATTTAACATTACTTTTTTTTTCCATATCTCTCTTGTTTTAAACATATTCCTATTTCAGGTGACAAACTGCTTGCAATTTGTGCATATCCTTCCATTACAGACATCTATGAATGACATTATAATGATGGCACTGCCAGTGGAGACTAGCAATCACTATCTATTTTGCTATTAGTCATCCACTAGGACAGAAAACAGATTAAACCATCTTAAAAACCTGCGGACTAATTAGCATGTCTAAATTGGCAGTTACTGTCCAGCCATTCTGGATAAATGTTGACCAATAATCACCCCCTGCCACCTGGGGCACATAAATAGAGCCAATATGCTGTCATAATAATAGGGTATAATATATTAAGGGTCAACTTCATGCTCAAAATGGATGAAGATGGACATATCAGGAAAATATTGGTCATTCAATATAACTTCACTTATAACATGACAACCTCGATCCCGCCCTTATCACGGAACTTGTCTGAGCGTTTAGTGGCAACGATTTAAAACCTCTCCAACTCACTGTGCATGTAGGAGTACCCACCAGGAAATATACCTTTCTGTGAGCTCTATCAGCTGACGCGTCACTGAAATGTGTCTTCATCGTCATCTTTTGATATGGAGTTTATTGTCATACTGTCTTATTGCCATAGTAACTATCATGTGCCTTTTTGAACTCGTGCACTACTGTTTTCTTTTGAGAGTTACTGAAATAGTAATATCAAGCTGTGTTTTTGGTTTAATACTTTTTAGGTGCAAAATTACATGCAAAATAGATATACGTTTTACAGGAAGTCTCTCTAATTTTCAAAGGTTCGAAGTGAATGACAAATTTTGAAAGAACTTTGCTTGCCTATATTTAATAATAACCTGATCCTTATAATTAGTTATTAGTTAACAAGCTCATGAAAAGATTACAAGAAATATGAGCTAGGCCCTGTGAATTCAACACTGAATATAAAAAAATCCAATTTTTAGTGGTTGTTTTCTGTCGTAAAAGTGTACATATTTGTGGCAGTTGAAACATCATGTAAACAAGTTAGGGATTGGGATGGGATTTGTCGGCATTTTGCCGATACTGTGCAGCAACATTTCTATCCTTATAGCACAGGGCACTTATGAGTTGCCGAGGGACTGAACCCGGCCGATCTATTTTACTGACACTGACGAGTCAGGTATAATGCTGTCCCCTTAGCCCCAAGTATTAGGAAGGAAGCCACTACTACCAACTTTAATGTCTTTGGTTTGACCCAGCCGGGGTTAGAACCCACGAACTCCTAATCTGCAAGCCGACGCTCTACCACTTGAGCTATTGCGGCCAGTTTACAAGTTAGAAAATGTAGTTGAGTAATGAAGCATAATATCATTTAACAATAAAACATGTAAAAAAAGGGTGTAACATCAGTGACAATCGATCATGCATTGTTTAAAATATCATGAAAAAATTACTTGTCATGGTTATGTAAAAAAAATGCCTCCATCTTATTCTCAACTTTCTGAAGTGATGGCATATTACCTGACATGATGTCTTATTTCTCAGATAGTGTCAGAATTGTGCTAAGGATAGAAATGACAAGAACTGGTTCATACTGGCAGAGACTTAGTAGCAAATAGTGCATATCCTGGTCAGACTGCTGTCACAATTTGCTGACCTTGATCCATTCATGCATTGCAGGCTAAGGGTAATGAGGTAAAGATTCAGTTCTGAAAAGTTAATTTGATTCAATTTGATTCCCTTCATTCTCATGGCAAAGCTTTCGATAAAGTTTTCCTAAAGATAACCTTAAAGGAATATTTTATTTGAGATCTTCATTCTCCTGTTACAGAAGCTTCAGACCATAGGTAAAAAGAACAATGTATATAGATGATGGTGCTGCCAGTGAGTTCAATCCTGTCTTTAGTGTATGGGTATGTTGGAATAGGTCAAATTGACCATCATATTTATCAACATTACAGAAATACCCAATGGGTAATTTTGAAATTGTATGGGTTTAATTTGAACTTTGCCTTTTGTGTTTGTTATAGTTGAGTTTTTATTAAAAAAATGTTTAACCATAAAAAAGAATTCTAATTAATTTTACTGCAACATGTACCATATCTGTAGTGTCACAAGAAGAGTTAAGTTGCTTCATCTATTGCATATGTGTGTTTAGTATGATAAATCTTTGAATTTAATGAGAACTGTATGAAATAAATACACTTCCTATTACAGTAAACATTTTCGATAATAATAATTTGTTACTTAATAAACAATATTAAAATGCTCAGATTGAAATGTCCATGTGTAACTGAGAGGAGCCAAAGAAGTTCCATGAGAATAAATTCTGATATAATAATGATGGCAACATTATATCTGCTTCAGCTAAACAACATCACCAAATGATTGATAGTAGTGATATGGGACATAAACCCAACAAATAAACAAAAAAATACTAAAGGATTAAGCTTCTCTTTTGAATTAAACCAGGAATTAGTTTAAATGCATGCATTGGTTACATAATGAGCAATTGCATTGTAATAGAGCTGCAGCAAATAGATTTCTCACATAAAATGCAATTAAGATGCTTCCTTTAATATCTTTCAATTAAAGAGACAAACAATCAGCCAATTTTGCCAGGAAACTGCTTCTACTGTGCAGTTAAATGGGTTTTTAAATGTTTTATTTAAACAATAAATTGAACAATTAAATTCAAACTAGGAGAAAAAACCAGCTTTCTATGTATTTTGTGAAAATTGGATTAATAATTAAATTAATGGGCTGATTTGGAATGAAACCTGACAATAAACTCTAGCACAGACAAACAAAAGTGCAGCCAATTCACTTGGCTATAATCCAGGTTCGAACCTAAAACACTTGGCTATAATCCAGGCTCAAACCTGGGACACTTGGCTATAATCCAGGCTCAAACCTAGGACACTTGGCTATAATCCAGGCTCAAACCTTGGACACTTGGCTATTATCCAGGCTCAAACCTGGGACACTTGGCTATAATCCAGGCTCAAACCTAGGACACTTGGCTATAATCCAGGCTCAAACCGTGGACACTTGGCTATTATCCAGGCGCGAACCTTGGACACTTGGCTATAATCGTACAGACTGTGCTAATTAAAACTGGGCTACAATTTTCCCTTCCCCAATCAACATAACCATTGCCATTCTTATTTATTATTATTTCAACATATCTTCATAAATGTATGTATAAATGTACCCCTGGGCTTGACTCCAGCTCATGTCAACAAATGAATGTGGCCAATTCTTAAGTAGTTGCTGTTTAGTCTCTTATCAGACTCTTGTCACAGAGATCAAAATACACTAATTATTCTAAAAATACAATAAAATGATAGAAAAATATATTTAATGCATATACAAGGCCTTATAGAAAGAAACTTTACTTAAAGAACAAAATATCTGAGCTCCATAATCATACTTCTCTTTCAAATAAGCTCTTTAGCCTCTTAAGTGCTGGTTGTCTTATCAAGAATTCTGGTGACAACTGCTTATTCATTTGCATGTGTTAAATGGGAAATGACACAGTCATGCAGGCATGTGGTCTGTGGCTCCGTCAGTTTAATTGCCTTCCACTAGGATTCCCCAATATCTCTCCAAATAAGCACTGGAGGAATTTTGCTCCCTCCTATCACTTACACCTTTCTCTCTTTTTCATTGCTTCATCATTTTCCTCTATGTATCCCTTGCTTTATTCTCCCCATCACATTTCTTTACATATCGCTTGCTGCTTTTTCTTGTATCATCTTTATTTCTTTATCTCTTACGCTCATTTTTACCCTTTCTCTCTTTTATCTTCCCATGGTCACACACTCCATCCTTTTTTGCCCTATTGTGATAACAACTTTGGTTGTTCACATTATGTCCACATCAGTCATTCTTTCTCTCTTCTTTCCTTCTTTTTTCCTTCCTCTTTATTCTGTGCTTTATACATAACTTTCTAGTGCCATCCTCCCTTTCATAACACCTGCTTTTTCTCTTTTTCCACTTTAAATCAATGCATGGAATTAACTATGTTTTTCTGTTTTTTCCTTTACTCTGTCTATCCCCATTTTACTCTATTCTTCCATATGAACCCCACTATTGACCTGCATCTCAAGATTACTAGCACCTTTTGCTGACAGACTGTTAGAGCCAATAAAGGCAGTTTCCATCAAGTTTAATCACTCAGGTTCCACATTCACAGAAAAATAAGGGTGTAATCCTATTATGCTTCATTTAATAGCAAGAACTGCAAAACCTTGGTTTTTTGCTAACAACAATGCTCAAACATAACAAGACATATTTCTGTTGACTCTACAATAGTGCCGATCCTGATACTCTGGCTCCTATCTGAATCTATACTATTTGCCTTAAGCTAGGTCAGTTAATGCTGAGCAGGTTCAGCGTAACGGAATTACTTTGCTAGAATAAAAATTTGATGTGGTTGATTTAATGTTCTACACAGACCCAACTGTTGTAAACTAATGGTGTATACAGAACACACATATAGTGCTGCATGTATTTTGCTACCAAGTATTACTTAGCTTGCTATATTTTGTTTAAATCTCATAGCTCAGTAGTTGTTGTTTTTGCTTATATATTATGTTTGTTACATGTAAAGGGCTATATACTTATTGATATAGATGGAGCAGCAAATAGTGTAGATCCTGCTCAGATGGCTGATCTGGATCTATACTATTTGCCTAAGCCTTCAGTCTTCGCCTAACTTTTTAAGCTTAATTTGGACAAGCCACTGGGAAAGATCACATGCCTGAAATTGGTTTCACTAGCCCGAAAACATCAAGCCAGGACCTTGGTCGTATCTCAACCATGGCCGGTCTTTCTGCCATTGGGTTTTAAAAAAACACTGACGTTTGCCTTCATACACTTTTTCATTAAATTTTTTTGTTTGCCAGGCACAGGTATTATTTTGGGGGGCTGAGCTCAGTCGAAATACTTCAAATTCAACATTTACGATGTTTCACAGACAAATCCTATCACAGTAAGGTTTTCAACTTCTAGCATGACATAAGTATGCAAAGTACGCAGTGGAATTTCTTTAGCGAAATGTGCAAAATGGAAATTGATTTAAATCTTTTTTATCATATTTTCTTATGTTATTTCTGAAAGTAAATTACTCTATGAATATATAAACAGTACTTGCAAGATGAAAATTTAATAATGAATTTATTTTGTAAATGTTACATTGTTGCAATAAAAAAATCACCATTTCGTCAATTGCGCAAAATGGCTCTTTGTGCACTTTAGTCATTCGCGGAAAAAGCATTTTAGTGATACAGAACACTCTTAAAGATGGCTTAACCGTTTGGCTTTTACTGCTGAATTGGGGAAATTTTACTTACTTTTCACCAATGTTAACAATAAATCAAGCTTTGGTTTATAAATAAATAACTTGCCAGATCAAATAAGTGTTTGGGAATTTTAACTTACCCGAAATCAAAAGGGATACATGTCAGTCTGTCACTGTACCAATCGGCTGCGTATGGATGTAAAATGGTGTATTGTGCAGCTTTCAGGTGTGACTTGTGCATAGGACCTACTTATCTGTCTAATATTGGTTTTCAACAATTTCCCAATGACAAGAATATTATCAAAATTTGGGCAAGTACGATCAGCTGTTGTGATCCAACTGACAAGGGGAAATTTTTTGATGCCGACCAAACTCAGTATACTGTGTTTGCTGCATTGTGAAGAAAACTCTTTTGTGTTCAAACAAAATATTCTGATTTTGTTTTGTTTTTGAGATACATCTCAGCGACCAATTATAATAATTATAGCGACTTCCAGCTGTTCTGGTGGAAGAAGATCCCAGACAAATGTCTGGGTACAACCACTGGCACACTGCAGGTTAGCTGGAATACCTTAAGTCCATTGCCCCAAAAGGGACTCGAACCCATGCGGTGGGAGGTTATGTAGTCACAGGAGTTACAAATCGGTGACTCTACCACTACACCCCAAAACTATTCTGAATAACACTTGATCTAAACAAAAATAAGAACGTGTCTTGACGACAAATGTGGTGCCAACACTTTTCAACTTTCCTTCCAAGACAAACCTAAGTCTTGATGGTCAATAAACTGAGTGTCCACACCAATAAGTACCAAGCTTGAGGTATATATGCAGGTCTTTACATGGAGACTTATAGACTCAAAATGATAATGGTTTTAGTAAAGCGTTGAGAAGCAAACTATCAATCAAGTTTCTGCAGTCATTTATGTTTGTCCTTGCTGGTAAGAAATGTGTCGAAGCTTTTCCAAACAATTCCCAAATACCAGTAGATTTATAAATTAGTATTTTACAAAAGTCAACTTTAGACAGCAATATAAGGAAAAAGGGAATTAACTTTGTCACATATGAATATGTCTACCTAGTGTAATGTCTCCTGTGAATCATTAAAAAATATACAGCTAGATCCAAATAACTTTTATAGTACAAACTGGGCTAATTGGACAATCCAGTGGGGTATGTGTTAATGGCATGGTAATCACCCGATTAAGCCAGATGTGCCACCTACGCCTTCCTGTCCCCATCCCTCTGTCCCCAGGAATGTTTATTGTCTGACAGATATGATGCCATGAAATAGTCATTACGGATTATTAAAAGAATTAAAAGAATATTCCTTAGTAATTTAAATATTGACTAGACACTTCTCATGAATGTAATGACTTTTTGTTTATTGAGCAATAAATTATCTCCATGTTCCACATTCTTGCTTTAACAATCAAAATTAAAATAAATTTGAAGAAAAGAAAACCATTATTACAAACAGAAGAATGGGTAGTTAATATTGATTTATAAGGTCATATCAAACACATAACAAATCATTGGTAAAGCTTATATGCATATTTTGCAAAGATTTCACAGAAACCAGGTAGCACAATCGGTAGAGTGTCGGCCCAAGGTACGGGAGGTCCCAACTTTGATCCCGGGTTCGCAACATACCAAAGTCTTTAAAAATGGTAGTGGTATAGCTCTCTTGCTAATGCTCAAGCAAATATAAGGGTAGTTCCACGACTGGTTGGCCCGGTGTCAGGATAATGCGACTGGGTGTGGTGTCATGCCAGGTGTTCATGGCATGCTATACACAGTAAAGGCTGCACTATATCTGTTTTAAGTGGACACTGTCTCCAGATAACTGAAATACTGTTGGTGGGACAATAAACCCACTAAATAAATAAATTTCAAGGAAGGGGGCAAATTGGTCAGACTTATGATTGCCGTTTATATTATTATTTAATTTACTTTTGCTTAGCGGGAAGTAGGGATCCATAAAAAAAAAGCACCTTTCAAAATGTAAGATTAGTACTGGTTCATAAGATGTACCAATTTTTGCCATACTAGAACCATTCATTTTCAATGAGAGACCGAACATCAGTAGATATTTTGTTGCAAAAATTGCTGATGGTTTCACATGACTTAAGAGAAAGTTGTTGATAGTGTCATTTTAAAAGCAATAAAATTCTGTAACATTGCATTTAACTTATAATTATCTAAGAATTTTAAATTTTTTATCTAACAGCATATACACAATACAATTTCAATTTAAACTGTGTCAAACGATATGGTCTTGTCCAATATGGCTGACTTTGCTTTTCGACAGGTGTACCCAAGACGCTCACGCTACATGGGTCATAAAATATTGACAGTGATAAAATAAAATAAAATATCCTCACATTTTACTAATAAATTTAATTGATGGAATCTATTAAATCATTAAGAATGCTAATTTTAATCTGTTTATTCAATTATAATGAAACGGTATAATTTGATATATTAATTAATAATATTATTAATATTAATAATTAATAATACCAATACAATTAACAGTACAGAGTGTGTGTCTTCAATTGAGATTTTTATTATTTTTTAATAAAGTACATGAATGTAATTACAAAGCTACATTGACTTAAGCTTAAATTAGTTCAAATGAGCCAGATCTCAATAGTATAGCATTTGTATGATTGGGTTAATATTTACAGAAACACAGAAAATATATCCGTCACTCCCAGAATGTAAACATAATTGTGTCCTTAGTCACTAGTTATAAGAGATAAACACCCATGAGACAGGCTGTCATAATTAACTTGTGTAATTGGGTTCATCAATTTATTCTCAGTCCCTCATCCCTCTCAGAACAACCCCATCTGTTCTGTCCAAGTCCTGGTCCTGCTGTCACGGACACTTCTCTTCAGCATATTGGGATTATGGTTATGAATATTAATCATATATATATATATATATAAATTGTTTGTTTTGCATCATATTAAGTCTTGATAAGCATGGTAAAATATGGACATCCAGATACAATGATTGAAGAAGATACCTGGGTAGAATCACTCTTATACTCGCTAATAGTTGACTTTTAAAACCTCTCTGCCAAGACTGGAAGATTACGTACTTTGCCAATTTAAACTCATATTACAGTAGTCTGACCATGTAACCTCATATTACATTAGTCTGACCATGTAACCTCATATTACAGTAGTCTGACCATGTATAGTCCATATGACAGTAGTTTGACCATGTAACCTCATATTACAGTAGTCTGACCATGTAGCCTCATATGACAGTAGTCTGACCATGTATAGCCTCATATGACAGTAGTTTGACCATGTAGCCTCATATTACAGTAGTTTGACCATGTATAGCCTCATATAATATAAGTCTGACCATGTAGCCTCATATAATATTAGTCTGACCATGTAGCCTCATATTACAGTAGTCTGACCATGTATAGCCTCATATGACAGTAGTTTGACCATGTAACCTCATATTACAGTAGTCTGACCATGTATAGCCTCATATAAGTCTGACCATGTAGCCTCATATAATATTAGTCTGACCATGTAGCCTCATATAATATTAGTCTGACCATGTAGCCTCATATAATATTAGTCTGACCATGTAGCCTCATATAACAGTAGTTTGACCATGTATAGCCTCATATGACAGTAGTTTGACCATGAAGCCTCATATAACAGTAGTTTGACCATGAAGCCTCATATTACATTACTTTGACCATGTAGCCTCATATAACAGTAGTTTGACCATGAAGCCTCATATTACATTACTTTGACCATGTAACCTCATATAACAGTAGTTTGACCATGTAGCCTCATATAACAGTAGTTTGACCATGTAACCTCATATAACAGTAGTTTGACCATGAAGCCTCATATTACATTACTTTGACCATGAAGCCTCATATTACATTACTTTGACCATGTAGCCTCATATTACAGTAGTTTGACCATGTAGCCTCATATTACATTCATTTGACCATGTAGCCTCATATTACAGTAGTTTGACCATGTAGCCTCATATTACATTACTTTGACCATGAAGCCTCATATTACAGTAGTTTGACCATGTAGCCTCATATGACAGTAGTTTGACCATGTAGCCTCATATGACAGTAGTTTGACCATGTAGCCTCATATTACAGTAGTTTGACCATGAAGCCTCATATTACAGTAGTTTGACCATGAAGCCTCATATTACATTACTTTGACCATGTAGCCTCATATTACAGTAGTTTGACCATGTAGCCTCATATGACAGTATTTTGACCATGTAGCCTCATATGACAGTAGTTTGACCATGTAGCCTCATATTACAGTAGTTTGACCGTGTAGCCTCATATTACAGTAGTTTGACCGTGTAGCCGCATATGACAGTAGTTTGACCATGAAGCCTTATATGACAGTAGTTTGACCTTGTAGCCTTATATTACTGTAGTTTGACCATGTAGCCTCAGATTACTGTAGTTTGACCATGTAGCCTCATATTACATTACTTTGACCATGAAGCCTCATATGACAGTAGTTTGACCATGTAGCCTCAGATTACAGTAGTTTGACCATGTAGCCTCATATTACAGTAGTTTGACCATGTAGCCTTATATGACAGTATGAGTAGTATGACCAAGTAGCCTTATATGACAGTAGTTTGACCATGTAGCCTCATATTACAGTAGTTTGACCATGTAGCCTCAGATTACAGTAGTATGACCAAGCAGCCTCATATTACAGTAGTTTGTCCATGTAGCCTCATATAACAGTAGTTTGACCATGTAGCCTCATATAACAGTAGTTTGACCATGTAGCCTCATATGACAGTAGTTTGACCATGTAGCCTCATATTACTGTAGTTTGACCATGTAGCCTCAGATTACTGTAGTTTGACCATGTAGCCTCATATTACATTACTTTGACCATGAAGCCTCATATGACAGTAGTTTGACCATGTAGCCTCAGATTACAGTAGTTTGACCATGTAGCCTCATATTACAGTAGTTTGACCATGTAGCCTTATATGACAGTATGAGTAGTATGACCAAGTAGCCTTATATGACAGTAGTTTGACCATGTAGCCTCATATGACAGTAGTTTGACCATGTAGCCTCAGATTACAGTAGTATGACCAAGCAGCCTCATATTACAGTAGTTTGTCCATGTAGCCTCATATAACAGTAGTTTGACCATGTAGCCTCATATAACAGTAGTTTGACCATGTAGCCTCATATGACAGTAGTTTGACCATGTAGCCTCATATGACAGTAGTTTGACCATGTAGCCTCAGATTACAGTAGTATGACCAAGTAGCCTCATATTACAGTAGTTTGACCATGTAGCCTCATATAACAGTAGTTTGACCATGTAGCCTCATATGACAGTAGTTTGACCATGTAGCCTTATATGACAGTAGTTTGACCATGTAGCCTTATATGACAGTAGTTTGACCATGTAGCCTCATATTACAGTAGTTTGACCATGTAGCCTTATATGACAGTAGTTTGACCATGTAGCCTCATATAACAGTAGTTTGACCATGTAGCCTCAGATTACAGTAGTTTGACCATGTAGCCTCATATTACAGTAGTTTGACCATGTAGCCTTATATGACAGTATGAGTAGTATGACCAAGTAGCCTTATATGACAGTAGTTTGACCATGTAGCCTTATATGACTGTAGTTTGACCATGTAGCCTTATATGACAGTAGTTTGACCATGTAGCCTCAGATTACAGTAGTATGACCAAGTAGCCTCATATTACAGTAGTTTGACCATGTAGCCTCATATGACAGTAGACTGACCATGTAGCCTTATATAACATTAGTCTGACCATGTAGCCTCATATAATATTAGTCTGACCATGTAGCCTCATATTACAGTAGTTTGACCATGTAGCCTCATATTACATTAGTTTGACCATGTAGCCTTATATGACAGTAGTTTGACCATGTAGTCTTATATGACAGTAGTTTGACCATGTAGCCTCATATAACAGTAGTTTGACCATGAAGCCTCATATGACAGTAGTTTGACCATGTAGCCTCATATAACAGTAGTATGACCAAGTAGCCTTATATTACTGTAGTTTGACCATGTAGCCTCAGATTACAGTAGTTTGACCATGTAGCCTTATATGACAGTAGTTTGACCATGTAGCCTCATATAACAGTAGTTTGACCATGTAGCCTCATATGACAGTAGTTTGACCATGTAGCCTCATACGACAGTAGTTAAACCATTAGCCTCATATGACAGTAGTTTGAAAATCTAGCCTCATATGACAGTAGTTTGACTATCTAGCCTCATATGACAGTAGTTTGACTATCTAGCCTCAGATGACAGTAATTTAACCATGTAACCTCATATGACAGTAGTTTGACCATGTATAACCTCATATTACAGTAGTTTGACCATGTAGCCTCGTATGATATTAGTTTGACCATGTAGCCTCAGATTATAGCCTCATAAGACAGTAGTCTGACCATGTTATTTCAAGTTATAGTAGTTTGACCAAGGTATTCTAATATTACAGTAGTTTTACCATGTAGCCCCATATTTCAGTAGTTTTACCATGTAGCCTTATATAACAGTAATTTGACCATGAAGCCTCATTTTGCAGTAGTCTGACCATGTAGCCTCATATTATGGGATAGGATGGGATTTGCCGGCATTTTTGCCGATACTGTGCAGCGAAATTTCTATCATTATAGCACAGAGGCACTTATGAGGTGCCCAGGGACTGAACACGGCCGGTCCATTATACTAATACTGATGAGTCAGGCGTAATGCTGTCCCCTTAGCCCAGAGAGTTAGGAAGGAAGCCACTACTACAAACTTTAAAGTCTTTGGTTTGATTTGCCAGGGTTTGAACCCTTGAAATCCTGATCTGCAACCCGATGCTCTACCACTTCAGCTATTGTGGCTGGTCTTTATATTATGGTAGTTTGACAATGAAACTTCAAATTACAGTAGTTTGACAATGAAACTTCAACTTACAGTAGTTTGACCATGTAACTTCAAATTACAGTAGTTTGGCCCTGTTACCTAAGATTACAGTAGTTCGCCATGTTACCTTAGATTACTTTAGTTGGGCCAAGAAGCTTTGGATGACTTTTATTTGGCCATGGACATGTAATACATGGGTATATTACATTAGGCTGGTCTTATAAACTTTGATTTATATTGGTTTGGCATTATATCCTTGTATTTTTAGTCTGTTAATGTATACCTCTGACTGCAATTGTTGGGGGGTATCCAGTCTTTGATTATTTAAATTTTGCCATGTGACCTCAGTTTATTAGTCATTTGGCCATGCAATCTCAAATGACTTTAGATTGGCAAAGCAATTTCAGATTATTTAAGTTTGGCCATACAACCTCAGATCACTTGAGTTTAGCCATACACATGTGGAGTATTTAAGTTTGGTCATGTGACTTCATATCTCTTGAGTCTGTCCATGCTATTTCAGAATACTTCACGTTTTAACATGCAACATCAGCGTCCTTACTTAAAAATGCAAATTAAAATGTGCCAGGAACAAACTAGATATATAAGTCAGTACTGGTAACTCAAACTCCATGTCAATAAAGAACTCTCAGAGACATATTCTTTTAATTCACTTCAACAGTTCCTGGCATCAAACTGGGAACAATAAACAAGATCTAATTAACAGCAAACTTGCTAAAAAGCTTCCCAACTTGAAAAGAGTATGACTATTAGGGTTTTAGATGTTAGGTACTGAGCAAATAATGGGACACTCAATGTTTGGGACTTATAACTGCTTGGCCACAGAAACCTGTGAGATACTTCAGTTTATGATCTCTTATCTCCTGGTGTCATTTCATCAAAAGTCCTTAGACCTGTTTATGGTCATAAGACCACTAAATTATCCAACAATGCCGGCAAATTCCAATCCCACTAAATTATCCTAAATGCATTTCAATGGAAGTCCTTGTACTATAGAGAAAAGCCTCAAAACCATATAGAAAGTTAGGATTGTACATTTATCTTAGGACTGATCATTCAATTATGGTCCTTTGACTTATGAATAAACCCTCCTCATTCAGCCAATATTGATTGGTGTCTTGTTCACAAACAATTAACAATATTTACAATCAAATCCTAACATGCATGAATATACAGCATTTGTATTGCACTTCCTGTGCAATAGTTTCCTGTTTTAATGATTCTAGTTAATCATACACATCAAAATAAAAAGATCCAAAAAAAAAAGGCACAAAGTCATTGTAGCAACTGTAGTAATTCAGAAGTAATAAGAATGAAACATATCATAGAGCGTGGAGTTGAAAGGATTAAGTAAGAGGAAATGCTGACAATTATCTTTTGGTCTTGAATTATCTGGAACTCAACCATTGATATACAATCATACAAACAAACAAACAATTAAGGTATTGTAAACTCAAAGTGTGAGAGATACATTGTTAATTAAGTGACCTTTTGCCAGAAACTTGACAGCAAAAAGTTAAGATCCAAATCAGAAGGAAATCTACAGCTACACACTTTTACAATCTACACTTTCAGCTGAAGTTAAAGTTCATAAGTACAGCATAATGAAGTTCTTCAATATTTTCCTTTTGATAAATTACACTTCGTCATTACTTTAAAGAAAAACTAACAACGTTATAACAAAAAGAATCTTTGCTAAAGTTAAAGAGGTATTAGAGTTAAAAACATTCTTCTTTTCACCATATTCAATCCATCAGGGTAATATGGAAAAAGTATTTTGTAAATAGCATTTTTAAAAGTATACAACATAATTTAAGCCATAAAAATTAAAAACAAAACACACAAAACAAAACAATAAAACCTAATAACAAACACAGCCATTAATTCTGCAAATTAAAACATGCTATGCTACTCTATTGCTTTCCTATTTGTTGAACTGTCTGAAACTAATGGTCTTTCACTACAGCAGAAAACACCAACAACCTTTCCAATATTTTTTTTCGTTTCGTAAAACATTCTCAGTTTCATCACTCAGGATTTAAAATATGAACAATTAAGCCCTCTGTGGAGTAAGTAGCTCCAGAACCACCATCAGCCTTAACTCGTTTATCGATAGAAAACACATTTGTCCGTATGAGTTTTAAAGCCTCTTCTCAAGAGAGTGAGAAAAACAGACCAACAATTGCTTACGCGGCTCACGTTGAAGTCTCACGGCAGGAAAGAACACTGTCAAGTGGAAAAAAGTGACAATATGACAACAGCAAGGAGTATGACTCAGAGCAAAGGAAATGTTGTTTTTCTCGCACTGTTTTTACGCAAACTTGTAGTATGTACAATCAATGGAAAATGCCAATACATGCAAAATACCAATGCCTAGTCCAGAGGATAGTGATGGTGGGGGAGTGGGTGGAAAGGGGTTCACTGCAAGATGTTTTTCTGTTGGGAAAGCATGAGAAAATAACATTATCTCATTAATCAACAAGGTATTGATTTTTATTTCTGTTCACAGGGCTCCAATGTCTCTGGTGTCGTGCTAGGGTTCTCGTAGGGGTTTTGACTTTATTGCATGGTGTGTCTTTAATCCTCTCATTATTTTGTTGGGAATCAAGATTTGCCACCACTCTCTGCAGAAGATGATTCCAAGACAAGATAGAATGAAACAGTACCAGAGGTCATAATTCAGGGGGACTACAAATTGTTTTAGCTATACCAAATCCTTTAGTTCTTTAGTAAACCCTACAGTTCTATTAAAAAAAATTGTCTCAATGTGGCTTTTTTGATGAGTACAGGAATTTAAGGGGTAAAAAATTGCAGGATATATTGAGTGACTCCTCTAATTTGGCATTTACATTCTTAACAAAAAGTGATCTACGAATTTTATGTTTAATATTTGTTTGTTTTTTGTTAAATTGCACTGACACAATTATGGTCATATTAGCGACGTCCAGCTAATCATTGGTAAAGGGAGACCCCAGACTTGTGTCTGGATAGAACCACCGGCACACCACAGATTATCTGGAAAACTTCCCCGCATGAAAGTTCTCACCCTGACCGGGATTCGAACCCATGTGGTGAGGGGCTGAGGAGTTTTTCTTTTTGTTTAATTTCTGGTAAAGATATGAGTGATGAGGTATATTATCATAAATGGCATTAACAGAAAAAGATGAATGGAAAGATGGACAGAATGGTGAATAAAGATAGATCGAATGGTGAATAGTGAGTTAAGAAAAAAAAAAGTGTGTTGATGTTTGTTTTATCTGCTTGTTTTCATACATGAAAAGAATATTTGTGTATGTAATTATGCCCAAATGTACAATGTACAGAAAACCTTGTACCATATACTTTACTGAAAGGTTGTTATGTCAGATTTAGTAAACCAGAACTACAGATCAGAGAAGTTAAACTAATTTGGTGATACCCAGGGACCTTTTTTTTATAAACATTGTAGCGACATAATTAAGGTCATATTGGCACCTCGACCTGTAAATGGTGACAGATGACCTCGAACAATAAAACCATTAGTGCATAGCAGGTCAGCTGGAAGACCTCACAGAAATTCAAAAAAGTACAAACAATGTTTGGGAGAAAAATAAATACTTGAGTTTCAGAATTATAACCCATCTTACGAGCATCATTATTGAACCTTATATAGGCTTTATGGGATTGAAATATTTCTACAATACCAAAACAGAAATAAACCCACCCCTCTTCCTCCTTGTTATGACTGCAATGCCATTGCAACAATCTTCACACTATTCAGTTGTGAGAAACTAATGTGCTCAGGCATTTAGCTCTGTAATTTCTTGCAGAAATTGTGGTTTATTGATGACATGAAATCTTTATTGTTAGAGTCTGCATTTCATCAACAAAACTCTGAACAAGATATACTTTTTTCAACCAGTGGTTGAGGGAAATTCAGCAAAACAAACAAGAAAATATTGGCATCTACTTGGAAGTCATCCAAGAATCCTTGTAATGGCTTGAGGAATTTGTAAGCAATTATGAAAACCTTGATGGAAGTTAGCAGGATTCCTGGTAGTTGACTATATTCTGTAACCAATTATGAAGTGCTATTCCTGCTAGTTGACTATATGCTCTGTAATCAGTTATGAAGGGCTATTCCTGTCGACCATATTTCTGTAACTAATTAATATGAAGTGTGATTCCTAAAAGTTGACTATGTTGTAACATACTTTTTGACCTAACGTGACCCAGTTACAAAAATCATATAAGATTTCATGCAGACAAACATTCTGGCCAATTTTAGTGAAGATTAAAACATAAATATGTTCACAAGGTTGTTTTTTCCAAAATATGACCTAGTGACTTAGTTTTGACCCCATGTGACCCCTTTACAAATTCGGACAAGATTTCTGGCAGTCAAATATGTGACCAAGTCTGATTAGACAAAAACTGTAGCCTCTAGTGTAAGATTGTTAATCTTTTTGAATACTGGTGCTTGCCAAATACCATAAGGTGGAAGGCAAGGGTAAACAAAAGCAAATCACAAGTGTTCTAAGCAAATTGTTGACGATGCACTTTGCATGATATACAACAAACTACAGACAAAGGGGTATCAGAAAAGCTCACCTTGAGCATAACATGCTCAGGTGAGTTTAAAACTCAATTATCTTTTTACCTTTGACCTCTATGAACAAATTTGGTCTTTGGGCCAGCATTAGCGTGCGCAACACACCATCATTCTTATCTGTTGGCTAACACTTGCGCCAAAAGATTTAAAAGTCCCCTGACTTATGGTTTAGTTACACTACAGACATGGTCAAAAGCTCTTTTTTTACCTTTTACCTCTAAGTGTGCCCTCTATAAACCCAGAAAAGGCAATTCTGAAGCATGAACACCCACAAGGAACATCCATTTTGGCAGCTATGTCAAGCTCCCCACAAATGAGCTTGACAAAAATTGAAAAATGGTTCTGTTGTTTGATTTTTATAATATTATGTCACAACATTTAAAGGTGGTATCCGACAGTTTGGTCAATTTTTTTTCCTCAAAAAACCAAATCAATCATTGGTACCTGAAAAGGTCTTGCAAAATGCTGTTCACTGATGCCAAAGATCTGTGAACAGTCCAGGATAAATCTCCAAATACCATTGCAAACATTCCTATCTGAGCCAAGCTGCAGAGACAGCTTTTTTTAAACTTACTTTTATATAGCTATCTGGTTAATCCGCTGTGACGTCTTTTTTTAGCAGAGAAAACTATTATAGAGTTGGAGAGACTGAACATTTAGAATATTTTTTTGGCATTTAGTACAGTCTAACAATAAATTTAGTGTTTAAAATCATCTTTAGGATGACAAAAGTATGGGTTTACACAAATGGTATATATGCCCAAATTCCTAAAAGCGGAGGTTAGATATTGGTACATGCATTTAATATAGGCAAACTGTTGGATACCACTTTTATAATATACCATTAGGATTTCACTTGAACATGCTTCAATAAATAATAACCCAAAATAATTCCTTGAATTCCTTAATGCGAAGGTAATAAGGTTTATAGCTTAAGTCCTTGCAGTAATTAGTACTGGCTGATCAGGATCTACACTTTTAGCCTAAGCATGAACAGTTCATGCTTGGCAGGTTAAGATTTAAGACCAAGCCTTCTTTTCTGTTAATTATGCATACTAATTCTCTAAAACTTATTCTAAATTTCTTCTTACATGCCAAGGTACCTTTTATTGCTCCATGTAAAGTTCTGGAAGAAAATGAAGAATAGCCAGACAACTCACAGCTGCAGAGTTGGATCATATGGATATATACTATTTGCTGTGGTCTGATAAGTCAAGCAGTTATACGGGTTAAGATTTCGGACAGGCAAACTGACTGATTCTGCTGGAGGTGTTCTGATCATAATCTACACTACTTACCAAGGTGTCAGGGTCTGATCAATGTGTTTGACAAGTTAAGAGCCAAACACTCTGAGTATGTCAATGATAGGGTGCTGAAGAAAATGATTCTTTAGAAAAAAAAGAGAAGAAAAGTCAAGCCATAAAATGGCTAATTAATAGTTGCGTCAAACTGGTTTGTGTCTTCTGTTAGATGATGGGGACATTAACAAAATCCTCCCATCGACAATCACAGAGGGTGAGTCATAAGCCAATCAGTGTGTAATCATGGCTCACGGGGGAAAAATGTCACATGACTATGAAAGAAGTGAAAAAAGACAAGATTTAAAGTTAATCTCAGATGTAATCAACTAAAACAACTTCCAACTTTTAACTGCTAAGCTCCAAAATTGATGTGAGGATAGGGAAACTGCAAATCAAGATGAGCCAGGTTCCACATAAAAGCTGTCCGATCAGGATCTGCTCTAGTAGTGACATGTCTCTTAGAGAAATATTTTCTTGTTAACTTTGCTCTGTGAAAATAAGTCTTATTACATGAGTAACAAAATTTAATGAGGAAGATTTTGAATCTTAACCTACTAATCCCAAATTGGATCTGTCCTTCAGAATGGACATTTCCAAACCAACTGATTTTAACCAATCAGAAAGTGGCAATTCATTTACCCCTTAAAAATACCCTTGCAAATAGTGACGTTCATGATCTGACAGCTTCCAGTTGGAGCTTGCTGGTCTGTATTTATGCTCTTTGCCAAATCTTGATTGATTTGTGCTAAGCAGGCTAAGAGCTCAGCCTCTTATTGGTGTATAGTTACAATTGCATGTATTTATTAGCATTCTATAATCAAAGAAGTAGTCCAAGGAACAAACATAATAATGTTGCAGGAAACTTGTTAAATGGATAGTGCATGTAAAACAAGTAACCAATAGTTTCATTCTTAAATCAATACGATGGAGAGAAAAAATGGTAATACAAATATATTCAGGTTGTAATAATTATGTTTAATTTGTTATCTTTAATATATTAAGACTCTGTGATATAGATGGTTTCCACATTAGTGAAGATCCCATATCTTGGCAGCCATCTTTGATGGTACCTTCAAGGGATTTTCAGATGAATTGTATAAAAGCATAAATTTTATTGTCTTGTTATTTCTTCATTTGCTGTCCAAAAATTAAAAGCAATACACCATTGGAAAGCTCTTGAAATTCATATTTTTAGAATACAGTATTTTTAAATTGATTTGCACAAAGAATTAATTCACAGAAATTAATAACATTATTGGCTCATCCTTAAACAAAATTTACAGTGTATCTATTTTGGTTGTATTATTTTTTTTTCTCCTTTCAAACTATCAAAATATTGTTTTGATATTTAAAATACTTCATAAAAGCTGTTTAATTTGATGTAATATTCAGTAAAATAGACTGAAAAATAAAAACACAGTGGTGAGTTTAATACAGCACATATTTCCAGATTTCGGCCTGCATTGCTTCTGCCTACAAAGATGGCTGCCTTATTCTGTCTTAACAGTGCCTATGACATCACTTGGAAACTATCTATTGACAGAAAAAATAGACTGCATTATTTGTCTTTATTAATAGGTTTTCACACTTGAAGTAGTAGTAATATCAATAACTGAATGACCAATTATTCTAACAGAAAAAAATGAATAATTAATTTTAAGTAATTCAAACTGTGTATATTATATATAATTAAAATATATTTTATATTATATTTATTCTGGCAGTGAATAAAAATCATATGAAGTATTATTAAGAGGTTTCATAAGATGTGCCAGGAAAAGAATGTATGTTGTCAGGATTATAAATATAAATAAGTCTTAGTGATACTATGTCAATGCTAAAACACACAATGCTGCACTTTCAAGAATAACCAATTCAAAGGTCAGTAATCTCAGAAAGACTGAACAGTTATTTACAGGCTGTTACAAGCCTCTAGAATAAAAATACAAAGGGACAATTATTTTGCAATAAGGGAAAAAAGAAGTATAACAATATTTGTAAAAACTGTTACATGGTATTATATCAACAATTAATAGCTAGATACATACCTATAAAAATCACTAAAAAATGTGTAACTTTCTTGTCTAACATAAAGCAATATCAAGAAAAATCACTTTCTTTAAAAATGCATGAGGTAAACTGTGCATAGACTCTCACTCTAAATGAATTAAAATCCACCTAAAGACAAGTTATGAATTAAAGGCCATGCAGAAAATATAAAGAGAAAAGTACATAGTTTCATTATATATAGTTTGAACTCTTTTTTTATGATTCTATGATTGTTAGGTTCATTGTACTGCCAACTCACTTTAAATTATTTTGAAATGGAGTTCACTTGAAGCAAATACAGTGCGGCCTTTACTGTAAATACCATATCATGAATACATGCTACATTCAGTCACATTATCCTGACACCCAGCCAGCCAGCCATGGTACTGGTCGAGTGCTGTATCAAAATGATGTTTTGGCTGTGTCATTAGTGACAGTGTCCAGAATGAAATCTGAACTTTCTATGATAGAAGAATACTGCATGATCTTTACTACTCGCATCCAATCTACATGCCTGGGAAATGGAGTAAGTACCAAAAAAATATATATACACAAGCAGACTGGACACATCAAATGGGTCAATGCATGCTTCAAATATAAACATTAATAATGTCTTATGTTGAAACTAGATGTTCATGTAATTATATTGTGTTAAATAGATATACAAGAAATGCAGATGTATGAATGAACTATTAAGATTCAGATAGGGTGAGCAATGTTGACAAAATAAATGAGTTGTAATGTTGAACTTAGTGTTTTTAAATCCATTACAGGGTTAAATTTACACCACCTAAACAGTACTTTCTGCACTTTGATTTATGTTGTGTCCTGGGTTTGAGGTGGGCCTCACGTATCTGGACGTGATGATTTACCAATTGCACTACATGTACTATGTCAAATCGAAGAATCTTTTTAATGTATTTTAAAGTATTGAAATAACAGTCATGTTGGTGTTGTTTTTGTTGAAGTATAAACATTGCAGTTACATTAGAATAGGTCTACTTGTTTATGTAAGTCCACTCTGTTGGTTATATAGAAGATTGTTATGATTTGAATGCACTAGGGTATCTGAACCACAATACATACATGTGAACCTTATCTGAAACTTAAGGGGGAGATTTTCACTTACAAAGTGGGAGCTTTATTACTTTTATATAAACAAAAGAAGGAAGTTATCTATTTCCAAGTAGGGAGATTTCTGAACATGTGTAAAACGCTCCTTATTTTTAAATAATTTTGCATCTTAAAAGCGGGGGGTCTCCCTCCAAAAATGGTAGGGTTCACATTATGTATCAATGTTAACAACATTTAACCTCCTGTGTTTTGGGACTTTGTGCATAATTGCTAAAAAGACTTCTACTTTAGTGTAAGAAAAGGATGTCCATATAATTTCAACAATTGCATGACAGTAGAAATCATAAAATACAGCGCTTCAACTGTCCATTTTTTCCAAATCTATCCAGATCCATCATGTATGGGAGTGTAAGTTTTTCTTGTATTGTCTCTTATTGTTTCTCCGAACCCCAGTGACTGTACTCATCAAATCCAGATAAATGAGCCAATTTAATTGGGTATTCATAATGTACAGTCTCATCTGAGAATTATGGGATGCAGTGTTCTCAATAAGAACAGCCAGTCAATATTGCAGATTAGAATACCTTTTGAGCTGGTTGAAATTATCAAAGGTATCTAAAAATGTGCAAGAATCTACTGTGTTATTTTCAACAATTATGACTCTAACACAAAGATATATATGATAAAAAGGCCAAATATGTAGTCACCTTAATAGGCTTCTGCATACATTTTAAACTACAAACTGGACATTTAACTTTCCATTATTGATACAAATAATCTAGTAAATAATTTATGAAACCCTTTAATCATGCCTATTTCATGCTACATTTATTTATAAGCAATTAAAATTGTATAAGTCCCTAAATAGCTACATTCAGAACATACAATATATTATACTAGTATAGACTCAGTAGTAAATAGTGTGGACCCCAATCAGACAGTTCTCTGTAATACCTGACTCAGATCTTGATCCACATTTATTGCATAAGTCTTATGTGTTCAGGAGGCTAACAGCTGATATTATAATGTTCAGTCTATGAAAGGTGACAGAATCATGTGACATCTCATACACATGGGTGCTTTAAATTTATCACAAACTGCCCTCAGGGGCTAATGGCCATAGTAGTTTTAATTTATTTATCAAGATAATTGATTTACTTAGATAAAGTGTTACCTTGGTAACCAGTATGTTTCTAGGTGACACCACTGTATTTAGCAGGTTATCACCCTAACTGATCAATCTGCTGATAAGCCACTGACAATCTTGTCAATGATAGCAGCCCTCACACACACCACACACCAAAGATCATTGCCCCTTGACTTCCAGCCTAAATTTACATAAAAACATAATGATATTAAGTTATGTCTTGGCATGACAAAAGAATTGAACCAAATTTCACAGGCTGACACACCATTATTGATGTCTTAAATACAATGAATCTTAGGATAAATGTTACCTACTAAAATGCTGATTTTTGCATATTTTGTATAATTTTCCAAGAATAAAATCCACAAAAATGGTAAACCATGAAAATTTGATTTGATTTGTCTTTTACTTTAAATCTCTTTAACACTCCTTGATTTTTTTACTTGTAAATGATTCATCACTATACATTTTATGTATACCAACACTTCATTACATTTTCAAAACTTTTTTCTGGCTCAAAATGTTGTATACTAAGTTGAAAAGAATTTCAGTCAACTGGATATTGTATCCAATTAAAGGACATATATGGTTGCCAATTTACTTGAAAAGCATGCCATGAACACCTAACATGATAACATATTTTACTAAGTCAAATTTTTGAGAATTTAAAAAAGTTAGTTGTAAAACTGACCCTCATTAGCTCAGGCAGAAAGCAAAATAGCTATACTACTACCATCTTTGAAGACTGATATGTCCCATGTTTAATTTGTTGTTTATATAACACAAATCAAATTGGCAGCAATCTGCTTTCATTGGTGGAAGACAACCCTTGACATAGAGTTCTGAATAGAATCACCAGCACATGCACCGCAAGTCAAACTTCTACTCATAAGTCCTTGAGCCAGACTGGGACTTTAACCTACTCAGTGCGGGAGTTACAAGCAAGTTGCTCTAACCTCATGTACTTCAGGTTACAGGTTCATTCTAAGGACATGACACAGAATCAGCATGGAGATGGTCTACCAGTATTCGCCTTTGCTGTTTCTTGGTAAACATGGGTTGGCCTAGTTGCATGATATATCACTGGATGTGGAAATACAGCTAATAAAGTGAAATGTAACAAGACCATTTTGTTCATGACATGCTACCACAGTAACATCCTCATACATAGAGTCATCTTTTGTCACAATGTATCCCTGCAAAAAGCTCATGGCCAAGAATAACTTACTTTTCTGAAGATAATTTTTTTTTGTACACTGGGTGTTTTATTAAGAAAAAATTGCTTTGAGCATAAAAAGGATTAATACCTGAAAATTTAGTGATAACAATGAAATTATTCTTTTCTGTTTTTTAACAGCACAGATAACCCTTTTATTCACGGTACATTTATATGAATTTGAAGCTTTGCCTGTTTTTTTTATTTTCTTTTAAACAGTTCAAAGTATTCTACGTTTCATCATTTAATAGTAAATCCATGGTCAAACCAGACAACAAACAGACCATACGTAGTGCAGATTCTACTAAAGATAAGACTGATAACTGTGATTGTTTCACAAATGCATAAAATGGCCAATGCATGAGTAAAAGGCTTAAGTACACAAATGTAAACAATACCACCATATATTAAAATAAATATCCCTAAATGAATTACATACTGACATCATTAAATTTAAATATATTCAAGTAATTTATCTTTATCCTATTTATATATCACACAATGGTGTGTAACCAAATTTAATCTTTTACTTTACAATTTCTAACCAACATTTAATATGACATCATAAAGGGTCACATGGCCTAAAGAAATCTGAGCCTGTTACAGCAGAAAATGGAGCTCCAACCGAGGCAGTGACGGGATGAGGTGATACAAAGTGGCAACCATTAGGCCATGGGTGAGCCTAAATGCAAAGAACGGAGAGCGTAAGAGAGTGTCCCAGTAATGGCAGCACTATATTTATTTATGCATACATTGTCTGACTATGACTATAAATAGTTTGTGTGATCCAACTTCTATAATCCTTGACACTCTTCTCAGCCACAGCTTGCCTTAATCACAACATGACACAATTCAAACCCAGGTGTGACCCAAGTAGGGGCCATTGAAGTCCAATGAAGCCCCTCTATGTCCCTTTGTGATGTAATCATTGTGCATATTGGGGTGCGGATAACACATCAAACAGACAAACTTTAATTTTGAATTCAACAATATGAAATTGAGGCCAGTATAATATTAAATATTATCCCTTCCTTCATTTATTTATTTAGTACGGTATAGTCCTCTTGATAATGTTTTAAGACTAAGATTTCCAATGAAACACAATTATTATCATAAAATAAGACAGAATCACTACAAACTGAGAAAAGCAAAGGATTTTTCTATTACACTAAATATCTTAGTCAAATGTTTACTGTTTTGATAGCTCTGTGTGTCCAATGCCTGGTCACTTATACAATTAAACATCATCACCAACTAAGAAGGGATAATAAAAGTGTATTTGCTTAGGCCATCACACCATTAAACTGAGTGACAATTCTTGCGACCAGGTGACTGCTTTGACAATTTGTGTGCAAAAAACCATTGAAAAAAGTAAGGCTGTACAACAAAGTAAAAAAAGATTTTCATGGTTTAGCAGCAATAAGAGATCAATGCAAAGTATCACATCAGTGGTTAATATTGATAGGCCAAGTTATGTAATGGTACAATCATGTGTTATTTTTGTCTGCTTGCAATTTATGCAATAGTTTTTCATCATTTTTACATTTTCCTTTGCCTGGGTGAAGATAACTAATTACAACTTTCTAAACACTCTAAAAAGATATTCATATGGAGTGTAAAAATCTCATTGCTGGACTAACAAATCTAATATTCTCCTTCAGACTCTATGATAGTTGTGTCCATATGGATACTTCAGACTCTATAATAGTTGTGTCCATATGGATACTTCAGACTCTATGATAGTTGTGCCCATATGGATACTTCAGACTCTGTGATAGTTGTGCCCATATGAATACTTCAGACTCTATGATAGTTGTGCCCATCCCACACCAAAACCGCAAGCTTAAATAAGCTTGCGACAAGTTTGCGACAAGATTGCGGTAAGATTGCAACCAAGCGTGTTGCAATCTTATTTAAGCTTGCGGTAAGATTGCGATAAGAAAGCCGCAATCTTAAAATTAAGCTTGCAAGGTTGCGATAGGAACCATTACGATCTTGATTGCTCGCTTGACTGCTCGCTTGCAAGCTTGCGCAATCATGCCAAGCGAGCGGTTTGGCTCGCTTAAAAGCTCGCTTGCACGCTTGGCAAGCTTGCAAGGTTGCGATAGGAACCATTACGATCTTACTTGCTCGCTTGCAAGCTTGCGCAATCATGCCAAGCGAGCGATTTGGCTCGCTTGCACGCTTGGCAAGCTTGCAAGGTTGCGATAGGAACCTTTACGAGCTTGATTGCTCGCTTGCAAGCTTGCGCAATCATGCCAAGCGAGCGGTTTGACTCGCTTGCTCACTTATCCCATGCGTGCGGTTTGGCACGCTTGCAAGCTTGCGCTATCATCCCAAGCTTGTGGGTTGTTTTTTTTTTTCTTTGCTTGATCAAATCCGTTGAGTGGCTAAGGTTGTGGCTAGATTGACATAAATAAAATCACTAGATAACATTTGTGGTTTTCACTTAAAAATCCGATGCAACAAAAAATTTACAGGGAAAATAACACAACAGAAAGATACTAAATATATTCCACTGCAATTAAAGACAATGGCAAAGAACACAAAGAAGAAGTGGTCATTTATTAAAGGAAACAACTAAAAGATGCTTATCAATTAATTTATATTCTTAACCCATAGCTTGCTAAGCACTTATTAATATGAGAAAGCATGACAAGCCATTTTCGGGGGTCAAGCAAATAGGATTTTAAATGATTAAATCAAACTTAAGTATCAATTTATTTATCATTAAGAATAAAATACATACAATGCACTCAAGAAATAGTACCACAGGTATTGTGTTCAAAAACAGTTTATAGTCAGTTCTTGTTGATTTCTCAGATGACAACTCTAGTTCAGCTTGAGGGAATCTTGCATCCTTCCTCTTACCTGCACAGCAAATGTATTTTTTTCTCCAATTACGTCTGAAAAAGAAAAAAAATCCAACATTCTGCATTATTTAATTTTTTTTTTCATTACCTGATTTTTTATTTAGCAATGAAAGATTTATTTAGTATGTAAGGGTCTTGTGTTATTTGTACCACACAGGCACCTTCAGTCAGAGTTTGATGCAGAGTAAGTGTTCAAAGATTGAAAGAAATAGATTGGAAATTTTACAAAAAACAAGGAAACAAACAAAAAACCTAATTAGATGCTGACACAAACTTTTACAGCTTTGGTCATGATGCAAACTTGCCTATTCTTTAAAACAGCAATTTGAAAACAGCAACAAATAACAGGAGCTATAGGCAAAAGCACCCCCATATTTTATATGTTTAAAATCTCAGCTGAGAAATGCTGAACTAACTAAAAAGTAAAGCTTAACGAAATACTATCTTGGTTATTTTATAAGCATTAATATGCACAAAGGGGTAAAAGTAAAACACCAGACCTGGTAGTGCAATCCGTAGAGTGCCGGCTCCTGGTACTAGAGGCATTGGGTTCAGTCTGGGCTGCAACATACCAAAGTCATGTTAAATGGTAGTGTTATTGCTCTCTTGCTAATACTCAAGCAAATATACAGCTAGTTCTATGACTAGTCAGTCAGGTGTCAGGATAATGTGACTGGGTGTATCATGCCAGGTGTTCATGGCATGCTAAAATCAGTAAAAACAGCTTTATATTGGCTTCAATTGAACACTATCTTCTAATAAATTGTTGGTGGTTTGATTGTTTATTAGGTTTATTGAGCCACCAACAGTAGTACTGGTATTTCAGTTATCTGGAGACGGTGTTCACTTGAAGCAGATATAGTGCTGCCTTCACTGTGTATAGCATGCCATGAACAAATAACATGATACCACATCCAGTCATATTATCCTGACACCAGGCCAACCATAAACACACAGATAAATAAAAAGCCAGTAAATTCAAAATGTATGATTATTACAGCAAGATTATTTTTTTATTAATGTAAGTGAATACAGAGAACAAAGGAAATTTAAATTTAAAATATACCATCTAATTTTAATATTATAATATTGCAATCAAAACAGTGGCGCCTATGGCTGAGCGGTTAGAATCGCTGACTTGAAGCTCCTCCGCCCCTCACCGCGTGGGTTCGAGTCCTAGTTGGGGTGAGAACTTCTATGTAGGGAGGTTTTCCTCCACCAATAATTAGCTGGACGTCGCCAATATGGCCATAAATGTGTCCGTGCGATGTAACAAAAAATCAAACAAAATCAAAACAACATATGATTTCCAAAAAATGACATCTTCATGTACCAACAGCTGCACCATGGGATTAGGGATTAGGGATAAGCCGGCATTTTTGCCGATACTGCGCAGCGACATTTCTATCATTACAGCACAGGGGCACTTATGAGGTGCCCAGGGACTGAACCCGGCCGGTCCATTATACTGACACCGACGAGTCAGGCGTAATGCTGTCCCCGTAGCCCCGAGCGTTAGGAGGGAAGCCACTACTACCAACTTTAAAGTCTTTGGTATGACCCGGCCGGGGTTCGAACCCACGACCTCCCGATCCGCAAGCCGACGCTCGCTGCACCATGCAATTAATAATAAACATGGTAGTGCTAAAAGGTAGCAAATGCATTAATACAAGAACTGGTACAAATGGTCAAAATGTTACATAGTTATCTCAGTACCTTTTGTCTGTCATCCATGCGTTGCTCTTCACTGACCTCCTTATTGACATCCGTCTGCATCTCCGATTATTTTTTGTTCACTTGCATCTGGCTGTTTCAAACTATTACAGAAAATAAAATACTTTACATGAGTGGCAATGCCATACTAGCAAACACAGTTATGTATGTGTTCAATCATCATGTACAAGTTATCTTGGATATCTCTATTACCGGTGAGTTAAATTTATTTTCTTACCACAACAATGTAATCAACAACAAAAAATATTGTGTAGCCACTTGTAACCGTTTTATGTGCCTTTATTCCTATAGTATGCTATGTATCCATGTGTAATGTGAATGTCCGGTAACTGGATATTACCGTTAATAAGGTCACTCTAAAATAAACAATAATACAAAAATGTCTTACGTTTGAACTTGTCAGAACCGTATCAACTCTAACTGAAGCATAAATTAAATATACAGTAGAAAACACGTGTTTATGGAAAAGTCAACGGTTTCAGAAAACGTTTGTGATAAGAAAAAACTAAGGTGAAATGTCGGAACTGAAAAAAATGGCGAAAATATTTAACACGTTAATTTTGCATTCTAAACCGTTAATGTACAAAACTTACTACGTTCAGAAAACCTGATTTAAAATGTGGTGCTTCTTATACTTGTTTAAGTAGATTAATGTCTCACCTTTGCTTAGTAGTCCAGTGAAGGAAAGTCAATTTTTTCATCTTTTTCATCACATTTTTTTCATTTCGTTGAAAATTGGCGCGGCCGGAAGTGTAGACTGCGCATGTGCTATTGTAGTAAATCGGGACCGCTCGGCGATTTCTTCGGTTATTTTCCGAAAGTTACGATTGACTTTTAATAAAACACCGTAAAAGCGACTTTTAAACTTTTATTATTAAATGGTGTTTATTCACATTCCCAATAAAGTAAGAGTGGTTTTAACATGATACTCTACTGTCTGTTTTGTTGTCATTTTAGATATTAGACTGTAAATCTACTTGACCAGGTTTTCGAAAGACAACAAAAAGTTATTAAAAAACTGACATCTTTGGAATGAGATCAAAAAAATAAATATTGTACTGAGCTATTATTACCAAATCTTTTGTAGCTGTCTTTAATGATAACATAGCTTAAAATTGCTTTTGTGATCAGTCAGATCAAGGTCACTGTAACTCATAACAGCAGTTTGCTTTCCATGTCTACTCAGGATTTAGATAGATATCAAATTTGAAAGTTAACTTGTTTATGGGATGCCAAAGTATGGGATTGATTTTGTTGTCAATTAGTTTGAAGGACTGTGTCACTGTTACTAAATACATTTTATTTTGTTTAGTTCATTATCTTATTTTTTTTGAGGATTAATCAGATTAAGTAGTTAACTAACTATCTCATGGGAAGAATATGTTTGGAATTGCTTTAGGGATCAATTGTTGTCAAGTTATTAAATATATTTTTGGATTTTCTATAAAAAAAATCAAGATGGGAGTAGGGTATCATTACCAAATTACTTTCTAGGGAGAGTAAATCTGGGACTGTTTTGTATAGGGTTGTGTGATTTCTGTTTAATAATAAATAATGACAAAATAAAATTTAAAAAAAAAATTGGCAGTTAGTATTTAGAGCTTTTTTATGTCACATTCTGGTAAGCTTTTTTCAACCAACTGTCCATCTAGCTGCATTAACAATTTGCTCATAAACACTTTAAAGGCTACCGTTTTGATCCAATCTTAACCAACACTGGTGGTCAGAATGTCATTAAATGTTTGTCTGTATGAAATCTTGGATGAGTTAATAAATAGGTCACATGGTCAAATAGTAGGTGACTTGGTCAGATCTATAAAAACCTTGAGAACACATTAAAAGACTTTTTTGGGGGCCTAATCTTCACAGAACTTGACCAGAATCTTTGTTTGCAATAAATCTGGATGTGTAACTGTAGGCAAAGATTTGCTTCAACATAACTTGTAATCACTAGAATCCAAGGCACAGTTGTGAACATTTAGTCTTGTGATTAAATTTTAAAGCCAGTGTCCTCAGGTGAGCGATACAGGGCCATCATAGCTTTCTTGCTGTATATCTGCAAGTGGAACTGGTCATGCTGGTCAAGTTCTCTTTCAAATGTTATTTCTTTAAAGAAATACAAAATAAATTTCTTAATGTCTTGGAATAATTTTATGCTTGCAAGTCCACAACCTATCCACAATCCTAATAATAATTAGTTTTAAGCTTGCAAGATCGCAAGCTTCTTGCAATCTTCAGTGGAATATAAGATTGCAAGCTTGCAAGACCGCAAGCTTCTCGCAATCTTAATGGTATTTAAGATTGCGAGAAGTGTGCGAACAAAACCTAACCACAACCTTAATTTCTATGCAAGCGAGCATGCTCGCATCCGCGACCATAATATTTAAGAATTGCAATCTTATTAAGATTGCGGCAAGCTTGCGCAAACTTGTCGCAAACTTGTGACGAGCTTGTCGCATGCAAGCGTTTTGGTGTGGGATATGAATACTTCAGACTCTGTGAAAGTTGTGTCCATATGAATACTTCAGACTCTGTGAAAGTTGTGCCCATATGAATACTTCAGACTATGATAGTTGTGCCCATATGAATACTTCAGACTCTATGATAGTTGTGCCCATATGAATACTTCAGACTATGATAGTTGTGCCCATATGAAGACTTCAGACTCTATGATAGTTGTGCCCATATGAATACTTCAGACTATGATAGTTGTGCCCATATGAATACTTCAGACTCTATGATAGTTGTGCTCATATGAATACTTCAGACTATGATAGTTGTGCCCATATGAATACTTCAGACTATGATAGTTGTGCCCATATGAATACTTCAGACTCTATGATAGTTGTGCCCATATGAATACTTCAGACTCTATGATGGCTGTGCCCATATTAATACTTCAGACTCTATGATAGTTGTGTCCATACGAAAACTTCAGATTCTATGATACTGGTAGTTGTACCTATATGACTCCCTCAGACTGTATGAGAGTTGTGCCCAAATTAATTCTTTAAATATGACAATTATTTACTTTAAATGACTAAATTATCACAGCTTGCAGTGCTAAGAAAAAAAAAAGATTCAGCCAAAATCACACCCTGAACTTTCTCCAACTTAATGTATTTGGCTGAATTTCATGCTGCTGCTGTAAAGATGCAGAAAAACAACAATGTTGGCCCTTGTCACCATACATTTTATCAAAAACTCAACATGTATTCTTATTATTTTGTTCATTTCTTTTACATATTACATGTATGGTTAATTTACATATACGAAGAGACATAGCAGCCAATAGTATAGATCCTGATCAGCAGCTACACTATGTTAATAAGCCTATAAATGCATGATAAATGTGATGACTTCAAATAGGCTTATTTAATACGAGTTTTAATACGAGTCCACATGGTATGCAGACTGTAAAGAGGCATTAGTTTTACAGTCTTGATTAATTCTATTTCAATAAAGTTTTCTGCTTATTTTAATAGGATTTAATATCTACAGCTAATTGAACAATTGATTCAAACAGCAACCTGTCCCTAATGTATTAATATCCCATATTTTAAGGCTTAGTTTTTGGGCTTACACCTACATACAGCATATACAAATTATTTTAATGATACATTTATACACTTTCTAGAAAAAATGCAATCACAAACTGGATCTACAGCATTTGCCTAACTAAATATAGTGCAAAGAATATAACTAGCTCACGCAGAGTGGAGGGGGGCGCCTGTGGCGTAGTGGTAGTTGCTGACTTGTTACTCCGCGGACTGCTTAGCCTCTCATGGCGTGGGTTCGAGTCCCATTCTGGGCAAAGGACTTAATACGGGAAGGTTTTCCAGCTAACCTGCAGTGCACCGGTGGTTCTAACCAGACATTGTTTGGTGTCTTCCTCCACCAAAATAGCTGGACATCGCTTTAATGATCATAACTGATCACTGTGATGTATTTAAAAAACAAAAACAAAACAAGTAGAGTAAATGTACAGTAGTATTGAGTTTTAAGTAAAAAAAAGAATACCAAAGCACAGATTGTACTACAGACAGTATGTAAGTATGTAATCCCACTGGTGATTGAGTGTTGGCCTGTCCACTTATGTTGTTTGTCTAATTCTACAAGACTGCCAATTTTTATTGTACAAGACAAATCTGTAAACTAACTTCCTTAAACTGCTACATAATTGTTGCAAACCTGCTACAGATTCCTAGTTATTGGTAAAAACAACAGCAAAGGTTACAAGATACATTGAAGATATATTGAAGATAAGCCTGGCAACAGATGCTTCATATCCAAATGATCTGAATCTATGCTCTTTAGCTAGACTGGATCAACTTAGGCTTATTAAGTGGAGGGCTAGAATTCTAGCAATAGCTTCTAATAACAATATCCCAGGATCCATAGAAGACATCACTGCATGAACAACAGTCACTTCTGATTAAACAAGTGCTGTGAAAGGCAAGGTATTATATGCCAATGGTCCAGTTCCAACAAGTTCTACAAACTCTTTCTTCATCTTTAAAACAAAATATTTTGAAATTATGACTAAGAATATGCACAAACTGATTTTTGGAGACTCTGGTCGACCACCTAAAATTTTGAGGTTTTGGTCAAGAACAAATTTAAAAATCAATAGGTAAAAATAATAAGGTAAAGCACCACCCAAAGAGAGGATAAATACTACATCAGACTTTGGGAAATGCACTGATACAGAATTATAACACTTTTAAAAAAAAAAAGCTCAATTTACTAGTGCACATGTAACTACATCAGTGCAATTATTTGCCAAAGTGTGATTCTAAATAAAAACAGTTTCAAGACCATAAGAAAACATGTTCACATTTAAACGTGTAATTAGTTGTAGGGGACTAAAGATTTTATCGCATGCGCACTGAAGTTAAAAATGTTTCGCTTTGGTCACAGTTCAATATCAACAACTGAGGCTGAGCAGGAATGGGGAAAAAAACACAACACAATTTCTGAACTTTTTGGTTTCATGCAACTTACCTTCACAGTTTCATCCAGAGAACCAGCTGGCTGTCTATGGTGTACTAACCTAGCAGGACTGGAACCAGCCATTGCCATAGTTACTGAGACACACCTTCCCACTCACTCTCTAAATCCATTGTAAATCCAACAGAATAACACTTTTGGGCACTAAACACTTTAAAGTAGATCTATTTTCCTGCAAAATAATGAAAAATATTTGAAATATAGTCACTTTTGTGAGAAAAAATAATGACATTATTGTCAAGTATTTCAATTACTGTAACACTGGCATTCAGAAGAGACATGACCAACATAGCAGGTTAATATCTAATTGTCTATAATGTGCTCAAACTATATGCTAGCTTATATAAAAATGTGTCCTCAATGGAATTCTAAATATATAGAAGGAGCATCTTTTTAGTCATTTCAGAAAAGGTTTAATCAGAGGGCTGAAAATTTATAAATAGTTATAGTAATAAATAGTAATAACACTATTTGGGTAGGCCTATAAAGCAAAACAGGTAAATGTAAAAATGGTACTATATAGACTTGAACTTATTTTATATGGTAATATTTAAATGGTAACAATTAAATATGTTATTCTGAAATACTTCGTTTCACAATTTTAAATTTTCTACAAAATTTGGATGTAGTAAAATGAAATGATTTTACAAGGGTTATTTCTAAAGACATATTTTTACCAATAAATGGTGCTATTTGTTTGTGTGTGCAGTGTTTTAGACTTTTCAAGACTATTGAAATAATCAATTCATTCTTATGATTTCTATCAAATAGTGAAATCTCCGCCTGGTAAGCATGAACTAATCACGCTTCAGAATAAATATGAACTCTCCCGTTTTTGGAGGGAGACTACCTCTTTTAAGGTTCAAAACTATTTGAAAATGCGAGGTGTTTAACACATATTCAGAAATCTTCCTACTAAGAAAAAGGTAACTTTATATAAAAATAACAAATCTCCCTCTTTGCAAGTAAAAATGCTTCAGATCACATGTATGCTTCAGGCAAATAGTGTAGACCCAGGCAGTGCATCTTTTGTGATATGTCATGGCACCACTGTTTGTAGATGTGACAGGATGATGAGAAATATGTACACTCTATTAATATATATATGTACATTCTATTAAAAATGTAGTATAATAACTGCAAGTTGGTGACAAAGTTCAGTTATCTTTAAAGGGGTATCTGACAGGTTAAACCAGATTTTTTTTTCTCAACCATTCATGGAAATTGTTACCTGAAAAGATCTAGCAAAATGCTGTTTGTTGATATCCTACATCTATATGACAAGTGGAGCATAATACACCATTCATCATTAGCAACATGTATAACATATCTGAGCCATGATGAATGTTTGAAACATTCAATTTTTTTTACTTATACTTTTAAGATCCCATTACATCGTCATTTGAGGAAGTCGCTTTTTATGTTGGCACCTATTTTAGTAGAAATCGCCATTATGCATACTAAAAGATTTTGGAAACAATAAACATAATTTCAAGTGAGGTTTACACAAATAGAACTGCCTACCAATTAAGGTAGTGTTCAAAATCATCATTTTTTAGACTGAAGCACAAGTTTATGGAGAAATTATTCCAAAATTACCCAAACTGAAGCTAAGTTGTTTTTTATTGTTACTGATACTGACAAACTGTTGAATACTGTGGAATAAAATATGCACTTGACACATATATTTCTTGGAAGCACTTTTTTGAATCACTTATACACATCATATTGTTTATATATCTGGATTGTATTTTGTATTCTGCACTAGTTTTAAGCAATAACTGCAGTGCTTATTCAATGGTACCAGCAAATATTTCACATTTCAGTGTGACGGTATTATAATGTCTGTAAGTGAAAAATTGCTGCTGGAAACAGTAGTGATGATTGTTGCCTGTTTACCAGAGGCAAGGTGTCAAAATCATGTGTTTAATTTAATTCGCTAAAAGAAATTATTGTAAAATAAAACTGTTAATGTCAGAGCCTCACCAGGCACATAACTGCCTGTACACAGAATATGCAATTATGTACCCATTTTCCCAAAGAATAAAAACATAACAAAAAAAAATGCAAAAAAAAGTAAGGCATATATTTATTTCCTTCAACTAGTACTCCTATTTGCAATGTTAAAAATATCCTAAATTGCTAAACCGATTTAGCACCTTTTCTGTAACTAGGCTTACTTGGTATGGGACAAGTCGTGTTCTCTTATAATTCAAATCATAACTTTTCTGATAATTCTGTTTATGGGACTATTACACCTTGGTAGTATGTTGTAGAGGGATATGCACAGAACTGCAACTTTTTGTTTACTACTGTATGTTTCATGTGTTGTAAAATACACAATGGTTACTGCATTTAATTGGCAGACAAATAGAAATCATTGTTGTAAGTCACTATATCATAGGCATTGACATTGGTTTAGTCACGGGTCTTTGTGACATAAATCGGAGAGATAATTTATGAAAAAAATATTCTTGATTTTCCTATTGCTTCATATCAATTCGACTTCCCCAGAAGCCACCACGTACAATGTAGAAACACAAAATTTTCCATTGGAGCATGCTCTCAGACACGCCTAGCGATCATGCGTAGACATAATGTCATGACTAGCTACATCCCTGCTCACTAGTAAAAATTGTTGCCCAAATGCTGTTGAAGTGGTACATTTGTAAAAAAACTATAATACATTCATAGTAATTAACTAACAACTACATCAAAACTAAAAGGCATTGTTAGAAACTCAGCAGCAATGCTTGCAGACCCTGATCAGACTGCTGCCCGGAACCTCCTCCCACCGCTTCCCTGATACCACTGTCTGAGTCTGTGTCCAGCAGGATAGACCCCACCCCCACTATTCTTAAATAAGTTTTTTGTTGAATGTTCTTTAAACAGTTTTATTTCCTTTTTGATAATAATGATAATATAATTGTTGTTATTGCTGTTGATGAAAATTGATGATGAGTAACAGATCGCAGAAGGGGAGGAGAAAGCACATATCATAAATTTACTTAAAACAGACTATATATAAAATTGATTTAAATAACTGGTAAAATAAAAATCTAATTATGATGATGATGATGATGATGATGATAACGATGATGATAACAATGATGATAACAATGATGACAATGTCAATGGTGTTTGTGACTATGACAATAATGACTGACAAGCTAGTAACTATGTTTTTGTGTTTATTGTGTGTGTTTTTCTTTGTAGCTATTTGTATAGAAGATTTTTAACTATATATATAAATATTAAAACATTTGCAATTAGTAGCATTTTTATTGTCATATATTCTATTAATTGTGTAGATTAATCGTTCGAGCAAACTATGTTATATATCGTTAGCATTTGCAGAAGATAAATAGCTCTACGTCTGAAACAGTCAAAGCGCATACATGTACAACATTTACTTCTGTGTTACCTTTTTTATGACACATCGCTCCTACAAACGTGCATCTCTTAATAGTGTTTAATCCTATCAGTAGCACAAAGCATTAAAATTAAGTCAAACCAATGAATAAAACGCGCAATGAATTGATAAGACGTTATCACGTTCACGTTGAGATGCCGTTTCTCCAAGTTTAACAATGCACCGGCTGACACACGGTAGTAAACATTGCCAGCCTCCGAAGCAACTCATTTAGTCACCCTTCTGAAACAAGTATGTGTTCTGCGTCACCACTTTCTGTGTTTACATTGATGCTACTTGAAAATAGTGGTATTTTCTGAATGAGTAGAGAAAATATTGATCGTGTGTTAGTGACATTTATGAACATTTGCATAGGGGAAGCAGTCAACATGGGTTTTGATTTTTAGCCGGGTATCGGGCATTATATCTATTTTTGGTGTAGTGCGGCTGAACAGCTCAGACCAGATTTGACATGTTTTCCCGTACTTTTCTCACTATCAACGTAGTATAGACATGTCGAAATCAACCATGTGTAATGTTAACCTTATGACCCCGGACACGGTTATCTCGGAACCTTTGATTGGCTTAGAGATCTCCTTATGACCCGTGGCATCGATTCCATTGGTCCATGCTAAGTAGGCGGTGCCTTGCCTGTGAAGTCGACATCATACCGCGCCAAATGGTTGGCGTCTTTTTTGCAGCAAAACAGACACATGGATCGAATACAGGCTTTCGTCGTTACAAACTTTATTGCTCGGATACAATTCACGTGAAATTCCGAAGCTGGGAGCTATAATATTTTGCAGGTAAGCCACAAGTGTATAATGATTCCTTGAAATACAGACGCAATTGGTCCGATCTATGTCGGTGGATTCCACCGGGTGATATTTTTTCTAAATGATGATAATTTCTCAACGATTTTAGCAATGTTGATTATGAAGTTACTGTCGAGCCTGTTCGGCGATTTTGGAGTGATAAATTAATGTAAAAATCAGTTACACAGGCACGTTTCATACCGAAAGTGTTTGGCTTCGAGAGTATTGTCGACATCGCTGACCTAGAAAAATATTTCCGATTAACACGAAAATGTTGTCAATAAGGTATAAAGGACTTGATGTACGCTTGAGTATAACGGTTTATCGCTTCAAAATGATTCAATATCGACGTAATAAAGTTAGAACAAACACCTGGATCGGCTGTTACAGACAATGAATGTCGATTTAGGGACGTGTTCAGTCAATTTTTACGGGAATACGTCGTATCCCGTTCACATGACCTTCGTATTTCAGAGCCCGGCGTGAGCATATTATAAGCGTCAATGCTAATAAACAATTCGAAATAATCCGTTTAAAAACCGTTAAAGTACATGTTTGACTATAAATTTTCTTTCAATTACGTGTAAGAATATAAGTATTTGAGAAATACTTTTGATTAAAACTGCTTTTCTGTTTACGCTATGCGCTGTTCGGGCCACAGAAGCATACATTCACGCGCCAAATTTTGAACGCGGTGAAACAAACACCAACAGGAACGTATTTAGAACGCCAGCACCGGCTTTTTAGAATATTGTTTAGGTTTTATCTTATGTTCATGGGACACTTTTAGCTTAATATCACACACATTTGGCGACTTGTTTATGACTTAGAAAATGAAAGTTTTGCGTAAGTATTGCTATAAAACATGTCTATGCATCATTGTTTTGAGTGTAAGAGTTTGGCGGAAAAATGGGCGTGAAATGTAAACATTTTTTTTCGGGAAGGATTGTGCATCTGTGAGTTTTACCTTAAACTTTTTATAAATCTTCATATTTTCGTGTTTTTTGTTGTTTTTTCCCCTTTTATGTTTATATGTAAAATTATTGTAAAATCTAATGAAATGGCATTTCTAGCCATCAGGTACCAGACAACAATACCCTTTACTCATTATTATTTATGACTTTATGTTCTTTCCTCCATTCTAATTGATTCAAGAGTTTTTAACATGTTTGTTTTAGCATTGAGCTATGTGGCACTTAGGAAAAAGAGAACCTGGACAATTTAATTAAAAGACAAAACATTTCCGCTACTTAGTCTTCACTACTCAACATTTCAATGCTGTAGAAACCCATTTACATAATAGAAATTGTGAGAAACTATATTTATTATACACAAAAATCTTCTGAACTTTTTTTCCAGAAATGAGCCAGGTGGATAACCTGATCCCTGAGCACATAAAACTTTCAGTTGGAGAGGCAGAAGTTGATAGTGAGGGTGAAATAAACATGGATCGCGTGCCTTTTGCAAAAAACACTATTCGTATGGATTTAAAGCAAATTGACAAAAGCTTAAAAGCTTTAAACAGTCAAAACAAAGAAAACATGAAGACCAATGATGCTGATGAGAATGAAAATCGAACATGTACTCCAACAAATGAAGTTGAACAGCAGACTCAGCCATTGACACCAACTGCAAACCTAAAAGTGCTTTTTAATGCGATGAGCCCAGAATTAAGAAATAGAGATGAACAGAGAAGAGAGGACTCTGATGATGATAGCAGTGCAGTTTTCACCCAAACTGACTATCAGTTTGAGACAATTATTGAGTATGGGAGCTCACAGGACATTGAGTCTGATCTCAGTAAATATGGAAATTCTCGCAAGGAAAAATCCCTAGGATTATTGTGTCAGAAGTAAGTAGGAATATTCATTGTGGAGGTTTGTTCAAATGGGGGTCTACTAGGCTCACTCATAGTTTCATCTTTGAAAAAGTCTAACACAGATTAGTAACCATCATAACATGCCAATTATTCAAATGATTACAATAATCAAAGCAAGTAAACATTTTTTATTTAGAAAGGAAAGAGTAAAACATTTGGTTCAGCATTCCTAAGGTCAGAAGTATAATACAAGAAAATTGTATTTGTAAGTGATCAAATTATCAGATACTTAAAAACAAGATTATATAATGTCATAATCTAGTATAGAACATCCAATACGACAGTGACAATTATTAATCAATTCTTGATGTTTGCAGACCCTTTGTTAATTTTTTTTGTTAATATTTCATGTGTATACAACTTAAAGAAGCCATTTAGGTCTAACTAATTCTTTGCAGAAAATTTAAGAGGCCCATGTACTATGCTTTCTTTATTGGTATGATTTTGTAAGGTTTTGCAGAATCTAAATTGGAGTTAACTTTCCTGCTCATTCCCATTCTCATGATTTCAGTGTCAGGATAATATGACTTTATCAAATGTCATATTACTGATTGCTGCATGCTATCACAGTTAAAGGTGGTATCCAACAGTTTGTCTTCATCATATACACATAAACCTGGATTGGAGGAAATGGGGAAAAATTACTGCAAATAAAGTCCAACAAAAGACAATTTTGATCACTGTTGGAGAAATTGTAAAAATCACTCTACATACCTCTTCTTTCTAAAACTATAAATAATTTCTGTAAAAAATAGGCATTTATGTAGAGTGGATGTGACTAATGTTTATATCAAGTTATGGGTCACATTTTTTTCTTCGTTTTAAAGTAGCTAAATGCAGTGGCTTAGATAGAAAATACCTATTTGTAATGACAAGTGATGCATTATGCTTTATTTTTCTCATATTTGTAGGGCATCAATACTCAGCATTTTGCGAGATCTTTCCTGGCAACAATAATTTATTTGGTTCTTTAATGATAAAAAATCTGATCCAAACTGTAGTTACCACCTTTTAGTCAGCAAAGTTAAGTATAACTATTAAAAGCTGTTTGTATGTAGATAAAGTTATTGCTGTTCCCTGTATGTAAAGGATGTTTAATTTTAGTTGTCTTAATACAAATGAAGCTGAAAAAGAAGGTGGCGGTCTGGCTAATCGTCTACTTCTATGCCACTGCATATTTAGCCCACTTACCCTCTGTTTCTAAGGGTATTTTCATAAATCCCATATCAGCAGCCAGGACATGTCACATGCATTATGAGAATTCTTCTCTAAAGTACACGTTTATACACCAAGGTGGGGGTGAAACAATTTGAGGCAAATTTCTTGCTCAAGGAAATGAGTAGCGATCCAACCAAGTAGTAAAAAATCCAGTATCAGCAACTGAGAAATATTTTGTTTAGTCATGTGCATTACAAGAATAATTCTCTTAAGTACACATACACCTGGGTGGGGTGGAACAATTTGAGTAAATTTCTTGCTCATGGAAATTAGCACCATGAACCACATGTTCTGGAGTGGATTTCACTCCTCATGTTATAATGTTTGCGGGTATTTGTTTTAGATTTCTTCAGAAATACCCTGAGTATCCCACACAAGGAGAGAAATATGAAATATGTCTGGACGAAGTTGCCAAAGAACTGCGTGAGTAATTTTAGCTTTACAAAATTGTGAGTTAATTTTATTTCATGACTGCATAGAAAAACTTAATTGCCTTGTATGCACATATGGTTTATTTTCAACAATTTATTTATGTAGCTGTACCACCTCAATCTCTTTAAATATCTCAGTGCAGCTTCTTCAAAACTACCTATACACTTTTGCTTTCTATAACACAATTGGCTACAGTGAATACTGGGACAGAGCTGAGCTTAGCTAATAAGGCCTAGTCAGGGCTGGAAGAATACAGAAGCCCGACGTCCCAGACAAGTCAAAATGCAGTTTCAGGCTACCGGTCATTGATCATTAAATTAGTCCCGGACAAGTAATTAATCGGCAGTCAGACAAGTGACAAATAAATGGCTGTTTTTAATGAGTGATGAAGACAATTTCAGGCCAGCAGCATTTATCAACATGTTAAGGCGGTACATGTACAATGCACACACCTGTCCAAAACAGCCAATCACGACTTAATAAAATTTTAGACAAAAAAAGAAACAACTTTGTTAGTTGTAGATATATGTGTTGTTGTGTTTGTTAAATGAAAACGTCACAGATTTTCGGACAAGTCATTTTTGTCTAGGTTACTAGTCCGGGACTAGTCATCAAAAAGAAAAAATGTCCAGCCCTGTAAGTAATTATACATTTAAAACTTAAAGTATATAAAAAATATAAATGGCAGTGATAAAGGGTTGATACATTGAAAGCATAAAAGATTCCTAGAAAGGTTAAAACATTTAAGCTCATTTATATGTGCATCTTTATTTTTGCAGAGGTGGAAAGGAGACGTATCTACGATATTGTGAATGTCTTGGAAAGTGTGGAGATTGTCAGTCGAGTTGCCAAAAACAAGTACGCCTGGCATGGCAAGAGTAACCTCTACACAACGCTTGCCAAGCTCAAGGCAAGTACAAAGATAGTAACTATGACCAAGTGGGTTTACAGTTACGTTATATTCTTGTCTGTGTATCTTTCACATCAATAGTTTGAAAAAGGGAACTGAAATTAATTACGTCTTTTCTTGCATTGCTTAAATTTTACAGGGTACTCATTTTTTACTGGTAATGATAGTTTTTCTATTCAACTACCTTTTAAATGACACCTAAATACAAGTAATGTTTTATAGCATATAGGAACTGAATGTCTCAAAATCTATTATAATATACAACCATTACAATCACAATAGATTCGGGAGGTTATTTTATTCTTTGCTTTTATTTTTAGCCCAATTATGGTGATTTGCTGTTGTTAGCAATTTGATTTTCTAAGCTGGAAGTCGTCTCTAAATATATTTTAAAGTGTTATTCCTGACTTGGCATATCACTATATGTGTAAAGCCAACATATTTGCATGCTGTATGACAAAATTATGCGGTGACAACCAGCACATTTAGAAGTCAAGGATTCTGAATGCTTGTCCAAAGGCACTCCAAATGGATTTAAAATCTTGCAGAACAAAATACAAATAAAATTTCATTTTTACCCATATCATTCATGATCTATTTACAGGCCCTTGGTGACAGTGAAGGATTTGGTGAACAGATACAAAAACTAAAAGATTTCGAGTTTAACAGAGAACTAGAGGAACAACTCGGTCGCAATGATACATCTGTCAAACTTTCTGAACCAGACTTTTCTATGTTTGGGGACAGCTCCTTATTTAACCAAGGTGAGTCTAGGTCTAGGGCATGGTTTTGCAATTTTACAGGTCATTGCTCTTCGATTTTTATTAATAGTTTAAAGTTTAAATCAACCTTAAGGGGTTCCCATGATCAAGCAGTCAGAGTGATCTCCTTCAAACTCTTCAGTTCTCACAGCATGAATTTTAATCTGGTTCGAAATAAAACCTTTCATGTGTGGAGGGCTTCCAGCTGACCTGCAGTGCCAGTGGTTCTATCCAGATATTTGTGGTCTTCCTACATCAATAATTAGCTATAAGTTGCCAATATGACCTTAGTCTGCAAGATGTTATAAATATCCTTAAGTGGTTAAAAATCAAGTGAAAATCAAATGATCTTTTTATGAATTCAATGATGACCTGTAGCCATATGTGATTTAGTGAGTATCAGTACGGTAAAATAAACCATTATTAATATATATATTATATATATATATATATATATATATATATATATATATATATATATATAATGGTTTATTGCATTTATATACATTTTTGTATGTGAGTGAATCATTGAATTGCCATCTAGCTTGTACTAATAGAGCCTAGTTAATTTGAGTTATTTTTGGATGCCTCTGTCAGAACTCGCTCTGGCGTTTGCCAGTGGAGCTCCAAATTTCTAATTTGGCTCAAGAAAATCACCATTAGTGAAGAAGATAATTAAAAAATTTGGGTGGTCTCACATTTTGACAATAGCTTCAGGATGTTATCGCAGGTCCCCCTTTTTTCCTACCCGTATTGTTCCCTGCTGAACAGCTGTTTCTAGTCATAAAATCCATTCATTGTACTAAACACCTAGGCCCGGTGTTTAAGCACGTAATCACATGGCCCGATTGATAGATTTTGATGTGCTTGTTAAATATAGGACCCATATAGCTAGGTACTGAGCCCTAGTCCCGAGGCTTATGTTTGCATAGAATGATTGCTTAAAAAAAACTTACATTGCAGGCATGAATCTGTTGTGAGTGTACATTTCTATCTTTAAAAATCTATTAATGATAATAACTATATACACTGACATTTATATCTGTATCAGTTCAATAAGATACTTGAAAACATGCTGGTTGATTTTTTATTAAACATCAGATAAGTGATAACTTGTAGTGCCTGAACTTCATTTAAGTATTGTGCCCTATTAATTTTTCAGCTGCATTGAGAAAGGACAAGTCTTTAGGAATAATGAGCCAGAAATTTCTGATGTTATTTCTCGTGTCAAAGGTAAGTTTAATTCGAATTACTGTTTTGCAATTTACCAATTAAATGCGGCTAATAAAAACAGCTAAACAGAACACTTAATTTCAAATCCTTCTAATGCATTTTATTTCATTATTTATGCAACTTGAAGTTACCTTATTTTAAGTTTTTCCTTTGTGTGTGTGAGTGCATGCAAAGTATGAAGGACCTTTGATATTTCATAAACTTTGTCAAAAATTGCAGAATTTTAATTTAATTCGAGATTGTTTTGAAATAATCAACTGGCTCTGCCATATTGTTTACAAATTGCAACCGTCACATTCAGTTAAATTGCCGAACAGTAGGTTCTAATAATGTTCTAAGTATTCTGCAACAAATCTCATGACAGCATGGTCATTACAGTAAATTATATGTCTAGTAAAGTTCATGCTTCCATCCATTGTACATTTTTCTTAAATCAAAAAATTAAATTGTGCCAATAAAACCTTTTCAAATCTCATTATTGGGAATACAACAAATGCAAATTGAGTAGGTCACATTTCCCGGGGTGTATAGAATTAACACCTCTGACATGGAATCAACTTCAAATTACATTTGCAGTCACTTTCATTAAAACAAACATCTTAAACTTTGAATTCTCAAAATGGTGGAGGTAACCTAATTACACAAAATATTGCCAAAAACACGGTATGACCATTGTGTATTGCAGTACAGTTTTGACTTTGCTCATTATCACAATAAACCAGTATACCGCGACAGCCTTAATGGTGTAGATCCTGGTCACTATACCTCAGCAGAAGCTGTCTAGTACTTATTGGTAATTCTAGCATAACATCAAGTTACCCGTGCATATAAAAATGTCACTAGCAAGAACCTGATAATTAAAGTGTTAAAAAATAAACTACATCTGGACATTTTTACTCTTGTTTCAGCCCAAGACTGTTAATTTAGATTTGTCTGCTAAATTACTGATTGGGGATGCAAACATAGACAAGACAGAAAATGCCAAGTTTAAAAGTAAGTAACTTTGTAATGATACTATTTCATTGTGTTTATTTTTCAATGAAAAATCATTAAGCCTTTTAAGTTGCATTGGTTGAGTCATAATATGTTTCTTGGTATAATAGGATTAAACTGTTAAAAAAACTTTTATTATATGAAAGACAACAAAAACGCACAAGATGTTGAAGCTTCAATTTCAAATATGTCGCAAAGGTTTTCATCACTTTGTGGTGATTTACTGCTTTAAATAATAGCTGATGATTAGTTTTTACTTTGGAGGTTCTTATGTTAGGTCAAAGTTATTTGCCTGGTGTTATACTGCACACTGAACATTAGCTCTGAATAACCACGCCAAAGTAGTTAAAATGGTAGTGGTATAGTTGCTCAAGCAAAAATAAGGGTAGTTCTGCGTCTAGTCAGCCTGGTGTCGGGATAAGCGGCTGGGTGTGGTATCATGCCATTTGTTTACGTCATGTTATACACAGTGAAGGCAGCACTATATCTGCTGCAAGTAGACACTGTCTCTAAATAACTAATAATATGGGTGTGATGATTAAGCCAACAAACATTGTTCACTGATAGTTTGGTACTAGCTGGATTGAAAAAAACTGCCCTAACCCTTAGCTGTCCACTGTTTTACTTCAGCCAAAATCCGTCGCTTGTATGACATTGCCAACATCCTGACAAGTTTGGATCTTATAAGGAAGGTACATGTGACTGAAATCCGTGGCAGAAAACCAGCCTTTAAGTATGTTGGACCTGACATAGACTCTGCGAAGGAACTTCATCTGAGTAAGTAGAAACCATGACAAGTTACTTAATAGTTATAACTAGGGTAGTACAAGATAGACAACAGCAGTCTGATAGATCAGCCTAATTGTTTGAATAATAACATTTTAGAATGTGTATGTTAAATTTATTGGCTTCTTATCAGTTGTTACAAGCCATAGATAATCACAGCTCATTTGAAAAAGATTTAAATTTATTGGCCAATATATGAAGAAAAAATATCCAGAAGGTTTATAAAATGCACTTTAAAGTATTCACACACTAATTGGCATATCTTAGGAACAAACGACCCATTCAATATGTCTTTGCATTATTTGAACAGCTTAATCTGAATTTTGTTTTTAATTTTTCAGTTTTGTAATTTGAAAATGTTAAATTAGTAATAGTTTAAATGTATATTGTATTGACAAATGTATACTAGTAGGTGAGATTCAAAGCGACGGCAATTTTAGCCTTTTTTAAACACAAAATTAGTTAAGACATCTGGGAGTATGGTTTCATCATTTTTGAATCTCAGTGTCCTTAACTGTTCCCCACAATTCATTGAAAATTCTCCATAAACAAAGTTCCTAGAACTTCATTCTGAGTTTTCCCGTGGCATTAAAAGTTAAGACAACAAACATATCCGTCTACCATATTGTTAGTTGTTGTTTGTTTGTTTTTCATTTTCAATACAAGGCTATATCACTTGCATGATATGTATGTATTACTACACTTTCTATGCAAAAAAAAAAACAAGCTTCTAAATTTTAATTTTGTAAATTTTTCATTCTCCATTGATAAGCACACGACCTTCACACTGGCATATCTGTGTTACATGTTATTATTCTCTCGGGAGGGATAAGACTAATGAAGTCACAGTAGAGCTAATGCAATAGTCACGTGCGTGTAAACCAGTGTTATGTTTAAAAAAAGTTACTGGGGTTTTCACCAGGATGTAAACAAATATTCTTCACCAGAGCTGAGGGATACAGGTATAGATTGAACAAATGCAATATTGTATCTAACGTATGGCGAAAATGAACATAAAAAAGACCACTCATATGGTAGAGGTTGGCTTGCAGATCAAGAGGTCGCAGGTTCAAACCCTGGCCGGGTCAAACCAAAGACTTTAAAGTTGGTAGAAGTGGCTTCCCTCCTTACGCTCGGGGCTAAGGGGACAGCATTATGCCTGACTTGTTGGTGTCAGTGTAATGGACCGCCCGGGCTCAATCCCTGGGCACCTCATAAGTGCCCTTGTGCTATAATGGTAGAAATGTCGCCGCACAGTATCGGCAAAAATGCCGGCAAATCTCATTCCATCCCAAAAAGACCAACTTAATGTAATTTATGAAATTTATTTTTGTATTTGCGGAAAAGTTGCAGACAAAATGTTCAAATAGACGGTATACTTTACCGGCTTCCGGGTGATTTCTACACCCCTGACATATACAGGTCTAAGATATTTGTCAGGAGTTTTCCACCAGCAATTCAATGTTCATTATTTTGAATCATGCTTTTAGTGTGTACTTTGCTAATTTGTCTTACTGTTACTGTCTTTTTAGCATGCTGCAGTGATGGATGCCATCGTCCCAGCTCAAGGCACTCCATGTTGGACTGCATACAAAACCAACATGGTAAGTTACTAGTGTTTTTTTTTGTTAGATTATATAATCAAGTACACCTTACAGATAGGATGTCCGAGACACATTGGGTTGGTCACTTAATCTAGACATTTGAGGTTTAATCACTTCTCGAAATTTAAGAACAAGACATAGATTTTAAGTTATGTTCAGGTAATACAGCTTCACATATTAAAGAAAATAGTCATGAAATTGTCATGATTTTTTCTGCAGTAATTTTGTTGATGCAGACGACAGCATAATTTAAATTTATGCAAAAGCTCTTGTAGAGCTATTGGAAACTCAATCTGGCAAAGATATCTTTAAGATTCAATTGATAGCAAGGGAGATCACTACCAATAAGATTATAAATAACTAACTAATGTTCATGATCTGTCAGTATGGTTAATACATGATGTATTATGTTTCAGTGGCCAGGCTAGTGGGGTCATATCAAAGTAGTAAACCAGGAACTCTAGTTACAAAAACAAACGATGATGGTAGGTTTCCCTTATAACTGTTAAACATAGTGTTATTTTTAACACTGAGACTCTCAACCTGTTAAGCAAAAATAGCTTAGGCCTATGCATTAAAGGTACCGTAAAATCCCCCACCCACTTTTGATAACCTCATGTATAATTTAAACAAAGAAAATGAAAAATACCAGTTCGGCGATTTATATCCAATATCAATTAATAATAATATTCGAAAAGAAACACAAAACTGTAAACATATTTACAGTACACGCACTACACTGTAAGTACATGAAGTCTTCTAGTGCCCGGGGCTATTGTATCCTCCAGTTCACAACCTTCAATGTTTGCAGCAACATTCTCTAAAACATTTTCACTCTCCGCATGATCTTTAGGATCAAAACCAATAAAATCGGCGGATGTCGATTCTTCATTTTCGCTGTCTGATATTTGACCAAACAAAAAGTCCTCTGATCTTTCCACTGCACACGTGATGCCACACTTTTAAAACTATTCTGTCCTTCTTTTGGCACCATTCTCTAACCCTTTTTCTGTCCACCTGAAAACGCTTTGCAGCTTAATGTTTGCCGTGTGCCTCTGCAAACTGTAATACTTTTAACTTAAAAGTAACACTGTATGCTTTATGCGTTTCCTTTTTCCTATCCATGGCGAGAGACCGAGATAGAATGACACTCTAGTCTCGAGAAATTTTGGAGGAGAAAAATTCGAGAGCTTGCGGTGTAGATTAAATGTGTATTTTGTTGACAGGATGATGACGTGTTTAAACCGGACTTGCCTGGATTTTTTAACATTATTTGCAGAGAGAGAAAAGAGAATCATTTTGATCTTTATTAAACGCCCCCTTTTTGCAAAATGTTATGCCCCCGGGGGAGTTAAATCAGGATTTTACGGTATTTATAGATTGGAATGTGTACTTCTATAGGTAAATGTCTACTGCTAAAAATGTGTTGATCATACTTGAAAATAGCAGATAAAAGTTGATGCAACTATTGCCCATGCTAATCTGTCTGTAACCAGCTGGTGCTGTTGAGTCTTGAATAGTTGTAAAGTAGAGCAGCTACCTTTTCTGACTTCCCTTCATATGGTGTCATTAATTTGTCTTAAATACTCTCAGGGACTTCCATCTAGAATATTAACCACCTTGGTCAGAATGTTTGTCGACATTTAATCTTGAATGTATTTTGAAACTGAGGTATGTGGGGTCAAAAAGTAGCTTAATAGGTCAAATCTAGAAGAAAAAAAAACATTTGAACACCCTAAGGCCATATTATTAGTCCATTAATTTAAAAACTTAGAATATTTGTCTGCATTCAATCTTGGATGATTTTTACAGCTGGTTTATGTGGGTCAAAAATCAAGAATAATCTCACCCAGTCATAACAGTGTTATGAACACCAGCATACTGAACACATACGTCCTCAGGTTTAATGATTCAGGTCCATCATGGCAATATTATTTAGAGATCTGTTCACATACAATATTTACACCATCTTTACATTAAAAAGATGTAAAATATAAGTGTCAGACCTATTGTTTGTGTAGTATATATTATAGCCTATAATTCTTTTCAGGGACAGTAGGTGATGCCAGTGTAAAGGTTGGTCGACACACCTCATTTGAGCAGCTTTGTGCCGTAGCTGCCGTAGAAACTACCAGGATGAATGCAAGTGCCCCCTCCAGTCCATCCAAGGAGGGATCAGGTAACCTGAACTTGTTGGGAGTATTTTACAGTAATATACATAAATTTTTATGCACAAAAGCAGGATACGACCATGTATATAAAAGCATCTAGACATACCTAAATCAATTGCCTGTTTATGAAGAAATTTACATCCATATTACTGAAAAAAAAATGTTAATAGGGTATTATAACTTAAATAAAATCTTTTCATAACAAATTACTCTTAAAATCAAGTGTCCATAAATTCTTGTTCCTTTAATCTTCAGAGAAAGATGGTTCCCCTCAGACCCAGAAAGGACTGCCGACCAGAGGCTTTGTTCGTAAAAAGACAGTACCCAAACCCAAGCAAGCTGTTCCAAAGTCTAAACGCAATTCCAATGAGACTATTATCATCAAGACTGCCAAATCAAATGGTAGTGTACGACAGCCTACTGTCATTCCTCTTACCAAAGAACAGATTGATGCCGTGCTTCGCTCATTGAAGGTCCCAGTACCTGTGAGCAAGGACAATACCCAGACTGAAGCAACCATTTTAGCCTCAGAGGCTGGCACAGCCCAAGTTGTCTCTCCTCAGACTAAGGTTGAAGAAACGTCAGATTTGCCAGTAAAGCCATGTGTCATGAAGGAACTCAATGAAACCACACCTGTGGTTATGAATACTCCAGAAAACTGTGGCAAGAAGCGTATAAATGCAAACATCGAAACAATACCTGCAGAAAAGCGAGTTAGATTGGATTTTCCTTCACCGCCCCATTCTGAAGATGACAAGTCACCCATACCCTCAACAGCTAATGTTATCAACCGGTTAAAAAGAAAAGTTGCTTTAGATGTGAAACCATCTCCTCAACGAGCCTTGCACCTTGCACCAGAGTTTACAAACCCTTCTATGACCCCGAGTGGAGATGCCAGCTCAGTGGAGGATGGTGCTGTTGTCAGCTCTCCTAAAAAGATTGAGATAATAGTCAGCAGTGCTTCCAAACTTCCCAACACTGGTAGCCGGGATATTATCCAACATGTGCTCAGTCCAGTCCGAAAAACTACTGGTAACTCAGTGTCAGCTGCTGTGAATCACTTGGTAAACCACACTGTTGCTAGAACTATTGGTCAGTCCCAACCTCAGACTGTTACAGTACAGCTGAATGGGCAGCCAACAATCCTGCAGCTTCCTGTCCTGCCCTCATCTGCAGCAGTCAGTCAATCATCCAACGGTTCCCTGCAGCCTGTGACAGTGTCCATCCCTTTGCACCACAATGTCCAGTTGGTTCAAGACCGCAGCGGGCAAATCCAGCAAATTGTACATGTCCCCTGCACCATGAGTCCCCCTCTAACTCCAGGCAGTAGTTCCCAGTCTAGTCAGTCTGTGTACACATACTCCTACCCCTCTACTCAGTCCTCAAATATCACCTTAACCAATGTACACATCATTCAACCAATGTCTGTCAAATCCCAAACTTCCAATGTGGCCACAATTATTCGCCCTGTTGCAACAAAACCAGTCACATCACCAAATCACAGCTCCCAAATTGTTCCACCAGTGCAGTATGTCTGCACACCTAGCTTGTCTCCATCAAAGTCAAACAAGTCAACGGGCAGCTTTATACCAGTGGCTTCCTTTAATAATGCTAAGCAATATAAGCAGGTGACAGTTGTACCAGTAACTTCAGTTAATAATGAGACCTCAACACCTGTGTCATAGCAAGAGCAAAGAGCATTATCAATACTGATGTCTTCTCAGGTTGCAGATCATTAAGCATTCATGGTGTATGATAACTCCATATTGGTTGGATGCGGTATTATCAATTAGGGGGCTAAGTTCTGTTCTTTATCTTGTATAGGTATATAGGAAATCATAAAAGTAGTTTACAAAGAAGTTGTCCTGAGTAGCTTGATGTTTTTTTTTTTACATTTATCAGCTGGATGATGATTCTTTAGATATTTTTCATTATAGTTTTAAGTGCTTTTAAAATACCTTTCATATATTTCAGTTTTCTAGTCTTACACAGAGATAAAATCTATTTTAAGAGATTGTTTAAGAGTATTATTTCATTCATCAGAACAATAATCATCCTATGTTAGGTGTTTGTTATTTAGACTTATTTTCTTGTGCTTCATTTTTTTATGTTTCAGATTCTATATAAACTCTGTATATAGTTATGCTCATTTTGTGCTGATATTTATTTAATTATTTAAGTCTTTCAAAAACATTTCTGATGTAAAATTGAAATTTAGGAGGAAACAAATAATTTTTAAATATGTATAACTTTTCTTGTAGCTGGTTGGCTCACTTAGGGTATAAGGTTAGATAGTGCAAACAACAACAACCACGAAACATTTAGGAACACTAAATTTAATGGTCAAGTTTGGTTACAAGAAAGAGGTATGAAAAAGTGTTTGGCAAAATATTTCTAATATATGTATTTCTTTTTATTTTTTGTTGCATCATTTAAAGGCTTTTGTATAAATCTTCAAGTCAAGCCTACACTTATTGCTATTTTGCCAACATATCAAAATGGGAAATGGCTGTATAGTATATATTACTAGTAATTCAGTGTGAATAAACAAGTATGAATGTAACTAGATGTTATGTGTAAGTGATTGTTCTATCACTACTTTTGGCATGCTGTGAGAATGCTTTACCAAGAATATTGTTTATAATATATGAAATAATTATTAAGTATATTAGGAGCTTGGAAAAGCAATTTTTCATTTGTAAGAATATGTACAGCTAATTTTATTTTTTGTTCTCCGCTTTACAAACCATTTTACATTACACAACTGTGTAAATATTATTAACAGATTATTGTAATTATTGCCTTACCCATTAAGCACATATTGTTAGAACAAAAAGTGCAGATGTACAACATCTGCTTGGTTTACAATATTTGCATCTTTAGCAATATGTTAATGTAATAAGATGATTTTAATGGGATATTCAAAGAATGTAGCATGATGTGTACATGAATGGATTGTAAAACACAATCTGGAATGAGTGCTTATTTGTGAGTTATTCACCATTTTGAGTTGTGATGTTTTGTCAATAATTTTCTCATTACTGGGGCTGGGTGACCTTAGCATTAGTTGTTACATTTGTGTAACATGTCCATTTAATGAGTATTCGCATGAAAATTATATTTTGCACAATGTTGTGGAGGGCTTTTTTCCTGTTTTAAAGGCAGCATATTTATCATGTAGTGTCATTTGTTACCAAGTAACGTAGACTGATAAATGTTTTGAATGAATGTCTCAATGGCAGAAACTGCAGAGCTTCCTATCATAATTATTAACAGTTAAAACTGACTTGACTTTTGCTTATGGAAATAAAACCAACTTTATAGACATGTTTTTTAATTGACTCAGTGATTCAATACTCAGTGACTGTGTCTGCCATACAAAGAATGTGGAGTGTAATTGTCTCATACAATATCTATTTTAAGTAAAACAGTTCATCCACTACTTATTAAAAGTTAACTTTTTTAGCGAATTTGAGGGATAAGTTTCTTTTAACAACATACCGAATGGAAGAAGAAAAACATTTAATAATTGAAAATCAGGGGCATGGGATCGGATAAGAGCAAAAATGTTTTAACTGAACTCGATTCGTTTTCATTGGAGCTATTCCAATAGCTACTTGGTTCAGTATTCTTTATCAATATGATAGCTTTTGCTTCCATAAAGAACATTGATTTTTTTAAAATAAGGATGAGTATGCAATGGCAATGATTTTCTTGCATATTTACTCGCAAACTGAAAAAGAAGAGATTTGTTGTATAGAAAAAAAAGATTGCCCATGGATCATTTTGAACATAACTTAATCACAGGAGTTGTCTGACTATGATCAAATGCATGGGACTATTGTTTGCTCTCAGAATTTGTGAGAATACAACATCAGATTGGATATATTTAAGACTCAAAATATTTGTATTCTTCTCTATGGAGATTCAGACAAGCTCAAAAAAGTAAAACTTTTGATGCATGTTAATTGTATAGATGTGTGTTTTTATGCAAAATAAGGTAATTTGTATATATTCACCAAGAATCTGTAAATTATAAATTCAAGAATTTGAATTATCTACTTGCATGTTTTATATGGATACATGTTTCCCTTTGTAAAGAAATAACTTAAACAGTCTTTCGCCTTATTATTTTGTATATTGTATAATTTTGATCTCTATTTAGTAGCTAGAAATTTAGAAATAAAGTATTTAGATAACATTGTATTGATATTGCATGGTTGGTTCCATTTGTTTATATGAAATTTGAGAATGCAGTAATTCAAAACTTGTTGAGAAAATGCCTACATTATCTGAATTGACCCAAGCAAATGGTATTTTTTTGACTGATACAGAGCAGTAGAAAGCTGTTGGTATATAGTTGTAGTTTGGAATGCATTTTACAACTGGTTTGCTCATTTTTATGCTCACTGTTTAGTAAATTATTTAAATGTGAAGTATTATAAGGTAGTGTTAGTAAATGCAGATATGGTCAGTATGCATTGTAATTTTACTTGATTGCCACTAAGCGGTACAGGTGCTACGTATTTGGAAAGCATGAATTTGGTCACATTGCTCCAGCTACTGTGCATTATTGGTCTTTTAGTTTAACACTTAGATGGAAGTTTTCATAGAAGAATATTAACACAACTCTTTAATTTTTGACTTATTAAAAGTATTTACTAAGCCTGGAAATATTATTTGCAATTATAGTAAACATGACATTACAAGTTTTGACATTTATATTTGAAATCTATTTAATATTGCCAATTTTTTGCTATTTTCTTTACCAAATATAAAATCTTTATGAGACTAAATAAATGGCCATTATTCTCATATATACTAGAAATGTGTCTTTATATTTGAAATCTGCATGCTGTCTTTACTAATCATGTGCGCCTAGTTGTGTCTGATCAGGACCCACACTATTTCATGCTATCTTCTAATTACTTATGCATCAATATTTTTATCTCAGTTTATATCACACATGTAGCAAAGAGTTTTATTTTAGATTCATGTAATGATTTGTTAAGATTTTTGCTTTGTGTTTGTGTTTTTTATCCTGTTTGACAACAAAGTTTATGGCTAGTTGGAAGTCAATCTAATAAGAGTAGTCAGTGTTTAGAAATTGAAACTTTTTTGAGCTAGGTAAAGCTTTTTAATTAATTACTCTAAGAGTTGTTTTATTGCTCCTTTCATTTCCTTACATCACACTCCCTGCATATTTGTCAAAGCTAAATGGTTTTTCTGAACACAAAATATGGTTAAAACAATGTGATTTCTTGTTGCATCGCATTTACTGTTCTGTACACAGTTGTCCAGTCATACAAAGGTGGTAGCTGTGAATTCTGTTAAATATCTTTCCAAACTACAAGTGGTGCTAAGTAGGACTAGCCAACACCCCAAGATCAGCCAGCTCCAGCTACGAGCTGTCTTATCCAGAGCTATACTATCTGCTGCCAAGTCTTCATCAATACAGCTTGTAACCTATGAATAAGGTTGCTTACAAAATAGAATTATATGGGTGGAAAGTTTAGCTGACACATGGGAAGCTATTGTCTGTAATAACTATATGACCCCTAATTAGAATGCTATTTATTTTATCTTGAAAGTTTATAGTACAAAAGTAAATTTAGAGTATGCATTTATTTGGCGTGCATCTCTGATCATTCATCTGACCTGCACTGTGTTTGTGGTTGTTCCCAAATACTTGTCTGTGGCAGTTTATTCTTCACCAATAAAAGCTGGACATAGCCATTTTGGTGTCATAAAATGTAAATAGCAAACTAACTTTGTTGACTTTGATGAGGGGATTGTTGTTGTTTTTTTCCATTTGTCAAGCTTGCATGACATTTGTATTGACCTTTTAAAACTCCTCAGAAAGGCACATTTTAAGAGAGATTGGGACACCTTTTAAAGATTTTATGTTGTTTTTTACTTCAAGGTTGCAGTATTTTTTATTTTTATAGCACTAATGGTCATACAAACCGAAGGACTTTTACCTATTTTGGTGTTTGAGTTTTAAGGAAGATAGTGTGATGTATTTAAGAATCTTAAACACCTATAAGTGTGTTTTAAGAGTTGTTTTTTTTTTTGTTGCTGCTGAAACCTGTGTTCCAAATTTCATTACTTTAAAACACATTTTTTTTAATTTTCACCAGAGCATTTGGTTAATGTTATTTGAATGATGTTCATTTGTCTGAATGATTGACAGCTGTTGGGTCCTTTGACATTAAAGGTTGAAGTGGACACATGGGCACAAATAATTATAATGTTCTAATGAAAACATTTGATTTGAAGGGCTTTGTCTGAAATATATATGCACCTTTCTGTGTACATGGTTGGACATCAATCATATTTTATTGTAACTATAAGTAAAGTTCCTATTTGTGTGTGTTTTTTTTAACAAATTGTAAGAGTAAATCTCAGAAATGTTAGGGACTTGTAGATTACAGTTTATGAAAGTTGATTGAATAGAAATTGTTGGGGGCATTGTATGTGTTTAATGATCATCCCTTTATATCATTTTTTCGACTGAAATGCTAAGCACTTGTTCAAGATGTTGTTACTGCTTTATGTCTATACCTTTATTTAATAAAAATATAACTGACTTAGTTTTGTAATTCTGCTAGTTTCATAGCTTATGTTTCTTATTCTTGTTATTGTCATTCTACTTCTATGCAAATGTAATTATTATTCCAACATCTTGTCTCTTATTGAATTTAATCCAAGCACAACTCATTTCTTTCATTTTTCTTGTACTTTGTAACCAGAAATGCATACCTCAGTTTATGTGTACAACTGTGGGTGATTGAGTACAAAGCGGCTATAGCATATTTGTCAATATTAAAATAAATGTAATTTATTTTCTATTCACTTGTTTGTTCATTCCTTGGGCAATATTGTCCAATAAATTTAACGTATTGACCTTGTTCAGTCATTTTGGAACAACCCTTAAAAACACACTAACTACCGGGCCATATGGTCATTGTTACATCAGCCAAACTTCAACCTTTACTACAAATACTTCAACATATATTTTCAGATCGAAACACAAAGCCAATAAAATATGATCACTGCTATATTTAATAGCACAAGTTTTATTTATTGATAAAATGTGCAAATGTTTATGAGAATGGCCACATAAATTAACATTTAGTCTTGGCAAGTTTGGTATAAATGTGAGGAAAAAAACTGAGACAAAAATTACACAAATAGGAAAAAAACTAAATAGAAATGGCCTTGCGTAATTTAAAATAAATGCAACATGAATATATCGAGCCAATGAAAATTAAGAACAATGCACAAAGTAGGCTAACTTCCATATATAAACCATACATAAAATAATTTCGTGTAACTTAAAATGTATATTCAATTATCAATAAAATATATAAAATAACTGATTGTTAAAAATACTGCGCGTACACAAGTTGTTTTGAAAGTATAGATATCAGAGTTAAAGGATGTTTTCTAACCCAATTTTTCATAATGGATTCTTGACGTGTGGTGACGGAAGTGGTGGAGAAAATAACATTAAAAAGACACAATTTACGTCAAATAAATTTTAGTGGGGCGTGGTATGCATACAGACACCAGCATAGGAACCAATAACATGAATGTTATTTCTAAAAATTAAGGTTATTTATAAATAAAAAACAATTGCTTTATGGAAAAGTAGCCGGGAACAAGTTACAGTATAGAGAAGGAAAATGGCAGCCGTGATACTTTGTTATTATAAATGCTTGAGAGAAATTAACCGTTTGTCACACATAAGATTTAGACATGTCACCGTAAGATCAATTCAGACCGCTTTTATTTTATTTACCTATCATTGATTTAAATTCAAACTATCCGTAATACAAAACAACGACAAGGTTTGATAAGTGTTTACAATTTGAAATTACAACAATGGTTTACACATGCAAGTGCCCAAAATATCTAGACAACACAATAGAAAACAACAACAAAAGCATTACTACCTTCAGGCCCGGATATGCCGGGGGAGGTGGCCTTGGCCTCCCTGTTGGCCCGGCCATACATTTTTTCTCGACTATATTTATTGAAAAATGGCCTATCAAACACATTTTCTAGACCGTAGAGTAATAATCACGGGTATCTCAGGCCCTTAGACTTAAATGGTGCGGATGTAATAGACAAGGTGTTCCGATTGTTTGTCACCTTGCATCCCAATCAAGGTACACAGTGGATTTACTGTTTTTACTGGATTTAGAGTTAACTTTTTCAGGTCATGAAAAAATGGTTAAAAATGTAGACAAGAATTTTGTTGTTTTATAATAAGGAGATTTTTGTGAAAATATATTAAGGTCACTGCTTTGAGATTGATTCTGACATAAAATAGATAAAAAAAGTTATATGCAAGCAAAATAAAAACACAAACAGGGGCAATAGTTGTAGTATTTAAAGGACAAAATACCTCCCGGCAAAAGTCCCTTCAGTTCATTTTAGCAAAGGCGAACAAAATCTAAAATTTAACAAAAACAGCAATCATGTAAATTACAGTATATCACAGTATTACAAGTGTATCGTGAAGCTGGAATTTTATCAGAAACAACAGCACCGATGTTATTAGCAGTGTATTTACGAGAACCAAATAAACATTATTGCAAAATGTGGAAAAGGTACAGGAGGGAATTTATCTGCAATGGAAAAATTACGGAAGGGTGTTTGTCCGCCTTAGCTAAAATGAACAGAATGAATTTTGCTATCGAAGGATTTTGTCTGTACTCTGTTTTTAGCAAATAAACCAGAAGATATGTTGCTAATTTGAGAGTAATTTTATAATAAAGTGATCATCAGCTGTAGGAAGCACCATGTCTAGCAAAAGTACTTAACAATTTGTGCAGTTTCGTTGGCTCAAAAATGTTGATGTTTCAAACATTTAAGCGCATTTATAATATGCTTTGGCAATTGTGGCAATGATGTTTTTTTTTTCTAACATTCAAATGACAGTGTGCTGGAACAAGACGGTAGCTTGGCGATGTGTAAACAATCTGTTATATTTTGGCCCAAGTTTTAATACAGACTTTGCTTGGTTGGTGTGGCGAAATCTAAAATTTGAAAAGGCTTAGGTATATTTTGTTTGTTCTGGAATTATTACTGATAGTTGTATTTCATCTGGTCCCACATCTAATAAAGGCTTCGCGGCAGACCAGTACTGTTTTGTTTGACACACCATTTAGGCTCCACTGGGTATTTTGGTATTTCGAGTTTTAGTTGTAACTTCCATAAATACTCTACATTAAATTATGCACACCACAATCTTTGTTAAGCATAATATCCGACTATACTGCAATGGTTGTTTGTTGTAAAATTGCGAAAAGACAGCAGGATTATTTTCTTTCCCAAAATATGCAAAGTACGATAAAATCTTAGAGTTATCCCCCTTGACCATGGTGGTTGTGTTTTTGTGAGCTCCTGCAAATATGGGGGAAATTGTTAAAACGTTGCTATATAAGGATAATAACTGGAATTAATAAACGGAGTGAAGTAGAACCCACTATGGTATGTTCTAAAATATATATTATACAATAATTACGAGTAATTTTTAAAAATTGACCAGCAACAACACGAACAGAGGTGTTTCGTTTTTACTTGAACTGATGGCGACAAAATGAGAAATTTACTATTCTTTCAGGATTCGACAAATTAACTTTTAGAGAAAAGACTGTAGAGAATATAACGGCTAAACAAGCCATTTATATCGTTTTGTTCGACAAATATATAAATTAATTAAGATTTTGTCGACATTTCTTACTTTATCATGTGAACCGGAATTGTGTGTAGAAATATTGTGTATAAACTGATTTGTGTTCACCCCGACGCGGCAAAGCTCAAAATGCGCCAGGAACGACTGAATATGGGCAGATCGTGATCCAATCATAAACGCAGGCAGAACCTGATATACGGTACCTTAGTTGATCCTTTAATTGTATGAGTGTCATAAGAAGTTAAGTAACCATGAACCACAGAGACCCCAAGGAGATAGTAAACCAAAATCTTTTACGAATCAAGCGTGAGCCAGTCAAGCAGTATCATGGATGATGATGTCGATTTGGAAGGTGAAGAGGACGGAGAACTATCTCAGCCGCCATTTCCTCAACAGTTCTACAAGGAACTTGACGACGAACTACAGGGTCGTACTAGAACCGACTATATACATGAAATACAACGACGGTGCGGTAACGAGTATAAAAGAACAGACGAGTACTGCCAGCGGCTTGCGGAGCGTGCACGGGAACTACCAGGTTGTCCACATACACGCCTTGTAAATCGAAGAAATTCGCCATATCCCAAACGCGAAGAAAAATGCGCAAATGACAGTTATGTCTTGTTTGTATTCCTGTGTGGTAAGCAAACAAAAGAACTAAACAAATTATTTGTGATGCCCAGCCAGAACGACACAATAATTATCGATGCTGCATCTGCCAGATCGACAGTAGAACCACCGGACATGTTCGCGATGTTAGCAAACATAAATAGCGAACTTGAAAAAATATCGATGCAACAAGCAAACAATTCATTGCTCATCTCAAACATACAAAAGGACATATCGCAGATTGTCAAATTTTAGTCTGTTGAACGGACCATGAGATGTGTATTAGCTAAACTTCCGATTACCACAAGTGAACCTACAGAAATCACGAAAGTCCGGTCAGACATTAAGCGTCTTGGACCGTCTATTGCAACGCTTAACAAACTATTCATGGACCGCTGTGATAGTGCTGTGTGACGAACAGACAGACATACAAACAGACAAGTGTTTATTTAAGTATTAAATTCATACAATATAACTTTTGTCTTAAAAAATTAAACACAGATGAAATTTTAAAATGGAATCAGTTCAACTAAGCGCAGAGTGATGTTTTCTCAACATGACATTCAACCTTTGTCACTGTGAATGTAGAGCTAAACGTCGTGCCGAATACTATGCCAGCACGTCTTTGTATTATGATCTCATTGACTTAAGGAAATAACCGTCATTGAGCAACCTGGCAAGATTTCTGTTTCCCAGGATTAGCCATGGTTGCAGGTGGCGGATTTTCCTTTGAAATGTGAAACTTGGTTATTTTATAAATATGCAGCCTGTTAAATTATATTGTTGACACCTTATGGGGCAAGAATTTCAGCCTATTGGGGCATATATGTTTGAGCCTATTGGAACATACAGTTTCAGACTATTTTAGCATACAGTTTCAGCCTAGTTGGGCATACAGTTTCAGATTGAGCATACAGCTTTAGCCTAATTGGGCATGCAGTTTGACTATTTATTAAATTTACAAAGTGTAATTTTTCCGCGGAAACGCGGATTTCCGCGGATTTTGGGTTGGCCAAGGACAATTTCTGCTATTCGCGTAAATAAGAGGAGAAAGTGTTAGAGAAGGGGGTGGGGTGGCGGACATTGGGAAAGCGGTCACCTCGGTTGAAGTTCCTCAGCGGTGACAAGCGACCGACGAGGACAGAATTCTTCGAGAAACACCAATTTAACTTACCAAGCTGAATGATTTGTGACGTGCAATTTCATTGTTCATCCAATGAGAGAAATGAATGAAAAGTCTCCACTGAATAATCCTTAAATGCAACAAGGTCCTTTCATTTGTTTTACTCGGTCTTTATGCTTGTGCTCTATGGAGTGCATGTTCACTTACCCGTCGTTCTTGTGATACCCAGGTTAACCACCAACAACAAACACTTTCATTTTCTGTTTGAAATAACAAACCTCTACTAGTATTTAAATTGATTTAAAGCTTATATTTATGTAAAAGTATAAAATTTCACTGTTTTAATTGCAACATCTACAAAAGAACAGGTGATAAAGTCCAAGTATTTCAACTATAGGGAATGCCTTGGATATTACCTAATAAGGGAGTCAATTTCAATTTCACCAAGTTACACCATTAGAAAATCTGTTTCGGCGGCTTCAAGCGACCGCCGAGCAATCGGAACTCCTCGGTTAATTCTGTCCTCCGGACAATTCAATCGGATAATTCACGAATAATCTCTCGGATTTATGAAAATAGTCGGATAATCTCGGCCATTTCCCTAAATGGGACTACTTTTGAGACAGACGTCAAAACAAAGATGGCAGCTCGGGTGACAGCTCACTACAGTATGATGCCTGTAAAACTTCAATTTGTGGCGGCTTCAAATTTAAATAATCCAATTTTAACATTGTTTATGTTTGGTGCGAGGTACATTTTAGGCATATTCTTCTTCCGACTTCCGGCGAACAAAACGGTCGTGATTTCAGTAAGTATCATTGCACCAGGTATATCCGAGGGATGATTGTCCCGAGGACGGAATTACCTGAGAAGTTCCGATTGGGGACAATCATCCGTGAAATATCCGAGGTGTTCCGATTGAACGTCGAGAGGACAGGATTATCCGAGGAAAACCATTGGAGTAGACAATTACACGATTAAACCAACGATTTGTAATGCGCGATTTCATTGGTTGTTACCCGACTGTTCATCCAATCAGAAAAGCAGCAGCTCAGCGATAACGCATCCGGTTAAGTTTTGATGGCGACTGTTTGCAACTAGAAAATTATGGTGGAAAAAAAGCCAGAAAATGTCACGGTTTATTGAACGTACGAACGATTCTCACTTAGCGATAGATGTAGATGCAGAATGTAAAAACAAATTCAGATGGGAAAGGTTATAAAGTGTAATTGAATTTGGTATTCGTATAACCCTGTCCCAATTTATCAGAAAGATCAACAGTCCATGAAAGTGCCAGTATATGCTTTGAGAGAAAACCATATCCTATGGGTCTCGAGGACGTGTTGCTCTTATTGTTCCCAACTCTACTTACAGTGAACAGCTTTAAAGTACTTAAAGAGTTTTAGAAAACAAAAGATAGATTTTACTCTGTTTTAATTCGTATTATATTTGATAGTATTAAGCACAATATTTACCCTAAAAAGACTATGGCAACCCCCTCCCCACCCACCCACCAAAACGACAAAAAACAACAACAACAACAACAAACAAAAAAAAACACACACACAAAACAACATTGCCAATCATTGCTCTCCACAAATATTCATTTCTATGTTAATAAAATAAAATGTTAAGAGAAATACTTATATTTATTTTTTGTATTTATAGCTTCACAAAATCACTCTTGTAAAGATATAAAACTATTTCTTATGTGATATGGTATTTATAAGTTTGGGCTTTTCGTTTGATCACATTAACTATTTTAATGGTCAATTGTAGTGAAATTAAAAAAAAAATCTCTGTCAGATATATCTATAAATAGGTGATAATTTTATTTTTCTCATAGCACACATTTTATTAGTTGTTAATATTAGTAGTAAATAAAGATAGATAAAACGCTGTGATCTTTTTATGTTGAGCTGCCCATGTTTTAATAAAGAGAAAGATAAAATATGGTTTAGGGATTTTGAAGAATTTAAGATCACTTTCTTAAAGCTGAAACACTTTTTCAAGGCCATAAACTGCCATTACCGTAGTGTCTTTAAATGTGTATTGTGTTGTATACATAAATAATTAGAATAAATGTTTGTTAATTTTAAGTTGCCTTGTCATGTATGAACTTTCTGAACGGGGACGCGGCATGGGTGAACATGCGTTATTTCTGCCTTTATTGAGTGGAAGCTGTTCACCCGTGTGACTTTGTTGTTCTTTCAGACTCGAACCTCCCAATAACGGTGCATTGCTAGTTCTTTCAGTTTGTCCCGTAAACGGTTAGAGTCAATGTCATCGTATGCGGATTTAAATCGACATTTGACACAGAGGTAGATTTACTTTGCATTGTACGTTTTTCAAGAAAGCCTGTTGAAGTCGACAAAATGTCAATAGTACTACGGCGTTTCCGGAAACCTTTCGACAATCCTGCAATATATTTTGGGTCTCTGCCCATTTTGCCAGTCTGTTGTTGAGAAACGCCCATTAGGCTTTATATATTGCTGCTGTTGCAGTCATACTGCGATAGTTACATGGTTTACATGCTTGGTTTGTCGGGTCTTTGATCTTTGGCGTTATTATCCCATATGTCCATTGTTTGAAGATCTACCCGATATACTGATAGTTTATGTAAATCAAATAATGTACATAAATCTGACTGAAACGCGCATTTGTTTTGTGCCTTTGTGAAAGTAGTTACAATATTTCTCAGGAGACCTTTTCATACTTTCCTTTTGTCAATCGAACTGTATAATGATAAACAAACAAGAAAGAATCGCCATGGATGATATATATATATTGGGTCTATATATCGGATACTAGTATCAAATTAAAATTAAAACTTTGTATGTTTGTTGCATCATTAAAGAACGAGTGCCACACTTTTAATTTTAAGCTAGCTCGTTGATTAAATTTATATATAGTTTGGAATTTCATCATCAAATTTGTGTTTAAAGAAGAATACATTATGGCCTTGCCATATTTATTTTATTTCATTTTATTTTTAACCAGGTTTTCAACGAAAACTTTCGTTATTAGATTGGGGCATGGCGGGCAGGCGGTCCACGTCAAACAGAAGGTTTCCGATCAATAGCTTCAGTTTGGATAAACCAATCTTGCTGAAACTTAGGTATTGCAAGCTTGCATGAAGACCTAGCTTTGGTTTGGATTTGGGGACAGTCGGGTCAGGTTCTAGGTCACTGTAACTAGAACTAAAAACAGTTTCCGGTCATTTGCTTCAGTTTGAATAAACCAGTCTTGCCGAAACTTTGGATATAGCAAATTTGCATGAAGATCTAGCTTGGGATTGGATTTGGGGCCAATCGGGTCAAGGTCACTGTTACTAAAATTTGAAAAACAGTTTCCGCCTTATCACTTGTATATAAGTGTTAAATCGTGGCAAGGCTTGGTGGCACGGTCACGTTTATTTTATTTTATTATTTTTTAATTTATTTTTCTACTAATTTTTTTCTTCTTCTTAACAGAAAAAAAAATCAGACACCAAGAACGACAATAGTGCCGCACGTGAAAAACATAAGCAGCCCAGTTACCTCAGTCCGTGGAGCATTCGACCGGTTATCGAAGGGTTTATTTTTGCAATTGCACCATTGTTATAAGGTTCATGAATTCTCATGAAAAACGATAATTCTCATGAAAAAAAAAAAACAACAACAAAAAAAAAAACTGGATTTTATTTGTTTATAATTAAGCTCTGTAATTACCTTCCATCTTGAAATGCCTTAGCTATCAGTCTTGGGGTTTTGTAATATAAATACATATTGAAAAACTCCAAGACTGATAGCTACGGCATTTCAAGCTGGGAAGCGTAAATACAGTGCTTAAATGATGATCTTAATTGATTTGTTTGCAATATTCACATAGGTGCCGCTTTTTAAACAAAAACACTTGGAACTCCAAACGACCATTTCTAATTGTCCATTTTCTTACAAAATCTTTCTCTTCACGGTATAAAGTGTGTATTGTGCCAATGTCTAAGAAAGGAGATAAGAACGACGTAAATAATAATAAAGGAAATGTATTCCGTGCTTCTGTTGTCTTCAGAAAGGCATTTGTTCTGGTGTATAGAAACATCATGCTTTTTAAATTGTTGCAATATAATGTGTCCTCTAAATATACGAGGATGATAATGGCAATATATAAAGATGTTAAGATATGTATTAAAAAAAAGACTAATTTACAAGACATGCAATCTAATGATACTTATGATATGAACAACTTGGATAAAAATAACTGTATAAGTGGCCTAAGTAAATTTTCTGATTGTTTTATACATATACTAAGTGAAACAAGGTGAAACATTACTACCTTTACTGCTAATCCTTTTTATAAATGACATGCATGAAAAGTTGTATTCTGAAAATATAAACAGCATTGTGATAGATAAAATCAAACGTTTTCTGCCATTATTTGCTGATTACACTGTTTTGTTTTCATATAGTGCTTCTGGTTTATACACTTTACTGAATAGACAACATGATTATTGTTCTGCGTGTGGGAATAACTGTAAATAAAAATAAAACAAAAGTGACAGTATTTGAGAAAAATAGCAAGCGGGCAGAGATTATGGATATAAAGTATGGTGATGCATCACTTAAGGTAGTAAACAGGATTAAATATCTGGGAGTAACATTAACTTATAATGGAAATTTTTATAAGACGCAACATATGTTATCTGAGCAGGCATCGAAGGATGTATATTCTTTAAATAGATTATTTGATAAAAATAGCATTTAAAATTTCTAATAAAATCAAATTATTTGACTCAATGGTCTTGCCAATATTGATGTATGGAAGTGAAGTGTGGGGATTCCATACTAGTCCTGATATTGAGAAATTCCATTTGAAATTCTTAAAACAAATTTTAGAAGTTGTTCCAAAACCACAAATTTGACAATCTATGGCGAAATAGGCACTTTCCATTACATATTATAAGAAAAGGTTAGAATGATAAATTACTGGTATAAACTAAAGTTTAATCCTGAGTATCTACCTGGTAGAATATACAAAACTTCATCTGATACTATCCTCTCATGTTATGATAGGAATTGGAAAGTTAAAATGAAAAACCTTCTTGAAGACTTTTGCATATATTTTTACAAATAAACGGAATCTAAATGTGATAAAAATATGATCATAGAGCGAATAAAGGATAACTATATACAAAAATGGTATTCGGATGTTAACTCGACTAAACTTGAGTCCTATAGATTCTTCAAGACTTCATTTTATTTTTAAAAAATTCTTAATATTGAAGTAAATGACACAATTAAAAAAATCTTATCAGATTCCGATGTTCAGCACAAAAACTTAGTATTGAAGAAGGGAGATACAAAAATATTCCTAGCGAAAACAGACGTACTTACTGCAATATGAATATGATCGAGAATGAATATCATTTCCTGATGGTTTGTCCTTTTTATTCTGAAGTAAGAAAACAATACTTACCTAGATTCTATCTACGATGGCCCACAATGAACAATTGATGAGCACACATAATACCAATCTTATCATCAGATTGTCAAATATATACACAAGGCTATGGTAACTAGAAATATGTTTACGTTATAACAAGCATGTATTTACAATGTTATTGATTTTGTAATTTTTGTGTTTATTATCATAAGATAATTAATCTGAAAACTAGTTGCAAAAGAATAATATAATTGTATATATTTTACAGTTTTTCTAAATTGTTATAGAAACTTACCTCACTAACGCTTCTGAAAAGTCCCTCTGATACATAACGTGTCAACATACCCTATTGTACATACCCAAATGTACCGACATATACACGGTGGTGCATAATTTTCACTTCTCGATGTATTAACTTCTTAATCTTTTTGAGAATAATACTTATAAAATACCTTTAACTTCTTGTTGAAATAATAAATATAACATAGATGAAGGTGTTCATATCGACTTCAATCATGCTTTTCTGAATATAGTTTTGCGTATTTGAATTTGTACTGTATTTTATACTGCCATCTTCTCCATTTTCTATTTATGTTTTTGTACTTGGCAGAAGTCAAAATGGTTTGGTCAATAAAAGTTTGATTTTAAAAAGAAATTGTTCTTTAAATTTGTCCGTCCTAAAATTGCGTGAAGACAATACAATCAAATGTCACTGTAATGTAAAAGTTAATTAGTGGTTGTGCCGAAATATTTGAAACCTTTGACAAACTCGTCTAATTACATGCTGTCGGTCAAGAAAAATGCTTTATTTCACAAACGGCTTATTCGGAGAACTAATTGGCTCAGTCGATTGCTAACATACCAATGTCAAACACAGGTATTTTCACAAGTTTAAATTATTAGGAATTAACAACAACCAAATATTGCAACGACTAAAGAGAATCGTCAAACAAAAGAGAAGAAAAAAACACATCAATATTTAATGGGACAAATTTATTTTTAAATATTTATTTACAATAAATTTAAGTTAAATGATTGCTGCAAACTGCTTAAACACCGGTATACGCATCCTCCGAAAAGCGTCATTCCATTGGTTAATACTGTTAAATAGGCTAACCAAATACCATATGGTAGAATGGTACTACCAAGTCAACTGTTGAACAAACTAACCTAAGCCACTGTTGAAAAACTAACCTAATACCATATGGTAGGATGGTACTACCATGTCAACTGTTGAACAGGCTGACCTAATACCATATGGTAGGATGGTACTACCATGTCAACTGTTGAACAGGCTGACCTAATACCATATGGTAGGATGGTACTACCATGTCCTCTGTTGAACAGGCTGACCTAATTAATACCATATAGTAGGATGGCACTACCATGTCAACTGTTGAACAGCCTGCCCTAATACCATACGGAAGGATGGTACTACATGTCAACTGTTGAACAAACTAATCTAATACCATATGGTAGGATGATACTACATGTCAACTTTTGAACAAACTAACCTAATAATATACGGTAGGATGGCACTACCATGTCAACTGTTGAACCTTATTCCTATTGAATAGAATAACCCCAGCTGTATCGGGTGTGAGAAAATAAAATGGAACATTAGCGTTCACAGCAAATACATGTACCTTTAAAAGTCATGCACGACAGAGGTCCAGTTAAGAATAAAGGAAAATGTGGAATCTTGATGCACTCTTTGTGGAATTTCCAACACGACTTATCATAGTTGTAAATATTCGTAATAAAAATATGCTAAGATGATAACTGAATTAATACTGAAACACTTATATAACTATTGTTATGTCCTGGACTTGGCTTTGGTGATTGTGAAGATAAAGATTTTGATACCGTTGATGGTGCTGACATTTTTCATTAAAAATTATGATTGTGACATTTTTCTGCAATAATATCTCACGGTAATGAGACCGACGTCAAAGCCACATTTACAGCAGGCGGTGATTTAGATTCCACAAAAGAAGACGACGACATTAACTCATAGGTCGATGGTGACGTTGACACACGTGAAAGAGTATCAAGCTTTTCCTTAATGGCAATAAGTTCTTCATTTATTCGTTGTAATTTCCTTTCATTGTTTTGTCGTTGACACAAACGCGACAATCTCAGCAGTTCGGATTCCACCAACCCCAGGGTCTCTTCGTACTTCACAGCATCTTTCCTCCGATCATAAACATTAGCTTTAACTTGCAGACACTCGCAGATACACATGTTTAGGGGCATACACTCAATCATTCTTTCCCTCGACGTTAATGCTTTGTTCGCTACTTTTAGAGCAGACCGAAGCTTTCCTCTAAGGAACCTCGTTTGTGCCAGGTTGACAAGACTTTCAAAATAGCCAAATCCAAATGGATTTTTTATCTCTCGAATTGTAACAGCTTTTTTAAACATCTCATCAGCTTGTTCGACCTGCCCCTGCCTTCTGAAGACTTTACCCAGAGTGTCGTAGGTCAGGGCCAATGCATCCTCACTATCATTCTCCTTGTCCTGCAAGAGCTTTATCGCTTCATTAAGCCGGATAAGCGCTAAATCGAACTGATTATTTCTACAATATGCCGCAGCGATGTTGTTCAGCGAATTTACTTGGGTTATGATCGGCATTTTTGGCCCTTTCTTTAGTTCGTAACTTGCCAGATAATATTCTAAAGCCTTGTCGTAATCTTCCTTCAGTTCGTAAAACTCGCCAATGTTGTTGTAGGTGGCACCAACCATGAGGCTTCTCTCGCCCGCTATTTTTTTTCGGCGCTCCAATGACCGGAAATGATATTTTTCGGCTTCATCGAAGCAGCCTAGGAAGGAAATATAACGAATATGCACTCATTCCATCATCGTCGGATACCCACGCTCGACTTAGCCGTTTTACTACATTCGTCGACCGTGGGTTTATTGATAAACTTTCTGTCGTCTTACCGTCTTGAATAGAACAAGAATTTGCCAATCATACTACTGCTTACAAAATCCATACTCTTCAGCGTGGAGACTAGGAGTATAACAATGACTGCGTCCAGTGCCTCAATCGAGAGAAACTAGCTTGATTACTGGACTGAAATCTTCATCGGATTATGAAGCGACCAATGAAATGATCATTACCAGAAACTAAATATCCCACGGGCGATGAATGGCGAGTAACGGAATGGATCGGTCGTGGATGTCCGTCGATGTCATTCTATGAAAACAAATCATTTAATCTGCGAAGCACGACTTCATAAGATAGTGACATAAAATGTGGATTCCTTCTGCAGCGAGTTGTCAGATCAGATTCCATAACAAGTCTAGTTAGATATAAACTAAGTGTAAGCAAATACAAGTTAATGAACATAAATATGGACCATTAACCAATTTCGAACTTTCTTATTTGCTTAAATTATTGCGTCACTGCCGTGCTAATAAACGTTTGTTTATTCACTGACGTATGCATGTGACGTATACATGTGACGTTTGTATAACCGCATGCTTTGATCACATTCGGAACACCTCGCCCTGTCTCTGGTAGAAATGGCCGGGGAGTTCCGAATGGCTCTGTTCAAAAATGCGTTATGATGTTTCGCTAAAACAAAGGCAAAACAAGTTAATGAGCATCGTTCAAACAACAACAGAACAAATCAATGACGAAAGCAACAACCACTCACCCAAGATGGTGTTTGTGATGCCCAGACTGTTCATGGACTGAAGAGAGAGTATTTGGAACTCGGGGCCAGAAGTAAGCGAAATATTCAGTGACTTCTGGAAGAATCTGTTGTCATAGAAACAAATATAGGCACGTTGTTCTGGTGGTATTTATTATTTTTTTATTATTAAATGAACTATATTAAACATTGTTTTGAAAGTGCAATAAAGTGTCACATATTTCCCTTAATTAACATTGAACTATGCGTTGTTGTTGGTTTTTTTTTTACTAAAAATAAATTATCATTCTATACTACGATTCTTTAAAGGTACTTGACACCCCATACACCCTACCTTTATATTCATATTTGCTGTGAAAAGAAGAAATTCAGAGCGATTCATTTTGATTCCAGGGATGCGAATTAAAATGAAGATGTCATACGTTTAGTTTAATAAAGGTCTAACATGATAGTATGATGTGCAGCACTTGGGTGTTTCTGGCTATAACAAGTTTTGTAAAATATTTTGCTATGCAAGAGGTCTTCAATTAAAAACATTAACACACAAATTATTAAGAGCGATAATAAGCAACAAACACAAAGTGTATCTGAAAACAAAATGAGCAAACCTAGTTCGTTACATTTTACAGACCAATATGAACAATGCCATTTTTTCCGTCAAGTTTATCAATTAGTATGCAACAGCAATAAAAAAGAAGGCGCTCGTTTGACTTGCCGATGGGCGTTTCCTGTAATATTTTTTATTAAAGTATTTTTTTTCTTATCTAATTTCGAAGAAAATACATGGACATGTTACAATTAAACATAAAAGTTCAAAACATGTCGCAAAATATGACCAAATGAGAATCATATAGAATTAGAATTAATATAAATAAATAAAATAAAAAAAAGTTAATGTAAAATGTAACATGTAACATGTAAAAGAGACTACGAAAAACAACAACAACACTACGGCGAGACAACACATAGCACTAGCACAATCGTAACTCCTCGGGTAATTTAGTCCTCGGGACAATCATCCCTCGGATGTATCTGGTGCAGTGATACTTAGAGAAATCACGATCCTTTTGTTCGCCGGAAGTCGGAAGAATATGCCTAAAATGTAGTTTGCACAAAACATAAACAATTGCCTCGTTTGACAGCTGTTTCGTTTGCTGCGCTGAGTAAATTTAACTTGGATGATTTAAATTTGAAGCAGCCACAAATTAAAGTTTTACAGGCATCGTACTATAGTGAGCTGTCATCCAAGCTGCCATCTTTGTATTAGGTCTGTCACAAAAGAAGTCCCATTTAGGGAAATGGCCGAGGTGATCCAACTACCTACGTACATCCGAGTGATGATTCGTGAATTATCCGAGGTGTTCCGATTGAAACTAGCAGTCACCGTCTTTGACCGGTCAGTAGCAATCGGAGCTGCTCGGGCAATTCCGTCCTCCGGACAATCATCCCTCGGATGCATCTCGTGCATATATGAAATCACGACCGTTTTGTTCGCCTGAAGTCGGAATAAGAATATGCCATAAAAATAGTTCGCACAAACCATAAACGATGGCATCGTTTTACAGCTGTGTGTCTGCTGCTCTGGGCAAATTAAAATTGGATGATTTAAATTTGAAGCCGCCACAAATTGAAGTTTAACAGGCGTCATAATGTAGTAAGCTGTCATCCGAGCTGCCAGCTTTGTTTTGACGTATGTTACAAAAGTAGTCACATTTAGGGAAATGGTCGAGGTGATCCGACTACCTACATATATCCGAAAGATGATTCGTGCTTTATCCGAGGTGTTCCGATTGGGTCAGTAGGCAACAGGACCGACTTGCATGTTTTAACAGGTTTACAGAAGTTCCAACCTCACACGTCCTTAGGATTTCTCACCGAAATATCAGTGTGGTTCAACTATTGATTCAAAGAGAGACAACTAAGAGTAAGCATCAGCATCGGAAGTGAAGCAATTACCAAAATTGTTGGTGACAATCAATATAACAACAAATGAGAAGCATTTTAAAATGGACAGTATGTACAAACGATCAATGCCTCAGCTACTTAACGGTTTAAAATAAAATAGAATAAATGAAGACAAAACTTAGAGAGAAAGTAAACAGAACAACCTGGCATGTCATTGATCCCGACGGAAATAGTGTTGTTACAAAGCAAAGTTATTACGTATTATGTGTTAATGTGGTTAATAATTACACATAGAAATGACCTTAGAAATTTAAGTTAACAAAAGTTTCCGTCAAGCAAAAGGTAGTATTCAATATACGACAAAATACTACAAAATATTAAAAGACTTATTATGAAAAGCAAGCGTTCAATATTATCCAAGATAGATACTGCTATTTAGTACATCTGGGGGTAAGGCAGTGGTCACGAAAGCAATGATTAGACTTAACATGTTCTGTTTTTGCAAATTGTTCGTAAAAATAAAGAATTGGGCAAAGACTAAAATCTCATGTCCGGTCTTGGGTTTGAACACAGAACCCTCCGATTCCAATTCCATAACCTTAACCTCTTTCCCAAGAACATTTCAAATCTATTTTTGCTAATTGGACTGTTTCGTTGCTAACAGATGATCTCGTAATGTTAACATGCAGTCCGAACATCGAAGGACGTATCGAGAGCATTTCTACTTACTTCTTAAGTATGAACATGCAAGGGCGTACCGAGAATCCATGTACAATTACGTTCAATGTTTAAATATTTTAATGGTTAAAAGAAATAAACCAAAATCTCTAGTTTTCTGTCGCGTTAATGTAAAAGTTACAGGCACACAAAATAAATATAAAATAAATAAACAAGAGCGCCGTTTACCAGGTTTGGACCCGTCTTCTATCAGGGTTATGAAAGTCCGCAAAACAGACTTTCCACATGAGCAAATTTCAGTGAGCCTTCCATTTGTAGACGTCGCGCTAAATCGCATCGCCTATGACGTTGAAGACATCAAACTTCAAACCGTATCTAAAATATGGTGTTAACGTCGCTTAATTCAATAGCAGTGTAATTTGTTGACTGTAAACGGGTCCATTGCAGGCAATGCAGTAAACCGAAGGACTTCCTGATTGTAACCGTCGACAGCAAGTTTTCTGATAGGTTTTGTAAAGATGTCAGAAAAGTGTCGAGGCCCTAAAATTTATCAGTCTTATATAAAATATTTCCATAAAACGCTGAATGCCATTGTGAAATTGGATGTAAGTTTAAATCGTAATTTTGTTAAAGGCTTGAGTAGGAACGATAATATTGGAAATGGTGTTCACGATGTCTAGAAATGCGTATTTGAAAGGCCAAGTATTTGTACTGTTAAAGGTAAGTTCTAGTGGGTAAATAAGCTGTATCCTTTGAGAAAGAAAATATCATCATAGTGAAATATGGTCAAAATTAGGTGACGCTAAATTCAATGCTTCTATAAAATGATCTGGGTAAATGGGAACAAAGTAACACGCAAAGCAGTATAAACAAATCTGTGAGCAAGGGTGCACATTTGGTTCCTATCTGAATACCAATCACTCTTCAAAATAAGGTGTCATTTCCTTTATGAAAATTATACAAAGAAGACTTACAATGTTTCACTAACATCCATGCACGTCCACAATTCCACACAGGGTATCTGTCTACAATGTATTGGTTGCAAGCAAGGTAGTGGTTTTCTTTATAATCTGTTTGCTTTCATTTAATCCTGAGGCAAAGACCAATACAAAGAAGGAACCTGCAGAGCAATGGAAAATTAGAAGTTTTACCTACAAGGGACAACATTTAAATTTAATGCCAACTGCATTAAACATTAGAAAAGCAGTCAAGGGAAGTAAAGTGTGGTGCTAGAGTTGACAGAAGTTATGAATCGTGTTTTTTTATTATTTTAATTATGTCACGTTTTAAATTACTTTACAACTTTTGTATTGTTAGATCTAAGTACACGTAATCAATTTGACTGATTTGTTTCAAATGAATCTGTTTTCATTTTACTTATCTTATTGTATTTGAGAAACAAATCAGGAAGAGTGAGGTAAGAGGTTTTTAGCATACAAGTATGCCCTTTCGCCAACTGGTCGTTAGTGACTTGCCGTAACTGTTGGGTTTACTCTATGTCGGCCCTAATGTCTCGTTTCTCCCCGTGCATGTAATCTATGTTGTCATTTAATTCATCCTATAAGGATTGTTACGTGTATTTCCTTTGATGGACATTGAACTTTGGTTCTTCAATTCCATCTTCACATGAACAGGATGCTACAACCATTTATTTGTTTCTGGTCATGTTCATGATTCAGAAAGTTAATTTTATTTATAGTCAACCATTTTTGTGTAGTTTTTCAAATCGAAATAATACCATATTCTTTTCTAAACACTATGTTTATTTTTCAATGACGTCACTACTTTCGTCATAACGTATAGAAAATATCAGCGCATGGACATTTTGTACTCAAATAGATCGTTTTTTTTTCATTGCTTGCATTTTAGAAACTCGTCAGGAAGTGCGAGGTTAGAGTTCTGTACCCCCGGTTTAAGCACCCCAGTCGGCCCATATTGCCGACTGACCGTTCCAAGGCGGTAACTGTCGGGTTTGCTTTTTTCGTTAAATGACTCATCCCAAATTTGTTCTTACTTTTCGCTTGGCTTGCATGTGAAATACCTTTGTTCTGTGCCTTTTCGGAGTTTGTATGTTGCAATGCTCATAGGACTTTGTCATATATTCTTATTCATGATCACAACAATGTTACTTGTGCTGTGTGGCGGTCGTAAAAAAACTCCCCGTGCATGTAAACTATGTTGTCATTTAATTCATCCTATAAGGATTGTTACGTGTATTTCCTTTGATGGACATTGAACTTTGGTTCTTCAATTCCATCTTCACATGAACAAGATGCTACAACCATTTATTCGTCTCTGGTCATGTTTGTTCATGATTCAGAAAGTTAATTTTATTTATAGTCAACCATTTTTATGTAGTTTTTCAAATCGAAATAATACCATATTCTTAAAACACTATGTGGACTTTTTTTTTTCAATGACGTCACTACTTTTGTCATAACGTATAGAAAATATCAGCGCATGGACATTTTGAACTCAAATAGATCTTTTTTCTTTTCATTGCATGCATTTGAGAAACTTGTCAGGAAGTGCGAGGTTAGAGCTCTGTACAACCGGTTTAAGCACCCCATGACCGCTCCAAGGCGGTAACTGTCGGGTTTGCTCTTTTCGTTAAAATGACTCATCACAAATTTGTTCTTATTTTTCGCTTGGCTTGCATGTGAAATACCTTTGTTCTGTGCCTTTTCGGAGTTTGGTGATATGTTGCAATGCTCATAGGACTTTGTCATATATTCTTATTGTGTGTTTGTGTGTAGCTGCTATATATATTACTGACATTTGAATACTCTTGTCTTGTGTTTTATCGAATTTTTAATATGTTGCGATGCTCAGAAAACCTTGTCATTTTGTTCGTATTTGCTATTCTTACTTTTTAACAGGATGGATTTACTATAAGCGTATCCTATATTTTAACAACACTTGGACTTAAATAAATAAATAAATAAATAAATAAAATAAATAATAAATAATTAATAAAGAAAAAAAAGAAAGAAAGAAAGAAAATAAATAAATAAAATAAATAAATAAATAAATAAATATGTCCAATTCAAGGTTACCATGTGATTAAACATTGATTAATAACCACCAGTGTCACTGCATTGCAGGCAAGAAAGAAAGTACAAGTGCAATACAAGTTGAAATGATTTCTTTTCATTACTGGGTCACCATTTGCTTTGTATCTACAGTATCTATTGACAAATTGATATAATATGATTCAGTTTTAGTAATTGAGGACGAATGAAATTTACATATGGGTTGAAGACGCATATTTGGTCGATTTGCCGACATTAAACCCTTTGTCGTCAGGAAGTGCGAGGTTAGAGCTCGAGGTTAGAACCGGTTTAAGCACCCCAGTCGGTCCATATTGCCGACTGACCGTTCCAAGGCGTTAACTGTCGGGTGTGCTCTTTTCGTTAAATGACTCATCACAAATTTGTTCTTCCTTTTCGCTTGCTTGCATGTGAAATACCATTGTTCTGTGCCTTTTCGGAGTTTGTTATGTGTTGCAATGCTCATGGGACTTTGTAATATATTCTTATTCATAACTTAATTACAGTTTCCTCGGTAAGAATAGTGGTGTGCATTACATATTTTATTTCATAAAAGCCGAGTTTAGCACGAATTAATGTTATTGCTGAAAAAAATAACAGAAGTGTGCCGTCAAGACCAATGACTATTTATCACTTGTCCTACCCTATTGCCTCAGTGTTGCGTCCTTGACGATGAAGGTTCCAGCCTATACGTTGATACACAGTAGCAATATGAAGTGTTTTCCCGCCATGTTGCAAGATCTTCAGTGCCTTCTCGTAGTTTTCTGCGCCTTTCGATATTTCTCCCTACAAATGACAGCATATACTGGCAATTTAGCACCAACAATTTTAACCGCAGTAGAAAGAGATACTACCGTAAGAACAGAAACGCACAAGAGTCAATGTCATGTCGAAACGGTTCTAATTCTTCAAAAGAGAATTTGTAAAGCTTCCAAGCTTACGATTACTTGGAGTGGATATTTTCATGGCTGCTCATCTTAGTGTCGGGATAATGGTTGTGGTCTGCCAGTTGTTCATGGCATGACATCACTAGGAAGGAAATCGCATATCTGCTTCATTAGAACACCGCCCTGCAACACTTACCCACCACTTAGTGATAATTTCCCTTTACCAAAAGGGTTAAATTAAAATGGTTGTTAGCATGTGTTTATTTGAATATCTCAATTATGTCACTGGTAATTGTGTAACTGTGAAAATTTTAGAAGATCCTTTGAGAATGGCATTGCTTATTAAACCTTGGGCTATCACTAGACAGAGGCACACTCAAAGGAGTTAATGATGAGGTTTTGGCTATATCGTATTTGACATTAGGGAGCTCTTTACACATTACTAAAGCGAGGCAGGATGGAAACATACACCGTAAATAATGTTATTTGGTAACTTAGATCTTTCGAAAAGAATTCTTAAATGTGTGGATATTCTTTCACAAGAAGCAAGTTAGATGCGGAGAGTGATAGCGAAAGTTATTCGAGGAGTTTTTAGTTTTGGTGAAGATTGATGACGGACGCATTGATTAGAAGATGTCCGAATTCACATACCCTTACGTTTGTGTACATGCTTCCCAGGACTGTGTATACAACAGCTTTGTCCAAAACACGACCGCACATGTCGGCAAACTTGATACATCCGCTATAGAACCGTTCACACTCCGCTGAAAAAGCACACCACAAAACACGATAAGTAAAATCAATCTTATTGTGAAAATCGTCAAGAATAAGGAAAAAATGGCACATCCTTAATTAAAGCCATACGATCTCCGGAAAACAATGTGGGTACAAAACAGTTTAAAACAAGGCGTATATGGCAAAAAAGATTGGCGAAAAATGAATTGACCCTTCTTTAAAATTTTGCCTGTTCATACATAAAACAAGAATTACCAAAAACTCAATAGTGCATCTGAAAAAAACTCTGCATTGTAATACAAGTTGTCATAGGTTCGGATTCTATGATATTCTTTTTTCTTGTGTGTGTGTGTGTGCGTGTGTGTGTGTGCGTGTGTGTGCGTGTGCGTGTATGTGTGCTCGCGCGCTCGTATGTGTGTGAGGTGGTATTACAGTTTTGTCTATTTCTTTCCTCTCAATATAAGCAGCTTCTGAATATTAGCGTTAAATTAGTTTTTAGTATTTTTTAAAGCACTGACTACTTATTACTGTTTTGGATAATGTAAAACAAGTTCCAGTGTTAATTTGGCTTTAACAATTGATTTGTGTCGCAAATTAATATTCTATCCAAAGAATAAAACTAAGTTATTATCTAAAACACATTTATGCGAAAGCATTCTATGTTACATAACTTTAAAAACCATCATTCGAAGGAATTCTTATAAAGAGAATTTAAAATGCACTAAACTAAGGCCAAACAGATGCCCGAGACTGATCTTAAGTTTGTGCCAGTCGTGGAATAACCTAAGCCTAAATACAGATGCTCTAAGAAAGCCTGATAAAAAGCTAGGAAGAAAGAAACTTAAGTCTAACTTTCTACATATATATCTACATATATCATATTACTGAACATACATAAATGTGGTATATTTGTAAACATGTCGCACTTGAGGAGTACTTGATTAAACGGAAAAGGTATAAACACACCACAAGTGCACGTCTAACGACAATACAGTACACATCTCCTGCATTAATCACTGAAGCATTTTCTTTCTTCATATTTACATATTGTTGAGGGCTATGCATCACTTGGGAATAACTGCATTACTTCTGTTGTGATTATTTTATTTTTAGAGTCATATAAATTTTAAATAAGTTGCAACCTTTCTAATAAGAATTCAACATGTATAACTACTTTATGTCTATGGTACTAGTATACTGGTTTAATACCATGAAGGTGAAGAGTAAACATGCACGACAGGTAAACATGAATTTTAGCGCGCAATCTTCAAGCAAGACAAACATATCCAATGTCAGAAATGACTGATAACCCAACAGAATATTACAAAAGAGAGGGACAGTTTTTACTAATGGCGTATAGACTTACATTTGATATATTTAACTATTTTTGTTTAATAATTAATACAACATAGAGACATAGTCGTTCAACAAGCCAAGCAGTAGTTAAAATATAAAATGTACGTCAGATGTATCAATTTGTTGTTTTGAGGATTTTCTACTCACTTTACTTGACAAGGCACAATCATTATTTGATAGCATTTAGTCTAGAGGAATAACAGTGTTCAAAGACTTGCAGGTATCGCGACAATATTACCTAAGAGGTAGTTAATTTCAAACTCTGTTTATTTCGATCGACCCGTATAGCATGTTTGAGCATTCATTTTAGACCTAACTTAAATTAAAATGCAAAATCATAAAATAATATTGAATATTTAATAAAATGGTTTCTGTTATAGGACGTAAGTGACTCTTATATAACTTTTCCCCCAATGTATACTCATTTTTAGAAGAGATATTTGTTTTCAGTGAAGAGGTGTGTATTGGCTGCTGAAGACTTTCCTGCATTCCAATTTCCAATGCGTTGTGCCTTTGATTTACTACGGAATAATTTTGACCATTGTCTGCACACCGGTGTTCGCGTACACTGCCCAAGCAGCGTACACTGTCCAATCTGCGTACACTGCCCAAAGCAGCGTACACTGTCCAATCTGCGTACACTGCCCAAGCAGCGTACACTGTCCAATCTGAGTACACTGCCCAAGCAGCGTACACTGTCCAATCTGCGTACACTGCCCAAGCAGCGTACACTGTCCAATCCGCGTACACTGTCCAATCTGCGTACACTGTCCAATCTGCGTACACTGTCCAAGCAGCGTACCAGTCCAACCTGCGTACACTGTCCAATCTGCGTACACTGCCCAAGCAGCGTACACTGTCCAATCTGAGTACACTGCCCAAGCAGCGTACACTGTCCAATCTGCGTACACTGCCCAAGCAGCGTACACTGTCCAATCTGAGAACACTGCCCAAGCAGCGTACACTGTCCAATCTGCGTACACTGCCCAAGCAGCGTAACTTCCAATCTGAGTACACTGCCCAAGCAGCGTACACTGTCCAATCTGCGTACACTGCCCAAGCAGCGTACACTGTCTAATCTGAGTACACTGCCCAAGCAGCGTACACTGTCCAATCTGCGTACACTGCCCAAGCAGCGTACACTGTCCAATCTGAGTACACTGCCCAAGCAGCGTACACTGTCCAATCTGCGTACACTGCCCAAGCAGCGTACACTGTCCAATCTGCGTACACTGCTTAAGCAGCGTACACTGTCCAATCTGAGTACACTGCCCAAGCAGCGTACACTGCCCAAGCAGCGTACACTGTCCAATCTGAGTGCACTGTCCAATCTGCGTACACTGCCCAAGCAGCGTACACTGTCCAATCTGCGTACACTGCCCAAGCAGCGTACACTGTCCAATCTGAGTACACTGCCCAATCTGCGTACACTGCCCAAGCAGCGTACACTGTCCAATCTGAGTACACTGCCCAAGCAGCGTACACTGCCCAAGCAGCATACACTGTCCAATCTGAGTACACTGCCCAAGCAGCGTACACTGTCCAATCTGCGTACACTGCCCAAGCAGCGTACACTGTCCAATCTGCATACACTGCCCAAGCAGCGTACACTGTCCAATCTGCGTACACTGCCCAAGCAGCGTACACTGTCCAATCTGCGTACACTGCCCAAGCAGCGTACACTGTCCAATCTGAGAACACTGTCCAAGCAGCGTACACTGTCCAATCTGAGAACACTGCCCAATCTGAGAACACTGCCCAAGCAACGTACACTGTCCAATCTGAGAACACTGTCCAATCTGCGTACACTGCCCAAGCAGCGTACACTGTCCAATTTGAGAACACTGCCCAAGCAGCGTACACTGTCCAATCTGAGTACACTGCCCAAGCAGCGTACACTGTCCAATCTGAGTACACAGCCCAAGCAGCGTACACTGTCCAATCTGAGTACACAGCCCAAGCAGCGTACACTGTCCAATCTGAGAACACTGCCCAAGCAGCGCTTCCGAGTCATTTGACTTGTTTTTAGAGAAAACTGTTATAAGTTGCAATTGTGTGCGATCTTGCAGGCGGCCGGAAATGCACCTTAAAAGTATAGTTGTGAGATTATCAGGCCGTGCTCAAGCTCCGAATGCATTGTTTGTTAGGCGGCAGCTGATAGGTTTGCATGTACATTTGCGTGATAGCTCGTTCGGTCAAATTTAGATGAAGTCAAATAGGCGCGATAATCGCCCTGTTTGATTAAACCCAACTTACCTGCTCTTGGTTGTCCTCACGAAGATATAATATGGAGAGAATATTGCCCATATCCCATGGTAAATACTTCCTCATATAAAGTAAAACTGGACACAATCACTCTCTATTTATTAAATTAATAAAAGATGCCAGACATATAGTTAAATCCACTGGCATGAAAGGGCAAGAAAAACTAATTCTGATATTCTTAGGGCTTTTCAATATGATCTGTACCTTTCATCTGATAAATTGACAGATTATGGATGTGTAAAGGAGGCAGGACGAAATATACCTTCACACATTTACATTAGACCTCTTCGGGAAATAAGTTGTGTTCGATCAGATCACGATACTCGTTTGCCATTGCCTTTCATATCTATTTATACAATATGTAGTGCATGTCGAATCCCAACTACGCTGTCAGATCTACTGTAAATGTCTGTATAGTTAACATTTCCATTGCCCGTGATGTTGTTAACAAATTAACAACATAATGTATTGTACTTCCCTGAAACCATTCTTACTGCAATCTTCTTAACGTTGGACAAAATGTGGAATGTCGCTGTTTTAATAAAATAGTTTTAGGGAATATTCCTACAAAATCCGTAACGCTCGTCGTTTTTTGAACGTATTGTCACTGTTGGACAAGTACATGATTTTAAAAGAAACATTGTTTTGATGATAAAACTTCAAAGGACTACAAACTACTGGTCAAATAAAACTTCTAAACGTCATTTCCGCTATTTATAAATCTAAAAAAGGACTAACGTAGACATTTGCTATTATGTCTGAAAAAACAAAAGTTCGATGACATGCAAAAAGCAAACATAGAAAGAAAACAAACAGACACGTGTCTATTTATGATATCAACAAATGATATATTTGATCCGTACAATCATTGTATACTTTGTGCATTTACTAAATTATACAAAATAACAAGCCTAACAACATTTATCCTTCTGCTCTATTCCTTCACACCTCTTTTTATGTAACTATCTACTTAACACCACTAAATAAGCACTGAATTTGTAAATTTCGTTAACTTGAAAGTTATTACACAGATATTGAACAACTTTGACATAGTACAACTTTTAATTAGTATGCATGATTCCAAGGTTATGTGGTAAACGTTACTTATATATAAAAAATATTACAACCGTGATATAAAGGAAGTAAATCCAACTACATGTTATAGCATAAATGTAAACAGAATATACAGCCATCAGTAAAAGCACACTTCCAACAATCTTAACGAGAAAACAAAGGCGAGTTTAAGATCATCTAGGTATCATAAAACATACAATCCAAACTGGTGGACATAATAATACGGAACAGAATGACTAGACATAAAATAACAAATTATTTACCAACTTAAAAACGGTGCAACATTCAATGATTATAAAAGCTTTCATAAGAGAACAGAATAAAAGTAAGCAAACTTACTGCCTTAATTTGTGTTTCAGCATTGACAACATTAACCTCTTGTTTGGGAAAATATTTTAGTTATAAACATGATATAGCAATGAAACATAAAAAGGCATAGCTGTGAAAATACCCTGAGTTCTTTTATCATGTTGGTCATGGCATGTTCACATATACCATGTTTTTGAATAAAAAATATTCAATTGTGTGCACATACTGTTTTCACAACAATGTTTTGCCAGTTTAGATTACAACCTATTAGTATCTCGGTAGTTCGCACGGTGCTTTCCGTTTACGCATAGTCCTAAGCTCTTCAGAAGGAAGGAAGTTAAGTAGTAAAACTAGAATTAAAGTGCTTCAAAACTGGAGGTTGAGTGTTCGAATCCCATTATGGGTAAGGTCAACTTTTTGTCTACCTTATTTTTCATTCTAACAATTATTACTGCATTACTCTATCAGATTAAGAAGGAAACGTGTAGTTTTCATTTCAGTTTCGTGCAGCTATTGATTAAATTTGACAAATTCTTTGCGATCATATAATACAATTAAACAAACAAACAAACAAACAAAACCCCGCAAAAACCACAAAAAATCAACAACAATTACAATGTAAACCATGTCATTTTCTTGTTGATATGTTCAGCATAGACAGAACTACATAACATGATAATAAAAATACAAGTAAAGAACAGTTTACAGGAGATTTGTCAAACTTGAGAAAAACAACGGACCTTATTTGCAAAATAAATTGTCAAATTATCATATTGTATTGGAAATAACATATTTTTGTACTATATAATATATGTGGTATCTAATCAGATTGTACTGTAAGTCATACTTTTTTAAGTATTTAAATACTTTGTAAACATGGAACAGTACTTGAAAAATACACTGAACAAGTATGTGACCCTATGGTCAGGGTAATGGTTATAGAAATGAGCACGTAACTCCCCATTTTTCTTTCCATATTTAAATTCAGCAAACATATTTCTTTAAAATATGTCTGTTGGTTTGCTTGGTTTATCGTCCTACCAACATTAATTCAGTTATCTGGAGACGGTATCCACTTGAAGCAGATATAGTGCACTGTGTATAGCATGACTTGAACACCATGCATGATACATACCCAGTCACATTATCCTGACAACTGGCCAACCAGTCATGGAACTACCTTATATTTGCTTGAGCGTTAGCAAGGGAGCTATACCACTACCACTTTTTACGACTTTGGTATGTTGCGGCCCGGATTCGAAACCGGGGCCTTCCTTACCTGGAGCCGACGCTCTACCGATTGCACTACCAGGTCAGGTCTTTAAAAAATGTAGGAATCATCTTTTACTTCATTTTCATTTTTTTGCCCTTTTGAGGATTCACTCTCTAATAACTTGTGTTTGTGGGAGGTACTTTACACTTAAAGAGATTGTCTCTTTGTCTTCTGCGTCTTTGAGTCTTTCTTGAAGTAAATGCACCACAAGGAAAAGTTGGTATCAGATTTTATTTTTGTCAGAATAGGTCTTTCCCAGCAATTACTCTTTCTCTTTTTCTATCTTTTGCAGTTTTCTGCGCAACAAGTCATCTCGCTTCTTATATTTGCATTTTAAATGGTGTTACCGAAATCATCAGTTGGGCAACACATGCACAATGCATGTCTTCTTTAAAAGTTTTACTTTTCGTTGCCTTCCGACGGATACATTACCATGGTCAATATCTCTTCTCAGTCTTCTTCCAAAGATTTAGCGATTCATTTTCTGAAATTGTTCGTGTCTTTCCTGTTTCTTTTTTCTTCCCTTTTCTTCAATGTGTCTGCTATTTAACACATTTACTTTTGTTTCGGTCTTTCCTGTTCGTTTGTTCTCTTTCTGTAATCCGTCAATGAAATGCACGTAACACATTTTTAGATTACTGAACAATTCATCTATTATCGCCAGTGTTGCAAACATTTCTCAAGTGGTGGGGTGCTAAGCCGTGGTTCACTCTTTCCATTTATCCATGATGTTCATCATGTGTTGTTGCAGACATTTCTCAAGTGGTAAAGTGCTCAGCCGTGGTTTACTCTTTCCATTTATCCAGGATGTTCATCATGTGTTGTTGCAGACATTTCTCAAGTGGTAAAGTGCTCAGCCGTGGTTTACTGTTTCCATTTATCCAGGATGTTCATCATGTGTTGTCGCAGACATTTCTCTAGTGGTGGGGTGCTCAGCCGTGGTTAACTCTTTCCATTTATCCCTGATGTTCATGCTTGTTTTATCTGGTTAATGCAACTGAAAAGCTAGTTTCTCCACTGCAGTAACCAGAAGATGGTCTATCTGTAAACACGAAATTTACCTCAACTGTTTATTTGTAAGTGAGAGTACCTTGAACAGGCATTTTGTGACAGTAGCACATGCTTACTTGTGATGATCAGAGCGTCTTATTCTCATTTTTGTTCATGATGCTCATCAAATCCAATGAATTTATCATCAAGATGAGTATTAATTGCAAATCCCTTGAAAAATTTGAGAACATTTTCACAATGAACACTTATTGGTATTTCCATGGGAACCAACTATTCACCAGTAATTGCAGATTTGTTTCACAGTACATTGAGCGTAACTTTGTGTTTACACGAATGCAGTCTAGCCAAAGCCAAATTAGAGAAGCAAAGTCACATGGTACTATCTGAACGATATTTAAGTTTCGATATTTCGTTCTTTCTCAAAGGTTCCATTTAAATGATATAACAGTATTGACGTTAAACACATCGATAAGTGAAACTTAGAAGACTCCTCTGCTTTAACTTGAGATTATCTCAAACGGGATGGTTTGTACGAAAATGACACTGTTTTAAAATTGACATTGCGGATTATTCATACTTTAGATTGCGGTTCCCCTTGAACATCATATGGTATTCTTGAACTTACTATATTTGCACTTTGTACTAAAGTTGACTTCCAGCAATCAGTCTTTAAATAGTAAATTGTTACATAAAGGGACTAGAGTTTACAGAGGTTTTAAATGTTTAAAGGTTTCAGAGTGTATAGCAGTATGAAAAATTGAAAATACATGACCTATCAGGGCATAAGCTATCCTGCATTTTTATGGAAGTATTCTTTAAACGATAACCTATATCAATGATTGCAATAAATCTGCTTTCCTCCTTAAAGAAACTCAACAGAAACTTCATTGCTGATCGTTACAACCCGGGAATTCCTCGGTGTATTGCATTGTTTTCAAATTACGCTTTGGCGGTCATTTTTAAACTGCATTTGACAGGACAGTTAGTTTAAATTGCATGTTAACGATGAAAACGGTTAAAGTAATACATTTAAAAGTTACTGATCAAGATTTGTCTCTTCATCTCTCCACTCATGCTCTATACAGGTGAGATTTTTTCAGCGAAACAGATTGTACAGCTTAATCATTTTTCCTGTCCTCCTAAGTAACTTTTTTTGATGCTGCTGCTGCTGTTGTTGCCAATGATGATGAATTTGACGATGATGATGAGGATGATGATGACGACGACGACAATGACGATCACGATGATAATGATGGAAAATGTATGATGGATGGATGGATTAAATCATTGTCTTGATATGATAACAGAAATATAGGGAATTAATAGAATTTATTTGATGAGTATTAAAAGTAAGTAAAAGTGTAAAGCTGAACAAATTCTAGGATTAGAGTTGGTGTTTGAGTGGCATGCACATTTATCTGCTTACCAATACTTACCACTTGACACTGCAAAATGGACAAACCATTCGCTTATTATTGTATGTCATGTTATTTATGCTAATATTGTCGAGGTATGTGATGGAATTGCCAGTATCATGATATTGTGTACTGTGATGAATTAAAATTTGAGCTTAACTTATTATTTGTTCGCGTATTTGACGTATGTGCTCATCTTTCTATTTTTGTCATCATCTGGGCATGCGCAATTAATGACCCCATCCGATGGTTGTATGGAGGAAGAAGAATGACTAGGAATTTGATGTTCATATTCAACAAAACAAAGTCCCTGTAGACAGTTGTCGGCGTTTCAAGTAAACCCATTCTTTTATCAATTATCACTGATACATTTTAATCGATTTCTATCAAAATGAATCAAACCTAATAACATTCTAGAGGTGACGAAAGGCCGAGTTGATCAGGGTGGTCGGTAGTGTGTGATTTAACTGCTGATATCTTGTTTAAATCTTAGTAGTCTTATATGTTGTTTTGTCTTTATTGACAATCGATTTTGTCCAGTCTTTTTCTTAGAAAGGCGTTTTGATAAAGAATTCGTCCATATGGTCTGGGTTAACTTTATACGCATCGCCTTTTCCATGCTCTACAAGTTTATTTATTTCAATAAAATTCAGTATGAATATATTATTAATCTATCTTATAACATAAACCCAGTTCTTATTACCGGCATTTACTGTAAGTAATGGACAGTTCCAAAAGAGTCAGTGTAGCCTTTGACATAAACCGGCTTACCCATTGAGTGTTAGTATAAACAGCGTGCTGAATGGATGGCCGACCTTATTCACAAGAACACATGCGTGTTGTAAGTGATACCGTTTGTGAGCATTTGAGGTAGGCGTGATCTAAAACTGTCAAAATAACAAGGCAAAAAACTGTCAATATAACAAGACAGTGAGTAGTTGGGAACAAATCGCGGAACTGTCCATCGCATTTTGACAGTTAAAACATTATTACATTATTAGGATTGGATTATTTTGCTTAAATCCTACCTGCCATGAACTGTTCAATAAGTGTCGTGCACGTTCCAGCAATGTGGATAAAGAACGGGTACGTGTCTTCCTGTGCGAATTCCACGTCCAGCATCAGTTTCCGCAGATTCGGCTGTTCATGAACCAAGGCAGCCAGTGCATCGGCATAATTGTCTTGTCCAAGAAGTTTCGAAAGCCTTAACATCTCATCTGTAAACGTCTTACAGAATCGTCTGCGGACTTCTTTTTTAAGAAGAGAACATTGAGAGAAACGTCACGATAACTGATACTGAATTTGCAACAGTTAAGGACATTTTAAGTTACCTGCGAGCAAAGCATGTTAACATATTGCTTGGCTTGATGCAAAACATAATATGCAAATCAGATGAGGCAGCTCGTGTCCGGAGCTGGACGATGTAGATCTATTTTCTTTTTGTCTGTCCATTTTAAACTTATTCAATCAGGATGAATGAGACGTATCGTTAATATATGAAAATATATGTATATGGCTTTTGTTAGCATTGCATGATGTAATTACATAAGATTGGTAAATTAAGTAATCAACGAGCTAAATTTGGTAATAATGCATTCAATTAATTGCAATACAAGTGTCACGAAGTGTTACTTTAAACGGTATGAAAGTACATAATTCGCTCGGTATCGCGATAAAATCTTTTTTCTATTTGCTCGCCATTTTTCGTAAGCACTTGAATTTTTCTCGGAAATCGTCAGACGACGAGATCCGTTTCTATTTTACATGTATGGCCTTATGTGTCCGATGTGTTTCACGTGTTGGACGACCTCTGATGTTTGCAATGCTTTTTCTTGTGATTGAGAAAAATGTTCCAGATGTGACTGCAATGTATTTGCTCCATACAACCCCTGACTGAAAGACAACCGGTTTAATTGCAAAATGTGTATATATGCACTGAGATCAGGAGTGGAGAAGGCAATATACACATAATCTAGGGGTAGAGCTTCATATATTACATGGTGTACCTTCCCAAAACGATGCAGGCTGTGAATATTCTGTAACCCGAATGCGAGAAAGCTTTTCTTATCATGTGTATCCCCATGCTTACTAAAGTGATGTGTATATAAATCAAAAGTAGTGACATAGTCCATGTGTAATGGTTTGATACAGAGTTGTACCGGAACATTATTTTATGTTGAACATGATAAGGAAAGTATTGCCGAATTCAGGTTTTTATGGTCTGGTTTTTATATCATTGTTTATTTTGAAGTTGTACATGTATCTACTTTGAGCTATGTATCAGGTTTTCGATGTTCGAAGGAGACACTCGCAAGCTTTTTATTACCTTAATAATCATTGTCCTACTTGTTTTGCAATACGAGTTGTAACAGTTAGAGAATATAAAAAGTAACTTTGTTTCGGTTGATTATGGTTCGAATTGTTAACGTTAATGTCCATAATGTTCATACAGCTGTAATAGAGAATTAGCAAGGGTTTCCATTGTTTTCGATAAATTTCGCATTTGCCATTTTAGTAGCAAATAATTTGTTTAATTTTATCTATTTTATTTTCAAGTTGTCGTGAAATAATTTAATAGTTGGCAATATGCAGTTTTGCTTTGTGCACAAATAAAAAACTTCATAACCAATTTAAAATAGGTAATAGGTAATACCAAGTGAGTTACATATATTAAAAGACACATTTGTGTTGTAATTTAAATTTTCTTGTTTATGTTTTTATGATTTTATACCAAAATTAGCTAATTTTTCTTCAATGGTTGTACATAATTATATTCCTTAAATAAACATTCAGTTTATTCTATTGAAGAGTTGCAAAAGCCACACAAGTTTAAAGTAACTTATTTATATTTATATAAAACGTGATAGTTATAGTTATGAACCTCGTAAAAAGTTTATATTGAAAAATAGCGTTGTTTTAAACATTTGCTGTTCTTTATTTGGTTTAGTATACATGAACCCAATTTTTGTTAAAATGGTCTCGATTTTTTCCCAAGCATGTTAAATTATTTTTTTCCACATTTTTCATATTTAAACGTGCTATCCGATAATTTGGGCTATTTTTATTTCTCTAATGCAAAATAATAAATTAGTGTTACCTGAAATACACCACAACGGAATTGTTTATTGATGCCCTGCATCTATGTGAAAGTAAAACATAACACCACGTGTACTTGTCATTATCAAAAGTATTTCCTATCCGAGCTACGATGTAACACGTGACCTTATACTTTTGAGATCACGTTACAATATTGTATGCAGTAATCGGCCCTGACGTCGATATCTATTTTTAGCTGGAATCCACATCGTGTTTATTAATATATTTGGAAATAATCGACATTTAAAGCGATATGTTCATCGATATGTACTTGTTACATTTTTATTCTATTCAGATATTTGTTAAAAGCTGTAAAAGCTGTTTCACTGGTAATTCAATAATTGTTCAATATACGTTTGACCTTTATCAATCAGTTTGTTCATAGACATAATGTGCCATAATTGTATTGTTCAATTTGACAGTTTTGGCATTTGTATGGCGTGTGAAACGTTGCAAAATTCAAAGAATATTTTTATGTGTTATATATACATATTTATATTGTATAATTTTATATTTATGTGGTAAAATACCACATTTGTATTGCATAAAAATATTTATGTTCAATATGTTTTATTTACATTCCAAAAAATATGTATGTGGTAAAATTATTTTTATATTCTATAAAAAGCAAGAAAAAAAATGCGTTCAATAATTGCATCATGGGTAATGATTGTAACAAACGATTTCATTGGACAACATTCTGAACATGGCTGCCACCATCGATTTGGAAATTGCCACTTCGTTTAATTTAAAAATATTATCTTAAACAGACTGCTTACTGTATGATATAAAGAGTGAAACTAATATCAATTATATTGAAAAGACGTACCGATACATACCTGGTGGGGGCAGCCATGTTTGTAATAATCCGCCAAATATCTTGGTCCAATGAAATCGTTCGTTACAAAAGTTTTAAGTATCCCATGATGCAATTATTGAACATAAATATTTGTTCACTTTATCGAATATAAAAGTATGCTTGTTTTATAACACATAATGAAAATTTACCATATTAATACAAATATAGAATAAAAATATGTTTTTTACAATATAAATGCTGATTTTTACCATAGAAATATTATTTTTACAACATAAATGAAAAATTTTAGAATATAAATATGCAATTTATCTCAATTATTTTTTTGTCGAATTTTGCAACGTTCCACACGCCATACATTTGTTTCTTTTATAGATTTTTTTCTCATTTGTGGCCGTATTTTACTATATCATTTTTGGATGGTCTATCACCATCTATTTTTTATGTTGTAGAATCAAAATCAGTTTCAATTAACAGGTTGTCTCTGTATTATGTCATATTTTGCATTGCTTTATTGATTAGTGTTATTTTTGTATAGATACTTGGAACCAAACCTGGTTATAATGCATAAAATTGGTCAAAAGTTGTTGAATTTTATCCATATTTTTCATATTTTTGATAAATTACATTATTTTTTATCTTTCTGGTCTTCCATCCCAGTAAACGTTAGTATCGACTAACAACACTATATCTGCAGATGAATTGTATGTTTAGCACATAAGGGGATAAATTAACATTGGTAGAGCGAAAGTCTGCATTACTTCACTTTTCCTATACAGCTAAACTTACTTAGATCGCTAAACAGTAAGCGTTTTCATACTGTTTTTTTTTGTATATCCCATACGACTGGAAAAGGGGATAATTTAGTAAAAGTAGCATTATTATTTATTTTGGACTTTTATAGCTATTCTATTATTCATAGTTCCTATCAGTATGTTCTAGTGAAGCAGGCTGGTAGCTGGAAAAGGTATCATCATCATCATCATTATAATCATCATCATCATCATCATCATCATCATCATCATCATCATTAAAAACAACAACACCATCATCACCGTCGTCATCATCGACATCATCACCAATACCACGACTATCAAGGCAACGATATGTTTTAAGTTTAATAGTCCGGAAGCTAGATATGGATACCGCCTTCACCCCCTATAATTTGCACAATTGACACATGATCACAAGGGCCATTCAGTAATCTTTAATTCTTTAAATGAGTAACCGTTTAAACTTCTATCGAAATATTTAGAAAAGTTTTACGCCCTTTGCTAAACATACCCTCCTAACAAAATTTTATGATGGTTGCCATGGAAACCATAGGTTTTTATAGAGCCCAAATGAGTTTGATTTTAGTACATTAGAGATTCTGTTTCTAGACACCCTAACAAACATTTTGATTCCCATGAAACAAGCCTAGGGATGAGGGTTGTGCGCTAACAATATCTTGCTGCCGGACTATAGCGATAAAACCTTCCTACCGGGAAGATTTGGAAGATCATAGTACATGTTCAGCACTTCCCTCAGCACTCCCTGAATGTCGAACCTTCGACTGTACAAGTCATAGGCAAGTATAAACCGACGACGGATGGGAATCAGTACTTGGTCTTTTGCCAGCGCGGTTGTCTCAAAATCTGTCGTGAAGAGAAGTTACACTATATTCAGAGATTTATTCTGAATTGTTGTCTGTAACACATGCTACAAACCCCAGCCACTTAATGTGGACTTCAATACGTTTGGTGACAGAAAAGGCATTACACCCTAAAAACTATTCTCTGAACAAATAATGAGCAAGCTTCCATGGACAAGGTCTATCAACTTGGTGCTGTGAGAAATGGACGTCGGTTACCGAATGAATTATGACCACAATGGCGTATGTAAAATATGTGGAAAAAAGGAATCTGAAAGATATCACTACAGAGAGAATATCAAATAATGAAACCCCCAGGTCAGATAAGGCTAAAATGATCGTGTAAGAGAATGTAACAAGAATGCACAATGCATAGTTTGTATATCTGGGGTTGGAAACCGAAAGAAACATAACAAAGAAAAAGCCAGCGCTTGGGTATATTTAATTCAAATAAAATTTTATTTTCATTGGTTGTATTTGAGAAATGTCAGGAATTTCGAGGTTAGAGCTCTGTTAGACCGGTTTCAGCACCCCAGTCGATCCCTTTTGCAGACTGGCCGTTCCAATGCGGTAACTGTTGGGTTTGCTCTTTTTGTTAAATGACTCTTCACAGATTTGTTCTTACTTATAAATTTGGCTTGCATATGTCTTTTCAAATTTAAGTATAAGTTGCAATGTTCAATGTTCACTTCAATGTTCATTCTCATTTCGGTGATTACTCTGGACATCTGGCAGTCATTTGCACATTGTCAAAAATACAAGCAAAAGAATCACATACACCAATGGAGGAAACCCCTCTTTAGTGGACTGTTAACTTTGCACACAAAAGTGATCCCCAAAAAGTGTGACAAACTGCAATTTATTCCTGGGGAGAGCGATTTAAAACAGCACAAGTCTGTCAGAAACAAAACTATCATAAGAGCAAAGAACAGAATCCATGGTACCTGTAAAATAAGAAACTGGAAGACCAGGAAATGAGAAACAACTTTGTATCAAATCAAATTAGATTTTGCAAATGGAAGTACATGTTAACTGAGAACACAGCTTCTAATCATTTTTTTTTAAATTTCAAATTACTTTCTGTCATTTTAAATCTCCTTTCCATTTTAAGGAGTACTCTAAAAGTGATTTTAATACTCGAGTATAATCTTCCGATCGAGTACCCGAGTAATCGTTGACATCCCTAGTAAGGACAGTGAAACCATCCAGACACACTTACCAAGCATTTCCCTGGCATGGTTTGCCGAGAAGGAGCCGGGTACATACTCCAGGGTTGCAAGTTGTTCCTGTAGTTTGGGTTTCAATCGCTGAATAAACTTCCAGTACACCTTGGCTGGAATAGAACAAAAATCCAAGCATTTATAATTGTGAACTTGATACATTAAAAATACAGCTATTGAAATGCTTAGATTTTACTTAATTTCAGCAAGTTAAAATTGTTTGAACTTTCAATTTAATCAATCAAATGATAAAAATTTAGTTGACCTTGTTTGATGACTTGTTAGAAACATACCTTATTAATAAATATTTGGTTATTTTGTATGATGTTATTCTTGCACATCTGCAAATTTAACCCACTGTAGAGACAGTTTACCACTCTCTTACACTGTCAGGTCACTACATTTACCTCTGCCACAGGCTCTGAGTAATTCAAACTTTTTAGGACGTTGAAAATAGAATATGATAGATAAAGATGACGTATTTGAATATTGTTAAATTAGGTGTGTCAGTTATAAAGCCGAATAGTTTTAAATCTACGTATATGTTTTAACTATACGTATTGTTGTTTACATTTGTGTCCTTATATGACTCGCGTAAACAGTACAGAAAATATGCCACAGCTATTTCTCCATTATTAAAATAATCGGAAGTTTTCAGACCAAAACAAAATATTTTTAATTTAAACACATGTGTTAATTATTTATAATACGTACCAGCACAGCCCTCTGGGTAAGAATCCTTAGTTAGTGTCCGCAGGCGTTGCTCTCGCAAAAGGAAAACCATATCTGCAGGTGTCATGGATTGTTCTGCCAACTCAGACCCTATCAACAGTATAAGCAAGGGAAGACCCTCACTCATACTGACAATCTCATCCTCATACTCCCCGAGCTCTATAAAGCCGGAAGCAATTTCAAGTAATTCTCGAGCATCATGGGCGTTAAGGGGCCTTAACTCAAGGGTAAAGTAAACTTTCCTCAGTTGTGCTAGTTTGATTTTTGTAGTCGACGTGATGATGGTCTTAACAAATCCACACCCTCTTATGATGTTCGTACAGAAAGCCATGAAGTCGTCATGCAATGGTCCTTCCGTGACGTCTTCAACATTATCGAAGAAAAGAACAACTCTGTCGTAATGTTTATTAATGTGACAGAGCTCTTCTATAAGATGGTATATCCACGCATTGCTGGAAATGGCTTCTGGATAAGTACTGACGCCCAAAGATGCACATATACCAGAATATAACGCTAACATATCGCTTGCCTGTCCTGCCAGATGCCTCAACTCCTGATAAATGACCTTCACCTCTACTATCCTGGTGCCGACCCCATGCTTTTCCCAACTGTCATTGCCGTAACCATCTTCTGTGGTGTTTGGATTGATTGTATGTATATCTCTGTGCTTCTTGTCAGCATATCTCCGGATAAACTCATTCACAAATCTGGACTTGCCCACTGCGCGAATACCATAGATTCCAAACAAGCGATGGGATTCCCAGTTGTGATCTAGAAGTTGGAAGTCATTGTCACGTCCTACGAATCTTTCTTTTACTTCATCACACTTTTGTAAACCTTCCACAGCCATCTTGAAGGGTATCCAATCTTGTAAAGAATATAATATATATCAAGTTTGCGAGAATAACTCGCGCTACTCTGTATCAATCGCTTAACTTTACCTTTATCTTAATAAATCATTCACTTCATTCTATGGAAGGAGATATTCTTTAACCCTTCATACACCCACAACCCTTCATACACTCACTACCCTTCACACACTCGCATACCTTTTATAAACCCACAATCCTTCATACACCTACATCCCTGCATACACCCACAACCCTTCACACATCCACAGCCCTTCACACACCTACATTCTTTCATATATCCACAACTCTTCATACACCTACATTCTTTCATATATCCACAGCCCTTCACACACCTACATTCTTTCATATATCCACAGCCCTTCATACGAACACAACCCTTCATACACCCAACCCTTCATACGACCACAACCCTTCATACGACCACAATCCTTCATACACCTACATCCCTTCATACACCAAGAACCCTTCACACATCCACAGCCCTTCACACACCTACATTCTTTCATATATCCACAACTCTTCATCCACCTACATCCCTTCATACACCCAACCCTTCATACGACCACAACCCTTCATACATTCACTACCCTTCATACACCCATATACCTTTATAAACCCACAATCCTTCATAAACCTACAACCCTTCACACATCCACAGCCCTTCACACACCTACATTCTTTCATATATCCACAACTCTTCATACACCTACATCCCTTCATACACCCAACCCTTCATACGACCACAACCCTTCATACGACCACAACCCTTCATACACCCACAACCCTTCATACACACACAATCCTTCATATACACACACACACACACACACACACACACACACACACACACACACACACACACACACACACACACACACACACACACACACACACACACACACACACACACACACACACACACACACACACACACACACACACACACACACACACACACACACACACACACAAAATCCTTCATACACCTACAATTCTCCATACACCTTCATACCTTTATATATCCACAAACCTTCAGACACCTAAACCCTTTCATATATCCACAATCCTTCACACATACACACACCACTACATACATCTGCAGCACTAGATACAGATACAACAATTCATATACCCACATTCATTCATACACCATTTAATCCTTCATACGACAACACTTCTAACATCCGCCTGTGTGCGCGTTGTATACATAATTTATACGTTTCGTTTTCTTGTAAATTTTCAGGCGACTTTCGATTGCATACCACATATAAACAAACTTGAATTACCTGATTGTAGAATCACACATATTTTCCGCATCCAAAGACAAACAGTAAAGCAGATTAAACATTAGTTATAATACTGCTTTCGTTTTATATTGTTGGCGACTAAAAGTACACACTAATGCTAAGTAAGTAAAAACTTACACACGTGACATCAAACGCACCATTGTTGGTTGTGTTTTCTACGAATTCAATATGCGCAGTAGTTAAACAAACGTGTATCATTTAGTTTGATACTATTTTAATGAATCGAAAAACGGAAATCGCCTCTCCACTTGAAATGTAAAGATACGCCATTGTTTTATGACTTCATTTTATTTGCCGACTTCATTTTTCAAGTGATGTCCTTCGTTAAGATCACACAGCAATTACTGCTCTGGTTCAATTTGAATATCAAATTTCAAAATGCCATTGTTTGCAATAGATATATGTTGTTGAGGGCTAGAATTTAAGAATTATAATACTTTTGCTAAATATTATTATTATAGCCTAGTAATCGGAGACAAGACCCATCAGCACTTACTTCATGAGGCCAAACCTCTTTGGAATGAAACTGGATCTGGCAGCGCAATAGTTAAAATGTCGGATCCAGGGACAGGAGGCCCAAGGTTCAAACTCAGGCTGGCAGGGCGGTGTCTTACCAAAAGTCATTAAATATAGTAGAGGTATAGCTGCCTTGTTAATGCCCATGCAAATATGTACAATGTGCTACCATTTGTCTGTATGGCGTACAGATACGCAAGGTGTGGTATCATGACAGGTGTTCACAGCATGCTTTACACAGTGAAGGCAGTATCATTTCTTCGTCAAATTGACACGGTCTCCTGGTGAGAAAAATACTGTTGGTGGGACGGAAAACCAACCAACAAACCTTTGGAATTAGACCTTTTATGCTTGGAATCCTTCATCTAATATGAAGAACATCAATTTAAAAATGAATTAACCAATTTTAATTTTAAACGAATTTTATAAAAAAAAAAATATTGTTCATGGAATCTTATTGAACTGGCTTAATTTGAACATATTAAAGACTTCAAATGGGTTCTTAATCCTTGTAAATAATTGTAATATCCATTAATATTTTAATGAAAAAAACTAAAATTCCTGACCGGACCTGGTAGCGCAATCGGTGGAGCGTCGGATCCAGATACGGGAGGCTCCGGGTTCGATCCCGGGCCGCGACATACCAAAGTCGTAAAATGGTAGTGGTATAGCTTCCTTGCTAAAGCTCAAGCAAATATAAGGGTAGTTCCACGACAGGTTGGCCCGGTGTCAGGATAATGTGACTGGGTTTGGTATCATGCCAGGTGTTCACGGCATGCTATACACAATGAAGGCAGCACCATATCTGCTTCAAGTGGACACCGTCTCCAGATAACTGAAATACTGTTGGTGGGACGAAAAACCCAATAAACAAACAATAAACAAAACTAAAATGACTCACGTAAAAACATTGGTTAGTAATATTTTCCAATTTTCCACGTCTAATTAAACAAAGTAAGTTCTCAACTCAATACAAACTAAGTTTATTGACAACTGCAATTACGCTTGATATTAATAAAGCTACTATCAAATCATACAGCTACCTGTGTGTAATTTAGACTATGTCTTTGGAATGTATTTATAGTATGAGAACACGGTTACTTTTTCTGTTGTTTTTAATGAAAGTAGGCAAAAACAACCTCATGCAAAAGGAAAAATATGGTATATAAATGTTCAACTATGAAAAATTATGGTTTTTATTTGATAGTTTTCAGTAACTATAAATAACCAGCAAAAGTATCTATAATGTATAATCCAGACCAGATAATGGGTTAAAACAAAAACAAGATATAAAGAAAAGCCCGATACCATTAAGCATATTTTTTCAGAATGTTAACATATGTAGAAGAAAAAAATATTAAAATTAACTATACAACTAAAGTGTACAAGTAGAAAAAACACGTGTGCAGCAGCCTTACACAAAACATTATTGTTCAGGTACTATGTTTCAGGAATATTGTATGTTCTCTCTTTCTTAGTATCTTAATGCTAATTATCAAAGTTGTTTTGCATGGAAGCATTTTTTATCTGGGTTATGTACACAAATAACAAAGTTTAGTGTTTGAAATAAAAATAAAAAATAGAAATAAAAAATGTTAAATTAAATTAATGCATTTCACGCATTTTAAAGTGGGAAATATGAAGACAAAACCTGAGAGAAACAGTAGACAGAACGACCTGGCATGCCATTGATACCGATGGAAATGATGACAAAACAAAGTTATTATGTTATTAATTGATAATGTGGTTAATAATTACACATTGATTTGACGTCAAAAATATAACTTAACAAAAGTTGCTGTCAGGTGAAGGTAGATCATCATAAATATAAGACAGAAATACTACAAAATATCAAATTACTTATTATGAAAAGCTAGTTTTCAATTATAGCCAAGATGGATACTGCAAGGATCTATCTTTAAATCAAGACCATCTGATCCCGTGTCCATCTTTAACCTTTTAACCAAGACTACTTCAAGCATGGTATTAATGCTTTTTCGTGTGTTGGACGTTTAATAATAATAATCCAAATCGAATAAGATCGATCTGTATGAAATCTTTTCGATTCTAGGGTTTCAATTTTGAACCCTCAAATCCCAATTTCATAACCTTTACCTCTTTCCGACGAAGGCATCCAGCATTTTACCAGCTATCTTTGGCTATGGACTATTTCGTTGCTAATAGATAATTTCACTTTGTTAGCATGCAGCCCGAACATCGACTGACATACAGGGAAGCATTACATGCTACTTACGAAAGTATGAATATGTAAGGGTATGCCGAGAATCCATGTACAATTACGCTCAATATCTATACATTTTAATGATAAAAAAGCAAAAAACCAAAATTTCTTGTTTTCTGTCATGTACGTGTGAAAGTTACAGACACACGCAAAATAGAAGAAAAAAATACATAAAAGTAAATTATAAAAAGAACAACAAAAACAAAACACAACAGAATAATAATCCGTATTTTTTATCAGGGTTAAGAAAGTCCGCAAAACAGACTTTCCTCATGTGCAAATTTTCAGGGCGCATCCTAAATCTAGGCGTCGCGCTCCAGCACGTTGCCAGGGAATATGTCGTATTCTCTCTCTATGCGTCGATCTCCCATCGCTCCTTGTTCTATTTCAATTCACCTTTCCGCGAGTCTAAAAATAGAGTTTAAGCTTCGCCCCCTGCCCACAAACAACCTGGTTTAAAGCGACAGATCTTACAGATTATCTTACAGATCCGCGAAAATATTTTAATTTGATATCTCCCAAATGCAAGGAGCTTGGGATGGTGATGTTAAGATGAAGATTAAGACAGTTTCACCAATGATGCATTCATGACACAAAATTATGAAAGAAAATTGTTGCTGGCTACAGCGAGATTATACCTTTCGATGCAGAAATGGACAAGCCTCATCCAATAAACTTAATAAAGATGCAAACAGAGAAGCGATTACAGCAACGTACGATTCCTTGCAAACCCCAAACAACAAACAACCCCGTTGCTATTAAATTGAACCAAAGGCTCAAACAGATTTAAACTGATCGCTTGTCAAAATCATTGTTTGTGGGACAATGTGTAAGTTAGAATCAGCATAACGCAGGTAAAGTGTCAATCAACGCGATGTGATTGGCTAATTCCATGCTAATACACAATGTGTAATACCTATTTTTAGATCTCGCGGAAAGGTGAATATATTGTTATAGATGTGACAGTTTACAACATGCTGTGTAAACAGGCTGTGTATTAAAGTCTTTCGCTTCGGCTGCCATCTTGCCGGTTATACTCCCCACCCCCCATAATACTTCCTTGTACCTAGTGCATATTATTGTGTGGGTTAATGTTTAAATGTCCTATTGTTGAATATCTATGCATAACTATTGACTCTGATTAATTTATTATTCTTATTATGTGTTTGCTGTAATACTTGTCATATTATTTTTAAGTATTGGACCTGGTATCACAATCCGGGTTCGATCCGGGGCCGCGGCATACCAAAGTCATTAAAATGGTAGTGTTATAGCTCCCTTGCTAACGCTCAAGTAAATATAATGGTAGTTCGACGACTTGGTGGTCTGGTATCAGGATAATGAGACTGGGTGTGGTATCATGCCAGGAGTTCACGACATGCTGTACACAGTGAAAGCAGCATTATATCTGCTTGAAGTTGACACCGTCTCCAGGTAATCGAAATTCCAGTGGTAGGACGATGAACCCAATACATAAATATATATTCCCAAGTATGTTGTACATAAAAGGTAAATAAGGAAAGGTTCTATAAGAATTGCTACAGATAATTTAAACCTAAACAAAGACAAAGGCAAACACGATCAATGTAAAAGAGACAAAGCAAAGAGACGAGACAAAACACACAAAAAGAAAAAAAACAGCAATTACCGCCATGGAGCGGTCAGTCGGCAGAACCTTCTGGGATGCTCAAATCTGGTTTCTGGAGCGCTCTAACCTCGCACTTCCTGAAGGTTTTTCTACCAAGCAAACAGTGTAAATAGAAATATCCAGTCAAAGTGACACAACTAACAGTAAGCACCTGCATAAAAACTGATAGAATAAACTAATATACAGACAAAATAAAAGTAATATAATCAACTATCAACATATGTACAAATTGTACAGTCAAATGAGAGAGTAGTTTGAAATAAAGCAGCCGAAGCGATGACGTACAATAGAAACAATTGAATGTCGTCATACAATAACAATGCCATAAGTTTGTATATCTATGTTTTTTTAACTCCAAATTCTGTTCAAAGAATATGCGCGTAGTTCGGCATACTCTAGTAGTCAAGTGAGTAATTCTTATATATGAAAGATAAATTAAAACTGAAGGGAGTGGGATGGCAGGGTGGGGCGATGGGGATTAAGTCTCCTTCTTAGCTTCCATTTGAATCGAAATCCTTTACGTACTCATGGACAAATTAAATAAGCTCGATTCTTATATCTGATAACTATGTAGAAATTATTGCCAAACCTTATTCGTGTAAATATTGTTACGTCCCAGCTGTTTGGGGACGTTTCAATGAGAACATCTAAATATTAGGCAGAGAGATTTGTCCTGATTCCTTCTTTCTAAATGAAACTTGTAGGTCAGGAGCCTCACATCCGTCAATAGTAGTACTATGTTTTTATTGGAGCTTGACATAGAATGGTTCAAGCTTGAATCATAACAAATAATATAAATAGCCCACATACAAAAGTTCCGGCAATAATCTAATAACATGAATGTCCTATTAATTAAGCTGCTAAAATAGAACTATACCCTATAATAAACTATTATTAAATGTTCTCAACAAATGCTAACGGCGCCAATGCAATAATCTCGCATACTTAATACGGTAGCTAGCTTTAAAAGTACGCGAGTAAGGTCCAACTCCACAAACTGTAGTTCAATTATATAAATGTAAACTGATTCGTTTGAAATCTAAAAAAAAATCGCATTTAACTAATGCAAATTACTCCAAGAATAACAGAAGGGTAGCTACAGCCTTAATAATAAAGAGCACCAACTGCATAATATTCCCATTAGGCAAATAAAGTACCTATAATCTTAATACACATTTAATGTGTACTGAAAAGAATAGTTTTACACGCCGTTGGTTCTGAAGTATTAGACAGTCAAATTTATTTCGAGAGCGTGTTTTGGTAGATCTCCGTTCCTGAGCTTTGGGAGGGCTACGCCCTCTTTGTTGCCTGGAATGCCCATGTCTCTTTCAGGGTGCTCTGGGTCTTAGTTGCTGTCTTTCCCTCACCTGTTGCAGGTCTGGAAGAAGGCTGGGGACACTGTGATAAGGAGAACTGTTATTTGGTAATTTTGGTTGCCTTATTTGAAGTGTTATTGGATGACTCAGATCCCTCGTTATTTTTGTATTTTGTGGGTATTATAACCTTATCAGAGATTCGATCACCAGTGAAATTATCATACTGGGCAGAATTGTCTTTGCTCACCGAAATGTGTGTTGCAATGCTCATAGGACTTTGTCATATATTCTTATTCATGATCACAACAATGTTACTTGTGCAGTGTATCGGTCGTAAAATGTAATCTATGTTGTCATTTGATTCATCCTATAAGGATTGTTGCGGGGATTTTCTTGATGGACATTGGACATTGGTTCTTCAATTCCATCTTCACATGAACAGAATGCTACAACCATTTATTCTCTGGTCATGTTTGTTTATTATTCAGAAAGTTAATTTTATTTATAGTCAACCATTTTTGTTTAGTTTTTCAAATCGAAATAATAGCATATTCTTTTTTAAACACTATGTGGACATTATTTTCAAATGACGTCACTACTGTCATAACTTATAGAAAATATAAGCGCTTGGACATTTTGTATTCAAATAGATCGTTTTTTTTTTCTTTGTTTGCATTTGAGAAACTTGTCAGGAAGTGCGAGGTTAGAGCTCTGTAAAACCGGTTCAAGCACCCCAGTCGGTCCATATTGCCGACTGACCGTTCCAAGGCGGTAACTGTCGGGTTTGCTCTTTCGTTAAATGACTCATCACAAATTTGTTCTTACTTTTCGCTTGGCTTGCATGTGAAATACGTTTGGTCTGTGCTTTTTCGGAGTTTGGTATATGTTGCAATGCTCATAGAACTTTGTTATATATTCTTATTTGTTATGGAAGCATAGGAGTACCTTTGGGGCACAGGTGTTAACTTATACTTGGCCAAGTTAAGTGCCTTTAAGAATGAAACATCCTGTGCGTATTTGATTTTCAGTACTTCCTTTTCTATTTTCTATACCGGAAAGTCTTTGGAAAGCGCTTTATGTTGACTTGAAAAATTAGCACACTTTTGAGCATTCGGACAATCTTTCGCATAATGTTGAAAAAATTCGCCGTAAATGCAGCAGCGGATTTCTTCCTTACATTGAGATTCGTGGTGACCAAACTTCTGAGAGTAAAAGCAGAGGGTTTGGAATATGCACTTGTACTTTAACAACAAGGTACCCGACTTTGGGTGAGGTGGGAAGTTTGGGGTTGGAAAAAGTTAGAACTAAAGTGTCTGTTGAAATGCCGCGGCCGTCTTTCGAAAAATAAATTCTGCGAACTCCACTTACCTCTTGGGGTTGAATTTCTTTCAGAATCTCCTCCCCTGGAAGGCCGGAAAGGTCTGCGCAACGGATAACGCCTTTCGAAAATTTTAGTGTTCTTTGTCGATATGTCTTTACTTTTAAAGAGAATTCGGTTGTTTTCAAAATGTTCAGAAATGGTTTTTCGATTCGTTTTAATGAGACGACATTCATATTTCATTTTTAACGGAATCAATTGTGCTGAAAATACCTTTGACTGATTTCTCAATGATAAATGGAGAGACTTTTGTTATAGTTTTTTTGTCAAGGGATTCAATTACAAGAAAACCTGGACAGCTATTTCATGTTGAAGATTGTGACTCTGATTCATCCGAGATTGTATGAATAGGGTTTGTGCATGTCCGTTTGCGATCAATAGAGAGTTTTGGTTTTAAAATTCGGCTCCCTGGCTCACCACGAAGCCCAACAAAGGGACGTCTTTCAGGAGTGGTTCTCCAACCTTCGAACGCCAGTGATACCAGGGTGCGATACTCTGACATTATATATTTAAAAAGTAAAAATATGCCAGATTGGTCCTTTTAACCCGGCTGGCATCTGGATTAAGTTAAGAAAGATGAAAATGTAAGGGGATATTTTGCGTAACAAGATTAATCAAGAGAATAAGAAATAGAGGAAAGTCAAATACAAAGTAAGTGTACAAATGGGAAGTCGCAGGTAACCCATGATCTGCCGGTGAGTCTATTGGTAATACAGTACCTGCATACCGCTCGTCTACACCGCAACTTAGGGCCAAAGTAGTATGTTGACCAGAATTTATGTCACATTTCTGACAAGCCAAAACAGTCTCAACCATCAGGATCCCCTTGTCACAGTGATGCAGGGTCGCCACCCACGGCAAACAGGTGGGCTACCTTTGGAGGGTTCTTATCCCACTGCAGATAGCGGCAGCCGGAGAATTCTAAGGCCCGGCTTGTTCAAGAGCAGCTGATCGTTCAGAAAAGCGTTTTCTAATTCACTACAATTATTTTTATAAAAGAATAGTATATCTTAGATCGGTAATTGGAAACTGTTAAAAGCGTTGCTGGTCTCATATCGGCAAAGTGAAGAAACTGTCATTTGGGAAGGGTGTTATAACTTATATATCTTGAACAGAAATGACATGTGTAATGTGATTTTAAAGTATATATAATGCAGATATCATGATTTTATGTTAATGTTTAGGAAAACATCCTCCTTTGTATTTCAATATATCGTATGCTATATCTAATATCGATCATTTTGTATAATTCTGACTGATACGGAGACCTAATAACCATGCAAGTTTCAAATGGTCATATCGCTCACAGGCGAAACGTGTCATGACTCGTCTTTCAATGGCAAAACTCCAGCTGCCTTCTTAACAGTAAACTTGTATGACAAAATTAAATAACAGAGCCTAACATTTTAACTAATGGTCTGTCTATACATCCAATGATCATAAAGTTCATTTAAAAATAAATGTCTTTTTAACTAATGTTTCTCTCTATGAACACCTGTTGGGCAACACTGATTCAACAAATTAACTGGAAACAGTCGGTAATTAAGACATTCTTGTAGATTGTACGTTGAAAGCTTAAAATGTCTTTAACACTAAGAGTTCTTGCTAAACTATAATAATAAATACCAACACTTCTCAAATTTTAAAATCACAATAAAGATCTATTCAAACTGAATATCTAGTCTCTTCTTTGTTATTCTGTTGATTTTGACCTTTCTTCTATAGATCAGTAGGTACCCATTCTATGCGACCAGGTGAAAATATACTCAGATTGGACCTTTTACAAATCACAACAGGCGGCTTACCCGCACCCCTCTGGTCCACAGAAATGACTTGCACCTGTATAACAGGCGGTATTAAAATTTAGGTGAGGGTCGTCAAAAGTGAATTATTTTGCTAGTCTTTCCACCACACTCTTCATCTTTGGCCTTTTGCGTGGATGCTGGTTCTCGCCGACTAACATTAATGGCTTCGAATGCTGCTGGCTTGTTTTAGAGTTAAGAGCCCTCTCTATACTGGTCCTTTCTATCCTTGATAGCCCCCGCCCCAGCCCATACCCTCCCCCCCTCCCCTATATTCTGCGAGATCATCCCTTGCTGGCGAATCGCTTTAGTGTAAGCATTTAATGCCTCCACTATACTTGCAATCCTAGCTAGGATGGGCCGAGGCAATTTTGGCGGAGCTTTAGACTGGCTTGTTGAGTTTTTCGGCCTCAACCAAAATTGGGTCAGCAGAAGAGGCAGCTGGGTGGTTCAACGCACTCACTAATATAGAAGAAAGCGATATCATTAAGTGTAAAGAAGTCAAGTTTGGCTTATGGATAGGGGAAGATGACGACTTCTGCTGGATGTCAGTACCCGTTGATGCTCTTGGCATAGGTTCCGTAGAAAACGCTGGGACCAGGGTTTTGCCGACGAGACAGCCGGTATTGACAAAGCCGAAGAGGCTGTTGCCTTGTATTCCATTCTCTGATGTGGGAAGCGCAGACATGGTTTAGGGATCAGACGACTTAGTAGGCTGGTATACAGCAGCGAAAGATGACTATGGTTGAACAAGGATACCAACCGATGAGCTCAGCAGTGGTCTCGCTGTGTGATCAGGCGATAACTTTGCAGAATTCAAGGATCATTGTGCCCACCCAATAGCCTATTCTAGGCTTAACAGTACATCACCGTCCGCTTCGAATGGACCAGACCTGCTGTTGTAGGCATACCACTGGTTTGACTCTTTTCTTCCTAGTTGACTCACGTCTCTTTAAGTTATGGAAGCAGGGTTCACTGCCTTCCTCAAGACCTCTTTGTGTTTATGCTTCCCCCTTTTAGCTTCTTCCTCTCGGTGTGAAGGCGTACTTAGTCACATGGTCAAGAAGCTTTTGTTTGTCTTGTGAACGAAGTCCATGGTAAGTGGAAAGGAGCCCGGTTCAATATGGTGCTTCCACACGTAGGCCCGATACGGTAGTGCCGATTGATTATACCAGAACGTAGGCATTTCCTACGCAAGACCCCTGCCTCGGAATTGTAATATAGTGAAACAAACAGATCATTGTGAACGTTTTGACCATTATCCGCGAAAAGTGTACCCATGGAGTTAATTCGTCCGTAAGAACTGGTTTTGCCTTCTCTGTGACCAGGTTTTACGGTGTCGACTGATTCGACTATAACATCTACGTTTGACCTTTAACTGCACTCGACCACCGCATCTAGGTTGAGTGTAAACTCGACTGCCATTCTTTATTCTATCATTGTGTTTTCTCTATATATTTATTTGCCCATTTTATAATTCATTCAATAAATATTATTTATACAGTTTATATGTTGCAAATAGAAGCATTTTTGCCTATACTTTCTTGACAATTGTATTATTCATACAGTTTTTATATTACACAAAAATGCCTATATCTTCTTGGCAATTGTTTCCTGTATAACACCATGTAGACCATGTCAGTATCTAACAAAAAACCCTCATAAAGCGAACTGTTTTTATTAATATACTTTCATGTGTAGATGAAATTGACTAACCAATGTCCAATGTTCATAAAAATCAAAGGCAATTACACAATTACACGTATCAATACTTTTTGGCGACGCGCTGGAGTGCGACGCCTATATATCGAATGCTCACTGAAATGTGCAAATTTTGAAAGTCTGCTTAGCGGATTTCCTAACCCTAATATAATACGGGTTTTAATTTTGCAAACGGCGTTCATTAAAACATGGCAGAAATCGAGAGATTTTGGTTCTTAACATTAAACGCAAATGATCATGGGAACTCTGTACGCCCTAACTTACGAAAGTAGACAGGAACGCTCTTCGGTACATCCTTCGATGCTCGAACTGCATGTAAACAAATTAAGATTATATATAAGCAACAAAACAGTCCATAGCTGGAAACAGTTTATTGTAAATAATCCGTTCAGTGTGCACGGTAACATCTTACTTCAGAGGCCATGTATATGCAAACATTTAACGATATTCGCATTATACATAAACAATTTCTGTAAGGGCCAAACATATTAACAAATACTTAGAATTCGGTAAAACCGAGTTTATCACCCCAGTCGGCCCCTTTTGCCTAATACCCGCATAGTCAATGTACACTAGGCAAGTGAACCAATGCAGACTTTGTAATGCAAGTTCCATTGTTCACAGGAATGTAGAAGCTGCGTTGTTTAGATCAAATGGCTTATGAGTCATTTCGAATTGACCATACTAACCCATGAATGCACATTTAGTGAATCTTGTTCACGAAGAGGTAATTTGGAATCTAAACAGTTCTGGATGCATTGTAGTTGATACCCATCTAGTTTTACAAATTTGTTTATCTTTCTATAGTCTACACATGGTCTTATTTCTCCTGATTTATTGCGAACAAGAACAAGTGGGCTTGTCCATGATGACGTACTCTTTCGAACCACACCTTTCGTAAATAGCTCCTCAATCGGACTCTGCTGTCCGCCACAAGTCTTAATCGGCTGCTTAGTTAGTTTGTCAAACCAAGATCTAATTCACTTTGTAAGAAAGTGGATTGATACTTCACGAATATTCCAGCAACTGCCCCTTTCGTCTTTGATGTCGGCTACTGATTTCTGAAAAAGGAGAAGAAGATGCTCGGGTATGTCTTTCTCGTCAAATTCTGGTAGACGCGGTTTGGTTTTATTTCACTGTGTGTAGACCTTAGTTGATTTTTCCTGAAGAGGGCAGCTGGTAGCTTTTGATTTGTCGTTTTCCTCTTTCTATAGAACGGTGAAAACCCTCTCGATTGTTTTGGCATTGCCAAGCACTGCATCTTCTTTAAAGTAAGCGTCATCTGGAAAAAAGATTTAGTATTCTGACTTTACATGTTAGCGCGCTGTTTATGTCAATCAATGTAGAGGCTATTTTAGTTGATATCTATCACTGAAAAACTCAGTTCCTTGGATTAGCAGATATGTGTCTACGCCAACGTCATCATCCTCGGTTCTCAATGTATACGCTGATGATGGCTTCAGAATAACCAGGAATACAAAGGTCATTAGCCGTGTATACTTAACACATCAAAGCTTGCCTTCCAGTCTGGAAACAGGGTATATGTGTGCCAGTCAGGACAATCTTATTTTGGCAAAGCAAAATATCTGCTGATTGTTTATCTCCCTTTAGGATGTTACAGCTTAGTAATGCGTCAACTTCTATTTCAGCGACTATGACCTCTTGTTCAAGCTCAATCGGACCCAGATTTAACTGCTTTACAGCTTTCCCACTCTCTTTAATCAGAACGCCTGCAGCTCCCTCCAGACATGAAAATTTAACTAACTGAAGCCGTTTACCGGTCGGGATCTGTCGAACATTTCTGTTAGATATGACTGTTCTCTAGGTGTCCGTATCGGTTGTAAGCACTACATGTGTACCTTTAATGCTGCCATGAATATAAACCCCACTGCAAAATCTGTTTCTGCGAACAAAGACGTCACTTGCTTCTACATTTTCGGTCGTTTTATGTTATACATGTAGTTGTTTCCTGTTTTGGCCTGTTCCTCCTAAACAGACCCCTCTCTGGCCGCGTGGGTGTGTCTACTGTCGTTTAAATGATGCCTACTTGGTGCGACCACTGACTCCATTGAACGCAGCTGGCCCTGAGATTTCGCTGGACACAGTCGGCAAAATGTCCAATATCTAGGCAATTAAAGCAGGTAATGTCCCTGCTTCTACCTCTATCTGACCTCGCCTCATTTTGCCTTGACATTTATCAGACAACCGTCTTTTTTCTGCCTTCCTTCCCACACCCACCTTTTGTTTGTTTATGATTTATGACATGGTAAACCTCTTCATCAATAGATGACGGTTCTTTGTGCTATTCCACAGAAAATTTCCTCAACGCGAATTCATCTAAAAATCGTCTTACAGGGTCTTCCTCACTAAATTGTAGCTCTATGTAACCATGGGCCGTGTCATAAAGCGGCTTGAGTTCATTGGCATGCCCTTCGGCTGTTTCCCCGATTCTCTGGTCTAGTTTGCTGAACATTGTTGCGAAAGACCTGGGTGTTTGACTAACCCTAAAGCGGCGGCTCAACTTCTGGATTAGGATGAGTTGTCGTCCAGCATGATTCTGGGTAACTGCAAATAGACAAATTGTTCTGCTTCACCAACGCGGTAAACGCTGTTCCTGCTTGTTGTCGCTCCAGCAATACATTCCAGCGACTACTTCGAATATAGTTATCTTAACTAGTCATTCTTTTTTGCAATTGAAAGGAGAAATTTTAACATGCTGTTGATCCATAAACCACTCTCTGTATTCCTTTGCGGTGGGTCTTGATATCAGTTGGGCTTGAAATGACATAATTTGACCGGTCGCCATTCCCATGGATACTTTGCTGGCCATATCTAATGGTATTTAATTCGACCGCCATAAAACTGATTTTAGTCGTTTAGTATATGGGGAAGTTAACTAGTATGTGTGGCACTGATGTGTTGGAACCTGTTTAACCCATGGATCTTGTCCACCACCGTTGGCTGAGTGGTTCACATCTCTGAGGTATATTTTCCCCGTCCACAGCCCATGGACATTGCATTGTGTTGAAATGTGTATTTCTGTGATTATTGCTCACTGTTGTTGTTGTCAATGTCGTGGTTGTTATTTAATAAAGCCCAATTTGTTCTAGTGTTGAACTTTGGCTAGGATTCGTATCACTGGATCCAAATTAATTTGAGATCCCACCGCTGCTACCACAAATGTTACGTCCCAACTGATAGGGTCCTTACCGTAATGTTTATATTAAACGTCCTATATAGAGTTATTTACACAGTTTTTCTTTTTAACAATTCTAAATCAATTCCCTATATTATTAGTTTGTATAGTGAATTAAATGTCACTTAATCCTACATTTATTTACAATTAACTTCTGCCATATGCCACAAAGCAGATGGTTCACTTCCGCACTTTCTAGCTGCTTCGTAAATTTTAGTGTCTATTACGCGAGGAACTTCAGAATTATAAGGTGTAGATGGAGCGAATGACTGGTATACATGTATAATATTTTAGTGTCTTTGTTCTTACAAATTTATTTTCTATAAAACTTAAACACGATTAAAATGTAAGTTAAGGCCTCATCACTGCTGCATATCATTTTAAGGCTCTTTCTTGTTTTGATTGTTTACAAAACACCTAAGGGAGTCAACCCGGCTATTTTTATCGCAGATCAATGACACGTCAGAAGATTGCGTGACTTTCACTTTACCGATAATCAATAAAATGGCTGACACTGTCCACGTAAGTTTTATATTGGCAATTCAGTTACAATCGTCACGTGATGTTCCCAATACACCTTGAAAAAAAGCGCGGAATCTGAAAATAGTATTAAAATGCTACGTAGCCTTAAAATGAAAACACCCTGTGCAAAATAATTATTAAAAAACGGATAACTGTTGCAACATGCTAACATTCAATAAGATTAATAGTAATAATATATTTTTTTTAATGTGATGAGTATCTGGATTCGGCCTATAATAATTTAGCAACATTTTAACGTAGGAAATTTAAGGAACATAGAACCAAAACCAATTTTAAACCCTCGTATAGCATTGATAACTGTCAAGGATAAAACCTATTGAAACCATGTGTTTCAACATTGCCAATAGTAGGTATGTGGAAGTTGGGATGTTCCGATGTCATTAACACCCAACCACAACTACACCCCTTTACAAAGTTATCCGGAAACATGTGCAGCGATTCACTACTCGAAACACGTGATATTTTTTATATTTATCGTAGCATTTGCATATGTACATTCTACAGAAATGTGATGGGTTGCTTAAACCATTGAAGTTGGTATAGACACTTTTCGATTAAATTAAGTATTTCTCTATACAGAACTTCACCAACATACATATGTATGGATTTAGTTTGATGAAGTGATTATTCTAAACATCACTAATTTATAATTATTAAAAATAAAGTTAATAAACTTTTTATAACAATAAAATTTCAAGCGGTGCCTCGGTGCCTGGTATGAAGATATGTACACAATGAAGTTTGTAAAGTCAAATTATTTGGAGTTGTATTGTCTAGAAATAGGTTGAATCGTATTTTTTGCTACCATTATGTCATTTTCTCAAAGAAAACAAATAAAATAATAAGCACTTATTTCTTTCTTCGTGTTTATGCATTTGCTTGATGAAATGCAATGTTCGTATTATTTTTGTAAGTTTAGTTACTATTTTTTTCTTATTTAAATGAGAAAATCTGTAATATTATCTACTATTCCACGAAATTGCAATTATTTTAACTTCATCTTTTCTATATTTACCTTTCATCACAACCAATTTATTTCTATATATTACACGTTATAATCAGCAATTTATAGTGCTTACTATAATTTTTGTATATAATCAATTACATCTTTAGGAAATAACGAAGTCGCATTTGAATATTTATGTCGTTTAAAAGATATGGTCTGGCAATGTTAAATGAATAAAACATAATCCACTTACAAATAAAAGTATCTTTATGTAAAACAAGTCAGTATCGAACACATACAATTAAATAAGCATAGGTAAAACAAAAACAATCCAAAGCGAACAAACATATTAGCTGTATCTACATAAACAGAAATAAGATCCGCATATAATCTGAATACTTATCGAAATCTTCAAAAATAGCACCTATAACAATAATGTGACATATATTGAAACTTTGGTTTGTATACAATTAAATTTTAGATACACAATATATATTTCAAATATATAGGTAGAAAATTGCATCGACTGGAAATGCTCCTTTCAAAAACCACTTTACAGTTAGAAAATGTCAAGTGGCATGTCTTAGAAACGGCCAAAAGTTAGACAGGCTCAACACATGTGCTTTGCGTTGAAAATCACTAACGCATGAGTTTATTTTCAAAGACTAGGACATTTAACTATTGTTGATTGGCAGCATCAATCAATTTTTGAAGTAACTGCACGATACCAAAATAATCTAACTATGAATGGTAATTTTATACCGTCCTATCAGAGACCATGCATGTGTCCATACAAGACTGGTCATGTCATGTAAACTTTAATTAAGTTCTTTCTTTTTTATGGTTGCTTGAAATTTTATTTTCCACTTCGAGTTATATTAAACTTTTGAACGATTTAAGATAATATTTATTTTTATATTGAAACTTGAAAAGTTGTTGGTTGCTCCTGTGTGTAACTGACATAATCAACCGCAAGCTGATTCAAACCCACTTAAAATGAATACATTTACTTAAATTAAATTGGACATAGAATCGCAATGCTGACAGAATGAACAACATATACAAAGTTTACCAGAATATTGTTTTGCTTGGTCAATGTCCCTAACATGCTTTGTGTAGCAAATGATTTATAGTCCAGATCTTGTTTGATACCTTTGCGAAACACAACTCACCGACACTACCATATATAAAAGAATAAATATTTTATAACATCTATATTTGATGATCAAAGATATGTTATAAACTAATGCTGAAACAGTGCTGTATACAATGCTGAAATTATCTACCTTAACTAAGAGAACTACTTATTTGTAAATACAAAAAAGATAAATAGAAAAGAGAAGTGAAAAATATTTTTGTAGTAAATTTGATATGGAATATAAATTTCACTTTGTACTTATTTATAGCCCATGCTACTTCGCAAAGAAATAATATTCATTCATATAAGGGACTTTTTGATCAGAAATATTGATTGATAGGTGTGTTTATTTTTAGTCAAAATATTACACAAATATTCCATTTCACTTCTGCATGTGTTAAAGAAGTTTTGATCATTGAAGACATTTGAATATTAAGTACCTTTCATGTTTGTTGTAAATGTAAGTCATTTTACACATCGTCCGTATTTAGAAACTTTACTTATGGTGAATGCTAAGGATTTCACATTTACTGTCATTATACATTTATCAAATTACAAAAAAAATACGTATGATAATTATTTACACCTGCACTTGGCTGCACATGGCGCCACATTGCCATGTATTAGGTCTTTAACTTACTGTATTCATATTTGCCGTTTAGTTTCACATGAACGTATCAGATAAAAACGACTTCGATATGCAAAACAGTAGAAACTGAAAACTGACTTAAAATGGAAAAGTCTACCTAGAAGCAAATATTGATTTGATCTTAAGCTATTTCTTAAACAATATTACAACAAAAAGCAAAACAAAACAACAACAAAACAAACAGCCGTAAACAAATATCTTAAAACTTATAATAAAATAAAACAAAACTGGTTATACTTAGACCGATTTTCATTAAAATTAAAGGGCATGCTTATCAAATAGATTAAGTATACAGTAAACAGATTATGTGGCAAACAATTGAATTGTTTATTAAAAACAAGAATTGCATAATTGAAATATACTTACCATATTTGTATAAGATTTATTAATTAAATAAACAAACGTGTATGTACCTGAAACAACAACAAATAAAATAATTCTCAAGTATTGTCATGTGATTTTACCTGGAACAAGTTACACATTGGCAGAAGGTACGCAAAACATAAGCTGTAGCAAAATACAACTGACCGAAAAAGATGCATGGCGAAACGGCGTATCTCCCACTATTTTTAGACTGAGGAACCCCGCTCATACTACTTAATTAGAATATGTTTTGTTTATCTCTAACAGAAAACTCACTAACGAAACAAAACTTCAGAAGTTGTCCGATGTAACAGCTAAAACTCAGTGCGGCCATGGGAATTATCCAGTAAATTCGCATACATACATATATTGACATATATTGACGACGAAGATAAAATGAGATGATAAAAAGAAAACAAGAAGGAATGAAAAGAAACAAAGGGGATTGTTGTAGTGATGATAATGACACAAGTTATTGTTGCTAATAATGAGTCTTTGTGGTTGTTAAGTTTGTCGTGGTTCTGGTAGAGATGCAGTTGTCACTGACATTAACGATGACGACGATGCGGCAGCAAGTTTTGAAAATGCTGCAGTATTTTCGTGCAAGTGTATCTTTTGGAGCTGAGATTGATTAAAAAGACACATACTGCTAGCATTGACACAGAGGTCGATGATTACTTTGGCATTGACTCAGACGTTGATGATGACGATGACATTGACACTGAGGTCGATGATGCCTGTGACACTGACTCAGACGTAGATGAAGACGATGGCAATGACGCTAAGCTCGATGATGCCTGTGGCACCGACTCAGACGTTGTTGAAGACGATAGCATTAACTCAGTGGTCGATGATGCCCGTGGCATTAACTCAGAGGTCGATGATGACGACGACAGGCGTGAAACAGTCTCCAGCCTTTCCCTTACGTCTATCAGTTCTTTATTTATTCGTTGCAATTTCTTTTCATTGAATTGCTGTAGACACACACACGACAATCTCAGCAGTTCTGATTCCATCAACTCCAGAGTCTCCTTGTACTTCACAATATCTTTCAACTGATCATAAACATCAGCTATAACCTGCAGACACTCGCAGATTAACGAGTTCAGGGGCATACACTCGATGATTCTTTCCCTCAGTGTCATGGCTTTTGTCGCCACCCTTAGAGCAGACTGATGCAGTCCTCGCAGGTACCGCGTTTGAGCGAGGTGGACAAGACTTTCAAAATAGGCAGTACTAAATGGGCTTTTTACCTTCCGAATGTCAACAGCTTTTTTGAACATCCCTTCAGCTTGTTCGAAATGCTTTTGCGCTCTGAGCACCTTTCCAAGGGTGTCGTAGGTAAGCGCCATTGCACCGGTTCTCTCATTGTCGCTTTGCTGCAAGAGTTTCATCGCTTCGTCAAGCATGATGTGCGCTTGGTCGAACTGCTTATTTCTGGAGTATAGCGCGGCAATATTACTCAGTGAAAAAACCTGAGTAATGATTGGCATCTTAGGTCCTTTCTTCAGTTCATAACCAGCGAGATAGTATTCTAATGCCTTGTCATAATCCTCCTTCTGTTCGTAAAACACGCCAATGTTGTTCAAGGTGGCACCAACTAGAGGACTTTTCTCGCCGTTTATTTTTTTACGGCGCTCCAAAGACCGGAAATGATACTTTTCGGCTTCATCAAAACGTCCTAGAAAAATATAAAAAAACAGGTAAAATAAAGATGTATTTATTCATTCGGAGGTAACAATAGTTCTTAAGCCGCTAATCACAAATTTATCAGACATTGGCAAAAGTTCCCATCACTGACAGCCGTCAGATCAAAATCAAGGCCACGTTTTAAACTGACTGTCTTCAGCAAAGACTCGCCCCAGTGTCTGCATTTATTTTTTTAACAATACTTGTGGTGTGTTAAGCGTCAAGCCTTATAAACAATAGCTACAAAACAGCGACGATTGAAACAACAACTCACCTAGGACAGTGTTGGTGACGCCTAGACTATTCATAGACTGAAGCGAGAGGAGTTGGAACTCTGGGCCCGATGTTAGAGAGATGTCAAGGGACTTCTGAAAGAATCTGTTTCATGGAAATCGATATTTATATATAGATATATAACACATATATGTAACATTATTGATTAAGCAACTATTGGACTGATGTTGTTATGAAAACACATGTTGATAATAAAATAAAGCTAAAGCATGTTGTTTCATACATTCAATAAAATAATGATACAAAGAAACACATGAATAAATAATAATAAATAAGTAATAAAACTGACAAATTGGATAAGCTAAAAGTTCAAAATCTATGCTCAAGCATTGTTGAGCATTTACACTTGCAGAGTTCCCGTTCGGAACGAAGAACTTAATGTGGGAAGGTCTTCCTGCTGACCTGTGGAACTCCAGTGGTTCTACCCAGACGTTTGTCTGGGGTCTTTCTCCATCAGAACATCTGGACGTCGCAATAATGATCACAGCTGGTCGGTGCGATGTATGTAAAAACAACAACAACAAAAAAACTGGCGAAGTTAAACCCCTTGGTCACACACCGTCAAAGTTTGACTGTATCTCATGGCGAAAATATATTTAAGGAAGTCTTATGTAAATTAGAGATGCCCAGTTATTATAGTGGAAAAACATATTGTAGAGTTTTTAAATCCAGATCCGACATGAAAATACATGATATTGAATATTTTACAAATCAGGGAATCGCGCGACTTACTACCACGTGAATGAATGGATCGCGTGACCTACCCTATGGCCTCAGTGTTTCGCCCCTGGCAGTGAAGGTTCCAGCCCATACGTTGATACACAGTGGCAAGGTTTAATGTATTCCCGCCATGCTGCAAGATAGTTAGGGCTTTCTCGTAGTTTTCTGCCCCTTTTGATGTCTCTCCCTGTGTTAAGAGCACGTATGTATTATTAAATTGTCGATACTATTTGTGAAGTAGGTACGAAATTTTGGCTCGAAAGAAATTAACGCATATCGGATACAATCCAAAGTAGAAACTTACAAAGGACTATGAAAGTTCAAGGTTAAAAGGTCACATACATTTATCTAATGAGTTAATTTCCCTGCTTCTCACCTCAAAATGGCTGTGGTATCTTACCAGATGTTCATCGAATACTAATACAGTGAAGAAAATTGTATATCTGCTTCATGTAAACAACGTCAACACCATTAATCACAACAACAACAACACTATTAAACAATTTATAATACTTTCATTTTTACTGTTATGTTTATATTTGTCTATTGGTTAGGATATGTTTATTTGAATGTGGGTAACTTAAACAGCGGTCAGCACTGTCTAACAAGTGAGCTAGTAGTCGTGGATGCATACAGAATGCGACAATTGATCTGTCATCACGATCGTTGGAGCAAGTTTAACTACGCCAAAAACAGGCGTTTTGGATGGGACCTCCTATCTGGTCCCGGGAAATAATATAAGGTAAGTGTGGTCGTCGATCAACAGGATTTGTTTACTACCTGATAAAACATGGCGGCGCACAGTTTCCAAAGTAGAAAAAAAAAAAAAGAAACAAAACTGTAAACAGTATTTTGGTATATCAACCATTTTACTTCTGATACGTTTTTGTTGATGAGTTGCGGTTTTCTGTGTGTGATAAATGTTCCTATTAGTACAGTTGTTGAACATGTCTTTTTCTTCCCATGTACTCAAAGAACTTTTTAATAACTATAATACTGTCATTTACTGCCCTTATTTACCTATCATTTTGTTATCAGTACTAACCTATCATGATCATGATCATGATCATGATGATCATCATCATCGTCGTCGTCTCAACATCATAATTATTAGCATTACTTTTAATTACTTCTACACAAGCTGTCATTTCCCTTTTTCGTGAGTTCTGTTCCAATTGTTTTATAAGCATTTAATAAAGCCTGGTCCTCTGTATTTTGACGATAGTACAGTGCTTTCTTAGATTATGTGTATCGACCAAAAGATATGGAATGTTGAAGTTGTAGTATTCTTCGTATATACTACTTCGAGTAGATTTGTAAAAAAAAGTTATTATCGAAGATTCTAGGAGGAACAATTAATTTGAACATTTCCAATCCCAGAACTATATACTTAAATATCTATATAATATTCCACCAGTTTGAAGTGAGATGCTGACGGAATAAATCGTAACGTTTGACTGAGTTTTGGTTAGACTTACCTTGACATTTGTGTACATGCTTCCCACGGCTATATATACAACAGCTTTGTCCAAATCACGACCATACATGTTGGCAAACTTGATACATCCACTGTAGAATCGTTCACATTCCGCTGAAAATTCAAGCAAAAACAAATGAAACATTATTACCTAAGATAACCATATCATTATTTCCTTGATTCAATTATTTCTTTCACAAAAAGATTTTAATGCAGTTCTTCTACATCTTCATACAAAAAGACAACTTATTTCCTAACCCAAAATATAATGCGGACATTATTTAATTAAGTAATCTTTTGTCTTTTTAACTACGTCATAACAATAAGAATACGTCATCACGTGGTCAGTTTTGTATCAAAACGATTTTTCCCACAGCTTGCATTTCAGAAATTATTCAACTGCAAGCAAAGCATCAAGGAACTGTGAGTTTACAGCTTTATAAAACCGGTTTAAAGCACGTAGTCGGCTCTTTACCCGTCTGATCGTTCCAAGGCGGTAACTGTTGTGTTTTCTCTTACGTGCTTTTGGTGTGCATCTTTGACATATGGCTGGCATGCGAATACAATTGTTT